>CATNUY010000255.1:0-705000 GCA_951217065.1 Baccha elongata
AATTCAATATTAAAGGTTTTGTGGCCTTTACTCCAAGCATTGCGTTTCGCATTGCGAAAAGAAAATAAAAACAATAAAAAGACTAAAAATAGTCGAATTAGATTTTATTTAGTGGAGTATTTATGAATGAAATTAAAGGTTTTGTGGCCTTTACTCCAAGCATTGCGTTTCACCCTTGTTTGATGGTGGGCTCATCAGCTAGATGACATCAAACCCAATCAATTATTGTCGATGATTACCGACTGCTTTATAAAATTTACAAAGAAAACTCCCTGTGAATTATACTATTCTAAAGAACTTTGATTAAAGATAGACATTAGAAATTATGATGTTATGCTAGTGGCCAAGCGAAGTTATAAGAAAATAAAAACAATAAAAAGACTAAAAATAGTCGAATTAGATTTTATTAAGTGGAGTTTTTATGAATGAAATTCAATATTAAATATTGAATGCGAAACGCAATGCTTGGAGTAAAGGCCACAAAACCTTTAATATTGAATTTGATTCATAAATACTCCACTTAATAAAATCTAATTCCACTATTTTTAGTCTGTTTATTGTTTTTATTTTCTTATAACTTCGCTTGGCCACGAGCATAACATCATAATTTCTAATGTCTAACTTTAATCAAAGTTCTTTAGAATACTATAATTCACAGGGGGTTTTCTCTGTAAATTTTATAAAGCAGTCGGTAATCATCGACAATAATTGCGTACTAGATTGGGTTCAATGTCATCTTGCTGATGAGCCCACCATCAAACTAGGGCGAAACGCAATGCTTGGAGTAAAGGCCACAAATATTTAATATTGAATTTCATTCATAAATACTCTACTTAATAAAATCTAATTCGACTATTTTTAGTCTTTTTATTGTTTTTATTTTCTTACATTTTGCGTTAGTATATGTATAAATAAAAATATATGAATTACCATCGTCTGTGAAAATGAAGTTATTTGTGTTTGTGATAAAATTTATTATCTATTAAATTGATTTAAAATTACCACATAATTTGAATTGGATATTAATAAAAATAACAATACAGATTCTTCCAAGGTGATTTCTCAGTGCGGTTTTGATTTTTCCACAAATGTTTGTAAAATACTAAGCAAAACTACATCGTGCCATCGAAATTTTTACTATTTAGAAATAAATTAATTTAAAAATAATTACAAATTACGAAAAAAAGACAAGAAATCACTTGGAAAAAAATCATTCATTCTAAATAAAAAGAAGCAATGAAAACAGCTTTTTATTGTTTTGGATAAATATAAAAAATGTGAAAAGAAAAAAATATTGTTGTTTTTATTGTTTCATCCAATTTTTTCGCCATATTTTGTTGAAGAAAATTAATACTTATTGGAGCTCGTATATCACAAAAAGACTTGTCTTATGTTGCACTAGAGCTGTTTGATGACATCACTGACAGCTCAATAATAAAACACAGGGTGTCACTAGTAGAAACTAGGTAATAAGAAATCAGAGCCTTTCCTTTTTTTTGCAACTTGAAGTATTTATATTCGTGAATTTTTGTGAAGAATATTAACGCCCGAGGCGTAACAAACGGACAGGGACATAATATAAAACACATATATAAAAGACTTGATTTGTTCAGCGTGGCAAAGCTCTTTTCTACGCTATGAACAGAAAAACGACATGTACCGCTCTTGTCTGAACCTGAAGCACCACAAATTTTGTTTTTCTTGTATAGAGAGCGGCTGAATAACACAAAACTGGTTTTAATGTGTTATAAACATGAACAAAATGTTACATACGGTAAAACATATGGCAGTTTTGCGTAAACACAGATTTCCAGGTTTTAATCAAACCATGACATTAAGATGACAGAAAAGCCCCAAAAAAAGAAGGTATCGTCATGCTGTCTGTCGTTATGACTGTGCCGATGTGGATATGTGCGTATTTCCGTATGTGCGATTGTCTGTGCACTGAACTGCAATCTAAACGGCTTGACGGAGTTACTTCCAATTTCGTGTATAGCACTTTTTTGTGATTCACTAGCCCGGCTATAACGGATACATTCTATAAAACGGTTTTAGTTTTTCCTTAGTTTTATTACTTAACACAAAATGGCATTTAAAGTTTATGGGTAACCAAACGTTTAATATTAAAAGTTTGGTTACCCAGAAACTTGATCTCACGTTTATGCCATTTTTCTGATGTTTTCATATTTGAACCAAATTTATTTATTCGAATTCTTCTTGTAAATTTTGCTCACAATTTGCAATCAGTTTTACTCACTTAGTATTTCAAATGTGTAAAAACTTTTTTTAAACTTTTTTATTAAAAAAAATATATATGTTTCTTTTAAATTTTTTACAAACACCATGTAAAAATGTACCCAAACATTCAATACTTATGAGATGAATTTTATTAAAAACAAAAAACATACAACATGCTTTGTAGAACTATTAAAAATGTTAATAAGAGCAAATAGACCGTAAGTAGCAATGGATTGTGTTATTATAGAACTCGAAACTCGATAAAGAACTATAATTACATCACTGTAGAGCTGCTGTGTTTTATACCAACTCTATAAAAGTACCTAGGAGATGATTTCTAAGCTTGGACAATGTAAGTCTTAGTTTGATCAATTCAATGTCAATGCACAGCTTGCTACTAAATATTTATACTCTCATAATGCAAAGTAATTATTTTAATATGAAAATTGTATATTGGAATGCTCGAGGCATTCGTAATAAATGTACTGAATTCTTTAATTTTCTCTTAAATGCTAATGTCGATATATGTCTTGTGTGTGAAACTTGGCTTGGGATAGATGTTCGTTTTTCAAATAATAACTATATATGCCCCAGACTAGATAGAGAAACACTAGGTGGCGGAGTTGCCATTGTCATAAAAAAAGAAATAAAACATAGATTGCTACCAAAAATTAACACCAATATTATTGAAGCAATTGGAATGGAATTAGTATTACAGAATTCTAATAAATAAAAAATAATTTCCATTTACTTTCCAGGCGGTAGATCCAGTGACATTAGTAAACAATACTTCAAAGGCGACTTAGAGAAATTAATAAGTAATGACCAATTTCTGATAGGCGGAGATTTTAACAGCAAACACCGAGAGTGGGGTTGTCTTAGGGCCAACTTTTGGGGCAATGCCTTATTAGATTTCACAATGAGATATCCTATCACACTTATGTATCCAAACGGTCCAACATATATCCCTGCCTCAAGAAAATCTTCACCATCGACTATAGATCTTTACTTAACAATTATTCCTCACTGTTTTACAACGCCTATTACAGCAAATGCGCTCAGTTCTGATCACCTTCCTGTCTGCTGTGATACTACGCTGAGCCCTAATTTATTAAATTTGAAATTCTTAGATCTTAAAAATGCTAACTGGCCCATTTTTCGTTCCCATCTAAATTCTAATATTCGTCTGCTTCAAAACCGTGTAGAAAATGTTATGTGCTGTCAAGATGTAGATGTTTGTGTTGATTATTTTAAAAAGAGTATGTTAGACAGTATCAACATATCTGTTCCTGCAAATGAACATGTAACTGTTGAAGACATAGAATATATAGTGTGCGACCTGCAAAATCAGAAAGCTCCTGGATTGGATTGCATAAAAAATCAATTTATGAAACAACTCCCGATGAGTCGATTTTCATGTCTTACTGCTTTGTTCAATTGCTGTTTCAGATTTCAATATTTTCCGTTTGAATGGAAGATGGCGAAAGTTGTCCCGATTCTAAAATCAGGAAAGCCACGCAGTGATCCAATGAGCTATAGACCTATAAGCTTACTAAGTAATATCAATAAAATTTTAGAAAAGATTATTCATAGTAAATTAGAAATCTTCTTAAATGTTAAAAATTTTATACCCTTGCAGCAATTTGGTTTCAGAGCGCAACATAACACATTGCAAATTCTGAGAATAAGTAGACATATGAAAGAACAATTTAAAGAAAAAAATTCTACGGGGTTCGTTCTGTTAGATGTAGAAAAGGCTTTTGATACCGTGTGGCACAATGCACTTATACATAAGCTCATAACAAATAAATGTCCTGGATTTCTAATCAAAATCATTCAAAGTTTTTTGGCTGATAGACTATTTGCAGTCTCGTTGAATGGGGCCAAAATTATTTCTGCCGGTTTTCCCCAAGGATCAGTTTTGTCCCCGACGCTCTTTAATATTTACACATCGGACTTTCCTACCTTGTAGTGTTCGCACTATATCTAATATCCTCTTCCAAGGGCAAACACCGCAAATATGGGTCAGCGTAGTGCTACACAGAATGAAGTGTCAAATATCTGTTGATGAGTGAATGACGGAGGTACACTACACTATATTGAGGGCGGTCTTACGAAATATGGAAGTGACGAAATAGTCATTGGAAATGCAATGTGTATTTAATATGAATGACCTGCACAACAGTGCAGGAAATATAAATGTTGTGGAAGGGATGATCGTTCTGGATGATGTTTCTTTGCATTTTAAAGAATGGTTGAAGAGTCAAATTTAAGTTGGTTGACCAACGAAAAGGTTCGAAAATATATAATAAAGTTAATAAATACTAAAATAAATAAATTGTATTGCTAGTTTCCTTTTAACTTACTCTCCGTTCCTCACTCTTCTCGAAAGCGATTCGAAAGCACGGTGAGCGAACGCAACAATTGGTGGCAGCGGTGGGATACCCAAGTAAAATCCCTCTACCAAGAAACAAGAGCATCGTGACTCTTGATGCGTCTCTGGGGCTATACACCAGATAAAGTGAAAAAGAAAAGTGTTTTAAAGTGAAAAAATAAGTGCTAAGAGTGGAAGAAAAAGGGGTTTAAGTGCGGAAAAAGACCCAGAGATTTAAATAAAAAAAACAAAACAAGGACCTGGCGAATTCCTTAAAGAGGACGCGGAGGCAGTGTTAAAAATAAAAAAAATAAAGAACATAAAAAAAAATCGAGGACAGCAGCTACAAGAACAATACCAGGAGCAACAATAGCGCACAAATTGGTAGCAGAAAAAAAAATATATTGGTAAAAAAAATTTTTTTTTGTTTATATTAAACTTATTAATTTATAGTGACACAACTTTTTTCGTGCTGATTCCTTGTTCGTTTTTCTTAACCGTTTTTCCTTTTTTTTTAATTTTGATTTCGTTGCAAAAATTCCTCGCTTACAAACTACGAGAAAGGCAACTAAAGAGGCCAACACTATTGCTGATCTCTTTGCAAATTTACCTTTTCATACTTTTGACCGGGTTGTAAAAAAAAGATATAGCTATGTACATTAAGATAGGTATAACTAATGTCTTCAACTTCGTTCCTTTTTTTGATGGAAACCCTAAGGAACTAGCTAAGTTTCTTTCATGCGGAGATATCCTTTTCTGTTCCATAAAAGAAAATTGTGAAAACTAGGCTACATGGTTCTGCCTTTGAGTTGACACAACACCATTCAATTACTACTTGGAAGAGCCTAAAAGAAAAATTAGAGGCTGAATTCAAGGAAGTGAAAACTCGGTCCTCTGCTCACAATGAACTGGTCACCATAAATCAACGTTTCAAAGAAACTGTTAAAGAATTTGGTGAGAGTGTTCTTGTAGCTCTTAATTCTTCAAACTCCGCTACTTTTATGATTTATGGTAATTTGGAATTTAAAAGTGCAGATCACACGATGATTTTGAAACATCCTTTCCAAATACTTACCGATCAGATAAATTTACCATATGACGGTATAATAGGAAACGACTTTTTATAAAAATTTAAATGTGTTATAAATTACAAAGAAAAATCTATAATAAATTCACAATACAAAAACAATTTAGTTGAGAAAAGGGAGCCATTGTCTACGGATAATGAAGGTAGAAACATGCAATTCTATAAATGAGGCCTATAGCCAGAGCTGTGACGAGTCGCTATGTGTATCAGGATCTACCAACCCAGATTTCAATATAAAAAAAGAAAATCTATTCGAAAATTATATTACTTTAAAACCACGTTGTGAACAAATAATTCAAATTCCATTTAAGCATAACAAAGATGCGATTATATATAAAAAAGAAATAATGCCAGGTATATAACTTGCCGAAACTGTCGTGAGACCTGAACAAAAAATGGTCAAAGTTTTAATTCTGAATACATCAGAAAACGAAGAAAGAATTAATATATACAATATTGATTACGAATGGGATGACATTTCAAATTTCAATGCCGTAAGCCTTAAGTCAAAAAAAGACCCGGTGAAAAATAGATTACAAAATATTACTTCCTCCATACAACTTGAACACTGTAATAAGGAAGAGAAAACTACAATATTAGGACTATGTAGAGAATACAATGACCTTTTTCACTTTGAGGGAGACCACCTCACTTATACAGATATAATGTATTACGAAATAAAAACCGATACAAATCAACCACCCCTTTTTGTTAGACCATATAGACTTCCTGAAAGTCAAAAACAGGAAATTCAAAAACAGGTAAGCGAAATGCTGGAAGATGGTATAATAAGACCAAGTTCTAGTCCTTGGAATTCTCCACTTTTGATTGTCCCTAAGAAACCTGATAGCCAGGGTGCCAAACGATGGAGAGTTGTAGTAGATTTCCGAAAATTAAACGAAATTACAGTCGGAGACGCATATCGTATACCAAATATTTCTGACATTTTGGATCAACTAGGCAGAGCAAAATATTTTAGCACCCTTGATCTCGCTAAGGGATTTCATCAAATTCTAGTTAGCGAAGAAGACCAATCAAAAACAGCATTTAGTACACCCTACGGACATTACGAATACAATCGTATGCCGTTTGGTCTGAAGAATGCACCAGCAACTTTTCAAAGAACTATGAATAACGTTCTAATGGGATTACAAGGAATACATTGTTTTGCACCAGCAACTTTTCAAAGAACTATGAATAACGTTCTGATGGGATTACAAGGAATACATTGTTTTGTTTACGTCGATGATATAGTTGTATATGGATATGATCTAAACGATCACAATATAAAATTGAGAAAAATTTTCGACCGACTACGTAAGCACAATCTTAAACTACAACCTGATAAAAGTAATTTTGTTAAAAAGGAATTGATTTACTTAGGACACATTATTTCTAAAGAAGGTCTTAAACCCGATCCAGAAAAAATCAAAGTGGTTAAAACTTATCCTAAACCGAAAAATCAAAAGGGAATTAAATCGTTTTTGGGTTTTGTTGGCTATTATAGACGATTCATTAATAACTTTTCCAGTATAGCCAAACCATTGACAAAATTACTCAAAAAGAACATCACGTTCAAATGGGACGTCTTTTGTGACGAAACATTTAAGATCTTAAAGGAACAAATTATTAATCCTCAAATTCTGATATATCCTGATTTCGAAAAAGTGTTTGTAGTTACAACTGACGCCAGTGACGTAGGTATAGGCGCTGTACTTTCGCAGGGTGAAATTGGACAAGATAAACCAATTTGTTTTGCCAGTCGAACACCGAATAATAATGAGACTCGATATACTACCACTGAAAAAGAGTTATTAGCCATTGTCTTTGCAGCTAACCAATTCCGACCTTACCTCTATGGTCAAAAATTCATAATATGTACAGACTATAAGCCTTTAGAATGGCTTATGAAATTAAAAAACCCAATGTCTAGATTAGCTAGATGGAGAATTTTACTCTCTGAATACGAATACTCGATAAAATACAAACCTGGTAAAATAAATTCAAATGCAGACGCATTAATTCGTATACCTAACGAGCCAAAAGATAATGTCATGGTAATAACGCGGAACCAAAAGAAAATATTGGAAACAGAAAAAACAAATGAACATGTAAACCCAATCGAATCACCTCAAAACGAAATATAGATAGTTTCTAGCTTTTCATTAATAGAAAAGGACGGTGAAATCCATTAAGACAAAAAGCTTCCTCTCAAAATAATAATATTGCCCTTAGTAGATTCGCCAGACGAGAAAGTGCTCCGGAATTTAATACGAAACTTTGTAAAACCAGACATATTCAAGAGTCTTGAAACCGAGTTTTATCATGAAGTCAAATTACCAATACCCATCAAAACTTCCAGAGATGAATTTGAAGCAGAAAAATGCCTGACGTACTTAAAAAATATAATAGAAAACAAAAATTTTAAGCTATAAGGTTTCTCGTTACCAAACATAGATAACAACACAAAAAATAATTTAAAAATATTAATAGAAAAAGTTTTCGAGAAAGAACACATAACGATCTTTTTATATACAAACAAAAGAATTACTCTAAGCGATCCGGAAATTATACGAAAAGCTATTTTCGAATACCAGGATTCACCTTTCGGAGGCCATAAAGGTTTGTCACGAACGTTAAAAAGAATCAAATACAAATACTACTGGCCTACAATGACACAGGATATTACGAACTATATCCGCAAATGCGCTTCATGTCAACTTAATAAAAGTAGGAGAAATCCTCCCTTACCAATGAAGATTACAACTACCAGTTCAAGACCATTTGAAAGAATTGCTTTAGACATAGTCGGTCCCCTGCCCGTAAGTCATAATGACCAAAAATATTTATTAACCTTTCAAGACGACCTTACAAAATTTTCAGAAGCATTTGCTCTTCCTAATGCAGAAGCTCTTACAGTAGCAAGAGTCTTTACTGAAAAAATTGTATGCCAGCACGGCATTCCATCATCGTTATTAACAGATCAAGGCGCAAACTTTCTCAGCGTCATGTTCAAAGAGATGTGTTCACTACTGAAAATAAAAAAATTAAACACAGCACCATATCACCCAGAAACTAATGGAGCTATTGAACGAAGCCATAAGACATTTGATTTTGAATTAAATTAGCGAATGCAGCGATCAACCATTTGCTTAGTGAGAAACAGCATAAAAAAGACACCCAAATATACTTCAGCGAACAAATTATATTTATTGATATTAAGTTAAGTTACCTAGTTTGTCACCAATGCGACTTATCTGCTTGAGTAGGTTATTAAGAAGAAAGATAAAATGATCTATTGAAGCATTCAATGCTCACGATCTTGTTTTGTATAACATAAATGTAAGTAAATGATGAACATGAACGGTGCATTGCAGAGTGCAAGCCCGTTAGCAAATTTAAGAAAAACAACTTTAGGTATGTTCATGTTAACAGCTTAATTATAAAGACATTCAATGTCAAGGGATTAGCAAAAATAAAAAAGAACAATAAGAACAACTACATAGGGTAGTAATGAAAATGTTTGGCAAATATAAAATATAAATTGATATTATAAAATTTATATTAAATGAAAGCAAATTAAGTAAGTAATTTGAATGATTAAATTAATGTTATATTCAATAATAAATAATAATTCCAAAGGACGTTTTAGTCTCAAACATTCCGGCCCCACTGAAGGAATTTCAGGATAGTGGTAGAATAGCCAATTTCGAAATAGGTCTATTAAAAATGCCTGTAGTCGTCTTAACAGTAGCCACACGAACAAGTTGATCTGCACCTGGTGTAACAGCTTCAATGCGACCAAGTAACCATTTTGTGGGAGGTAAACTCGGTTCTTTAATGACCACAATATCGCCTGGTTTTAAGTTTGTTTGTTGTTTTTGCCATTTGGGGCGTTCTTGAAGAGACGTCCGGTATTCGATATGCCACCTCTTCCAAAAACTTTGAACCATATTCTGTAGGTGATTCCAATGTGAAAGTCGATTGATTGGCGTTTCAAGTAGGCTAGGCTCCGGCACAGCTGTCAATGGTTCACCTATTAGAAAATGAGATGGTGTTAAAGGATTTAAATCAACATCTGATAGACAAAATAAAGGTCGAGAGTTTAAAATTGCTTCTATTTGAGTAGTAAGTATCGTTAACTCTTCGAAAGTCAATATTGAAGAGCCAATGACTCGACGAAGATGTAGTTTGACAGACCTGACACCTGACTCCCACAACCCACCGAAGTGAGGGGCGGAAGGAGGAATAAAGTGCCAAGCGATGCCATCCTTTGCAATCGATGAAGCTATTAAGTCTATGTGGCGTTGTGACATGATTTACTTGTGCATTTCAGAGAGACAACGTAGAGCACCTTGAAAATAAGTGCCGTTGTCACTATAAATATTCCTGCACAAACCACGTCTTGACACGAATCGGCGCAGAGCAGCACGGAAAGGATCAGTAGTGAGATCGCTCACTACTTCCAAATGCATAGCTTTTGTCGAAAAGCAAAAGAAGAGCGCTATGTAAGCCTTGAGAAACTTTGGCTTTCGACCTCGAGAAAGCTTGATTGTCAGCGGTCCAGCGTAGTCACAGCCCGTATCAGTAAACGGTCGATTTGGTTGAATGCGTTGAAGAGGTAGATCACCCATTCGCTGCTCACATGTAGATTTCCGCTGCATGAAACATCGTTTGCAAATTTGAATCACCTTCCGAACAATGTTTCGGCTGCCCATAATCCAGAATTGCTGCCGGACAAATGCAAATGTCTCTGAAACTCCTGCATGCGCGTACCGTTAGTGAATATCCTGAATGATGAGAAATGAAATTTTGTTAGACTTTGGTAGAATTATAGGATGTTTTATATTATATGAAACCGCAGCATGTTTTATGCGGCCTCCGACTCGTAGAATTCCAAATTTGTCCAACATTGCGTCCAATCTCAACAGTGATGATTTGGCAGGTAGAGATTTTTTGCTGAGTAAGCTGGCAATATCCTTAGGATAAGAAATAAACTGCACGTACTTTAATATGGCGAGTTTGGAGTTGTGAATTTCGTTGAATTTTAGACCGTGAGTTACGCGAAAGGCAGATTTGACGCGACAGTTGAAAATAAAACGACGACAAAAGGCTAGGACTCTGATTAAACGTTGCCAAGAAGAAAATTTGTCTATTAAGTTTTGAATAATGTTTGATTCACGCGACGTTACTAAGACGATTTTTGATGCACGCCTGGTTTCAATTTTAACTGGATCACTATTAGCAAGTTCAGAGTTATTAGACCAGGATGAGACGGGCCAATGTTCTTGAGTTCTTGATAACCACGGTGGACCCATCCACCAAAGACTATGGTTAACAAGCTGCGAGGGAACAATACCGCGCGATGCACAATCAGCAGGATTTATTTCTGATGATATATGCTTCCACGAATGACTTGGAACCGTTTCCAAAATAGCAGAAGTGCGATTTGCCACAAAGGTAGCCTAGCGACGAGGGAGTGCAGAAAGCCAATGAAGCACTATTTCAGAGTCACACCATGCATTAATTTTTATGTCTGTGTCTATTTAAAATGAATTTTTTATAAGTTTTAAGAGACTTGACAAAAGTAAAGCACCACAAAGTTCTAACCGCGGGATAGAAAGAGGATTTAAAGGAGCCACCTTTGTTTTCGCCGCAATTAATGTGACCTTAACATCACCATCCTTTGATTTTGATCGCGCGTACACAACAGCTGCATAGGCCAACGATGAGGCGTCCGAAAACAAATGAAGTTCTATGTCCTCATCCGAAAATACAAAACGCGGAACTTGAATATTTTGAAGTAATGGAAGCTCCTCCCTATAGATCATCCACTGTTTAGATATCTCTTCTGGTATTGGATCGCCCCAGTCAAGTTTCAGCTCTGTTGACCAAAGTTCTTGAAATATCATTTTAAAACGAATCACAGATGGAGCCAAGAGTCCTAAAGGGTCAAAAATCCTAGCGACTTCCGAGAGAAGAGTTCTTCTAGTCAGCGAGTTATTGAGCTGAGGTTGATTAAAACGAAAAAAGAAGACATCACTAGAAGGGTTCCAAAACATGCCTAAGACCTTGACTAGTGCTGAAGAACGCTCAGAATCCACAAACGAATGTTCACAATCCTCTTGAGGCAGATTTGCGAGGAGAGCCCAACAATTAGAACTCCACTTCTTAAGTTGAATCTGAGTAAGTGATAAAAGTTCAACGAGTTCAGACTGCATCTTCAAAAGATGATCAATAGAGTCTGCTCCAGTCATGATGTCATCCACATAGACATCGTTCAATATGATTTGAGTTGCGATGGGATATTTTAGCTTAAAATCATCTGCTAGCTGCTTTAACGCTCGAACAGCCAAAAATGGAGCAGATGCAGTACCGTAAGTTATGGTTTTTAGCCGATAGTGACTTATAGCTTCGCTAGAAGAAGTCCGCCAAACAATACGCTGATAGTCAGTTTCAGATTCACGAATTAAAATTTGGCGAAACATTTTGACTATATCAGCCGTAAAAACAAATCGATGCTGGCGAAAACGAAGACAAACACCAATTAGACCTCGTTGAATAGGAGGTCCAATATACAAATGGCTATTGAGAGATTGCCCATGTGAGTCACTAACAGAACCATCAAAAACAACCCTAAGTTTAGTCGAAGAGCTGTCAGGTTTAAACACCGCGTGGTGTGGCAGATAAAATTGTCTACCATCAAATGATCTGACCTGATCATCAGGAATTTTTTCCATATGGCCAAGCCTTAAATACTCGTCCATAAACTGACTATATTGTCGCCTCAAATCAGGATTTCCTTGGAATCGACGCTCCATGGAATGCAAACGCGAAATTGCAGCACCCAGAGTATTTCCAAAGGTAGGCGAAGGAGTCTTTAAAAGAAGAGGGACTACATATCTACCGTTTTCTAAACGAGAAACGGATTCTCGAAAAAGAGCTTCTGCAGGTTCATTATCTGCTTGGTCTGTGATTGGAGGAACTTCTTCCAGTTCCCAGAAACGTTGCAGGAGAGAATCAATATCAATAGCTGAGTAAAGATTATATAACTCGACACCAGAAAAATTACTGTCAAAGAATTTTCCTGTGATGACCCATCCAAACGACGTATTTTGAGCCAAAAGTTTGCCTTCTGGGCCATGGATTTGTTCTGCCTTGAGAATCGACCAGACTCTATCAGCTCCCAACAAAATATCTATAGAACTTGAAATATTGAACTGAGGATCTGCCAAATCTAATCCTTGGATGTGAGTCAAAGACGAGATATCAAATGAATATGCTGGCAAATTCGAAGTCAGTTTTCTTAAAACATGTGTGTCGCAACGCAACACCATATCATTAAAACGCGAAGCCAAAGAAACCGACAGACAACCATTTGTATGACCAGCGTCTTTCACAGAAAGTCCAAAAATAGGTATTCGAGAGTGTTTTCGCCGAAATCCAATACGTTGAGCTAGTTCTTCTGTAATAAATGAAGACTGCGAACCGGTATCAAGCAAAATGTGACAATTTATAAATTCACCCTGACGATCCTGAATCTTAGCAAGAATGGTAGGCAATATCGTTTGCTTTCGAAGACTGAGATCAAGTGAATGGTTTGTTATTAAAGGGGAATTATAGCTGGGAACAATCGAAGAAGGTGGAGGCTTAGAAAAGTCTGCTGGTAATTCGATGGATTGTTTTGGTGTCGAAGAAGAATGAGAAACACTGCCAGATTGAGCGGAATGGACTAAAGAATGATGCCGCGATTTACAGACACGACAACGCGAATGGCTAAAGCATTTGTAAGATGCATGCCCAGACCGAAGGCAATTAAAACACTATGAATTCTCTTTCACGAATGTTCGACGAGAATCAACACTAAGTCCTTAAAATTTAGAACATTGCGACAAGCTATGGTCACCTTTGCATTTTGGGCATTTTGAATTTTGATCACGAGATTCAGCTAAATGCGTGCGAATTGAAACTGATTGTTTTTTACGCGATTTATCGGAACTGTTCATAGGCTTACACGATTCGAAGGCATCACACCGTAATTCTAAAAAGTCAATTGACTCCTGTATTGAACAATCGTCACGACCACCTACTTGCTTAGCCCATGCATGTCTTGTTTCATCATCGAGCTTATTTAAAAGAAGAAAAATGAGCCAAGGGTCACGATTTGTTTTCTTAGCTGCCTCCAGACCACGTATGACTTCATCGGCACCGTCCGTTATTTTACGAAGAATGTCAGAATTAGATGAAACCATAGAAGGTAGCGAAACAAACGATTGAATTAGAGATTGCACTAGAAGATTAACGCGGTTGTAACGTTTTTCAAGTTTTTCCCACGCTCCAATATAATTAGCATCGGCTGGTGGATTATGGCTGATCAGATCGGCAGCTTCGTCTCTCAAAAATGACTTGAGGAAATGAAATTTTTGTATAGGAGTCAAATTATCGTTACTATCAACGGAATCGATAAACATATCGCGGAAGGTAGGCCAATCTTTATAATTACCGGAAAACGGAGAAATCGAAATTTTAGGGAGGTTTATATTTTTTGAAGACGAAGTGGAGGAATTCAAACGATTAAGAAGAGTAGCCTGCTGTTCTGCAAGCTGTTTGAAGAACATGGATTGTTTTAGAACGCTCTGCTTTTGACGAATAGCTTTCATAATTTTAGTATGCGCGTTAAAATATTTATTTTCGTATTCCTCGAATTCCATTTCATACGTATTAGTCTCTTGATCTGGTAAACCTTCTAAACACGACGAATGGTAACACGAAAACTCCTTCCAAGCAAATTCTAATTTATCTAGTCTAACTTCCAACATTTCTATATCTACATCATCCGTAATCGTCTCACAAAAAACCGTAACACGTGTGATGGCTGCCTTGGCATGACCGCGCAATTGCTGCGAACTCATTTTAATTTATTGAAAAACTGTCTGAAAAATTTTAATTAATCGAAAAAATCTTTTATAAATGTCTCGCTCACACTCAACAACCAATAAAATTAATTATTTATAGGTAAATGTTCTATAATTCAATAGAAAAACGCAAGAGAATTAACGTTTGTTTAGTGATCACAATTAATTGTTTGAGCGAGCACACAAAACAGTTTTATTATTTTTTTTTTATTTAAAAAAACGCACTTTCATAAAAAAACAGGTTCATAAAAAACTAATTAAATTCGGCTTCAAGAAGGACCAATGGTTTTGAATTAAATTAGCAAATGCAGCGATCAACCATTTGCTTAGTGAGAAACAGCATAAAAAAGACACCCAAAGTTAAGTTACCTAGTTTGTCACCAATGCGACTTATCTGCTTGAGTAGGTTATTAAGAAGAAAGAGAAAATGATCTATTGAAGCATTCAATGCTCACGATCTTGTTTTGTATAACATAAATGTAAGTAAATGATGAACATGAACGGTGCATTGCAGAGTGCAAGCCCGTTAGCAAATTTAAGAAAAACAACTTTAGGTATGTACATGTTAACAGCTTAATTATAAAGACATTCAATGTCAAGGGATTAGCAAAAATAAAAAAGAACAATAAGAACAACTACATAGGGTAGTAATGAAAATGTTTGGCAAATATAAAATATAAATTGATATTATAAAATTTATATTGAATGAAAGCAAATTAAGTAAGTAATTTGAATGATTAAATTAATGTAATATTCAATAATAAATAATAATTCCAAAGGACGTTTTAGTCTCAAACAACATTGATTGAATATTTACGACATTACGTTAATAAAGATCCACTTACTTGGGACACATGGACTCCCTATGCAATTTTCGCTTACAACACAACTCCTCACTCTAGTACAGGGCTAACACCTTATGAACTGCTTTACTGATTTCCACCTAACATCCCTAGTTCACTAGCCGAATCACCTAAAATTTGTTACAACTACGATAACTATGCTAATGAGTTAAGAGCACACTTGCAACATGGGTATCAAGCTGCAAGAGATATTCTTATACACAAAAAGGAAGCATCAAAAAAATATTTCGATAAAAAATCTCACTTTAAAAGTTTTAACGTTGGTGACAAAGTTCTTTTAAAAAACAACGCTAGACAAAACAAATTAACCTCCTTGTGGGTCGGGCCTTATGAAGTCTTGAAAATACTATCCACAGAAAACACTATAATTCGAGTAGGAAGAAAAACAAAAGTAATTCACAATAACAATTTAAAATCTTTTAACGAATAGTAAAAAAAAAATTCTATAAAGCATTCATACACACACCACACACACACAGTCATACACACAAAGCAAATCTAGTAAAAAAAAATTTTACGTTTTGCGGAAATGGATCCAAGGATTTTGCTCATGTTTACAGGAATATTTCTATGTGCAAATGGAAATTTACTAATTTCTCCTATAAATAATATCTCTGGCATTTACTTTGAGCAATGGGGAAAAGCTGAATTGTATTCCAACGAATGGAAGCTGATAGTGTACTACGACTTAGAAAAACTAACCGAAGCCTTAGAACATGCCCAACTTTTTGTTGCAGAAATAAACAAATTATGTGTCCAAATGCAAGGAAAAGTGAGTTGTGAAATTTTATGTAATAGTGCGACTAGCGAACTAAACCATCTAATCGTCGATGTTTCGCAAAAATATAGTCTCCTAACAGTAAATAATATCAGGGAAAAACGAGCACTATTAAATGCAGTAGGGATTGTAAATAAAACCTTTTTTGGAACCCTAAGTGAAGAGGATGCCGAGTACTACGATAGGCAGATAAAAAAATTGGAATTAAACGAAAAACATCTGCTGTCACTGGTGAAGAACCAAACTATACTTCTCGAAACTACATCTAATGTTTTCAATAAATCTGAAATGGCTATAGAATCCCAACTTATTACAATAAATTCAAAATTGGAAACAATTGGGGAATAAACAAATAAAATAAATAATGCCAATCATGAACAGCAAATATTTTACAAAATCGAATCCCTAACCACTTTGATTACTCTGATAATTATGCGTTACCAAAACACTGTAGATGAAATCATTGACCTGGTTAGTAACGTTAACCATGGCAAACCACATCTGTTGCGGATTCCTTTCTTGCCATCGGGGTCAGTGCTGGCATGCTCGACCGGCCTACTGCTCGTCGGAGGACGTAGGTACTTGACCCCTATCGGAACCGCGCATACAAAAATCATGCCAGTCTTTGCGTCATGGTGTTAAGGACGCGCGAGAAATTCGCCTCTAACCACCCAACCATGGTTGCCGTACTCGCCTTGACAACCCCATACCTTGCCATCTTCCGCTTTCTCTATCCCATCTTAAACCCTTTCCATTTTAATGATCCTCATCCATAATCCTAAACTTTAAATTAAACCATTTTTAATAGATATTTAGGTTCAACTAATATTTGCAATTTTATTAAACCTTTTTGATAATATTTTGTAAATAAACCGAATTTGAATATTATAATTATTATTATTGTAAACAAAGATATGTACATAAATATTACTTTCACTAACTTTAAATGTTTATAAATGCCGATTTATTTATTACTGCAAGGAAAATTCAATCTATTTGCAATGCACTCGTTTATCAAAACAAAATCGATCTTCAGCTGTGAAAGAGTGCGGACGTGTTGACGACTTTCACAGTGTATTAAATAATTTCGGTGTGTTCAAATTGAATTAAATTCACTTGCACTTTAAGTGCAATCATTGCACAATTTTTACTGGCAAATTTCCAAGAACATTTAAAAGGCAAGTTAGCCTAGAGGGTAGCGTAGCCGACCATCACAGTCGATCTTCAGCTGTGAAAGTGTACAGACGCGTTGACGACTTTCTCAGTATACAAAAATAATTTCCAAGTGTGTTCAATTGAATTAAATTTTCATTTATAGTTTAAGTGCACTCACTGCACAATTAAGTGGCAATTTGCCAAGTAAAATTAAAAGGCAAGTTAGCCTAGTGGGTAGCGTGAACGACCGTGGAAGAGTGCACATCGTTGGCGGCTTTCACAGTGATCATTTTAATATAGAGACGCGAGTGAGTTTAAATGTTATTTCAACCTACCATTTCCAAGTGGCAAGTTAGCCTAGGTGGTAGAGTGGCAGACGACGGATCTGGTCGGCGTGGGTTCGAGCCCCACTGTGGTCCTGGCTTTTTTTTAAACGATTTCTGGGAAAAGGTTAATAGAAATCGAGAGCACCTAGAAAGAGAGATGGGAATACCAACGGGGACATCGAAAGATGGTCCCCCAACAACAAGGAAGACAGTTGGAGGAACATCAGGTGATGTGTAATCCGACAGTCAAGTAGCGGGGTCATCAGGCCAAGCACTAAGAGCAACGGTAGCAGGGCAGTCCAAAGCCCAAAAACCAACAACAACAGCAGCAGCAGCAGCAGGACCAGTAAAGCCCAAAGTGGCAATAACAACAACAACAGCAACGACAACTACAACAACATCGTCATCGGCACGTGCCGAGGTCGGAACAAGCAGCATGGCAACTGCAAAAACATCAAGCCCTATTAAAGGGAAAAGTCCAGGAGCGGCATGTGTCGAAGAACCAGACCCACTGAAGAGAAGGCGCTATATCAGATATAAGCCAAATCTGGTTGTTAAGAAGCGCACCTCAGATATAGAGGCAGCGCAGAAAACAGGAGGGCGCGGACGTTCTGCCAAGGCCTCGGCTCAGGCAAAAATACAGAGGCAGCTGGATAGCTCCTCCAACGACGATGACGATAACGACAAGAACGTAGAAGTCGACGATGAAGCGGAGGTGGATGACAGGCACGTCAAAGAGGCTGACGGAGCGATCGCCGCCGTCAATCCAAATGTTAAGGACGCCAGTCTAACCGGTGAAGAAAACGCCGCTGACGATAATGCGGATGACATCTCCTACATGTCTGTGGAAGGAGAAGGACATTACGTCAGTGGCGAGGTAGTTGAGCTGTCCGACGAGGAAGAGGACCAGCAGATTGAGGCTCTGACAGAGCAGATCTCTTCGCTCATTGAGCTTGTTGAAGCGCTCAAAAAGAAGCAGGAGGCAAGACGGGAGAAGGAGCGCATAGTTGCTCTTGAGCAGTGCACCCGCCAACAAGCGCTCCAAGAGCAAGCTTCGCTACAACAACAGCCTCCTCAGGAACAAAAACCACTCCCAGACCAGCAGCAGCCACAGAAGCAGCAGTCAAAAAAGCAGCCCCAGAAACAGCTTCATAAGCCACAAAAACCGGCTCAGCAACCACAGCATCAGCCTCAGCAACAGCAAGCAAAACAAAAACAAAAACAACAACAACAACCACAACAGCAACGACAACAGACACAGAAACAGCAACAGCAGCAGCAACAACAGCAACAGCAACAACCGCAACAGCAACAACCGCAGCAGTCACAACAGCAGCAGACCCAACAGCAGCCGATGCAACAGCAGCAGAGACAACAGCAGCAGTCACAACAACAGCAACAACAGCAACAGCCACAAGCAAAGAAAGGTAAGGTGCCACCTATTAATACTTATAAAATGCATTTAAAAGACACAATTGAAATATGTAGGTCGGTCATAGGCAACAATTTCATAGTTAAGCGGCTTAACGCAGACAGGCATTCCATTCAGTGCTCATCTTTAGAGCACTACATAAAAGTGAAAGACCTTCTGTCCCAAACTAGAACAGAATACTATAGTTTCACCCCGAAGGAAGACAAGCTTCAAACAGTCCTCCTGAAGGGTATCGAATCCTCTACGGATCCGCAGGCGCTCTTAGCTGAGCTCCGTCAAGTGGCGAGCGACGATCTCGAGTTTATCGGGGTCCGACCGTTCACCACAGTCAAAGCCAGACGGGAGAAACGGAATTTACCATTTTTCCTAGTTCAACTCTCGCCCCAAAGCAAATTGAGTGGTCTAAGGAATATAACAGTCCTGGATTACCAAGTTGTACGATGGGAAAAACTAAATAAGCAGAAAGACATGCTTCAATGCATGAACTGCCAAGGGTTTGGACACGTTGCAGTTAACTGTGGTATGGACCCAGTCTGTGTTAAATGTGGAGATACCCACAAAACAGGGGAGTGTAAACTCGGGCAAGATAGGGTCACAGATATGACCCAGTTAAAATGTGCTCTCTGCCGAGGCTCCGGGCACCCCGCAAACTATCGGGGATGTCCGAAGTTTCAGGAGATAAGGCAAAACAAAGCCCAAAAGAAAACAGTAGAGGTGAGACGCCCTGAAGTACGCCAGAAAACAACTTCCGTCAATCCCGCAATTTCTTACGCCCAAATCGCGTCGGGAAGGGGAAACACGGTACAGCCTCAACCACAGGTAGCCAAACAGGTCCAAGTGCCTACGGCTCCTGTGCCAGAGGCAGATCTGATGCAGGTGTTGCTGACCATTCATGGTCAGTTAACCGACGTGCAAAAACAGATCAGGGAGCAGGCGGCTAGGGTGGATTACCTCTACTCTATTCTGCCGGCAACGCGAAATGGTTAAAGGCGCGCTGCCTGAGCGACCCTTTAAGATCCTAGCTGTGAATGTAAATTCGCTGATTAGGACCGAACGTAGAGCAAATCTCTTTCATTTGCTGCAAGACCAAAGTCCTGATGTGTTTATGGCTAGCGAAACTAAGCTTACCCAGAAACACAAATTGACTAATAATAATTACAATATCGTGCGAAGGGATCGGCCTAACTCCTCTCAAGGGGGTGGGGTCGCAATCTTCATACGAAAGGGCATTAAATTTAAGGTTATATATAATAGTGAAGTGCGAAGATTTGGGCAGCTAGAAGCCTGCATCATTTGCATTCCGCTCCTTCAGGGGAAAAGAATGTACGTGATCGCGGCGTACGCACCCGAAGCACCTCAGCCTGCTAGTTTTATCGCAGAACTCGAAAAACTTTTTTTCGAATGCTTAAGACTGCACTTGGATGAAAATTATTATCTAATGGTAGGAGATTTGAACGCCAAACATGAAGATTGGGGAAATCAAATTCAAAATCCGAGAGGGTACCATTTATTTAATTGGATGGGTCGTCGCAGTGTTGAGTGTAGGATCGATCTTTTTGCGACAGATAGACCTTCGTTTCCTAGGAGCGGTGGCTTTCTGGATCTTTTACTGCTTGACTCACGACTTGTTATAACTGACGCAACAAATCAACAGACAAGAAACTGTTTACGAACAATCGAATACGACAGCGATCACTGCGGACTTGCCACCGTAATACAGCTTCCGAGCGAACTTGTGGAATTGGATGAGTATGTGCCTGTGCACTCTTACAATTTCAGTAAGACGCGCTGGCCACGCTTTTCCAACGCCTTGGCAAGAGAAATACGTTCCGATGACATTTCTCCACCAAATGACAGAAACCTGACGAACCTCGAGATCGACGAGTTTCTGACTCAAATGGATACGACTATAAAACGAACAATGGACAAAACAATCCCAAAATATTAGGAACAAGACCCAAATGGTTTATACAAGAACGCGACAATCGACGCACTACACCGACAAAAAAGTGGTCTGCTGACTAGGTTGAAACTTCTTTATAGACGTTTCACGGACACACGTGATCTGGAGACAAGGACATTGAAGTCGTCGATCAAAAACATTAACGTTCTGATTAGACAAAACTATAGATTATCTATTAATTTATATTGGGATAACAGAATTCGGGCTGTTAATTCTAGCGACCCTAGTATGTTTCCCCAAATAAATAAGATATTTAGAAGAAATGATCAAAACGATCTTCCATGTCTTAAACTCCAGAGGACAACAGATAACGAAGACGTACTAACGATTGCGGGAATTGATCCGGAAGGTGCCGTTTTCGATGACAATTTTTATATGATAGAAGATCCTCAGGAAAAGGTAGAAGCTGTAGGGGCTGCTTTCCAGCAAGTGTATAAGGTGAATGCTAGCATTCGTCCGAATCAAGACCTGGAGAACAGAGCCTTGCTGCACAATTTCTATCTTGGAAATAACATAACGCAATGGCGATCTGAGAACACTGGTTTCACCGGGTTCAATGACAAAAATTTGGCAAACGCCACCATCGCCGAGCAAAATGGACCCAGTTCATTGTTAATTTCTAAGGTAGAACTTCATTTAATTTTTCAAACATTAAAGAAAAAGAAATCTGCGGGGGTCGATGGTATACCCAACATTGTGTTACGACATCTCCCTGAGGAAGCCATAGACATTTATACCACACTGTTCAACAACGCATTGAATAATGCATATTATCCAGTGAGTTGAAAGACAGCTGTGGTCCATCCTCTCCCCAAAAAGGGAAAGGACAGCTCCAATCCGGCAAATCTTCGGTCGATAAGTCTTCTTCCAAGTATCAGTAAGGTATTCGAAAAGATTCTCAATAGAGCTCTGTTCAAGTGGGCTGAGGACAAGAATATTATTCCAGACAATCAGTTTGGCTTTAAGGCGGGACATGACACTATTCATGCCGCGTCTAAGTTAGTTTCTGATGTTCAATGGAACAAAGCGAAAAATCAATGCACGGGTGCCGTTCTTGTTGATTTAGAGAAGGCTTTCGACACCGTATGGTTAGAGGGTCTTTATCTGAAATTAACCAAATTTGGCATAAGTAAATCACTGTTGTATATGCTTCATGACATGCTCAATGGTAGAAAGTTTGTTGTCAAAAGTGGCAATGTAACTTCGACCACAACTTTTGATATTAAAAACGGTCTACAGCAAGGAGCTGTGAACTCGCCGATTCTGTTTAGTATTTACACCAGCGATCTGATAGGTAGTCTCACTCATGCGATTGCGTATGCCGATGACCTTGTAGCATACAGGACGGGTCCAAAAGTTGAAGTCATCAGAATTCTCTTGCAGCGTGACTTCGACAAGATTCAGCGATATTGTGATGACTGGAAGTTAAAAATTAACTTTCAGAAATCAGAAACTATCCTGTTTAGAACCCCTTTGTCTAAGGCTTCTAGGGATACAAGAAAGAACTGGAGAAATCTAGTGATCGTTGGACCAAGTGGACATCCACTGGCGAGTAAAGATGTAGTAAAGTACCTTGGTATCTGGCTAGATCAGTATCTATATTTCAATCGACATATAGATGCTGCTCTGGCCAGAGCTAGGGGAGCGTTTGCTCTGACAAGATGGTTGTTTTATAGCAGCCGCCTTGAAAACAGGGTGAAGGTGATTTGCTACATGGCCCTCATCCGGCCGATGATTGCCTACGGGTGCCCTGTGTGGTTTAACGTTGCCCCATCTCAAATGGAAAAGATTCGGGTGTTTGAGAGGCAGTGTCTTAGGACCTGTCTTGGATTACACAGAACACCAGAGTCGGAGTACAAACATTATTATGCCAACGAGGTCTTATACAACGGGGCCAATATAAACAGGATAGATAACTTTTTAATTAAGCTGATTCGGGGTCACATTGCAAGAGCGATGACCTCAGCCAATGGACTTATTTTCGGGGCTTATTACCCCAATGAAAAATATAGTGAGAGCGTTTGTCTTAACGGTTTCATCCCGCCTGAGACATTCCTCTATTTAGACAGTCGGGGGCTGATACAGGATAGATTGGCGGTTCCGTTAATCTACCACGTCGGCCGTAGAACTGTGGATCGGCGAATCCTGTATGGTCGAGACGTCGGCTCTGGGAACGGAGCAGAGCGTCTGCGGTTCAGTAGAGCTGTGCCCCTTCGGGACAAAAGGGACTTTTATAAGCAAGTTCAAAAATACTGGTGGTTGGGTGACCACCTTGATATTGATGGTTAGTCATAGTTGTTGCCTTGGCCGACCTGCGTATTTTTAAGTATTAATAGGTTTATTTTATGTAGGACAGTGGTGGCACCAAAAAAAATATAAAGCACATTAAATGGCATTTGTTTGTGTGTATGTGCATTTGGCGTTAAATATATATGTATAAATTATATATATATTTATAAGCGTGTGCGCATACGCATTGGCTGCTGCACAAAAAAAAAAAAAAAAAAAAAAAAAAAAAAAAAAAAAAAAAAAAAAAACGCTGCGGGTGGCTGTTCTAGTGTTAAGTTATTTTAAGTATTTTTAAGTAGTTTTAAGTTAATTACGTATATTTACGTATATTTTAGTTTTATTTAGGTTAATTTAGTTTTATTTAGGTAAAGGGTAGTTTTAAGTTTTTATATAAAATAAATGTCTTGGAAAACGAGTTTTAAAAAAATTTTCTCGTTTAGTTTTAAGTAATTTTGAATTTTAATTTAAGTTAGTTCTTACGCCCAAAGGCATTTTTAATATATAGTTATAGTATAATTTAGAGCGCCCGTATGGGGCCAGTAAGTTAGTTAAGTTATTCTGTAAGCTAGTTTTTTAAGGTTTTTGTCTAGCATTTAAGTAGTTATAAGTTAAATTGAAAATAAAAATTGAATTAAAATGCAAAAAAAAAAAAAAACAAAGTGGAGGGTCGTGGGTTCGAGCCCCACCCTTGTCAGGGCTTTTTTTTAAATAAGTTCTGGGAGAAGGTGAACAAAAACAGAGAGGAACAACAACAAATACAGATGGTAAAGCCAACGGGGACATCGAAAGATGATCCCCCAACAACAAGAGAATCTGCCGGAGCATCAGGTGATGCAACGGCAAATGCTAATATAGCGGGCCCTTCCAATGTTCAAGTATCAACAGCTATAACTATAGCAAAAACAACGACTAAGTCATCGGCACGTGCCGAGGCTAATAAAAGCAGCTTAGCAACTGCAACAACATCAAGCCTTCCAAAAGGCAAGTCCTCAACACCGGCACGTGCCGCAGCAACAACAAAAGAACACAAAAAGAGGAGGCGTATCATTAGATACAAGCCCCATCTTGTAAACCGCCCTGACAGGAGCACAAAAGCGAAGTTGGCTAAGGCATCGGCTCAAGCTAAAATGCACAGGCAGGTTGAAAGTTCCTCCTACGAGGATGACAACGAACACGAAGATGAGGGCGATGACGAGGCAGAGGCGGACGACGAAATAGCAGGAGCAGCTGACTATGAGATCGCCAAAGGGGCCGTCAACGAGACTGACAAGAAGACAGATGAGCAAAACGTCGCTGCGGCAGCTGCCGAAGACATTGCTTACATGTCCGTAGAAGGTGAGGGGCATTACGTGAGTGCCGAGTTAGTAGATCTTTCACCTCCAGAATCAGAAACTGAGGAAGAAAAAATAGAATCACTGACAGAGCAAATCTCTGCACTTATGGCAATGGTAAAAAAAACAAGAAGCGCGTAGGGAAAAAGAGCACCTAGTTGCTCTTGAAAGCAAAAGACAAAAAACGCTCCAAGAGCAACAAAAAGCTGAACAAAAGCAGCAGTTCCTTAAGCAACAACAACCACTTCCGGAAATTCAGCACAAAAAGAAGCAGCAGGCGCAGCAACTGCAGCCCCAGCAACAGCATCAGCAACCGCAAGCAAAGCAACAAAAACAAAAACAAAAGCAACAACAACAACAACAACAACAGCAACAGCAAAAGCAACCGCTACAACAACAGCAACAACAACAACAACAACAACAACAACAACAGAAACAATAACAACATCAGCAACAAAAGCAAAAACAACAACAAACACAACAACCAATACAGCAACAAAAGACACAGAAGCAACAACAGCAGCAGAAAATACAACAGCGACAACAACCGCAGCAAATACAACAGCAGCAGGCACAGCGGCAGCAATCACAACAGCAGCAGCAACATCAGCAACAGCCACAAGCAAAAAAAGGTAAGGTGCCACCAATTAATACTTATAAAATAGAATTACAAGATACAATAGAGATATGTAAGTCGGCCATAGGCAATAATTTTATTATTAAAAGATTGAACGCAGACCGACACGCTATTCAGTGCTCTTCGGTCGAGCATTATAAAAAAGTTAAAGATCTTTTGTCACAAACGAAGACAGAATTCTACAGTTTCACCCCGAAGGAAGAAAAGCTGCAAAGAGTTCTCCTGAAGGGTAGAACTTCAGTTAATTTTTCAAACATTAAAGAAAAAGAAATCTGCAGGGGTCGATGGTATACCCAACGTTGTGTTACGACATCTCCCTGAGGAAGCAATTCATGACATGCTCAATGGTAGAAAGTTTGTTATCAAAAGTGGCGATGTAACTTCTACCACAACATTTGATATTAAAAACGGTCTACAGCAAGGAGCTGTGAACTCGCCGATTCTTTTTAGTATTTACACCAGCGATCTGATAGGTAGTCTCACTCATGCAATTGCGTATGCCGATGACCTTGTAGCGTACAGGACCGGTCCAAAAGTTGAAGTCATTAGAATTCTCTTGCAGCGTGACTTCGACAAGATTCAGCGATATTGTGATGACTGGAAGTTAAAAATTAACTTCCAGAAGTCAGAAACTATCCTGTTTAGAACCCCGTTGTCTAGGGCTTCTAGGGATACAAGAAAGAACTGGAGAAATCTAGTGATCGTTGGACCAAAAGGACATCCACTGGCAAGTAAAGATGTGGTAAAGTACCTTGGCATCTGGCTAGATCAGTATCTATATTTCAATCGACATGTAGATGCTGCTCTGACCAGAGCTAGGAGAGCCTTTGGGTTGACAAGACGGTTGTTCTATAGCAGCCGCCTCGACAGCAGAGTAAAGGTGATTTGCTACATGGCCCTTATCCGGCCAATGATTGCCTATGGGTGCCCTGTGTGGTTCAACGTTGCCCCATCTCAAATGGAAAAGATTCGGGTGTTTGAGAGGCAGTGTCTTAGACGCTGCCTTGGATTGCACAGAACACCAGAGAACATTACTATGCCAACGAGGTTCTGTACAACAGGGCCAATATAAACAGGATAGATAACTTTTTAATCAAGCTGATTCGGGGTCACATTGCAAGAGCGATGACCTCGACCAATGGACTTATTTCATTTATTTCATAGACATTCCTCTTTTTAGACAGTCGTGGGCTGATACAGGATAGATTGGCGGTTCCGTTAATCTACCACGCCAGCAGTAGGACTGTGGATCGGTGACTTCTTTACGATCGGGACGTCGGCTCAGGGAACGGAACAGAGCGTCTGCGGTTCAGTAGAGCTGTGCCCCTTCGGGACAGAAAGGACTTAATTGAACAAGTCAAAAAATTCTGGTGGTTGGGTGACCACCGCGATATTGAAAGTCGGCCAAAGCAATAATGTGTACATAGTTCTAAGGTTAATATAGGTAGAGTAGAGTAGGTAGAACAGGACGGTGGCACAAAAAAAAAATGATGGTGGCTGTTCTAGTTTTTAAGTTATTTTGAGTAGTTTTAATTAGATATAATGTAGTTTAAGTTAGTTTTAATTTAGTTTTAATTAGTTTTATTTAGGTAAAGGGAAGCTTTAAGTTTTATAAAAAAATTAAAAAACAATGATATAGATAATGAGTTTTTTTAATAATTTTCTCGTTAGTTTTAAGTTATCATGAATTTTAAATATAAGTTATTTTACGTCGAAAGGCATTGTTTAAGTAAAGTCACAGTTTAATTTAGAGCGCCCGCATGGGGCCAGTAAGTTAGTTAAGTTAATATGTAAGCTAGTTGTTTAAGATTTTTTGTCTAGCATTAAGATAGATATAAGAAAATGAAAAATAAAAAATGAATTAAAAAAAAAAAAAATTTTGCGTAGCCGACGACAGACTGGAAGGGCGTGGGCCCCACCCTGGTCAGGGCTTTTTTTTAAATAAGTTCTGGGAAAAGGTCAACAAAAACTGAGAGGAGAAGGAACAACAGCAAATGATAAAGTCAACGGGGACATCGGAAGATGCTCCCCCAACAACAAGTGAAGCAGCCAGAACATCAGGTGATGCAGCAGCAGTTGCGGTAGCGGTGCCTTCCAAAGAAACCCAGCCAACAAAGACAGCGTCATCGGCACGTGCCGAAGCTAATACAAGCAGCATAGCGACTGCAACAACAAGCTTTGAAAAAGGCATGATATCAACACCAGCCGGTGCCAATTCAAAGGGGGATAAGAAGAGGAGGCGTATCATTAGACACACCTCATAAATCGTGCCGATAGGAGCACCAGAGCTAAGTTGGCTAAGGCCTCCGCTCAAGCCAAAATGCAGAGGCATTTAGAAAGCTCCTCCTATGAGGATGACGACACACAAAACAACGAACATGACCATGAGGGCGATGACGAGGCAGAGGCTGAAGACGAAATCGCCAAAGAAACAAACAACGATGCGACCGTCAAGAAGACATGTGAGCATAACGTCACTGAAGTAGATGCCGAAGACATTGCATACATGTCCGTAGAAGGGGAGGGGCACTACGTGAGTGGCGAGTTGGTGGACCTTTCACCTCCAGAAGAGTCAGAAGATGAGCAGGAAAAAATCGAATCACTGACAGAACAAATTTCTTCCCTCATGGAAATGGTTAAAGCGCTCAAAGTTAAGCAAGAAGCGCGTAGGGAAAAAGAGCGCACAGTTGCTCTTGAAAGCCAACGACAAAAAACGCTCCAAGAGCAACAAAAAGCAGCACAAATGCAGCAGCCTCACAAGCAACAACAACCTCTCCCGGATCAACAGCACAAAAAGAAGCAGCCGAAACAGGAACTGCAGCCCCAACATCGTCCTCAGCAGACGCAAAAACTAAAGCCCCAGCAACAGCAGCAGCAACAGCAGCAGCAACCGCAAGTACAGCAACAAAAACAAATACAACAACCACTTCAACAACGACAACAACAAAAGACACAGAAGCAACAACAGCAGCAAAAACTACAACAACAGCGACAACCGGAGCAGTCACAACAGCAGCAGACACAACAGCAGCAGTCACAACAGAAGCAGCAACAGCAACAGCCACAAGAAAAGAAAGGTAAGGTGCCACCAATTAATACCTTCAAAATAGAATTAAAAGACACTATAGAATTATGTAAGTCGGCCATAGGCAACAATTTTATTATTAAAAGGTTGAACGCAGACCGACACGCTATTCATTGCTCTTCGGTCGAGCATTATAAAAAATTAAAAGATCTCCTGTCTCAAACGAAGACAGAATACTGTGATGTACCTTGGGTTTCTCTGGCTGAGGTATACTCGCTGGTGTCCAGGGTTTTACTAAAGAAGGTACACTAAAACTTTAGTTTCAAAGATTTTCCTTTATTCAATCAAGAAAATAGTTTTATTATTACAAATAATTAAATTTTAATTAAATTCTATAGTTTTAAAGTTTAGATTATTAGGCTATGTGCTTTTATTTTCTCCAATTTCGGTTTTTCGGTGTTAATTTCCAGTGTGTCTTTAGACTCCAACGTCGGTTGTTGTTTCCTTAGTAAGGTTCCTTCTAGTGTTTCCTTTCTCGTATATTTCTTCAAATTATAGTAACGGTAGATTCGGCAAACATCGTCTCGACTAACAACCACTATATTGATGCTGGAAAACTGCAGTATTTCTACTGGCAACCACAGTATTTCTACTGGCAACCACAGTATTTCTACTGGCAACCTCAGTATTTCTACTGGCAACCACAGTATTTCTACTGGCAACCACAGTTTTTCAACTGGCAACCTCAGTATTTCTACTGGCAACCACAGTATTTCTACTGGCAACCACAGTATTTCTACTGGCAACCACAGTATTTCTACTGGCAACCACAGTTTTTCAACTGGCAACCTCAGTATTTCTACTGGCAACCACAGTATTTCTACTGGAAACCACAGTATTTCTACTGACAACCACAGTATTTCTACTGGCAACCTCAGTTTTTCAACTGGCAACCACAGTATTTCTACTGGCAACCACAGTTTTTCAACTGGCAACCTCAGTATTTCTACTGGCAACCACAGTATTTCTACTGACAACCACAGTATTTCTACTGGCAACCTCAGTTTTTCAACTGGCAACCTCAGTATTTCTACTGGCAACCACAGTATTCCTACTGGCAACCACAGTTATTAACTGGCTTATTGTAATTTGTCTCTGAGATCCCTTACCGCTGGTGGGGGGAAATCTCTGCAAGAGTTAAATTACCCACAGTATTTCTACTGGCAACCACAGTATTTCTACTGGCAACCGCAGTTTTTCAACTGGCAACCTCAGTATTTCTACTGGAAACCACAGTATTTCTACTGGCAACCACAGTATTTCTACTGGCAACCACAGTTTTTCAACTGGCAACCTCAGTATTTCTACTGGCAACCACAGTATTTCTACTGGAAACCACAGTATTTCTACTGACAACCACAGTATTTCTACTGGCAACCTCAGTTTTTCAACTGGCAACCACAGTATTTCTACTGGCAACCACAGTTTTTCAACTGGCAACCTCAGTATTTCTACTGGCAACCACAGTATTTCTACTGGCAACCACAGTATTTCTACTGACAACCACAGTATTTCTACTGGCAACCTCAGTTTTTCAACTGGCAACCTCAGTATTTCTACTGGCAACCACAGTATTCCTACTGGCAACCACAGTTATTAACTGGCTTATTGTAATTTGTCTCTGAGATCCCTTACCGCTGGTGAGGGGAAATCTCTGCAAGAGTTAAATTACCCACAGTATTTCTACTGGCAACCACAGTATTTCTACTGGCAACCGCAGTTTTTCAACTGGCAACCTCAGTATTTCTACTGGAAACCACAGTATTTCTACTGGCAACCACAGTATTTCTACTGGCAACCACAGTTTTTCAACTGGCAACCTCAGTATTTCTACTGGCAACCACAGTATTTCTACTGGCTTTAAAGATAGCAATTTCTTACCACTGGTGGGGGAAATTTACTATCGTAATTATTTTAGGTTCTTACCCTCTGTTTAAATCAGTAAAGTCTTACGGACTCCTATTATTTCGGCTTTTTTGGTTTTTGTACTGATATTACACTTCTACGGTATACTTCGGTACGTTTCGGAGTGATTTTGTTGTGTGAACGGCCTCCTCTCGTTAAGTCTTTGACTGTAAGTGCCTGTTAATTTTATTTTTGCTAACTTTACTTTTTCATGTAATTGTTCATATATTTCCTTGTCCGGTACTCCCCTTCCTCTTGCTCTAAGTAATGCAAAGTATTTTTGTCTATACACGAGGAGTGTGCGGGCGGCGGTGCATTCAAGTACGTACAGCAAGAATTATTCAATATCATAGTCATCGACTCATATTGCATTTGTCTATGAAGGAGGAGTGTGCGGGTGGCGGTGTATTCAAGTACGTACAGCAAGAATTATTTAATATCATCGTCATCGACTCATATTGCGTTTGTCTATGCACGAGGAGGGTGCGGGTGGCGGTGTACTCAAGTACGTACATCAAGAATTATTCAATATCATATTCATCGACTCATATTGCGTCCATTTTATTGTTTGGTTTAATACCACACATTTTATTATACAAATTCACCATCGATGTACGCTGATCGTTGCCTTTTTGTGTTCCTCTGCTGGGTTCAGGCTTACTTTCGCCATTTGCCTTACTTTTTTTTATTAGAAATTCCCCTCTCGCTCACTATATTCACCTCTCTCACTATATTCACCACCATCGAATATTGTATTTGTATTACTTTCACTAGAAAATATAATTTCTAATCAGTTGGTGACGAGCTCTGTTATCGGCAATATCCTAATGGGAGCTTGCGGTCGCTTATCTGAGGCTTTTAAATGAAATCATTTTCTGCTTCAGATGACAGTGCTACCTGCTAGGGGCAAATATATAAAATGATTGTTTTTGATTTTTTTGATTTTTATAGGAATGTAATGGAGCGATAAAATGCTTCATTACATCCCCCACTTTCTTCGGAGACGAGAACCTTCTCGTCTAAATACAATTTCTTCCCAGTAGATAGATTAATAATAATAACGCAGATAGTACTAATTAATAATAATTTTCGTTTTTTAATTCATTTTTTTTTTATCTATTTTCAGGATTTTTGGTTTAATTAATTTTTTTTTATCTATTTTCAGGATTTTTGGTTTAATTCATTTTTTTTTTTTTTTTTTTTTTTTTTAACTTAATTCACTTTTTAAATTTTAAATCAGCTCAATTCAATATTTTTTTTTATATTATTTATCACTGGGTATTCGTATCAAACTCTACCCTCTTACTGCATCCTTGGAAATGAAGATCGGCTACCCCTGATCTAGTGTTAGGGGTTTTCCGCCCAGAGCACATAGCTGATTTTGTCTTTTGAGGGTTATAGAACCTTTATTTGACATAAGTTCATTCCCATTTAATTTGATAGAGAAATCCATTTTTCGTAGTGCATCCATACCAATTATTGCGTCTTGACTCAACTGCTTCAAATGCGTTACTTCTCCTTGAATTGACTGGTTCCCTACTTGCAGAGTTACTGTGTAGTGTTCTCGGCTAAATATGGGACTACCATCTGCTAGTTGAACTGCATTACGTTGATATCTCACCGGTGTTTTGAGTTTCTTGAGTAGGTGTCGCACCTTAGTACTAATGAACGATTGGGTCGCCCCGGTATCGAGCAAAGCATTGATTGTTTGGCCATTCAACTTTATGGTTAAGAAACAGCGCGGATCTACCCATACTTCAGCAGTTTTTACTGCTTTCACTGCTACTCGTGGCGTATCGTCGATCCTGGTGGCAAAAGTTTTTTTATGTTGATCGTTTTTATCTTGGTTGTTCACTTCCTGCTCCGTGGCACATAACTTCGCCTCAGGCATTACCTCACTGTTAGGCTTTATTTCTTTTATAATTATCCCCTCTTTGGCCGTCTCCGACGTGACGATGGAAACATGCCGGGTCTGACAAGGACAATCTTTTGTCAAGCGACCATCTTCGCCACATAACGAACAGAACAAACGGAACGGCTGCCGACAATTTGCCTTCGAATGCCCCCTCTGTTTGCAGTTCCAGCAATGAGTGGTTCTATCGTAGTTTTCATTCGTTGGGATATATCGGTGAGCTCGCTCATCCCGTATTGGCGCTTGATATGCCCTGGGAGGCGGTGGTCTGGTTGTATTCGATGACGTGTTTCGGTTTTCGCTTTGGAAACACTCATATTCAGTAGCTAAATTCATCAATTCTTCCAACGTTTGAAAATCGCGTCGACGAATGTATAAGTGATATTCGGGTCGAAGGCGATCGTAAATTTTATCAATATAATTGCTAATACGCAATGATGGGTGTTGGTGAATTAAATATTGGGTCGTACGGATGAAATCTCTTGCCTTCTCGTGTGGACCCTGTCTTTTCTTTGAGATTTCGTCTTCCAGTCTGTTTATAAATCGTGGAGGCAGAAAATATCCCAAGAAGGCCTGGTAAAAATCTGGCCATGTTTTAAAGTTGTCACGGTTGATTCTATACCATTCTAAAGCTGGTCCTTTAAAAATTTCTGGAAAAGTTTGGAGCATTTTATGTGCTTGGATCTGGTAGCAATCGGTCAGTTCCTCTATACGTTTAATAAATTCCAGTGCATTTCCTGAAGAGTCGAATCTCAACCCCCATTTTCTTACTTCATTCATAACTTCTGCTTCTCGACTAAGAGGGGATTTCCCTGTTATACCTGACGGAATATTTGTATTGGAATTAACTGGTACTTGGCTTCGTCCTGAAGAATGAGGAGAATTTGAGCTTACTGTTGGATATTGATTTTGAGGGTCCATTCCATGGGGATAATACCATTCCCTGTAGTCAGGATATCTGGTCATTCTATCAAATTCTGCCAGAGCGGGATATAAGGATGCCATATAAGTTGGGGCAGGTTTTGTATGTGCTGTAGCCGTTGTAAACACAGGCGTCCCTTGGAAATGCACATTAGGTACCGTATAATACACATTAGTATAGGTGACGGGCTCACTAATGTTTGCCTTAGTACTACGTTCTCCCTTCTCTGTTTCTATATTCTCTTTTGTTTGTGAAATATCCGCTTTGGAATAAACTCTATCATCTGAGCCTTTCTCTAATTCTTCACATAAATTTTGGGTTGACTTTCGCAATCTGGACTCTTTAATGTAAGCACTGAACCGAGTGCGGAGGTCGGCAACGGTCCCTTCGGTGTTAAGCTTACAAAGCGCCATGCGTTCTTTAAGCTCTGTTTTATCAAGGAGGTATATAGCTCCTATGCTGGCAAAGATATCAAAACCTTCTTCAGAGTCCGACATCTTGTTGTAAGTTTTATTTCTTTTCTCAGTTGGAATCTTTATTTTAATTTTCGGGCAACGGTTCAGTTTGAAATCTTGATGAGGATTATTATTCGGTAACGGTTCGATTTAAGATCTTCAGGTAACGGTTCAGTTTGAAATCTTGATGAGGATTATTATTCGGTAACGGTTCGGTTTAAGATCTTCAGGTAACGGTTCAGTTTGAAATCTTGATGAGGATTATTATTCGGTAACGGTTCGGTTTAAGATCTTCAGGTAACGGTTCAGTTTGAAATCTTGATGAGGATTATTATTCGGTAACGGTTCGGTTTAAGATCTTCAGGTAACGGTTCAGTTTGAAATCTTGATGAGGATTATTATTCGGTAACGGTTTGGTTTAAGATCTTCAGGTAACGGTTCAGTTTGAAATCTTGATGAGGATTATTATTCGGTAATGGTGCGGTTTAAGATCTTCAGGTATCGGTTCAGTTTGAAATCTTGATGAGGATTATTATTCGGTAACGGTTCGGTTTAAGATCTTCAGGTAACGGTTCAGTTTGAAATCTTGATGAGGATTATTATTCGGTAACGGTTCGGTTTAAGATCTTCAGGTAACGGTTCAGTTTGAAATCTTGATGAGGATTATTATTCGGTAACGGTGCGGTTTAAGATCTTCAGGTAACGGTTCAGTTTGAAATCTTGATGAGGATTATTATTCGGTAACGGTTCGGTTTAAGATCTTCAGGTAACGGTTCAGTTTGAAATCTTGATGAGGATTATTATTCGGTAACGGTTCGGTTTAAGATCTTCAGGTAACGGTTCAGTTTGAAATCTTGATGAGGATTAGTATTCGGTAACGGTGCAGTTTAAGATCTTCAGGTAACGGTTCAGTTTGAAATCTTGATGAGGATTATTATTCGGTAACGGTTCGGTTTAAGATCTTCGGGTAACGGTTCAATTTGAAATCTTGATGATTGTTTCTGGAATGGAGCTTTGAAGAGGTCCCTGCTCGGGCGCCAATTTGTGATGTACCTTGGGTTTCTCTGGCTGAGGTATACTCGCTGGTGTCCAGGGTTTTACTAAAGAAGGTACACTTAAACTTTAGTTTCAAAAATTTTCCTTTATTCAATCAAGAAAATAGTTTTATCATTAAAAATAATTAAATTTTAATTAAATTCTATAGTTTTAAAGTTTAGATTATTAGGCTATGTGCTTTTATTTTTTCCAATTTCGGTTTTTCGGTGTTAATTTCCAGTGTGTCTTTAGAGTCCAACGTCAGTTGTTGTTTCTTTAGTAAGGTTCCTTCTAGTTTTTCCTTTCTCGTATATTTCTTCAAATTATAGTAACGGTAGATTCGGCAAACATTGTCTCGACTAACAACCACTATATTGATGCTGGAAAACTGCAGTATTTCTACTGGCAACCACAGTATTTCTACTGGCAACCACAGTATTTCTACTGGCAACCTCAGTATTTCTACTGGCAACCACAGTATTTCTACTGGCAACCACAGTTTTTCAACTGGCAACCTCAGTATTTCTACTGGCAACCACAGTATTTCTACTGGCAACCGCAGTTTTTCAACTGGCAACCTCAGTATTTCTACTGGCAACCACAGTATTTCTACTGGCAACCACAGTATTTCTACTGGCAACCACAGTATTTCTACTGGCAACCACAGTTTTTCAACTGGCAACCTCAGTATTTCTACTGGCAACCACAGTATTTCTACTGGCAACCACAGTATTTCTACTGACAACCACAGTATTTCTACTGGCAACCTCAGTTTTTCAACTGGCAACCACAGTATTTCTACTGGCAACCACAGTTTTTCAACTTGCAACCTCAGTATTTCTACTGGCAACCACAGTATTTCTACTGGCAACCACAGTATTTCTACTGACAACCACAGTATTTCTACTGGCAACCTCAGTTTTTCAACTGGCAACCTCAGTATTTCTACTGGCAACCACAGTATTCCTACTGGCAACCACAGTTATTAACTGGCTTATTGTAATTTGTCTCTGAGATCCCTTACCGCTGGTGGGGGGAAATCTCTGCAAGAGTTAAATTACCCACAGTATTTCTACTGGCAATTACAGTATTTCTACTGGCAACCGCAGTTTTTCAACTGGCAACCTCAGTATTTCTACTGGAAACCACAGTATTTCTACTGGCAACCACAGTATTTCTACTGGCAACCACAGTTTCTCAACTGGCAACCTCAGTATTTCTACTGACAACCACAGTATTTCTACTGGCTTTAAAGATAGCAATTTCTTACCACTGGTGGGGGAAATTTACTATCGTAATTATTTTAGGTTCTTACCCTCTGTTTAAATCAGTAAAGTCTTACGGACTCCTATTATTTCGGCTTTTTTGGTTTTTGTACTGATATTACACTTCTACGGTATACTTCGGTACGTTTCGGAGTGATTTTGTTGTGTGAACGGCCTCCTCTCGTTAAGTCTTTGACTGTAAGTGCCTGTTAATTTTATTTTTGCTAACTTTACTTTTTCATGTAATTGTTCATATATTTCCTTGTCCGGTACTCCCCTTCCTCTTGCTCTAAGTAATGCAAAGTATTTTTGTCTATACACGAGGAGTGTGCGGGCGGCGGTGCATTCAAGTACGTACAGCAAGAATTATTCAATATCATAGTCATCGACTCATAGTGCATTTGTCTATGCACGAGGAGTGTGCGGGTGGCGGTGTATTCAAGTACGTACAGCAAGAATTATTTAATATCATCGTCATCGACTCATATTGCGTTTGTCTATGCACGAGGAGGGTGCGGGTGGCGGTGTACTCAAGTACGTACATCAAGAATTATTCAATATCATATTCATCGACTCATATTGCGTCCATTTTATTGTTTGGTTTAATACCACACATTTTATTATACAAATTCACCATCGATGTACGCTGATCGTTGCCTTTTTGTGTTCCTCTGCTGGGTTCAGGCTTACTTTCGCCATTTGCCTTTTTTTTTATTAGAAATTCACCTCTCTCTCACTATATTCACCTCTCTCACTATATTCACCACCATCGAATATTGTATTTGTATTACTTTCACTAGAAAATATAATTTCTAATCAGTTGGTGACGAGCTCTGTTATCGGCAATATCCTATTGGGAGCTTGCGGTCGCTTATCTGAGGCTTTTAAATGAAATCATTTTCTGCTTCAGATGACAGTGCTACCTGCTAGGGGCAAATATATAAAATGATTGTTTTTGATTTTTTTGATTTTTATAGGAATGTAATGGAGCGATAAAATGCTTCATTACAATACTACAGTTTCACCCCGAAGGAAGACAAGCTACAAACAGTCCTCCTGAAGGGTATCGAATCCTCTACGGATCCGCAGGAACTCTAAGCTGAGCTCCGTCAAGTGGCGAGCGATGATCTCGATCGGGGTCAGACCGTTTTCCACAGTTAAGGCCAGACGGGAGAAACGGAATTTACCATTCTTCCTCGTTCAGCTCTCGCCCCAAAGCAAGTTGAGTGGTTTAAGGAGTATAACCGTCCTAAACTACCAAATTGTAAGATGGGAAAAATTAAATAGGCAGAGAGACATGCAGCAAACTGTGGTATGGATCCAGTTTGTGTCAAATGTGGAGATTCCCACAAGATAGGTGAATGTAAGCTCGGAAAAGAGAGGGTCGAAGACAGGACCCAGTTAAAGTGTGCACTTTGCCGAGGCTCCGGGCACCCCGCAAACTATCGGGGATGTCCGAAGTTTCAGGAAATGAAAAAAAACAAAGACCAAAAGAAGACAGTAGAGGTGAGACGCCCTGAAGTACGCCAGACATCAACTTCCGTCAATCCCGCAATTTCTTACGCCCAAATGGCGTCTGGAAAGGGAAAAATGATACAGCCTCAACCACAGGTAGCCAAACAGGTCCAAGTGCCTACGGCTCCTGTGCCAGAGGCAGATCTGATGCAGGTGTTGCTGACCATTCATGGTCAGTTAACCGATGTGCAAAAACAGATAAGGGAGCAGGCGGCTGGGGTGGATTACCTCTACTCTATTCTGCCGGCAACGTGAAATGGTTAAAGGCGCGCTGCATGAGCGACCCTTTAAGATCCTAGCTGTGAATGTGAATTCGCTGATTAGGACCGAACGTAGAGCAAACCTCTTTCATTTGCTGCAAGACCAAAGTCCTGATGTATTTATGGCTAGCGAAACTAAGCTAAACCAGAAACACAAACTGACTAATAAGAATTACAATATCGTAAGAAAGGATCGGCCCAACTACTCTCAAGGGGGTGGGGTCGCAATCTTCATACGAAAGGGCATTAAACATAAGGTTATATATGATAGCGAAGTGCGAAGATTCGGATTGCTAGAAGCCTGCATCGTTTGCATTCCTCTCCAGCAGGGGAAAAGAATGTACGCAATCGCGGTGTACGCACCTGACGAATCTCAGCCGGCTTATTTTATCGCAGAGCTCGAAAATATTTTTGAATGCTTAAGACTGAACTTGGATGAGAATTATTATCTCATGGCAGGGGGCTTGAACGCCAAACATGTAGATTGGGGAAATCAAGTACAAAATCCTAGAGGGAACCATCTTTTTAATTGGATGGGACGATACAGTGTTGAGTATAGGATCGACCTTCTAGCTACAGATAGACCGTCTTTTCCGAGAAGTGGTAGTTTTCTGGATCTACTCCTGCTGGACTCAAGACTGATAATAACTGACACTGTAGGTCAACATACAAAAAACTGTTTACGAACGATTGAATACGACAGTGACCACTGCGGACTTGCCGCCGTAATACAGCTCCCGAGCGAACTTTTGGAGTTGGATGAGTATGTGCCTGCGCACTCTTACAATTTCAGTAAGACGCGTTGGCCACGCTTCTCCAACTCCTTGGGAAGAGAAATACGTTCCGATGACATTTCTCCACCAAATGACAGGAACCTGACGAACGTCGAGATCGACGGGTACCTGACTCAAATGGATACGACTATAAAACGAACAATGGACAGAACAATCCCAAAATATAAGGAACAAGACCCTACTGGTTTATACAAGAACGCGACAATCGACGCACTACACCGACAAAAAAGTGGACTGCTGACTAGATTGAAACTTCTTTACAGACGTTTCACGGACAAACGTGATCTGGAGATTAGGACATTGAAGTTGTCGATTAAAAACATTAATGTTCTGATTAAACAAAATTATAGATTGTCTATTAACTTATATTGGGATAACAGAATTCGGGCCGTTAATTCTAGCGACCCTAGTATGTTCCCCCAAATAAATAAGATATTTAGAAGAAATGATCAAAACGAACTTCCATGTCTTAAACTTCAGAGGACAACAGATAACGAAGACGTACTTACGATTGCTGGAATAGATCCGGAGGATGCCGTTTTCAACGATAACTTTTTTATGATAGAAGATCCTCAAGAAAAGGTAGAAGCTGTGGGGGCTGCTTTCCAGCAAGTGTATAAGGTGAAAGCTAGCATTCGTCCGAATCATGACCTGGAGAACAGAGCCTTACTACATAACTTCTACCTTGGAAATAACATAACGCAATGGCGATCTGAGAATACTGGTTTCACCGGGTTCAATGACGAAAATTTGGCAAAAGCCACCATCGCCGAGCAAAATGGACCCAGTTCATTGTTAATTTCGAAGGTAGAACTTCAGTTGATTTTTCAAACATTAAAGAAAAAGAAATCTGCGGGGGTCGATGGTATACCCAACATTGTGTTACGACATCTCCCTGAGGAAGCCATAGACATTTATACCACACTGTTCAACAACGCATTGAATAATGCATATTATCCAGTGAGTTGGAAGACAGCTGTGGTCCATCCTCTCCCCAAAAAGGGAAAGGACAGCTCCAATCCGACAAATCTTCGGTCGATAAGTCTTCTTCCAAGTATCAGTAAAGTATTCGAAAAGATTCTCAATAGAGCTCTGTTCAAGTGGGCTGAGGACAAAAATATTATTCCAGATAATCAGTTTGGCTTTAAATCGGGGCATGGCAATATTCATGCCGCGTCTAAGTTAGTTTCTGATGTTCAATGGAACAAAACGAAAAATCAATGCACGGGTGCCGTTCTGGTTGATTTAGAGAAAGCTTTCGACACCGTTTGGTTAGAGGGTCTTTATCTGAAGCTATCTAGATTTGGCATAAGTTAACCACTGTTATATATGCTTTATGACATGCTCACTGGTAGAAAGTTTGTTGTCAAAAGTGGCAATGCAACTTCTAAAACAACTTTTGATATTAAAAATGGTCTACAGCAAGGAGCTGTGAACTCACCGATTCTTTTTAGTATTTACACCAGCGATCTGATAGGTAGTCTAACTCATTCAATTGCGTATGCCGATGATCTTGTAGCGTACAGAACGGGTCCAAAAGTTGAAGTCATCAGAATTCTTCTGCAACGTGACTTCGACAAGATTCAGCGATATTGTGATGATTGGAAGTTAAAAATTAACTTTCAGAAATCAGAAACTATCCTGTTAAGAACCCCGTTGTCTAGGGCTTCTAGGGATACAAGAAAGAACTGGAGAAATCTAGTGATCGTTGGACCAAGTGGACATCCACTGGCGAGTAAAGATGTGGTAAAGTACCTTGGCATCTGTCTAGATCAGTATCTATATTTCAATCGACATGTAGATGCTGCGCTGGCCAGAGCTAGGGGAGCCTTTGGGTTGACAAGACGGTTGTTTTATAGCAGCCGCCTTGACAGCAGAGTAAAGGTGATTTGCTACATGGCCCTTATCCGGCCAATGATTGCCTATGGGTGCCCTGTGTGGTTCAACGTTGCTCCATCTCAAATGGAAAAGATTCGGGTGTTTGAGAAGCAGTGTCTTAGACGCTGCCTTGGATTACACAGAACACCAGAGTCGGAGTACACACATTACTATGCCAACGAGGTTCTATACAACAGGGCCAATATAAACAGGATAGATAACTTTTTAATCAAGCTGATTCGGGGTCACATTGCAAGAGCGATGACCTCGACCAATGGACTAACGGTTTCATCCCGCCCGAGACATTCCTCTTTTTAGACAGTCGTGGGCTGATACAGGATAGATTGGCGGTTCCATTAATCTACCACGTCAGCCGTAGGACTGTGGATCCGCGACTTCTTTACGATCGGGACGTCTGCTCAGGGAACGGAGCAGAGCGTGTGCGATTCAGTAGAGCTGTGCCCCTTAGGGACAGAAAGGACTTAGTTGAGCAAGTCAAAAAATTCTGGTGGTTGGGTGACCACCGTGATATGGAAAGTTGATCATGTTGTTGCTTTGGCCGACTTACATTGTTCTAAGGCAAAGATAAGTAGAGTAGGTAGAACAGTGACGGTGGCACCAAAAAAAAAGGACATAAGCAAATGTATTTGTATGTGGGTACTTGCGGTTGCGAATGTATATGTATGTATGTATATGAATATATATACATGTGTATGGGCGTACGCGAGTGTGCATATGCGTATGCAAAAAAAAAAAAAAAATGCTGGTGGCTGTTCTAGTTTTTAAGTTATTTTAAGTAGTTTAATGTAGATATAATGTAGTTTAAGTTAGTTTAATTTAGTTTTAATTAGTTTTATTAGGTAAAGGGTAGCTTTAAGTTTTACAAAATAATAAAAAATGATATAGAAAGTGAGTTTTTTTTAATAATTTTCTCGTTAGTTTTAAGTAATCATGAATTCTAATAATAAGTTATTTTCCGTCGAAAGACATTTTTGAAGTATAGCCATAGTTTAATTAAGAGCGCCCGCATGGGGCCAGTAAGTTAGTTAAGTTAATATGGTTAGCTAGTTTAAGATTTTTTGTCTAGCATTAAGATAGATATAAGGAAATGAAAAAATAAAAATGAATAAAAAAAAAAAAAAAAAAAACATTAGCCCCCAACCCAGAATCACTTTATAAGCACTAACAATATAATTCAAAATTTAAAAGATAAAGAAAAAAAAACTCACCCCTTTACTTGGTGTTCTTTGTAAATTTATTGATGCAGTTGATGGTGATGGTGTGGCCACAGCAGTCCCGACTGATCCAAATGTGTAGGTTTGTCGTTACCTGTGCTTTGTTTCTTTTAAATTTTGATACACTATCAATTGCCTAAAAACGTCTTCTATTCTAACCTACAAGTGCCTAAAATATGTCGCAAATAGCTTAAGCATAAATAAATAAAATTGCATATATAAACAACTATTACGTTGTGCACTGGGTTTTAGCTTTGAACGTTAACCAGTAAATTATAGTGAATTTGTTTGAAAATTGAAAATTGAAAGGATTATCAAAAATAATTAAAAAAAAATATAAATATTGTTTGAAGATGCGCTGGGGTTTTGAACCTGAAACCTCCGGATCACCGTGCAGGCACTTTTTTTTTTTTTTATTTTTTTTTTAAATTCATTTTTATTTTCCATTTAACTTATAACTAACTTAAATGCTAGACAAAAACCTTAAAAACTAGCTTACAGAATAACTTAACTAACTTAATGGCCCCATATGGGCGCTCTAAATTATACTATAGCTATATATTAAAAATGCCTTTCGGCGTAAATTCTAGTGTAAATTAAATCTTTATTACTTAAACCTAAACAAGAAAATTATTTAAAAAAACTTGTTTTTCAATGACATTTTTTATTTTAAAACTTAAAACTACCCTGTACCTAAATAAAACTATATTAACCTAAATAAAACTAAAATATACGTAAATATACGTGAATACCTTAAAACTACTTAAAAATACTTAAAATAACTTAAAACTAGAACAGCCACCAGCAGCGTTTTTTTTTTTTTTTTTTTTTTTTTTTTTTTGTCATCAGCCTACGCAAATGCACACACGCCATACATATCCATACATTAACACATATACATATGTATGCGCTCAAGCACATATCCACAGACAACAGACAGCAATTTTTTGGATTTTTTATCTTTTTTTGGTGCCACCGTCACTGTCCTACTTAATCTACCTAGTTATACCTTATAAATACGTAGGTCGGCCAAGGCAACAACTTCGACTAACCATCAATATCAAGGTGGTCACCCAACCACCAGTATTTTTGAACTTGCTTACAAAAGTCCCTTTTGTCCCGAAGGGGCACAGCTCTACTGAACCGCAGACGCTCTGCTCCGTTCCCAGAGCCGACGTCTCGACCATACAGGATTCGCCGATCCACAGTTTTACGGCCGACGCCGACGTGGTAGATTAACGGAACCGCCAATCTATCCTGTATCAGCCCCCGACTGTCTAAATAGAGGAATGTCTCGGGCGGGATGAAACCGTTAAGACAAACGCTCTCACTATATTCTTCATTGGGGTAATAAGCCCCGAAAATAAGTCCATTGACTGAGGTCATCGCTCTTGCAATGTGACCCCGAATCAGCTTAATTAAAAAGTTATCTATCCTGTTTATATTGGCCCCGTTGTATAAGACCTCGTTGGCATAATAATGTTTGTACTCCGACTCTGGTGTTCTGTGTAATCCAAGACAGGTCCTAAGACACTGCCTCTCAAACACCCGAATCTTTTCCATTTGAGATGGGGCAACGTTAAACCATACAGGGCACCCATAGGCAATCATCGGCCGGATGAGGGCCATGTAGCAAATCACCTTCACTCTGTTTTCAAGGCGGCTGCTATAAAACAACCGTCTTGTCAGAGCAAACGCTCCCCTAGCTCTGGCCAGAGCAGCATCTATATGTCGATTGAAATATAGATACTGATCTAGCCAGATACCAAGATACTTTACTACATCTTTACTCGCCAGTGGATGTCCACTTGGTCCAACGATCACTAGATTTCTCCAGTTCTTTCTTGTATCCCTAGAAGCCTTAGACAAAGGGGTTCTAAACAGGATAGTTTCTGATTTCTGAAAGTTAATTTTTAACTTCCAGTCATCACAATATCGCTGAATCTTGTCGAAGTCACGCTGCAAGAGAATTCTGATGACTTCAACTTTTGGACCCGTCCTGTACGCTACAAGGTCATCGGCATACGCAATCGCATGAGTGAGACTACCTATCAGATCGCTGGTGTAAATACTAAAAAGAATCGGCGAGTTCACAGCTCCTTGCTGTAGACCGTTTTTAATATCAAAAGTTGTGGTGGAAGTTACATTGCCACTTTTGACAACAAACTTTCTACCATTGAGCATGTCATGAAGCATATACAACAGTGGTTTACTTATGCCAAATCTGGTTAATTTCAGATAAAGACCCTCTAACCATACGGTGTCGAAAGCCTTCTCTAAATCAACAAGAACGGCACCCGTGCATTGATTTTTCGCTTTGTTCCATTGAACATCAGAAACTAACTTAGACGCGGCATGAATAGTGTCATGTCCCGCCTTAAAGCCAAACTGATTGTCTGGAATAATATTCTTGTCCTCAGCCCACTTGAACAGAGCTCTATTGAGAATCTTTTCGAATACCTTACTGATACCTGGAAGAAGACTTATCGAGCGAAGATTTGCCGGATTGGAACTGTCCTTTCCCTTTTTGGGGAGAGGATGGACCACAGCTGTCTTCCAACTCACTGGATAATATGCATTATTCAATGCGTTGTTAAACAGTGTGGTATAAATGTCTATGGCTTCCTCAGGGAGATGTCGTAACACAATGTTGGGTATACCATCGACCCCCGCAGATTTCTTTTTCTTTAATGTTTGAAAAATTAAATGAAGTTCTACCTTCGAAATTAACAATGAACTGGGTCCATTTTGCTCGGCGATGGTGGCGTTTGCCAAATTTTCGTCATTGAACACGGTGAAACCAGTATTCTCAGATCGCCATTGCGTTATGTTATTTCCAAGATAGAAATTGTGCAGCAAGGCTCTGTTCTCCAGGTCATGATTCGGACGAATGCTAGCATTCACCTTATACACTTGCTGGAAAGCAGCCCCTACAGCTTCTACCTTTTCCTGAGGATCTTCTATCATATAAAAATTGTCATCGAAAACGGCACCTTCCGGATCAATTCCCGCAATCGTTAGTACGTCTTCGTTATCTGTTGTCCTCTGGAGTTTAAGACATGGAAGATCGTTTTGATCATTTCTTCTAAATATCTTATTTATTTGGGGAAACATACTAGGGTCGCTAGAATTAACAGCCCGAATTCTGTTATCCCAATATAAATTAATAGATAATCTATAGTTTTGTCTAATCAGAACGTTAATGTTTTTGATCGACGACTTCAATGTCCTAATCTCCAGATCACGTGTGTCCGTGAAACGTCTATAAAGAAGTTTCAACCTAGTCAGCAGTCCACTTTTTTGTCGGTGTAGTGCGTCGATTGTCGCGTTCTTGTATAAACCGTTTGTGTCTTGTTCCTTATATTTTGGGATTGTTTTGTCCATTGTTCGTTTTATAGTCGTATCCATTTGAGTCAGAAACCCGTCGATCTCGAGGTTCGTCAGGTTTCTGTCATTTGGTGGAGAAATGTCCTCGGAACGTATTTCTCTTGCCAAGGCGTTGGAGAAGCGTGGCCAGCGCGTCTTACTGAAATTGTAAGAGTGCACAGGCACATACTCATCCAATTCCACAAGTTCGCTCGGAAGCTGTATTACGGTGGCAAGTCCGCAGTGATCGCTGTCGTATTCGATTGTTCGTAAACAGTTTCTTGTCTGTTGATTTGTTGCGTCAGTTATAACAAGTCGTGAGTCAAGCAGTAAAAGATCCAGAAAGCCACAGCTCCTAGGAAACGAAGGTCTATCTGTCGCAAAAAGATCGATCCTACACTCAAAACTGTGACGACCCATCCAATTAAATAAATGGTACCCTCTCGGATTTTGAATTTGATTTCCCCAATCTTCATGTTTGGCGTTCAAATCTCCTGCCATTAGATAATAATTTTCATCCAAGTGCAGTCTTAAGCATTCGAAAAGTTTTTCGAGTTCTGCGATCAAATTAGCAGGCTGAGGTGCTTCGGGTGCGTACGCCGCGATCACGTACATTCTTTTCCTCTGCAGGAGCGGAATGCAAATGATGCAGGCTTCTAGCTGCCCAAATCTTCGCACTTCACTATTATATATAACCTTAAATTTAATGCCCTTTCGTATGAAGATTGCGACCCCACCCCCTTGAGAGGAGTTAGGCCGATCCCTTCGCACGATATTGTTATTATTATTAGTCAATTTGTGTTTCTGGGTAAGCTTAGTTTCGCTAGCCATAAACACATCAGGACTTTGGTCTTGCAGCAAATGAAAGAGATTTGCTCTACGTTCGGTCCTAATCAGCGAATTTACATTCACAGCAAGGATCTTAAAGGGTCGCTCAGGCAGCGCGCCTTTAACCATTTCGCGTTGCCGGCAGAATAGAGTAGAGGTAATCCACCCTAGCCGCCTGCTCCCTGATCTGTTTTTGCACGTCGGTTAACTGACCATGAATGGTCAGCAACACCTGCATCAGATCTGCCTCTGGCACAGGAGCCGTAGGCACTTGGACCTGTTTGGCTACCTGTGGTTGAGGCTGTACCGTGTTTCCCCTTCCAGACGCGATTTGGGCGTAAGAAATTGCGGGATTGACGGAAGTTGTTTTCTGGCGTACTTCAGGGCGTCTCACCTCTACTGTTTTCTTTTGGGCTTTGTTTTGCCTTATCTCCTGAAACTTCGGACATCCCCGATAGTTTGCGGGGTGCCCGGAGCCTCGGCAGAGCGCACATTTTAACTGGGTCATATCTGTGACCCTATCTTGCCCGAGTTTACACTCCACATTTAACACAGACTGGGTCCATACCACAGTTAACTGCAACGTGTCCGAACCCTTGGCAGTTCATGCATTGAAGCATGTCTTTCTGCTTATTTAGTTTTTCCCATCGTACAACTTGGTAATCCAGGACTGTTATATTCCTTAGACCACTCAATTTGCTTTGGGGCGAGAGTTGAACTAGGAAAAATGGTAAATTCCGTTTCTCCCGTCTGGCTTTGACTGTGGTGAACGGTCGGACCCCGATAAACTCGAGATCGTCGCTCGCCACTTGACGGAGCTCAGCTAAGAGCGCCTGCGGATCCGTAGAGGATTCGATACCCTTCAGGAGGACTGTTTGAAGCTTGTCTTCCTTCGGGGTGAAACTATAGTATTCTGTTCTAGTTTGGGACAGAAGGTCTTTCACTTTTTTGTAGTGCTCTAAAGATGAGCACTGAATGGAATGCCTGTCTGCGTTAAGCCGCTTAATTATGAAATTGTTGCCTATGACCGACCTACATATTTCAATTGTGTCTTTTAAATGCATTTTATAAGTATTAATAGGTGGCACCTTACCTTTCTTTGCTTGTGGCTGTTGCTGTTGTTGCTGTTGTTGTGACTGCTGCTGTTGTCTCTGCTGCTGTTGCATCGGCTGCTGTTGGGTCTGCTGCTGTTGTGACTGCTGCGGTTGTTGCTGTTGCGGTTGTTGCTGTTGCTGTTGTTGCTGCTGCTGTTGCTGTGTCTGTTGACGTTGCTGTTGTGGTTGTTGTTGTTGTTGTTTTTGTTTTGCTTGCTGTTGCTGAGGCTGATGCTGTGGTTGCTGAGCCGGTTGTTGTGGCTTATTAAGCTGTTTCTGTGGCTGCTTTTTTGACTGCTGCTTCTGTGGCTGCTGCTGGTCTGGGAGTGGTTTTTGTTCCTTAGGAGGCTGCTGTTGTAGCGAAGCTTGCTCTTGGGGCGCTTGTTGGCGGGTGCGCTGCTCAAGAGCAACTATGCGCTCCTTCTCCCGTCTTGCCTCCTGCTTCTTTTTGAGCGCTTCAACCAGCTCAATGAGCGAAGAGATCTGCTCTGTCAGAGCCTCAATCTGCTGGTCCTCTTCCTCGTCGGACAGCTCAACTACCTCGCCACTGACGTAATGTCCTTTTCCTTCCACAGACATGTAGGAGATGTCATCCGCATTATCGTCAGCGGCGTTTTCTTCGCCGGTTAGACTGGCGTCCTTAACATTTGGATTGACGGCGGCGATAGCTCCGTCAGCCTCTTTGACGTGCCTGTCATCCACCTCCGCTTCATCGTCGCCTTCTACGTTCTTGTCGTTATCGTCATCGTCGTTGGAGGAGCTATCCAGCTGCCTCTGTATTTTTGCCTGAGCAGAGGCCTTGGCTGAACGTCCGCGCCCTCCTATTTTCTGCGCTGCTTCCACATCTGAGGTACTCTTTTTAACTATCAGGTTTGGTTTGTACCTGATATAGCGCCTTCTTTTAAGAGGATCTTGTTCTTCGGCACATGCCGGTCCTGGCTTTTTCCCTTTAATAGGGCTTGATGTCTTAGCAGTTGCTATGCTGCTGGTACCGACCTCGGCACGTGCCGATGACGATGTTGTTGTAGTTGTCGTTGCTGTTGTTGTTGTTGTTGCCACTTTGGGCTTACTGGTCCTGCTGCTGCTGCTGCTGTTGTTGCTGCTTTTTGGGCTTTGGACTGCCCTGATACAGTTTCTCTTTCAGCTTGGCCTGATGGCCCCGCTATTTGACTGTCGGATGACACATCACCTGATGTTCCTCCAACTGTCTTCCTTGTTGTTGGGGGACCATCTTTCGATGTCCCCGTTGGTTTTCCCATCTGCTCTTCTTGTTGTTGCTGCTGTTGTTTTCTTCTCTTTGAAACCTCCTGCCAGAAATTATTTAAAAAAAGGCCTTGCCCGGGGTGAGAATCGAACCCACGACCTTCCACTCTGAAATCTGCTCCTCTACCACCTAGGCTAACTTGCCACTTGGTTTTGGTAGATCTAACTCACTACTATAAGCACTCGCGTCTCTACTTGAAATTTACACTGTGAAAGCCGCCAACGATGTGCACACTTCCACGGTTGCTGAACGACTGATCCGTGCAGGCACTCTATCCTCAGACTACGAGATCTATTAATTTTTAATAGCTATATGTGGCAGTTAGCTCGTAGCTTCCTTATTTATGTTAATTGAAATGCCGGCGGCGAAATAAATAGTTTTCCAGGAATTCGCAGGTTATTCTGCCGATGCACTTTTTATAATTTTTCTACCTGCTACAGTAGGTAAAGTGAAACTATACTTAAATAAATCGACCTACACTCTGTGTAGGCCGTGCACTGGAATTTATTCCTTATTGATTTATTTTTACCATTGATCACTGATTCCCACTGGTTTCTTTTGATATTTACACTAAAAATACTAACTATGTTATTTAAAATATTTCTTTTTTTTTTTTCTATGAGACACTTTGCAACTAGGTACTTAATATGGTGGCGGTTACAATCAATATTCGGGTATTGGATGAAAGCTTTTCCAAATGGTTTTTCGGAGTTTCCTCTCAAATATTGAAAAGTACCTCCAACTACCAACGGTTTGAATTTGTATGTGTTTTGGATGAACCTTTCGTACTCGTAAAGAGCTGTAAGGGAGAATAGGGTAGGATGGGATATTTCACAAACATGCAGTTTGTAACAGAGGGCTTTGCGTTTTGAGGATCTTTCTAAAGTCATCAAAAATTCAAATAGAACCCACGCAATCTATGCATCTAGTGACCCTTCAAAATGAAACGTGGCAGCCGAACCTACTAATTTAGCTGGGCGAAAGAACAGATAAAGATAAAGACCATATCAGATAAATGTTGTATTGTCATGCCTGATTCATTTGCACTATTGCCTGATATCCTTAGCATGGAAGATACCAATATGTTTACCAGCTAAAGTTTCAAGGTCGTACATGCAGTTTCCTACAACACGAAGGACACGAGCTTTCAGAAACTTGGGAAGTAATTTCGCATTTTTGCCTTGGGCAAAATTACTTTGGGTGAAATTCCTGTAGAAAACTTCTTGTCCTACCCTAAAAGACGTTGGCCTTGAACGCATATTGTAAGTAGCTTTTGATTTTTCGTGTGCCTTTTGTAAGTTTCTGGTCAACTTCTGACGTGCAAATACAATTTTTGCTTCCTGTGGTACTACAGTCAGTTCAGGATCAGGAAGTGCTTTTAAATTTCTCAAAATTTTATACGACGATCCATGATTAATCATACTTTGCCCGAACATTGCAAAATAAGGCTGACAACCAATTGAATCATGAGAATCTGACCTTCAAGCACAAGCTATGCTTGAAAGATGAGAATCCCAATTATCTTGTTCGCCCTGTACAAAAACTCTCAGTTTATTTAAAAGATTTCGATTCACCTTCTCCGATATGTTTGCCTGTGGGGAGTAAAAAGCTGTTCGGATATGTTGCACACCATAGTTGGTCAAAAATTTAGCAAACTCGATGAAATAAATTGTTTGTCGTTGTCTGAGTGGACGAATTCAGGTGTTCCAAATGCATGAAAAACATCAGCTTCCATAAATTTGATGATGTTGGCTAAAGTTGCTTTCGGAAGCGCTTTCAAGAAGGTATACTTGGAGAAATGATCAACAGCTATAAAAATGACAACGTTTCCGCTTTTTGTACGCGGATATGGGCCAAGAAGATCAATGTACAAACGTTGCATTGGTCGCTCGGATACGATCTGCTTCGTAATTGGAGGACGAAGAACTTTATTGGGGGCTTTCACGGTTTTGCATACCTCACACTGACTCACATAATCTTTAATTTCTGCCGCCATTTTGGGCCAATAATATTTTTCCCGAATTCTTATATAGGTTTTTGAGAAACCACTATGACACGACAGCTTACAATCATGTGCCATTTCAATTACTTTGTGAGTCAAAGTGTGAGGTATCCACAACCGCCACAAAGAATCTTCGTTTTCGAGTTCCTCTTTCCTGAATCTAACTCTTTTGTATATATATTTGTCAGATACAACTAGATCCGGAAGTGAGGTTTGATTTTTAACAATTTCATCTCTCGAACTCTGGCGAGTCAATGTCAATTTCGTCAGCTACAGTGTTGATACAAATCTCTTCCATATCTCCTCTTGAAAGAGCATCCGGCACAGTGTTAAGGGAACCCTTACGGTATTCTATATTAAACCGGAAGCCTTGAAGCTCCAAACTCCATCTTGCGAGCCGACCAGTCAAATCTTTCAATGACATAACCCATTTCAGACTAGAATGATCAGTAATGACGCGAAAAGGCAAGCCTTCAACATATGAACGGAATTTCCGAATGCTGAGCACTGCTGCCAGACATTCAAGCTCTGTCACCGTGTAATTTTTCTGGGCCTTGTTTAAATTTTTTGACATAAAAGCTATGGGTTTCTCATTGCCATCTGCATCCAATTGGAAGAGAACTCCTCCGACTCCTTCAGAGGAAGCATCACACTGAATGGCGAACTCTTTTTCAAAATCCGCTTGAGTTAACACCGGAGCGGAAACTAGGGCTTCTTTCAATTTTTCGAACGCTTCCTTGGCTGCAGATGCAATTCGAAACTCTTTCGCTTTCTAAGGCAATCGGTTAATGGAGCTGAAAGATCTGAATAGTTCTTGATAAAACGCCTGTACCAACCTGTCATACCAATAAATTTCCTCACTTGCCTATGCGTTTTTGGAAGAGGGAAGTTTACCATCGCGTCTATCTTTTCAGGATTAGTTTTTAGCGTGCCCTGACCGACGATGTATCCAAGAAACTTGATTTCTCGCATGCAGAACTTGGACTTATTGATGTTGATGGTTAAGTTTGCGCTGCAAAGGCAGGCTGCCACATCTGTCAATATTTTTATGTGCGTTTCAAAATCCGGTGTACATATTAAAAGATCATCTAAATAAATGAAAACATGTTGTCTAAGTCGGGCCGGAATGACTCGGTCCATTAGACGACACATTCTCTGTGCGGCGTTACATAACCCGAACGGCATCACATTAAAATGATACAGCGGCCGTCCAGGTACAGCGAATGCCGTTTTTTGTTTTGACTCTTCATCTAACGGAATCTGCCAAAATGCATCTTTAAGATCTAGACCCGTTATGAAATGAGTGTCTTCTAATCTACTGATAATACCTTCAATATGCGACAGCGGATACGCATCATTAACAGTCTTGCTGTTGAGTTTTCGACTATCCAAACACAGACGTACTTTTCCTGGCTTCTTAACCATAACAATAGGAGAACACCAAGGTGAATTACTTTCCTCAATAACTCCAAGCTCTAACATGCGATCAAGCTCTTTGAAAACTTCCTCCTGCTTCACTGGCGAAAGAGGGTAGTGCTTTGATTTAATTGGTACTGCATCACCAGTATCGATGGTGTGTGTTTCCACATGCGTTCTACCAAGACCTAAATCAGCGAAATTTGGAAAACGACTTTTCACCGAATCTAGCTTGATTTGCTGAATTGAAGTTAAATGGATAAATACAGACTTTTCACTTTCTTCTTCTTCAAACACATCATTACTATCAATTTGGCTCACTTGAGGAGTCAGGTGAAATTCGTTCCAGAAGTTCATACCCAAATAAACCTTTTGCGTCAAGTTAGGAATTACATAGAAAGTAATGGTCTTCGTTACATCATCAAGGGTTGTTGGGATATTACAATATCCGACAATATCGTGAGATTTACCGTCAGCTGTTTTGACGATATTTTTGTACGGTAACATTTGAATCCCATTTCTTTCTATGAATTCGTAACTTGCCACCCCCAAAACAGAAATAGATCCGCCACTGTCCAACAAACCAGAAATAAGTTCATCTTTCAGTTTCAACTGCGCGTACATTCTACCGTCTGTTTTGGACGTTAAGATCGTTTCGACTATGCACCTCTGGAACTCCTTTCGCTTCTGATATCTTTCCCTACACTTTTTTACCTGAGCACTTACAATAGGCTTGCCAAAGATTTCGTAACGCCTTCTGTAATAGTCTTTTTTTCTCTCGTGAAGAGATTTCAAAGAAAATACTTTTACAGGATGACTTTCCGAAATAGGGATTTCTCTTTGCAGAATTCTGAGAGGACCATCAGACATTGAAACTTTACCGACATCATCATTTGAACAATCTTAAGACACTACAACCAAACTCGGACTACTATGAGAACATTGATCATTCCTTATCTCAGCTCTGTCTTCTAATTCTGTTTCCTCTGGTCGGAGTAGCTGTTTTGGAATCGATTCTCTCCGACTGTTTTGTCGATCCCTTGACGGTTTCCCTGGTGTTTTTGGCATTCTGGGGTACTCACACCTTTTTCGCCACAGAGAAAACAGAATAGCTTTCTTTCGTGTGACAGACACTGAAAGAAAGAATGACCAATTTTGTCACAGTTCCAACACAAAAGAAAAGAAGATGGTTGACGATAACCACCAGACCTGCTGAATGCTGCGACTTCTTTCGTTACGTCATCTTGCTCAATCTTTTCCTTCAAATGGATTTCATGAACGGTTCTTTGAGCAGTGCGTCTAGCTAAGAAACGTTCGGTTTCTCTTGCTTTAGATTTGAGTTGATCCAAGCTCGTAACACTCGCTGCTAACAACACTTCACCGATCTTTTCACGAGCGTTGCTTTTGATGATTTCAATCAGCTTCATTGAATCGAAAGGTTCATTTAAATGGTCATTCAGACCAACGACTGAGCTGGAGAAATCATCAAAAGATTCCTTAAATCCTTGCTTACGAGTGAGCAGGCGCATAATAGACGTAAACATCATTTTCTTTGCGGCCGAATTCTTCCTTCAAGGCGATTTTAATTTGGTTCGAGCTAGCAGTAGGATTTTTGCGCAAAAAGGACCAATACCAATCGTTGACTTTTCCTCTAAATAACGAGTGGAAATTGGTACAAATTTGCACATCACTGTAGTTTGACGAAGCTTGCAACCTTTCGACCCTGAAAAGAAAATCGGAACTGTTGTCGTTACCGTCATACTTTATGTTCCACCTGTCCAAACGGCATGATTCAGGCGCATACAATGAACCTCGTGAACCAGAAGGTACACAGTGTGCCGTGTCCGGAATAGGTGGAAACATATTCGTTGGCAAATAATTCACTGCTTCTCTAACAATTTGTGGATTAAGGGGCTGCCCAAGTTCAGAAAAATGCTGTTCGGAACGAGGGTTACTCAGGCTATCAATTTTTCCTCTAACCTCGCTCATGAATGTGGGATTTAAACAACGCCACTGGCTTTGATCTGTGTGCAAAATGCAAGTCCCCACTATCCTAACAATCACTTAGTTAGATAAGAATTGGAAGAAGAAAAAGAAAGTAGACTGTAAGACGAACAGCGAACGACGAAAGACGTGCTCACGACGAGAACGGCAATCATTGTCGAATTAACATCATTTAGTTTAATTTTCTTTCTTATATTTTATAATAATTATCTGTAATATTTTCTTATTTTGCTTTTGAATTAAATTTGTTAAAATTAGCCGTGACTTTTGCTTTTATTCCCTACAAATCTGGGGGCTCAACCGGGATATCGTCTGGAAAAAAACATTATTCAGATAAAATCCAACATTAATTTCGGGAGTAAAAAAAAAATGTTAAGCGGTTAATCAACATAAATTTTTTTATCGTTGCAATATATCTTGTGAGCTTGTGTAATCCATTTCACAAAAAAAAAAATCAGGTGTTTAGCCCAAAAAACTGAAAAAATTTACTGCGTTAAAAATTTACTGTACGGTGAAACGGGTCTACGGTAAGAAGACATTGCAGTAAAATTGACTTGGTGGAATCACATTTTTAACGGAGAAAGATTTTCAACATTTTTTTTAATAAGATTTCAATGCAACTTTAGAAGCTTATCGGTACGAAAATATTTTTTTTGCCACAAGAATGGGAGGCAGACGCAATAAAAATATGAATAGCACAGCAATTACGACGGGAGCAGATTTTTCTCAAATGCTGGAAATGCTTATAAGACGGGAATCTGAGGTAACAAGACGCGAAGTAGAGTTGAAATATAAGACGAACGGATGGCAAAGAAGCTCACAGAGGGATGTTGATTTATCTCAACATGCTGAGGAAGCTGATGACGAACAGCCTTCTTTTAGCGGAGCGAGGAGCCATACGCATTTGTCCAACGAAACCATAAGACGACCAAATAGATTGAAAAGCTGTGACGGGAACAATCAGCAAGCACAAGATGTGGCAAAATCGGGCAATGAGAGTTCTGATTTAGAAGTCTCATTATTGCGGACTGAAATTGAAGAATTAAAGCGACGTAACGAGCGCGCAAATGTTGGCAGTTTTGAAGACGCTCTTAACGCAATTTCTCAGTTTAGTGGCGAGGGTGATATAGGAGTATGGGTGGATGAGTTTGAAACTGTATCCACGTTGATGCGATGAGATGAAACGAAAGAAATTCTTTTTTCTAAACGGTTGCTGACAGGCACCGCAAAAATGGCTTTAAGAACGAAGCCTACATTAACAAAATGGTCAGACTTAAAGCAGTTTTTACTTGATGAATTTTTGAATACTATGACTGTGGCAGACGTGCACAAGGCAATGCTGACTAGGAGACAGAAGAGTGGAAAATCCGTTGTTGACTTTCTATTCGCTATGCGTGAACTAGGTGCAAAAGGTGGTGTTGACGAACGCTCCTTGATTCAATATGTAATTGATGGAATTGACGATGTTTCGGCAAACAAAGCGATGCTTTATGGTGCACGTACTATGAGTGATTTCAAAGGAAAAATTACCGAATATGAACGTTTTCGATGCCCCTTGGGACGATACTCTCATGTCCAGCCGAAAGTTTCAAAAACCTCGAAAAATTCTCCTAGCAGTTCCCAAATTAGATGTTTCAACTGTGGTTTAAAAGGTCACAAAAGTAAAATGTGTGAATCTAGAAAAAAAGGACCAAAATGTTTTAATTGTGAAGAATTTGGACATGTCTCACCAAACTGTCCACTGCGTAAAGAAAATGCGAAAACGGTGAAAATGATAGAAGCAGAAGTTTGTGAGCTTGAAGTTAAGGACGTTATGGTTAATGGGTTTAAAATACGTGGGAGAATAGATACAGGTAGTGATGTGACCGTGATGCGGTCAATCGAATATTTTAAAATTGGATCTCCAAAGCTGGTAAGGGATAATCAAATTTTCAGAGGATTATCAGAAGAGAACACGACACCTTATGGATTTTTTATGGCGAATGTTGATATCGATAACATCATGTATCATTCTAAAATATATGTCGTTTCAGCAAAATATTAAAACCAGGAGCTATTGATTGGGAAAAACATTCTGAGAGGCACACGAATTACTCTGGGTGCAGATGAAGTGCAGGTGGAAAAATTGGACCAGGAATTAAAAAACTGTTTCAAGGTAATTTCTCAAAAAGATAATATCTGTGTTGGTAATCCAGAAGTTAGAACACACATTGAAGACCTTGTTAATAATTATAAGCCCATAGGAACAAAATCCACAAACGTTGAAATGAAGATTGTTCTTAAAGATGATACTCCTATTGCCCAACGTCCACGAAGACTTGCTCCGCTGGAGAAAGATATAGTTGATAGTCAAATACAGGAATGGTTAGACGCTGGCATCATTCGCCGAAGTAATTCGGAATATTCCTCCCCTATAGTGCTGGCCAACAAAAAAGATGGCAGCAAAAGACTTTGCGTCGATTATCGTAAAATAAACAAGGTCATAGTTCGTGATCATAATCCTTTAGCTTTGGTTGATGATCAGATCCATCAGTTGAGCTCTGCCAATGTTTATTCAACTTTAGATCTTGAAAATGGGTTTTTCCATGTTACCGTTAACGAAGATAGTCGCAAGTATACCTCTTTTGTCACTCATCGTGACCAGTACGAATTCAATAGAGTACCGTTTGGTCTTTGTGTGTCACCTGCTGTTTTTCAAAGACACGTAAATTTGGTGTTTAAAGACCTTATAATCCATAAAATTATACTGCTCTATATGGACGACATTGTTGTACTAGGAAAAGATTATGGGGATGCGATTCACAACTTAATTAAGGTTTTCAAAGTAGCCAGTGAATATGGTCTCAAATTTCATTGGTCTAAATGCCAGTTCCTCTGTGTTAAGATCGATTACTTAGGATTCCGGATTGAAGCTGGGAAGATTCAACCATCTGAAGCTAAGATTGAAGCGGTAAGGAAGTTTCCACAGCCAACGAGTGTTGTCAAAATCCAAAGTTTCCTTGGTCTTACGGGATATTTTAGGAGATTCGTTCCTGGATATTCCTGTATAGCAAAGCCACTCACTCACCTATTGAAGAAGGACGTCAAGTTCCAATTTGGTGCTGACCAAAGAGCTGCATTTGAACAACTCAAACAAATTCTCACCGCAGCACCAGTATTGAAACTATATCGGCAAGATGCGGAGACAGAGTTACATACCGATGCGTCTAAATGGGGTTTCGGGGCAGTGCTACTGCAAAAAGAGAATAATAACTTTTTTCCCATTTCTTATTAAAGTAAAAAGTCATCAGATGCAGCTATGAGTTGGAAGCTCTGGCCGTGGTAGCAGCACTGAAGAAGTTTAGACACTACTTGCTGGGTATTCACTTCAAAATAGTGACCGATTGTGCTGCATTCAAGGGAACAATGGAAAGAAGAGAGTTTTCTCCTTGCATCGCTGGTTGGGTCCTCGTAACACAAGAGTTCGATTTCACCCTGGAACACCGAAGTGGAACTCGAATGCGCCATGCAGATGCACTAAGCAGAAATGCTGTAAGTATTATTAAAAGTGAATTTTTACAGCGAATTATTCAATCACAGGAAAGTGACGAACAAGTAACGCTGATCAAAGCCCTGTTGGAGCACAGCCCGTACAAGGATTTTGTTTGCGAAAGAGTAGTAGTTTACAAAAATGACGAGGAAGGTCGGAAGCTGCTTTATGTGCCAAAGAAAATGTAGGTTGAACTGTTACGGAATACACACAACGACGGACATTTTGCAACAAAAAAAATGGAGGAGATTGTTAAGCGGGACTATTTTTTACCAAGTTTGACAAAAAAATTGGAGGACGTGCGGAAGAGTTGTATTGCTTGTATATTGGCGGAACGAAAAGCTGGAAAGCAGGAGGGCTTCCTTTCTCCAATCGACAAGGAAAGCAAACCACTCTGCACATACCATGTTGATCATCTGGGGCCACTGGAAAAAACAACAAAAATGTACAGCTACATATTTTGCGTTGTAGATGCTTTTTCCAAATTTGTTTGGATATACCCAACCAAAACGACGTCAGCGGTTGAAGTGATAGCGAAATTGGATCTGCAGAAAATGTCATTTGGGAGTCCAGCCAGAATAATATCGGACCGAGGATCAGCTTTCACGAGCAAAGCTTTTGAGGAGTATTGCCAGTCGGAAAAAATAGAACACCTTGTTATCACAACCGGTGTTCCAAGAGGAAACGGCCAGGAAGAGCGCGTAAACAGAGTGATTATTTCAGTATTGACCAAACTCTCAGCCGAAAATCCAAGAAAATGGTACATACACACAAGTTTACTCCAACGCTGCATTAATTCAACTTGGCACCGCAGCATAAGGACGACACCATTCCAGCTGATGTTTGGTACAAAAATGAGAAACGTTTTGGATCCAAGTTTGGTGGAGTTAATTGATCAGGATATTCGAGAATTATATGTCAATGAGAGAGAAGAGGCAAGAGAACTTGCTCGAGAGTCAATTGCAGATATACAGAAGGAGAACGAAGAAACCTACAACCGAAAACGAAGACCAGCCAAGACGTATAAGGAAGGTGATCTAGTAGCAATACATCGTACCCAATTCGGGCCAAATTTGAAGCTAGCTGGAAAATTTATTGGTCCTTATAAGATTGTAAAAGCCAGAAACCACGACAGATACGAAGTCAACAAGATCGGAGAGCATGAAGGACCAACGGTAACATCAAGTAGTGCCGATATGATGAAAGCTTGGCGACACAACGATTTTGATTTCAGCTCGTCATTTGACGAGGAAAATATTTAACTTGTTTTATTTTCTTTCTTCTTTTCACAGTACGCTGAGGACAGCTATGATACAGGATAGCCGATCTGTGGGATTTAAACTACGCCACTGGCTTTGATCTGTGTGCAAAATGCAAGTCCCCACTATCCTAACAACCACTTAGTTAGATAAGAATTGGAAGAAGAAAAAGAAAGTAGACTGTAAGACGAACAGCGAACGACGAAAGACGTGCTCATGACGAGAACGCCAATCATTGTCGAATTAACATCATTTAGTTTAATTTTCTTTCTTATATTTTATAATAATTATCTGTAATATTTTCTTATTTTTCTTTTGAATTAAATTTGTTAAATTTAGCCGTGACTTTTGCTTTTATTCCCTTCATGAATTGTTCCATTTGTTGGAAAAGACGGACTTGGTTTACCATTATTAATTTATCTATTGGAGTGGCCAAGTCATCTTCACTCTCTGTCGCAACACCAGCCGGACCTGCTGGCAAAATTTCTTCAACGTCATTGACCGAATGGTCGGACTGGTCATTATGGGTTGACATGATGTGTACTGAATGCTCAAATTCAGAGTCGAGAGAGTCTTCAAAACTAAGACGATTCTCCGTCTGGTGGAATCTCTCAGAACTCTGCAAAAAGGTTCCTTCGCTTAAGGCCCTTGAAACAGAACGAGTAAAATATCGATGATTGGGACGTTGATCGCTCATATGAGCTTCCAACCAAAACAAGATATATCGCAGAATAAAAAATCAGACAAGAAAATAAAACACCTAAATAACGTTTCTTCACCAAAAGTTACAAGTGAGAATTCAAAACAAACCGAAAGAAACAATTATTGAAACGAACGAGGAAAAGAACCAAGGAAACAACTAGAAACCAAAAAAAAATATTTTTTTGTTAGAAATGCTACTTGGTAACCCTGGTAAAACCAAATTTTATATAAAAAAAATAAATATAAAGGAAAAGAAATGAAAGAAAAGAATATAAAAAAAAACTATCTTTAAACTAATATAAGAAAAATAAAATGTATGATAACGATAATTAAATGAAAGTGATGAGGTGATTTAAATGAAATGAAAATGAATGATGATTGGATAAAATGAAATGATAATGAAAATAATAAAATGTATAAAAGTGATAAGGTGATTAAATGAAATGAAAATGAAATATGATTGAATTAAATGAAATGATAATGAAAAATAAAAAAAAAACTGTTATTAACTAAACCTATGTAAAACTAAACCTAACTAACTATTTTCAAGCAGTTTACAAAAAAAAAATTTAAGAAAAATATCTCTTACAAATTGAAAAAAAAAACTTACAATCTACACCTTACTCTAATCTATCAAACTATTACTAACTCACTAACTAAAAAAAACTAAAATAGTGGAGTAAAATCGAAAATGAATTAATGACCAATGAAATAATGAATGAATAGATGAATGATGAATTAAAAGAAAAATTTAATAAAAATGTATTGCATATCACAAAAAAAACTAATAAAATATTTGTTTATCGAAAAAAAAAACACTCGACTTCACCGCACATATTAACAAAAATAACAAATGTAGGTATTATAAAAAAAATCCCAAAATTAATATGAAGTAAAACGCACTTTACTTAAATACTCAATGCAAAAAAAAATAAATGTTCTTGAACCTTCTTTTATTAAAAAAAACTATATCATATATTATGGAATGGATCTGGATGAGAATCACCTACTCTGGAAAGAAGATGAAATATTGAAAACGAAAGATGGCAAAGTTCTACGAGCCGAGAAAGAAGAAAAAAAAATTAAATAAACTACGTTAGCTATTTAAACTACTCTTCGAAAAAAAATATATGCTATCTTTTCTAGGGCAATTTGCAACCAAAACTTAATTACAAATCGACTCTAGAAAATTCGCTTTTGTAGATGGAAGGTGCACTTGAAAACTCAACATTGTTGCGGATTCCTTTCTTGCCATCGGGGTCAGTGCTGGCATGCTTGACCGGCCTACTGCTCGTCGGAGGACGTAGGTACTTGACCCTTATCGCAACCGCGCATACAAAAATCATGCCAATCTATGCGTCATGGTGTTAAGGACGCGCGAGAAATTCGCCTCTACCCACCCAACCATGGTTGCCGTACTCGCCTTGACAACCCCTTACCTTGCCATCTTCCGCTTTCTCTATCCCATCTTAAACCCTTTCCATTTTAATGATCCTCATCCATAATCCTAAACTTTAAATTAAACCATTTTTAATAGATATTTAGGTTCAACTAATATTTGCAATTTTATTAAACCTTTTTGATAATATTTTGTAAATAAACCGAATTTGAATATTATAATTATTATTATTGAAAACAAAGATATGTACTTAAATATTACTTTCACTAACTTTAAATGTTTATAAGTGCCGATTTATTTATTACTGCAAGGAAAATTCCATCTATTTGCAATGCACTCGTTTATCAAAACATAACATTAGTCCCCAACCCAGAATCACTTTATAAGCACTAACAATATAATTCAAAATTTAAAAGATAAAGAAAAAAAAACTCACCCCTTTACTTGGTGTTCTTTGTAAATTTATTGATGCAGTTGATGGTGATGGTGTGGCCACAGCATTCCCGACTGATCCAAATGTGTAGGTTTGTCGTTACCTGTGCTTTGTTTCTTTTAAATTTTGATACACTATCAATTGCCTAAAAACGTCTTCTATTCTAACCTACAAGTGCCTAAAATATGTCGCAAATAGCTTAAGCATAAATAAATAAAATTGCATATATAAACAACTATTACGTTGTGCACTGGGTTTTAGCTTTGAACGTTAACCAATAAATTATAGTGAATTTGTTTGAAAATTGAAAATTGAAAGAATTATCAAAAATAATTAAAAAAAAATATAAATATTGTTTGAAGATGCGCTGGGGTCTTAAACCTGAAACCTCCGGATCACCGACCCTTATCGCAACCGCGCATACAAAAATCATGCCAATCTATGCGTCATGGTGTTAAGGACGCGCGAGAAATTCGCCTCTACCCACCCAACCATGGTTGCCGTACTCGCCTTGACAACCCCTTACCTTGCCATCTTCCGCTTTCTCTATCCCATCTTAAACCCTTTCCATTTTAATGATCCTCATCCATAATCCTAAACTTTAAATTAAACCATTTTTAATAGATATTTAGGTTCAACTAATATTTGCAATTTTATTAAACCTTTTTGATAATATTTTGTAAATAAACCAAATTTGAATATTATAATTATTATTATTGAAAACAAAGATATGTACTTAAATATTACTTTCACTAACTTTAAATGTTTATAAGTGCCGATTTATTTATTACTGCAAGGAAAATTCCATCTATTTGCAATGCACTCGTTTATCAAAACATAACATTAGTCCCCAACCCAGAATCACTTTATAAGCACTAACAATATAATTCAAAATTTAAAAGATAAAGAAAAAAAAACTCACCCCTTTACTTGGTGTTCTTTGTAAATTTATTGATGCAGTTGATGGTGATGGTGTGGCCACAGCATTCCCGACTGATCCAAATGTGTAGGTTTGTCGTTACCTGTGCTTTGTTTCTTTTAAATTTTGATACACTATCAATTGCCTAAAAACGTCTTCTATTCTAACCTACAAGTGCCTAAAATATGTCGCAAATAGCTTAAGCATAAATAAATAAAATTGCATATATAAACAACTATTACGTTGTGCACTGGGTTTTAGCTTTGAACGTTAACCAATAAATTATAGTGAATTTGTTTGAAAATTGAAAATTGAAAGAATTATCAAAAATAATTAAAAAAAAATATAAATATTGTTTGAAGATGCGCTGGGGTTTTAAACCTGAAACCTCCGGATCACCGTGCAGGCACTCTATCCTCAGACTACGCATTTTTTTTTTTTTTTTTTTTTTTTTAAATTCAATTTTTATTTTCAATTTAACTTATAACTACTTAAATGCTAGACAAAAACCTTAAAAACTAGCTTACAGAATAACTTAACTAACTTACTGGCCCCATGCGGGCGCTCTAAATTATACTATAACTTTATTAAAAAAATGCCTTTCGGCGTAAAGACTAACTTATATTAAAATTCAATATTATTTAAAACTAAACGAGAAATTCTTTAAAACTCGTTTTCCTTTGACATTTTTATATAAAACTTAAAACTACCCTTTACCTAAATAAAACTAAATTAACCTAAATAAAACGAAAGTATACGTAATGAATATACGTAAATAACTTAAAACTACTTAAAAATACTTAAAATAACTTAAAACTAGAACAGCCACCAGCAGAATTTTTTTTTTTTTTTTTTTTTCCGCAGCAGCTTATGCAAATGCACACACACCTATACATATGCATATATGAATATATATACATATGTATAAGTGCCAAATGCACATATCCACAAGAGCAATGCAGTTTTTTGTTTTTATAATTTTTTTGGTGCCACCACTGTCCTACTTAAATATACCTATTGATACCTAAAAATACGTAGGTCGGCCTAGGCAACAACTTTGGTCAACCATCAATATCAAACTCAAAGTGGTCCCCCAACCACCAGAATTGTTTTACTTGCTTAACCAAGTCCTTTCTGTCCCGAAGGGGCACAGCTCTACTGAACCGCAGACGCTCTGCTCCGTTCCCAGAGCCGACGTCTCGATCATACAAGAGTCGACGATCCACAGTTCTACGGCCGACGTGGTAGATTAGCGGAACTGCCAATCTATCCTGTATCAGCCCCCGACTGTCTAAATAGAGGAATGTCTCGGGCGGGATGAAACCGTTAAGACGAACGCTCTCACTATATTCATCATTAGGGTAGTAAGCCCCGAAAATAAGTCCATTGGCTGAGGTCATCGCTCTTGCAATGTGACCCCGAATCAGCTTAATTAAAAAGTTATCTATCCTGTTTATATTGGCCCCGTTGTATAAGAACTCGTTGGCATAATAATGTTTGTACTCCGACTCTGGTGTTCTGTGTAATCCAAGACAGGTCCTAAGACACTGCCTCTCAAACACCCGAATTTTTTCCATTTGAGATGGGGCAACGTTAAACCACACAGGGCACCCAGAGGCAATCATCGGCCGGATGAGGGCCATGTAGCAAATCACCTTTACCCTGTTTTCAAGGCGGCTGCTATAAAACAACCGTCTTGTCAGAGCAAACGCTCCCCTAGCTCTGGCCAGAGCAGCATCTATATGTCGATTGAAATATAGATAATGATCTAGCCAGATACCAAGGTACTTTACTACATCTCTACTCGCCAGTGGATGTCCACTTGGTCCAACGATCACTAGATTTCTCCAGTTGTTTCTTGTATCCCTAGAAGCCTTAGATAAAGGGGTTCTAAACAGGATAGTTTCTGATTTCTGAAAATTAATTTTTAACTTCCAGTCATCACAATATCGCTGAATCTGGTCGAAGTCACGCTGCAAGAGATTTTTGATGACTTCAACTTTTGGACCGGTCCTGTACGCTACAAGGTCATCGGCATACGCAATTGCATGAGTGAGACTACCTATCAGATCGCTGGTGTAAATACTAAAAAGAATCGGCGAGTTCACAGCTCCTTGCTGTAGACCGTTTTTAATATCAAATGTTGTGGTAGAAGTTACATTGCCACTTTTGACAACAAACTTTCTACCATTGAGCATGTCATGAAGCATATATAACAGTGGTTTACTTATGCCAAATCTAGTTAATTTCAGATAAAGACCCTCTAACCATACGGTGTCGAAAGCCTTCTCTAAATCAACAAGAACGGCACCCGTGCATTGATTTTTCGCTTTGTTCCATTGAACATCAGAAACTAACTTAGCCGCGGCATGAATAGTGTCATGTCCCGCCTTAAAGCCAAACTGATTGTCTGGAATAATATTCTTGTCCTCAGCCCACTTGAACAGAGCTCTATTGAGAATCTTTTCGAATACCTTACTGATACTTGGAAGAAGACTTATCGACCGAAGATTTGCCGGATTGGAGCTGTCCTTTCCCTTTTTGGGGAGAGGATGGACCACAGCTGTCTTCCAACTCACTGGATAATATGCATTATTCAATGCGTTGTTGAACAGTGTGGTATAAATGTCTATGGCTTCCTCAGGGAGATGTCGTAACACAATGTTGGGAATACCATCGACCCCCGCAGATTTCTTTTTCTTTAATGTTTGAAAAATTAACTGAAGTTCTACCTTCGAAATTAACAATGAACTGGGTCCATTTCGCTCGGCGATGGTGGCGTTTGCCAAATTTTCGTCATTGAACACGGTGAAACCGGTATTCTCAGATCGCCATTGCGTTATGTTATTTCCAAGGTAGAAGTTGTGTAGTAAGGCTCTGTTCTCCAGGTCATGATTCGGACGAATGCTAGCATTCACCTTATACACTTGCCGGAAAGCAGCCCCTACAGCCTCTACCTTTTCTTGAGGATCTTCTATCATAAAAAAGTTATCATCGAAAACGGCACCCTCCGGATCTATTCCCGCAATCGTAAGTACGTCTTCGTTATCTATTGTCCTCTGAAGTTTAAGACATGGAAGTTCGTTTTGATCATTTCTTCTAAATATCTTATTTATTTGGGGAAACATACTAGGGTCGCTGGAATTAACGGCCCGAATTCTGTTATCCCAATATAAATTAATAGACAATCTATAATTTTGTTTAATCAGAACATTAATGTTTTTGATCGACGACTTCAATGTCCTAATCTCCAGATCACGTGTGTCCGTGAAACGTCTGTACAGAAGTTTCAATCTAGTCAGCAGTCCACTTTTTTGTCGGTGTAGTGCGTCGATTGTCGCGTTCTTGTATAAACCAGTAGGGTCTTGTTCCTTATATTTTGGGATGGTTCTGTCCATTGTTCGTTTTATAGTCGTATCCATTTGAGTCAGGAACCCGTCGATCTCGAGGTTCGTCAGGTTTCTGTCATTTGGTGGAGAAATGTCATCGGAACGTATTTCTCTTGCCAAGGCGTTGGAAAAGCGTGGCCAGCGCGTCTTACTGAAATTGTAAGAGTGCACAGGCACATACTCATCCAATTCCACAAGTTCGCTCGGAAGCTGTATTACGGTGGCAAGTCAGCAGTGATCACTGTCGTATTCAATCGTTCGTAAACAGTTTCTTGTCTGTTGATTTGTTGCGTCAGTAATAACTAGTCGTGAGTCAAGCAGTAAAAGATCCAGAAAACTACCACTTCTCGGAAATGATGGTCTATCTGTAGCCAAAAGGTCGATCCTACACTCAACACTGTATCGACCCATCCAATTAAAAAGATGATTCCCTCTAGGATTTTGTACTTGGTTTCCCCAATCTACATGTTTGGCGTTTAAGTCCCCTGCCATGAGATAATAATTCTCATCCAAGTTCAGTCTTAAGCATTCAAAAGAGGAATGCAAACGATGCAGGCTTCAAGCAACCCGAATCTTCGCACTTCACTATTATATATAACTTTATGTTTAATGCCCTTTCGTATGAAGATTGCGACCCCACCCCCTTGAGAGGAGTTGGGCCGATCCCTTCTTACGATATTGTAATTTTTATTAGTCAGTTTGTGTTTCTGGTTTAGCTTAGTTTCACTAGCCATAAACACATCAGGACTTTGGTCTTGCAGCAAATGAAAGAGGTTTGCTCTACGTTCGGTCCTAATCAGCGAATTAACATTCACAGCTAGGATCTTAAAGGGTCGCTCAGGCAGCGCGAGTTAAGTATCCATAGCAAAACATATTGAGAAAAAAGATAACATTATTTGTATTCAATGATATCTTTAGTCTCTAGTACAGTCTTGCACACAACGCTACAATGATAACATATGTAAAAGAGATAATATCGTTTGTATACAATGTTGGAATATTATCTCTTCTTCATTATCAAGCAAGACGATTGTACGCTTGGGTCTCCTTGTAGATAGATAAGAAAAGTATATAAATACGACTGTATGATGAATTTATCAATAGTCTTATTGTAACTACATAGTAGCCTTAAGCTCCTTTTAGAATTAGTAAAAAGTATTTCAATAATAAAGGACATAGTTCCAAATAAATATTGTTTAATTTTAAAAGTAAGAAACAAGTGTTTTAATTGGCGATCCTGCCAGGAGGTTAAATATACTTTTTAACTTCAATCGAGCGGACCTCGGGAACAAGTAGTGAAATCTAGTATAAACAGAACACTCGCGTTACCGGTTACAAGAATTACCTAGCATAGCAGGTACAAATATAGCTTCTTCGTACGAAGCAGCAAAGCAATTCAGTGAAAGTGTATATGTGGAGAAAAAAAACACACAAATTCGACGACAACAGACACGAGTTCAAAATGGAACAACTCGCAGTATTAATGGCAAGATTAGAAGCTTTAGAAACCAGGTGCAACACAGTAACACAAACCCTAGAGCACACACGCACAGAGAATGCAAGGTTAGCAGCAATAATAACTAACCAAAATCAAATAAACACTAATTTAGAAACAAAACTAAATGAAGTAAAATCTGGATTAGGCATAGTACCAAACATACCTGTGCTAGAGGAAATAAGAACCACATATACAGATGGTAGTGAAATACAGTTAGACGCATTTAAAAGCCTACCTATTTTCAACGGCGATCAATCAAATTATCGGTCGTGGCGCGAAGAAGCATCCAGATTAATGGACAGCATTAAAAACTTCAAAACACACAGTAAGTACGCAGCAGCATTGACTATAGTGAAAAGTAAAATACAGGGTGCAGCCGCGAATGTGTTAACTAATTATAACACAATTTTTAATTTTGAGGCGATACGTAACAGATTAGATTATACGTACTCTAATCAAGAACCTCTATACGTGCTACAAGACATGATGAAAGCCATCACGCAAAAAAGAAGCACACTGTCTGAATACCACGACGAGATAAATAAAAATCTCAATTTAATAATATCAAAAATCACTATGTCAGGTGATCCGCCGAATATAATCGACAGACTAATTAAAAATGCTAACGACGACGCAGTTCGTATATTCATTGATGGTATGAGTGACAACTTTACAAGAGGATCATTATATTCAGCTACAATAAATGATCTAGAACACGCATTCGCAATTGCTCGCAGAATAGAACATGATAATGTGCACAGGCATTTACATCTCACTCAAGATAAGCACCACAAAAATATGCCACATGAACGCAGAAACGAAAGAAGACCAAATTATTCGAGCCAAACAACGAATTATCAACCCCAGAAGCAATACGATAATATGCAGCAACACAATCAAGGACCACGCCTAAACCCTTTCAAGAGAAATGACGGACCACAGCCGATGGAGATAAACTCGAGACAAATTGTACATGCACAGCGACAAAATTGGAATCAATACAAACCCGATGTATATAATCCACCAGCGAAACGTGAACACAGCGGGAGTTTCAACACACACAACAGACCGCAACGATCTTATCAGCAGAACTTCAAGCAGCAGAGAGTAAATAACTCCCGACAACAACGCAGAGACGATGTCAGCAGTACATATGCAGAAGCAGATGAAACGGAATGTATGGTAAATAATAACATAAGAATAGATCATTTAAACTAGTAGACGGGTTGCCCTGCTTAAATTTAACTAGTATTATTTCTAAGAAAATTTATAAAATTCTTATTGATACTGGTGCAACCCATAATTACATTAATAGAAAATGCGATTCTAGCGAAAAAATTAAAATTAAACCTATAAAAATAAAAACAATGCATGGTTATTCTATGGTAGATACAAAGAAAGTAGTTAAGATATTAAAGAAAAATATAACATTTTTTGAATTAGAGGATATTCAGTCTTTTGATATGATATTAGGATATGAAGGACTTAAAGTTTTAAACGCGGAAATAAATTTCAGTAATATGACTCTAACTACCATAAGCAGTGTCGAATCTATTCAGAAAATTAATTACATAATTGGGGAAAATAATATTTATAAAGCAGACATAGATAGACTGATGAAGATTAATAACAGCATAGGACCGTTACCCTTTACAGATACTATAGAAGCAAGCATTAGGACGACCAATGATAATCCGGTTTATGTTAAACAATATCCATATCCCATAGCAGATAACGAATTCGTAAACAAAGAAATACAGAAACTCTTACATGACGATATAATAGAAAAAAGCCATAGTCCTTATAACAGTCCCATATGGACAGTACCTAAAAAAGGTTTGGACGAAAAAGGAAAACCAAAACGGCGCATGGTTGTTGATTTCCAAAAACTTAACGCTCACACTGTAACAGACAGATACCCCATTCCGGATGTCAACATGACAATTCAAAATTTAGGTAAAGCCAAGTACTTTACAACGTTAGATTTGGAGTCAGGTTTCCACCAAATTAAAATCAAAGCAGATGATAAAGAAAAAACAGCTTTTGCTATAAATGGCGCAAAATATCATTTTAAACGAATGCCTTTCGGGCTCAAAAATGCACCAAGCATATTTCAGAGATGCGTGGACGACATTTTGAGAGACTTTGTAGGTAAATTCGTACACGTTTACATTGATGACGTATTGATATATTCTTCATCTGAGGAAGAACATATACAGCACATAAGTCAAGTATTCGACGTACTCAATAAAGCCACATTAAAAATATCTGATGAGAAAAGTAAGTTTTTTCAAGAAGAAGTAGAATACTTAGGTCACATAATCAGACATGGTAGAATCACTACGAACCCTGAGAAAATAGCAGCTATAGAAAATTTTCCAGTCCCACAAACGGTAAAGGATTTGAGAGGATTTTTAGGTCTTACAGGTTACTATCGTAAGTTTATAAAAGGATACGCAAGCATAGCCAAGCCCCTGACATTATATTTACGAGGAGATAACGGTAAAGTAAACAAAAAACAAAGTAAAAATATTAAGTTAAATCTGAATGATTCAGCATTAGAAGCGATTAGAATTTTAAAAAATTATTTGAAAGAACAAGTCGAACTTTTTCAACCGGATTATAGTAAACCATTCGAGCTTACTACTGATGCATCCAACATAGCTATTGGAGCCGTACTAAGTCAGAATAAGCAACCTATACACTTCTTGTCAAGAACACTGAGTAAGACAGAAGAGAACTATAGCACAAACGAGAAAGAGCTATTAGCGATCATATGGTCCTTACAAAAACTCAGAAACTACATATATGGTATAGCAGACTTAACCATATATACCGATCACCAGAGCCTTATATATTCTGTATCAGAAAAAAATCCCAACACAAAGCTGAAACGTTGGAAGGGAATCATTGAAGACTTTGGAGCAAAATTAGTATATAAACCAGGAAACCTAAATCTTGTAGCTGACGCATTATCACGTCAACGCATAAATACTTCTACCATAGAAACAGCACATTCAGCTGAAAGTTCTTCTAATGATATAATAAAAACTGTGAATCAGCCTTTTAATGCATACGCTGCACAGTTCGAACTTATTGAAGATATAACAAATAATATCGAAACACAAATCTATTTTAGTAACAAAATAAGACTCATAATAAAGTTTAAGGACAAAGACTCTTTACTAAGGCAGATGAAAGAAGTTATACAACCCCAAAAGATTGTAGCTTTGCATACGAAATTTGAAAACATATACAAATATGGTGAAAACATAAAAAAAGAATTCCCACTAGTAAGATTTATATTCACACCAAGAAAACTTCAAGACGTGACAAATTTGGAGGAACAACTAAAACTTGTAAGGGTAACTCACGAAAGAGCACACCGAGGGTTACGTAACAATATACAAGAAATCTCAGAGAAATATTACTGGCCCGATCTAAATAAACAAGCAAAGAGTTTCAACAAAAAATGCATAGCATGTCTATTTGGAAAATATGAAAGAAAACCTATCAGAGAACCTCTGAATAATTCAGAAATACCAACACATGTGGGAACACACATTCATATGGACATATACTTCAACGACAAGTATACTTTCCTTGTAACAGTAGATAAGTATTCTAAATATACAATCCTTCGGGAAATCGAAACTCGAAACAGACTGTACGACGTTATGGAAGAGGTCTTATCTAATTATTTCCCAAAATGTGAACGACTCATGACAGATAATGAGAAGGGATTCAAAACAGAAATGGTGAACCAAATGTGTTTGAAATACAACATAACTAAAGTAGAAACTCCAGTATACAGATCGACAGCGAACGGTCAAGTAGAACGTGTAAACGGTACAATAACTGAACTGTCTAGAATATTCACAATTCAGAATAAAACAAGACTTATCGACGAAATATTTAGAACAGTGCGTGAATTAAATAATTCTATACACTCAGTTACCGGTTTGAAACCTAGAGACATTTTCTTTAATCAAAATAAATATAGCAATAGTGAAATTATAATAAATAAACTAAACTCAGCATCCAAAAAAGTGATCGAACGTCTAAATAAAGGAACTCGACACAGAGAGTATAAAAAAGGAGATAAGATAATGGTAAGAATCACAGGTCTTAGAAAGAAATCTAACGCCAGATACATAACAAGAATAGTAGAAGAAGATAAAGGAGACACTGTAATCTCTAAAGAAGGAATAAAAATTCACAAGGATAACATAAAGAATTATCATTTTTCAGATGACGAAAATATTAATATTCCTAACATTACTAGGAATTGTACAGAGTCAAGAAGGGCAAGGAAACGTTCAAATAACTGAGTTACTAAACAAGAAGTTTATACTTACGCAAACAGATGACGTGTATTTATTCAAAGAACAAACTTATTTGTTACATGCAACCAACCTGACTTCGATATTTCAACCTTACGTAAATATCGTAACTAGTAAATATCAACCTACACAAGAAGAAAAAATTTGGTTAAGTAAAATTAAGAATTTAGCAGACCAATTACAAGAACATACTAGGCATACTAGATCAATTAACTTTTTAGGAACAGCTTTCAAATATGTGTTTGGTAATCCTGACCATTATGACTTAGTTAACATAGAAACGAGTATAAATAATCTCATAGAAAACAATAATAAACAAAAAACTATAAATTCTAGATTTGAACAAATTTTGCAACAATTCGAAGGTCAGAGCCTTAAAGAACATTTAGTAATAGAACAAGTGTACGAACAATTATTATTATTGACCAGAACAATTAATGCAGCAAAAAATAATGAATATTTATCAGAAAGCCTAGACTTAGATGACATTAAAAATATTATTCAACATGAAATAATTCAAGTACCCATAATAAATATACTTGAGTACTCTAAAATATTATTAGCTAGAACTGATGAATTCTTCATCACAATATATAAATATCCAGTTCTAATTAAATCATGTAAATTGTATAAAGTAACACCTTTAAATTCAAAACATGGAAAAATCATTACAGATAAAACAATTGCCTTATGTAACCAAACTTATTTAAGAACAAAAAATTGTCAAAATCATCTAAGTAAAAACATTTGTGAAATTAACTTTGAAGAAGAAAATTGTCTTATTCCACTTTTAAAGAATATAACTTCAAAATGCAACATTAAACAAGAATACGATTACGACTTAGAAATTGAATCCGGTGTTATGTTATTAAGCGGTAAGCATAAGTTAAATAATCAAACAATTAATGGTATAAACTTAGTTACTTATGAAAATACTATAAATCTAGACGATAAAATATACAAAAACATGCATAAGCAAATTAAAGAAGTTATATTAAGAAATCATAATTCAGAGTCTTACATCGACCAAATAATTAAAGAAGATACAATGTACAAATTCGATAACATAGATACTTTAAAAAAACTAATTATTCCTTTTGAAGAAAAACCGATATTATCAACTATATACACAATTGTAACACTGATTGTTATTCTAGCATTTACGTACGTAATGATAAAAACTATACAATGTATAACAGATCGTCAAAAACAAAAAAAGATTGACGCATATAACAAAACTTATGAAAGAGAAATGTTAAAAATAGCGTCGAAAAATCGGGACGATTTCGTTTAACAAGGGGGGGAGTTAAGTATCCATAGCAAAACATATTGAGAAAAAAGATAACATTATTTGTATTCAATGATATCTTTAGTCTCTAGTACAGTCTTGCACACAACGCTACAATGATAACATATGTAAAAGAGATAATATCGTTTGTATACAATGTTGGAATATTATCTCTTCTTCATTATCAAGCAAGACGATTGTACGCTTGGGTCTCCTTGTAGATAGATAAGAAAAGTATATAAATACGACTGTATGATGAATTTATCAATAGTCTTATTGTAACTACATAGTAGCCTTAAGCTCCTTTTAGAATTAGTAAAAAGTATTTCAATAATAAAGGACATAGTTCCAAATAAATATTGTTTAATTTTAAAAGTAAGAAACAAGTGTTTTAATTCGCGCCTTTAACCATTTCGCGTTGCCGGCAGAATAGAGTAGAGGTAATCCACCCTAGCCGCCTGCTCCCTGATCTGTTTTTGCACGTCGGTTAACTGACCATGAATGGTCAGCAACACCTGCATCAGATCTGCCTCTGGCACAGGAGCCGTAGGCACTTGGACCTGTTTGGCTACCTGTGGTTGAGGCTGTACCGTGTTTCCCTTTCCAGACGCCATTTGGGCGTAAGAAATTGCGGGATTGACGGAAGTTGTGGTCTGGCGTACTTCAGGGCGTCTCACCTCAACTGTTTTCTTTTGGGCTTTGTTTTGCTTTATCTCCTGAAACTTCGGACATCCCCGATAGTTTGCGGGGTGCCCGGAGCCTCGGCAGAGCGCACATTTTAACTGGGTCATATCTGTGACCCTATCTTGCCCGAGTTTACACTCCCCTGTTTTGTGGGTATCTCCACATTTAACGCAGACTGGGTCCATACCACAGTTAACTGCAACGTGTCCAAACCCTTGGCAGTTCATGCATTGAAGCATGTCTTTCTGCTTGTTTAATTTTTCCCATCGTACAACTTGGTAATCCAGGACTGTTATATTCCTTAGACCACTCAATTTGCTTTGGGGCGAGAGCTGAACTAGGAAGAATGGTAACTTCCGTTTCTCCCGTCTGGCTTTGACTGTGGTAAACGGTCTGACCCCGATAAAATCGAGATCGTCGCTCGCCACTTGACGGAGCTCTGCTAAGAGCGCCTGCGGATCCGTAGAGGATTCGATACCCTTCAGGAGGACTGTTTGAAGCTTGTCTTCCTTCGGGGTGAAACTATAAAATTCAGTTCTAGTTTGAGACAGAAGGTCTTTAACTTTTTTGTAGTGCTCTAAAGATGAGCACTGAATAGAATGCCTGTCTGCGCTTAGGCGCTTGATTGTAAAATTGTTGCCTATGACCGACCTACATATCTGAATAGTTTCTTTTATTTCCATCTTAAATGTGTTAATGGGTGGCACCTTACCTCGCTTTGCTTGTGGCTGCTGCTGTTGTTGCGGTTGTTGTGACTGCTGCTGTTGTGTCTGCTGCGGTTGTTGCTGTTGCGGTTGTTGCTGTTGCGGTTGTCGCTGCTGCTGTTGCTGCTTCTGTGTCTGTTGTCGTTGCTGTTGTGGTTGTTGTGGTTGTTGTTGTTGTTTTGCTTGCTGTTGCTGAGGCTGATGCTGTGATTGCCGAGACGGTTGTTGTGGCTTATGAAGCTGTTGCTGTGGCTGCTTCCTTGATTGCTGCTTCTGTGGCTGCTGCTGGTCTGGGAGTGGTTGTTGTTCTTTAGGAGGCTGCTGTTGTTGCGTAGCTTGCTCTTGGAGCGCTTGTTGGCGGGTGCGCTGCTCAAGAGCAACTATGCGCTCCTTCTCCCGTCTTGCCTCCTGCTTCTTTTTTAGCGCTTCGACTAGCTCTATGAGTGAAGAGATTTGCTCCGTCAAAGCCTCAATCTGCTGGTCCTCTTCTTGGTCAGACAGCTCGACTACCTCGCCACTGACGTAATGTCCTTCTCCTTCCACAGACATGTAGGAGATAACGTCAGCGTCAGCGCCGTTTTCTTCGCCTGTAAGGTTGGCGTTTTCGTCTTTTTGGTTGTTGGCGGTGATCGCTCCATGAGCCTCTTTGACGTTTATGTCGTCCGCCTCAGCTTCATCGTCGCCTTCTTCGTTCTGGTCGTTGTTGTCGTTGCTTTTGTTGTTGTCGTCGTCGTCGTTGGAGGAGCTATCCAGCTGCCTGTATTTTGGCCTGAGCCGAAGACTTGGCTGAACTCAGACTTCACATATGCACACTCGCATATGCACACTCGCGTACACATACAAATACATTTACTTATGTACTTTTTTTTTGATGCCACCGTCACTGTTCTACCTACTCTACTTATCTTTACCTTAGAACTAGCTATGTAAGTCGGCCAAAGCAACAATATGGTCAACTTTCCATATCACGGTGGTCACCCAACCACCAGAATTTTTTGACTTGCTTAACTAAGTCCTTTCTGTCCCGAAGGGGCACAGCTCTACTCAACCGCAGTAGCTCTGCTCCGTTCCCTGAGCCGACGTCCCGATGGTAAAGAAGTCGGGGATCCACAGTCCAACGGCTGACGTGGTAGATTAACGGAACCGCCAATCTATCCTGTATCAGCCCACGACTGTCTAAAAAGAGGAATGTCTCGGGCGGGATGAAACCGTTAAGACGTACACTTTCACTATACTCATCATTGGGGTAGTAAGCCCCAAAAATAAGTCCATTGGTCGAGGTCATCGCTCTTGCAATGTGACCCCGAATCAGCTTGATTAAAAAGTTATCTATCCTGTTTATATTGGCCCTGTTGTATAGAACCTCGTTGGCATAGTAATGTGTGTACTCCGACTCTGGTGTTCTGTGTAATCCAAGGCAGCGTCTAAGACACTGCCGCTCAAACACCCGAATCTTTTCCATTTGAGATGGGGCAACGTTAAACCACACAGGGCACCCATAGGCAATCATCGGCCGGATGAGGGCCATGTAGCAAATCACCTTCACTCTGTTTTCAAGGCGGCTGCTATAAAACAACCGTCTTGTCAGAGCAAACGCTCCCCTAGCTCTGGCCAGAGCAGCATCTATATGTCGAATGAAATATAGATACTGATCTAGCCAGATGCCAAGGTACTTTACCACATCTTTACTCGCCAGTGGATGTCCACTTGGTCCAACGATCACTAGATTTCTCCAGTTCTTTCTTGTATCCCTAGAAGCCCTAGACAACGGGGTTCTAAACAGGATAGTTTCTGATTTCTGAAAGTTAATTTTTAACTTCCAATCATCACAATATCGCTGAATCTTGTCGAAGTCACGCTGCAGAAGAATTCTGATGACTTTAACTTTTGGACCCGTTCTGTACGCTACAAGATTATCGGCATACGCAATTGAATGAGTTAGACTACCTATCAGATCGCTGGTGTAAATACTAAAAAGAATCGGTGAGTTCACAGCTCCTTGCTGTAGACCATTTTTAATATCAAAAGTTGTGGTAGAAGTTGCATTGCCACTTTTGACAACAAACTTTCTACCAGTGAGCATGTCATGAAGCATATATAACAGTGGTTTACTTATGCCAAATCTAGATAGCTTCAGATAATAAAGACCCTCGAACCAAACGGTGTCGAAAGCTTTCTCTAAATCAACCAGAACGGCGTGAAACGTCTGTAAAGAAGTTTCAATCTAGTCAGCAGTCCACTTTTTTGTCGTTGTAGTGCGTCGATTGTCGCGTTCTTGTATAAACCAGTAGGGTCTTGTTCCTTATATTTTGGGATTGTTCTGTCCATTGTTCGTTTTATAGTCGTATCCATTTGAGTCAGGAACCCGTCGATCTCGACGTTCGTCAGGTTTCTGTCATTTGGTGTAGAAATGTCATCGGAACGTATTTCTCTTGCCAAGGAGTTGGAAAAGCGTGGCCAACGCGTCTTGCTGAAATTTTAAGAGTGCGCAGGCACAAACTCATCCAACTCCAAAAGTTCGCTCGGGAGCTGTATTACGGCGGCAAGTCCGCAGTGGTCACTGTCGTATTCAATCGTTCGTAAACAGTTTTTTGTATGTTGACCTACAGTGTTATCAGTCTTGAGTCAAGCAGGAGTAGATCCAGAAAACAACCACTTCTCGGAAAAGACGGTCTATCTGTAGCTTAAAGGTCGGTCCTATACTCAACACTGTATCGTCCCATCCAATTAAAAAGATGGTTCCCTTTAGGATTTTGTACTTTATTTCCCCAATCTACATGTTTGGCGTTCAAGTCCCCTGCCATGAGATAATAATTGTCATCCAAGTTCAGTCTTAAGCATTCGAAAAGTTTTTCGAGTTCTGCGATAAAATTAGCCTGCTGAGGTGCGTCAGGTGCGTACACCGCGATTGCGTACATTCTTTTCCCCTGCTGGAGAGGAATGCAAACGATGCAGGCTTCTAGCAATCCGAATCTTCGCACTTCGCTATCATATATAACCTTATGTTTAATGCCCTTTCGTATGAAGATTCCGACCCCACCCCGTTGAGAGGAGTTGGGCCGATCCCTTCTTACGATATTGTAATTTTTATTAGTCAGTTTGTGTTTCTGGTTTAGCTTAGTTTCGGTAGCCATAAATATATCAGGACTTTGGTCTTGCAGCAAATGAAAGAGGTTTGCTCTACGTTCGGTCTTAATCAGCGAACTTACATTCACAGCTAGGATCTTAAAGGGTCGCTCAAGCAGCGCGCCTTTAACCATTTCGCGTTGCCGATAGAATATAGTAGATAATCCACCCCAGCCGCCTGCTCCCTTATCTGTTTTTGCACATCGGTTAACTGACCATGAATGGTAAGCAACACCTGGATCAGGAGCCGTAGGCACTTGGACCTGTTTGGCTACCTGTGGTTGAGGCTGTATCATTTTTCCCTTTCCAGACGCCATTTGGGCGTAAGAAATTGCGGGATTGACGGAAGTTGATGTCTGGCGTAATTCAGGGCGTCTCACCTCTACTGTCTTCTTTTGGTCTTTGTTTTTTTTTCATTTCCTGAAACTTCGGATATCCCCGATAGTTTGCGGGGTGCCCCGAGCCTCGGCAAAGTGCACACTTTAACTGGGTCCTGTCTTCGACCCTCTCTTTTCCGAGCTTACATTCACCTATCTTGTGGGAATCTCCACATTTGACACAAACTGGATCCATACCACAGTTTGCTGCCACGTGGCCATATCCTTGGCAGTTCATGCATTGAAGCATGTCTCTCTGCCTATTTAATTTTTCCCATCTTACAATTTGGTAGTTTAGGACGGTTATACTCCTTAAACCACTCAACTTGCTTTGGGGCGAGAGCTGAACGAGGAAGAATGGTAAATTCCGTTTCTCCCGTCTGGCCTTAACTGTGGAAAACGGTCTGACCCCGATAAAATCGAGATCATCGCTCGCCACTTGACGGAGCTCAGCTAAGAGTTCCTGCGGATCCGTAGAGGATTCGATACCCTTCAGGAGGACTGTTTGTAGCTTGTCTTCCTTCGGGGTGAAACTGTAGTATTCTGTCTTCGTTTGAGACAGGAGATCTTTAATTTTTTTATAATGCTCGACCGAAGAGCAATGAATAGCGTGTCGGTCTGCGTTCAACCTTTTAATAATAAAATTGTTGCCTATGGCCGACTTACATAATTCTATAGTGTCTTTCAATTCTATTTTGAAGGTATTAATTGGTGGCACCTTACCTTTCTTTGCTTGTGGCTGTTGCTGTTGCTGCTTCTGTTGTGACTGCTGCTGTTGTGTCTGCTGCTGTTGTGACTGCTCCGGTTGTCGCTGTTGTTGTAGTTTTTGCTGATGTTGTTGCTTCTGTGTCTTTTGTTGTTGTCGTTGTTGAAGTGGTTGTTGTATTTGTTTTTGTTGCTGTACTTTCGGTTGCTGCTGCTGTTGCTGGGGCTTTAGTTTTTGCGTCTGCTGAGGACGATGTTGGGGCTGCAGTTCCTGTGTCGGCTGCTTCTTTTTGTGCTGTTGATCCGGGAGAGGTTGTTGTTGCTTGTGAGGCTGCTGCATTTGTGCTGCTTTTTGTTGCTCTTGGAGCGTTTTTTGTCGTTGGATTTCAAGAGCAACTGTGCGCTCTTTTTCCCTACGCGCTTCTTGCTTAACTTTGAGCGCTTTAACCATTTCCATGAGGGAAGAGATTTGCTCTGTCAGTGATTCGATTTTTCCCTGCTCATCTTCTGACTCTTCTGGAGGTGAAAGGTCCACCAACTCGCCACTCACGTAGTGCCCCTCCCCTTCTACGGACATGTATGCAATGTCTTCGGCATCTACTTCAGTGACGTTATGCTCACATGTCTTCTTGACGGTTGCATCGTTGTTTGTTTCTTTGGCGATTTCGTCTTCAGCCTCTGCCTCGTCATCGCCCTCATGGTCATGTTCGTTGTTTTGTGTGTCGTCATCCTCATAGGAGGAGCTTTCTAAATGCCTCTGCATTTTGGCTTGAGCGGAGGCCTTAGCCAACTTAGCTCTGGTGCTCCTATCGGCACGATTTATGAGGTGTGGCTTGTATCTAATGATACGCCTCCTCTTCTTATCCCCCTTTGAATTGGCTATGGCACCGGCTGGTGTTGATATCATGCCTTTTTCAAAGCTTGTTGTTGCAGTCGCTATGCTGCTTGTATTAGCTTCGGCACGTGCCGATGACGCTGTCTTTGTTGGCTGGGTTTCTTTGGAAGGCACCGCTACCGTAACTGCTGCTGCATCACCTGATGTTCTGGCTGCTTCACTTGTTGTTGGGGGAGCATCTTCCGATGTCCCTGTTGACTTTATCATTTGCTGTTGTTCCTTCTCCTCTCGGTTTTTGTTGACCTTTTCCCAGAACTTATTTAAAAAAAGCCCTGACCAGGGTGGGGCTCGAACCCACGCCCTTCCAGTCTGTCGTCGGCCACGCTACCCACTAGGCTAACTTGCCTTTTAAATTTTCTTGGCAAGTTGCCACTAAAAATGGTGCAATGAGTGCACTTAAAGTAAAAATGAATTTAATTCAATTCGAACACACCGGAATTATTTTATACACTGTGAAAGTCGTCAACACGTCCGCACTCTTTCACAGCTGAAGATTTAGTTTAGTGGAGTAAATGAATGAAATTCAAGAAAAAGGTTAAGTAGCCTATTGAATTTCATTCATTTACTCCACTAAACTAAAATAAAAATTAACAACTAGCAATAGTTGTTGTTGTTATTTAATTTTTTCTTTTTTTGTAAACAACCTAGCCACGGGTATAATTTTCATAAAGGTTGGACTTTAACCAAAGTTTTCCTTTAATATTATAAAATTCGCAACGCTTTTTTGCCTTGCATTTTATATAGTCACTTACATCGACTAAAATAAAATATGTGTCTTAGGAGAGTGTGGACGGCCTAACTAATGATGACCACCGTTCACACTCAGGCGAAACACATCGGAGTATATATATATCAGTCGATCTTCAGCTGTGAAAGTGTACAGACGCGTTGACGACTTTCTCAGTATACAAAATTAATTTACAAGTGTGTTCAATTGAATTAAATTTTCATTAATAGTTTAAGTGCACTCACTGCACAATTTAGTGGCAATTTGCCAAGTAAAATTAAAAGGCAAGTTAGCCTAGTAGGTAGCGTGAACGACGACGAAGTGGAGGGTCGTGGGTTCGAACCCCACCCTGGTCAGGGCTTTTTTTTAAATAAGTTCTGGGAGAAGGTGAACAAAAACAGAGAGGAACAACAAATACAGATGGTAAAGCCAACGGGGACATCGAAAGATGATCCCCCAACAACAAGAGAATCTGCCGGAGCATCAGGTGATGCAACGGCAAATGCTAATATAGCGGGCCCTTCCAAGGCTCAAGTATCAACAGCTATAACTATAGCAACAACAACGACTAAGTCATCGGCACGTGCCGAGGCCAATAAAAGCAGCTTAGCAACTGCAACAACATCAAGCCTTCCAAAAGGCAAGTCCTCAACACCGGCACGTGCCGCAGCAACAACAAAAGAAGACAAGAAGAGGAGGCGTATCATTAGATACAAGCCCCATCTTGTAAACCGCCCTGACAGGAGCACAAGAGCGAAGTTGGCTAAGGCATCGGCTCAAGCTAAAATGCACAGGCAGGTTGAAAGCTCCTCCTACGAGGATGACAACGAACACGAAGATGAGGGCGATGACGAGGCAGAGGCGGACGACGAAATAGCAGGAGAAGCTGACTATGAGGTCGCCAAAGGGGCCGTCAACGAGACTGACAAGAAGACAGATGAGCAAAACATCGCTGCGGCAGATGCCGAAGACATTGCTTACATGTCCGTAGAAGGTGAGGGGCATTACGTAAGTGCCGAGTTAGTAGATCTTTCACCTCCAGAATCAGAAACTGAGGAAGAAAAAATAGAATCTCTGACAGAGCAAATCTCTGCACTTATGGCAATGGTAAGAGCACTGAAAGAAAAACAAGAAGCGCGTAGGGAAAAAGAGCGCCTAGTTGCTCTTGAAAGCAAAAGACAAAAAACGCTCCAAGAGCAACAAAAAGCTGAACAAAAGCAGCAGTCCCTTAAGCAACAACAACCACTTCCGGAAATTCAGCACAAAAAGAAGCAGCAGGCGCAGCAACTGCAGCCCCAGCAACAGCATCAGCAACCGCAAGCAAAGCAACAAAAACAAAAACAAAAGCAACAACAACAACAACAACAACAGCAACAGCAAAAGCAACCGCTACATAAACAGCAACAACAACAACAACAACAACAACAACAGAAACAACAACAACATCAGCAACAAAAGCAAATACAACAACAAACACAACAACCAATACAGCAACAAAAGACACAGAAGCAACAACAGCAGCAGAAAATACAACAGCAACAACAACCGCAGCAGATACAACAGCAGCAGGCACAACAGCAGCAGTCACAACAGCAGCAGCAACATCAGCAACAGCCACAAGCAAAAAAAGGTAAGGTGCCACCAATTAATACTTATAAAATAGAATTAAAAGATACAATAGAACTATGTAAGTCGGCCATAGGCAATAATTTTATTATTAAAAGATTGAACGCAGACCGACACGCTATTCATTGCTCTTCGGTCGAGCATTATAAAAAAGTCAAAGATCTTTTGTCACAAACGAAGACAGAATTCTACAGTTTCACCCCGAAGGAAGAAAAGCTGCAAACAGTTCTCCTGAAGGGTATAGAATCCTCTACGGATCCGCAGGCGCTCTTAGCTGAGCTCCGTCAAGTGGCGAGCGATGATCTCGATTTTATCGGGGTCCGACCGTTTTCCACAGTTAAGGCTAGACGGGAGAAACGTAATTTACCATTCTTCCTCGTTCAGCTCTCGCCCCAAAGCAAGTTGAGTGGTTTAAGGAGTATAACCGTCCTAAACTACCAAATTGTAAGATGGGAAAAATTAAATAGGCAGAGAGACATGCTTCAATGCATGAACTGCCAAGGGTACGGCCACGTGGCAGCTAACTGTGGTATGGATCCAGTTTGCGTCAAGTGTGGAGACTCCCACAAGATAGGGGAATGTAAGCTTGGGAAAGATAGGGTCGAAGACAGGACCCAGTTAAAATGTGCACTTTGCCGAGGCTCTGGGCACCCCGCAAACTATCGGGGATGTCCGAAGTTTCAGGAAATGAAAAACAACAAAGCCCAAAAGAAAACAGTGGAGGTAAAACACCCAGTAGTACGCCAGACAACAACTGCCGTTAATCCCGGAATTTCTTACGCCCAAATGGCGTCTGGAAAGGGAAACACGGAACAGCCTCAACCACAGGTAGCCAAACAGGTCCAAGTGCCTACGGCTCCTGTGCCAGAGGCAGATCTGATGCAGTTAACCGATGTGCAAAAACAGATAAGGGAGCAGGCGGCTAGGGTGGATTACCTCTACTCTATTCTGCTGGCAACGCGAAATGGTTAAAGGCGCGCTGCCTGAGCGACCCTTTAAGATCCTAGCTGTGAATGTGAATTCGCTGATTAGGACCGAACGTAGAGCAAACCTCTTTCATTTGCTGCAAGACCAAAGTCCTGGTGTGTTTATAGTTAGCGAAACTAAGCTAAACCAGAAACACAAACTGACTAATAAAAATTACAATATCGTAAGAAGGGATCGGCCCAACTCCTCTCAAGGGGGTGGGGTTGCAATCTTCATACGAAAGGGCATTAAACATAAAGTTATATATAATAGTGAAGTGCGAAGATTTGGGCTGCTAGAAGCTTGCATCGTTTGCATTCCTCTCCAGCAGGGGAAAAGAATGTACGCAATCGCGGTGTACGCACCTGACGCACCTCAGCCGGCTAATTTTATCGCAGAGCTTGAAAAGCTTTTTGAATGCTTAAGACTGAACTTGGATGAGAATTTTTATCTCATGGCAGGGGACTTGAACGCCAAACATGTAGATTGGGGAAATCAAGTACAAAACCCTAGAGGGAACCATCTTTTTAATTGGATGGGTCGATATAGTGTTGAGTGTAGGATCGACCTTCTGGCTACAGATAGACCGTCTTTTCCGAGAAGTGGTAGTTTTCTGGATCTACTCCTGTTTGACTCAAGACTGATAATAACTGACACTGTAGGTCAACATACAAAAAACTGTTTACGAACGATTGAATACGACAGTTTCCACTGCGGACTTGCCGCCGTAATACAGCTCCCGAGCGAACTTTTGGAGTTTGATGAGTATGTGCCTGCGCACTCTTACAATTTCAGTAAGACGCGTTGGCCACGCTTCTCGAACTCCTTGGCAAGAGAAATACGTTCCGATGACATTTCTCCACCAAATGACAGGATTCTGACGAACGTTGAGATCGACGGGTACCTGAATCAAATGGACACGACTATAAAACGAACAATGGACAGAACAATCCCAAAAAATAAGTAACACGACCCTACTGGTATATACAAGAACGCGACAATTGACGCACTACACCGACAAAAAAGTCGACTTCTGACTAGGTTGAAACTACTGTACAGACGTTTCACGGACACACGAGATATGGAGATTAGGACATTGAAGTCGTCGATCAAAAATCTTAATAATCTGATCAGACAAAATTACAGATTATCTATTAATTCATACTGGGATAACAGAATCCGGGCCGTTAATTCTAGCGACCCTAGTATGTTTCCCCAAATAAATAAGTTATTTAGAAGGAATGATCAAAACGAACTTCCATGTCTTAAACTTCAGAGGACAACAGATAACGAAGACGTACTAACGATTGCGGGAATAGATCCGGAAGCTGCCGTTCTCGATAATAATTTTTTTATAATAGAAGATCCTCAGGAAAAAGTAGAGGCTGTAGGTGCTGCTTTCCAGCAAGTGTATAAGGTGAATGCTAGCATTCGTTCGAATCATGACCTGGAGAACAGAGCCTTACTGCACAACTTCTACCTTGGAAATAGCATTACGCAATGGCGATCCGAGAATACCGGTTTCACCGGGTTCAATGACGAAAACTTGGCAAACGCCACCATCGCCGAGCAAAATGGACCCAGTTCATTGTTAATTTCGAAGGTAGAGCTTCAGTTAATTTTTCAAACATTAAAGAAAAAGAAATCTGCGGGGGTCGATGGCATACCCAACATTGTTTTACGACATCTCCCTCAGGAAGCAGTAGACATTTATACCACACTGTTCAACAACGCATTGAATAATGCATATTATCCAGTGAGTTGGAAGACAGCTGTGGTCCATCCTCTCCCCAAAAAGGGAAAGGACAGCTCCAATCCGGCAAATCTTCGGTCGATAAGTCTTCTTCCAAGTATCAGTAAGGTATTCGAGAAGATTCTCAATAGAGCTCTGTTCAAGTGGGCTGAGGACAAACATATTATTCCAGATAATCAGTTTGGCTTTAAGGCGGGGCATGACACTATTCATGCCGCGTCTGAGTAAGTTTCTGATGTTCAATGGAACAAAGCGAAAAATCAATGCACGGGTGCCGTTCTGGTTGATTTAGAGAAGGCTTTCGACACCGTATGGTTAGAGGGTCTTTATCTGAAGTTAACTAGACTTGGCATAAGTAAACCACTGTTATATATGCTTCATGACATGCTCAATGGTAGAAAGTTTGTTGTCAAAAGTGGCAATGTAACTTTTACCACAACATTTGATATTAAAAACGGTCTACAGCAAGGAGCAGTGAACTCGCCGATTCTTTTTAGTATTTACACCAGCGATCTGATAGGTAGTCTCACTCATGCGATTGCGTATGCCGATGACCTTGTAGCGTACAGGACCGGTCCAAAAGTTGAAGTCATTCGAACTCTCTTGCAGCGTGACTTCGACAAGATTCAGCGATATTGTGATGACTGGAAGTTAAAAATTAACTTCCAGAAGTCAGAAACTATCCTGTTTAGAACCCCGTTGCCTAGGGCTTCTAGGGATACAAGAAAGAACTGGAGAAATCTAGTGATCGTTGGACCAAGTGGACATCCACTGGCAAGTAAAGATGTGGTAAAGTACCTTGGCATCTGGCTAGATCAGTATCTATATTTCAATCGACATGTAGATGCTGCTCTGACCAGAGCTAGGGGAGCCTTTGGGTTGACAAGACGGTTGTTCTATAGCAGCCGCCTCGACAGCAGAGTAAAGGTGATTTGCTACATGGCCCTTATCCGGCCAATGATTGCCTATGGGTGCCCTGTGTGGTTCAACGTTGCCCCATCTCAAATGGAAAAGATTCGGGTGTTTGAGAGGCAGTGTCTTAGACGCTGCCTTGGATTGCACAGAACACCAGAGTCGGAGTACACACATTACTATGCCAACGAGGTTCTATACAACAGGGCCAATATAAACAGGATAGATAACTTTTTAATCAAGCTGATTCGGGGTCACATTGCAAGAGCGATGACCTCAACCAATGGACTTATTTTTGGGGCTTACTACCCCAATGATGAGTATAGCGAAAGTGTACGTCTTAACGGTTTCATCCCGCCCGAGACATTCCTCTATTTAGACAGTCGTGGGCTGATACAGGATAGATTGGCGGTTCCGTTAATCTACCACGTCAGCCGTAGGACTGTGGATCGGCGACTTCTTTACGATCGGGACGTCGGCTCAGGGAACGGAGCAGAGCGTCTGCGGTTCAGTAGAGCTGTGCCCCTTCGGGACAGAAAGGACTTAATTGAACAAGTCAAAAAATTCTGGTGGTTGGGTGACCACCGTGATATTGAAAGTTGACCACATTATTGCTTTGGCCGACTTACATTGTTCTAAGGTAAATATAGGTAGAGTAGAGTAGGTAGAACAGGACGGTGGCACAAAAAAAAAAAAAAAAAAAAAAAAAAAAAAAAAAAAAATTGCTGGTGGCTGTTCTAGTTTTTAAGTTATTTTAAGTAGTTTTAATTAGATATAATGTAGTTTAAGTTAGTTTTAATTTAGTTTTAATTAGTTTTATTTAGGTAAAGGGTAGCTTTAAGTTTTATAAAAAATTTTAAAAAACAATGATATAGATAATGAGTTTTTTTAATAATTTTCTCGTTAGTTTTAAGTCATCATGAATTTTAAATATAAGTTATTTTACGTCGAAAGGCATGGTTTAAGTATAGTCACAGTTTAATTTAGAGCGCCCGCATGGGGCCAGTAAGTTAGTTAAGTTAATATGTAAGCTAGTTGTTTAAGATTTTTTGTCTAGCATTAAGATAGATATAAGAAAATGAAAAATAAAAAATGAATTAAAAATAAAAAAAAAAAAAAAAAAAAAAAAAAAAAAAAAAAAAAAAAAACATCGGAGTATAGGCAACTTAACCTTTTTCTTGAATTTCATTCATTTACTCCACTAAACTAAAATAAAAATTAACAACTAGCAATAGTTGTTGTTGTTATTTAATTTTTTCTTTTTATATATATATATATATTTATATATCTAAATATATATATTCTTACATATTATTATAACATAAAATAACATATTATTTATATATGGATATACATACATGTAGGACTTTACTCTCCTACGGAGTTATGTCTAGGGTTTCGATCGAAATAAAGATCCACACACGAATTTATTTCAAAATATAATACTTTATTCAAAGAACAAACAAACTAATTATTCTAACGAAAAAACTATAAGTTAGTGACAATTCTTTTCTCTATCGATCCGACTGTTGATTATGAGCATCTGACTATGACTGATTTGATTTTAAATGAAAATGAATCGGGAGTTAAAATATGGAAGGGTCGCATTTTCTCTTTTGTTAGTTAGGGTCGCGTCTTCTTTGTCTTTGTTCGTTCGTCTGTCGTTGTTCGTTCTGCATCTGGTTGTAAGGTGATGCTTGCAGAATTGGCCGCATCCCACATCCGGCTGTCCTGACTTATTCATCCGCCTCGGATGAACTATTCCATCGCTTCATGTACTCGGCCACCGTAGTAGTATGGGCTGGCCCCTCATGGTCTCCAATCTTCTGGACTTCATAGCGTCCATGCTTCAGTAGTTTAGTGACCTTATAGGGTCCTAAAAACTTTGTTCGCAATTTCATACCGGTACCGTACTGAGTGCGCTTAATGGCAACCAACTCATTCAACGCATACCTCTTCTCGGGTTTCCTCTTCTGGTCAAAATTCTTCTTGTTCTCCAATTGAATGGCTTTGATGTTCTCTCGAACCTCTGCTCGCATTTCATCTCGGTTCTCGTCCAACTCCTGAAACATTGCCTCCTCCATCAATTCGCGGATGTTTAACGACACATCCACTCTCATGTCTACACCAGTTAAAATTTTGAAAGGACTACGTTTAGTACTTCTGGGAGGAGTGTTGTTAAGTATCTGCTGAACACTATCCACGTGCCTATACCACTGGCTAGGACTGTCGATACATGCTTTGGCCAACATGGGAACGACAATTTTGTGGATTCTCTCCACCTGCCCATTTCCCCTCGTAACTCCAGTCGCTATCATTAAATGTTGTATCCCTTGATTCGTACAATATTCTTGGAATGCAACAGAAGTAAACGCTGAACCTCTATCCGAGATTATTCTCTTGGGATTCCCAAAAACAGCAGACTGTTTCTTCAATTTCTCCAACACTTCCGCAGCGCCTGTACTTTTCACTGGATGAAGCCAAGTGAATTTCGAGAATCCGTCTACGACCACGAGCAGGTGATTGTACTGCTTATGGGTCAAATCCATAGGACCAACATGATCCACATGGTACGTCCCAAGTGGACAATCTTCTTTATTTATCGGTGTCAACAAACCCTCCTTCTTGCCTGCCTTTGCCTCGATCACGATACATTTAACACAGCTCTTCACAATATCGTTAGCTTTCTTTGTTAAATTCGGAATGTAAAAGTCTCGTTCTACTAAGTCCACGGTCTTCTTTGTAGCAAAGTGTCCTTGTTGGTGAGCCAAGCTGATGATTTCTTGCTCCATTGAGGACGGCACGACAATTAATTCCTTCGATGGATTCTTATGTACCACACCAGACTTCATGAAAAAGTCTTCATAATCATTCGTTTCCAGGATCTTCTTCACAGCTCGGATCCATCCATCCGACAACTGGGCTTCTTTGATGCGATGGTTTAGCGACTCATCCATCATCATACACCATATTCGGCTTAATGCATCGACGTGTTTCATCTTTGTTGCTGACCTATGCTCGATAACATAGTCGAAGTCCTGCAAGAATATCGCCCAACGAGCAACTCTAAGTGGAACGTCCACTTTCTTTATTGTCATTGCAAAAGCGTTGCAATCTGTTACAATTTTTATCTTTATCCCTAGCACATAAATTCGCCACTTCTTTAAAGCCTCAATTATAGCTAACACTTCGAGCTCATAAGAATGTAACTTTTCCTCGGGCGGCGTTGTTTTCCGACTCATGAATTTTACAGGATGAAACTCTCGATCTTCAGCATCTCTTTGCAACAACACAGCACCATATCCGTACATGCAGGCATCAGTATGGATCTCGGTTGCTGCTTTAGGGTTAAATAGCTGCAATACTGGTGAGCTAGTTAATGCTAACTTCAGTTGTTCAAATGCAACAAGTTGTTCGACATCCATTCTAAATTCATTTTTCTTCTTTAGCATGTCCGATAGTGGTTTTGCTATTAAAGCGAATCCTGCAACAAATCTCCTGAAGTAAGAAGTCAAGCCTTTTGGTCGACAGGAACGGGAAATTCTCGGATTGCTCTAGTTTTTTCTGAAGACGGCCGCAAAGTACTGTTCTCTACAATATACCCCAAAAAATCGATTCTTCTTTTCAGGAACTGACATTTCTTCCACCGAATCTGCATTCCATTCACGAACGTGACACTTAAAACTCTGGCTAGCTTTTCGAGTCCTTCTTCTTCGTCTGCTGCAGGGATGATAATATCATCCATATACACAATTACCGTTTCGTCTTGAATGAGTGGCCTCAATACAGCAGAAATATACCTACAAAACACAGCAGGAGAATTTGAAATACCAAAAGGAACATACAAGAACTCGAACTGACCATGGTGGGTGACGAACGAGGTATATTTCCTGGAGTTTTTCTCTACTGGCACATGGAGGAAGCCATTACTCAAATCAAGAGTGGTGAATACTTTAGCTCCTTGCAACCGGTCTATTACGTCATCAATTAACGGCATTGGAAAATTCTCACGAATCACCTTCTCGTCAATTTACGGTAATCACAGCAGAGTCGTTTTGTTCCATCTCTCTTCTCTACCAGCACAATTGGAGCAGCATACTCCGATAAACTAGGTTGCACGATTCCTTCCTGAATCCAATCTGCAACCTGCTTCTCAACGATCTGTTGGTCACTATATGAAAGTCTTCTTGACCTCAGACACACTGGAATCTCATCCGATAAAACCAACCGCATCTCAACTGGTGACGATTTACACTTCTTAGGGGCGTAACTTTTAAGCATCGTTATCAATTTTTCCCCAACTTCATATTTTAGATGTTCCACATCGACTTCATCATCACGGCTAAATTCGTTTTCTCCAGCTGACAAGCAGATATCCTGCAATTCCAACATAAGTTCATTGACTTCTGACGAATCATTATTCACATTTCCGGCTACGGCGTGTCCACAACCCTTCTGACCCTGTACGTCCAACACCTGGTCATTTACAACCCCTTTTGTCAAGTACTCCTGGCCCTCGTTGCATTTTACACCTCCAGCCCGGCTTCTGCATCCTGCTCTGCCAACCTTCGCATCCGTTGTTCTCGCCACCTTGTTTTCGGACCTGACATCCACGACTGGCACCAACTCATTTTCCTTCATGCTCTGTGCTTCCTTGCTTATAAAAACTGCACCCTCTTCCGTGATGTGAACATCCACTTCCTTCAACACATCGTTTCCAATTACTGCTGAATACGGGATATCGCCCTCTCTAACCACATGGAAAACTAACACCAAATCCAAATCGTCCACCATTACCTTCGCTTCAAAGTAACCCAACGTTTTTATTTTCTTCTGTCCTATTCCTGACAGGCATCTTTTTATCGGACTCAATTTCACACCAGTTAATAACAGCAAACTGTCGTATCGCAATAAATTAAGGTCGCTACCCGTATCAAACAATGCTGACAAATTTTGATCGTTCAAGACGAAATCTTTAAAGATTCTATTGCAATTGACTGCCAAAGAGATTTGAGTTTCAGGAATTTCCTCCGGACATACCGTTGTCGCAGTATGAACATTGGCTTCTCTTTTTGTACCCCGCTGGCCATCACGCTCTTTGCTCCTGCAGTCTCTTGATATATGGCCTGGCTGCCCACAGCTGTAGCACCTTAATTCTCGCCGTTTTGGACATTCTCTCGCGATATGCGTTGATTCACCGCACTTAAAACATTTCCTGTCACTCCTTTCTTGCTTGATGGCATTACTTGTAGACGCTACCGGATTTCTGGACCCCGACTGTTGTTGATATGGACCACGTACTTTTTCATAAACTCCCATCTGGACCTTTAATTGGGCTATGGTTGATGCTTGGTACAAAATTGACTTGTTTTGACGACTGTCAGGAATTCCCTCCACAAAATATTCGATTAGACTTTCCTCGTCTAAGTTTATGCCCTTTCCAATTTCCATGAGATTGTATAAATATTCCTTCATGGACTCTGCACTCTTCTTTTTGCGATTACGCAACATACGGTGTATTTCTGCCGTGGATACAATTTCGCCAAACTCATCCGTTAAGGCCTTTCGAAGAGACGACCAGTTATTTATACCCATTTCGCTGCGAATAAAGAGCTTAGCGGCACCTTTAAGCAATTGTTTTGCGTATATAAATTTTTGGATGTCATCCCACCCAACCGTTGTCGCATTTTCTTCGAAGTCACGTATCCAATCTAAAATTTTTGGAAAGCCAACACCATCGAACGGCATGAGGGAGTCTTCGATGTCGCGAAGAGTAAAAATCCTCCCTCTATGCTGAATATTATTGTTCTCGTGCACAGAAGCGGTTTCAAAACTGTTATTGTTGTTCTCATTTTCTTCCACCAGGCCCAAATGTTGAATTAACCTCTCCTGCAGCACCCCCTTTAACCCCGTCGTGTCCAGTCTTAGTTCGTTAAGTTTCGTCCTTAATCCATCCACCGTCAACCTAAAGATAGCCTCCCTGTCCATATCCATCGTCCCAAATAAAAATATTTATTTTATATAAAAAACAAAAATGCCTGGAAAATGTTTATTTACCCTATTTTTCAAACAAAATATCAACAGTCGGTAAAAGAAAAAAAATATCACTCACCCTCTTTTAACAAAATTTTTTTATAAATATATTTCTGCTACACTCTATCCACAGCTGCAGTTCTTTCCTTTCCTCAGATTTCCTCTCTCGATGTGTACCGTTGGAGCAAACGACAACAAAACCAGTTCGTCTTCTCGCTGATGCCCTTTTCACATGTGTTTGCGTATATAAGGGATTGGATTCGACTAATATCGCAATTTAACACTGTTTAAAATTTTTTTTTTCAGTTTTCAGTTTATTATTATTTTTTTTTTCGCTGCAGCTCGTATGACGCGATAGCTCAACGACAATATACGATTACACACACTAACTCTGCCCAGCGCAGAACACTCGCGCACATAAAAAGAGAAGGGTGGTTTTTTGTTATTTCTTTTTTTTTTCTGTTTAATTTTTTTTTCTTCAGCTGTGTTGTTATTTTCTTTGCTACTGCTGTGGCCTGTGGCTCGTACAGCGCGACACCACGACAACAGTACGATAGCCCAGCACAAACACTCGCGTACACGTACAAACCAAAAGGTGGTTGTTTTTTTTCTTTTTGTAGGTATGTAATTCCTGTTTAGCAACAGCACGACTACAACACTATATTACCGAACATTCCATCGCGCACAAATACCTGCACAACAAAACGTAGTTGTTTTTCCGTTGCTTGACTGATGCATGGTATTTTATTATTTACTATTTTTTGTTTTCACTTTTATTTTACCGTTGAGTTTCGTACAGCTTGATAGCGCAACGCAGTACAAAATTACAGCGTCACTCGCAAATAAATATATAAATAAAAACGCAGCACGAAATCACACCACAGTCACTCGCGCACGAATACAAATTAAAATTATTGTTATTTTTTCCGAATTCCCGATAGGTACATCCCGGACGAGCCCCCAATTTGTAGGACTTTACTCTCCTACGGAGTTATGTCTAGGGTTTCGATCGAAATAAAGATCCACACAAGAATTTATTTCAAAATATAATACTTTATTCAAAGAACAAACAAACTAATTATTCTAACGAAAAAACTATAAGTTAGTGACAATTCTTTTCTCTATCGATCCGACTGTTGATTATGAGCATCTGACTATGACTGATTTGATTTTAAATGAAAATGAATCGGGAGTTAAAATATGGAAGGGTCGCATTTTCTCTTTTGTTAGTTAGGGTCGCGTCTTCTTTGTCTTTGTTCGTTCGTCTGTCGTTGTTCGTTCTGCATCTGGTTGTAAGGTGATGCTTGCAGAATTGGCCGCATCCCACATACATACAACAATGTTAATTTTTTTCTTTATTTTATCAATATATCATTATTTAGCAAAAACAGGTTTATTTTGCTTGTTGTTATTTTTTTGTTAATCAAATTAATAAAACAAAAACATATTAATAGATCTGGAGTTCACGTAATTTTTTATAAAAGTTGTTAGACGAATATTTATTTAAGTTATTGTACTGTTCCACTGTTCAATCGACGCTGTCTCACTCTTCGGACCCAATGAATAGTAAGACAGTTTGACCTTCTGCAACAATTTAACTCATAAGTAAGTTTTTTTTTTTATTTACGCAAGTAGTGTAAATATCGGTCTTGAGCAATAAAGGGCTCCTCCTCCATATAAAAATGTTGCTTCAACCATCAAAATTGCTCTTTGAGGAGCAGAGCCAGTAGTGTAGGAGCTAGAGTAGAAGGCATTCATTGTCATGATCGTGTGTAGAAAAAAAAAAAAAAAAAAGTGGATGAATGCATTGAATTGAGTGTGCATAGGAAAAGGGTCTAGGTAGAATGCCAAACATGCAGATTGGGGAAACCAAATACAAAATCCTAGAGGGAACCATCTTTTTAATTGGATTGGTCGATACAATGTTGAGTGTAGGATCGACCTTCTGGCTACAGATAGACCGTCATTTCCGAGAAGTTTTAGTTTTCTGGATCTTTTACTGCTTGACTCACGACTAGTTATAACTGACGCAACAAATCAACAGACATGAAACTGTTTACGAACAATTGAATACGACAGCGATCACTGCGGACTTGCCACCGTAATACAGCTTCCGAGCGAACTTGTGGAATTGGATGAGTATGTGCCTGTGCACTCTTACAATTTCAGTAAGACGCGCTGGCCACGCTTCTCCAACGCCTTGGCAAGAGAAATACGTTCCGATGACATTTCTCCACCAAATGACAGAAACCTGACGAACCTCGAGATCGACGGGTTTCTGACTCAAATGGATACGACTATAAAACGAACAATGGACAAAACAATCCCAAAATATAAGGAACAAGACCCAAACGGTTTATACAAGAACGCGACAATCGACGCACTACACCGACAAAAAAGTGGACTGCTGACTAGGTTGAAACTTCTTTATAGACGTTTCACGGACACACGTGATCTGGAGATTAGGACATTGAAGTCGTCGATCAAAAACATTAACGTTCTGATTAGACAAAACTATAGATTATCTATTAATTTATATTGGGATAACAGAATTCGGGCTGTTAATTCTAGCGACCCTAGTATGTTTCCCCAAATAAATAAGATATTTAGAAGAAATGATCAAAACGATCTTCCATGTCTTAAACTCCAGAGGACAACAGATAACGAAGACGTACTAACGATTGCGGGAATTGATCCGGAAGGTGCCGTTTTCGATGACAATTTTTATATGATAGAAGATCCTCAGGAATCATGACCTGGAGAACAGAGCCTTGCTGCACAATTTCTATCTTGGAAATAACATAACGCAATGGCGATCTGAGAATACTGGTTTCACCGGGTTCAATGACGAAAACTTGGCAAACGCCACCATCGCCGAGCGAAATGGACCCAGTTCATTGTTAATTTTGAAGGTAGAACTTCAGTTAAATTTTCAAACATTAAAGAAAAAGAAATCTGCGGGGGTCGATGGTATACCCAACATTGTGTTACGACATCTCCCTGAGGAAGCCATAGACATTTATACCACACTGTTCAGCAACGCATTGAAAAATGCATTTTATCCAGTGAGTTGGAAGACAGCTGTGGTCCATCCTCTCCCCAAAAAGGGAAAGGACAGCTCCAATCCGGCAAATCTTCGGTCGATAAGTCTTCTTCCAAGTATCAGTAAGGTATTCGAAAAGATTCTCAATAGAGCTCTGTTCAAGTGGGCTGAGGACAAGAATATTATTCAATACAATCAGTTTGGCTTTAAGGCGGGACATGACACTATTCATGCCGGGTCTAAGTTAGTTTCTGATGTTCAATGGAACAAAGCGAAAAATCAATGCACAGGTGCCGTTCTTGTTGATTTAGAGAAGGCTTTCGACACCGTATGGTAAGAGGGTCTTTATCTGAAATTAACCAGATTTGGCATAAGTAAACCACTGTTGTATATGCTTCATGACATGCTCAATGGTAGATAGTTTGTTGTCAAAAGTGGCAATGTAACTTCCACCACAACTTTTGATATTAAAAACGGTCTACAGCAAGGAGCTGTGAACTCGCCGATTCTTTTTAGTATTTACACCAGCGATCTGATAGGTAGTCTCACTCATGCGATTGCGTATGCCGATGATCTTGTAGCGTACAGGACCGGTCCAAAAGTTGAAGTCATTAGAACTCTCTTGCAGCGTGACTTCGACAAGATTCAGCGATATTGTGATGACTGGAAGTTAAAAATTAACTTCCAGAAGTCAGAAACTATCCTGTTTAGAACCCCGTTGCCTAGGGCTTCTAGGGATACAAGAAAGAACTGGAGAAATCTAGTGATCGTTGGACCAAGTGGACATCCACTGGCAAGTAAAGATGTGGTAAAGTACCTTGGCATCTGGCTAGATCAGTATCTATATTTCAATCGACATGTAGATGCTGCTCTGACCAGAGCTAGGGGAGCCTTTGGGTTGACAAGACGGTTGTTCTATAGCAGCCGCCTCGACAGCAGAGTAAAGGTGATTTGCTACATGGCCCTTATCCGGCCAATGATTGCCTATGGGTGCCCTGTGTGGTTCAACGTTGCCCCATCTCAAATGGAAAAGATTCGGGTGTTTGAGAGGCAGTGTCTTAGACGCTGCCTTGGATTGCACAGAACACCACAGTCGGAGTACACACATTACTATGCCAACGAGGTTCTATACAACAGGGCCAATATAAACAGGATAGATAACTTTTTAATCAAGCTGATTCGGGGTCACATTGCAAGAGCGATGACCTCAACCAATGGACTTATTTTTGGGGCTTACTACCCCATTGATGAGTATAGCGAAAGTGTACGTCTTAACGGTTTCATCCCGCCCGAGACATTCCTCTATTTAGACAGTCGTGGGCTGATACAGGATAGATTGGCGGTTCCGTTAATCTACCACGTCAGCCGTAGGACTGTGGATCGGCGACTTCTTTACGATCGGGACGTCGGCTCAGGGAACGGAGCAGAGCGTCTGCGGTTCAGTAGAGCTGTGCCCCTTCGGGACAGAAAGGACTTAATTGAACAAGTCAAAAAATTCTGGTGGTTGGGTGACCACCGTGATATTGAAAGTTGACCACATTATTGCTTTGGCCGACTTACATAGTTCTAGATAAATATAGGTAGAGTAGAGTAGGTAGAACAGGACGGTGGCACAAAAAAAAAAAAAAAAAAAAAAAAAAAAAAAAAAAAAAAAAAAAAAAAAAAAAAAATTGCTGGTGGCTGTTCTAGTTTTTAAGTTATTTTAAGTAGTTTTAATTAGATATAATGTAGTTTAAGTTAGTTTTAATTTAGTTTTAATTAGTTTTATTTAGGTAAAGGGTAGCTTTAAGTTTTATAAAAAATTTTAAAAAACAATGATATAGATAATGAGTTTTTTTTATTAGTTTTAAGTTATCATGAATTTTAAATATAAGTTATTTTACGTCGAAAGGCATGGTTTAAGTATAGTCACAGTTTAATTTAGAGCGCCCGCATGGGGCCAGTAAGTTAGTTAAGTTAATATGTAAGCTAGTTGTTTAAGATTTTTTGTCTAGCATTAAGATAGATATAAGAAAATGAAAAATAAAAAATGAATTAAAAATAAAAAAAAAAAAAAAAAAAAAAAAAAAAAACATCGGAGTATAGGCAACTTAACCTTTTTCTTGAATTTCATTCATTTACTCCACTAAACTAAAATAAAAATTAACAACTAGCAATAGTTGTTGTTGTTATTTAATTTTTTCTTTTTATATATATATATATATTTATATATCTAAATATATATATTCTTACATATTATTATAACATAAAATAACATATTATTTATATATGGATATACATACATACAACAATATTAATTTTTTTCTTTATTTTATCAATATATCATTATTTAGCAAAAACAGGTTTATTTTGCTTGTTGTTATTTTTTTGTTAATCAAATTAATAAAACAAAAACATATTAATAGATCTGGAGTTCACGTAATTTTTTATAAAAGTTGTTAGACGAATATTTATTTAAGTTATTGTACTGTTCCACTGTTCAATCGACGCTGTCTCACTCTTCGGACCCAATGAATAGTAAGACAGTTTGACCTTCTGCAACAATTTAACTCATAAGTAAGTTTTTTTTTTATTTACGCAAGTAGTGTAAATATCGGTCTTGAGCAATAAAGGGCTCCTCCTCCATATAAAAATGTTGCTTCAACCATCAAAATTGCTCTTTGAGGAGCAGAGCCAGTAGTGTAGGAGCTAGAGTAGAAGGCATTCATTGTCATGATCGTGTGTAGAAAAAAAAAAAAAAAAGTGGATGAATGCATTGAATTGAGTGTGCATAGGAAAAGGGTCTAGGTAGAATGCCAAACATGCAGATTGGGGAAACCAAATACAAAATCCTAGAGGGAACCATCTTTTTAATTGGATGGGTCGATACAATGTTGAGTGTAGGATCGACCTTCTGGCTACAGATAGACCGTCATTTCCGAGAAGTGGTAGTTTTCTGGATCTTTTACTGCTTGACTCACGACTAGTTATAACTGACGCAACAAATCAACAGACAAGAAACTGTTTACGAACAATTGAATACGACAGCGATCACTGCGGACTTGCCACCGTAATACAGCTTCCGAGCGAACTTGTGGAATTGGATGAGTATGTGCCTGTGCACTCTTACAATTTCAGTAAGACGCGCTGGCCACGCTTCTCCAACGCCTTGGCAAGAGAAATACGTTCCGATGACATTTCTCCACCAAATGACAGAAACCTGACGAACCTCGAGATCGACGGGTTTCTGACTCAAATGGATACGACTATAAAACGAACAATGGACAAAACAATCCCAAAATATAAGGAACAAGACCCAAACGGTTTATACAAGAACGCGACAATCGACGCACTACACCGACAAAAAAGTGGACTGCTGACTAGGTTGAAACTTCTTTATAGACGTTTCACGGACACACGTGATCTGGAGATTAGGACATTGAAGTCGTCGATCAAAAACATTAACGTTCTGATTATACAAAACTATAGATTATCTATTAATTTATATTGGGATAACAGAATTCGGGCTGTTAATTCTAGCGACCCTAGTATGTTTCCCCAAATAAATAAGATATTTAGAAGAAATGATCAAAACGATCTTCCATGTCTTAAACTCCAGAGGACAACAGATAACGAAGACGTACTAACGATTGCGGGAATTGATCCGGAAGGTGCCGTTTTCGATGACAATTTTTATATGATAGAAGATCCTCAGGAATCATGACCTGGAGAACAGAGCCTTGCTGCACAATTTCTATCTTGGAAATAACATAACGCAATGGCGATCTGAGAATACTGGTTTCACCGGGTTCAATGACGAAAACTTGGCAAACGCCACCATCGCCGAGCGAAATGGACCCAGTTCATTGTTAATTTTGAAGGTAGAACTTCAGTTAAATTTTCAAACATTAAAGAAAAAGAAATCTGCGGGGGTCGATGGTATACCCAACATTGTGTTACGACATCTCCCTGAGGAAGCCATAGACATTTATACCACACTGTTCAGCAACGCATTGAAAAATGCATTTTATCCAGTGAGTTGGAAGACAGCTGTGGTCCATCCTCTCCCCAAAAAGGGAAAGGACAGCTCCAATCCGGCAAATCTTCCGTCGATAAGTCTTCTTCCAAGTATCAGTAAGGTATTCGAAAAGATTCTCAATAGAGCTCTGTTCAAGTGGGCTGAGGACAAGAATATTATTCCAGACAATCAGTTTGGCTTTAAGGCGGGACATGACACTATTCATGCCGCGTCTAAGTTAGTTTCTGATGTTCAATGGAACAAAGCGAAAAATCAATGCACAGGTGCCGTTCTTGTTGATTTAGAGAAGGCTTACGACACCGTATGGTAAGAGGGTCTTTATCTGAAATTAACCAGATTTGGCATAAGTAAACCACTGTTGTATATGCTTCATGACATGCTCAATGGTAGAAAGTTTGTTGTCAAAAGTGGCAATGTAACTTCCACCACAACTTTTGATATTAAAAACGGTCTACAGCAAGGAGCTGTGAACTCGCCGATTCTTTTTAGTATTTACACCAGCGATCTGATAGGTAGTCTCACTCATGCGATTGCGTATGCCGATGACCTTGTAGCGTACAGGACGGGTTCAAAAGTTGAAGTCATCAGAATTCTCTTGCAGCGTGACTTCGACAAGATTCAGCGATATTGTGATGACTGGAAGTTAAAAATTAACTTTCAGAAATCAGAAACTATCCTGTTTAGAACCCCGTTGTCTAGGGCTTCTAGGGATACAAGAAAGAACTGGAGAAATCTAGTGATCGTTGGACCAAGTGGTCATCCACTGGCGAGTAAAGATGTGGTAAAGTACCTTGGCATCTGGCTTGTTATGCCCCAATCCCCACACTCACATTTTGCCTACATCTTATCCAAATTCCATCACTCACTCTTATCCACATCCATTTAAAATACTTATCATCAAGTATTAAATTTCAAACGTCCGTTCATGCACATAAATTAATGCGCCCTCAATCGATAAATCGATGGACATCCGTTGAAAGAATTAAGGGTAAACAAACGAACACCCAAATTCAAACAAACGATTTATACCTACATACAATGTGTGCAAGCATCTTCATAAAAAGATCTTCAATTTCAACGCTGTGTTGTGATAAGAAAATCAATAATCGCATCCTCAGCGATTACAGCGAACACACAAGATGATAAATCAATAGCATTGTTTATGCTGTGTGATAAAATGAATTGACAGCCACAAGTTTGAACGATCATGAAATCTTATCCAATTCTTCCCTTTGTTTCCTATTAAAGATATGTATTAATGACCAAAATCATTGAACAGTATGACTGGGATACAATTTTTGGTTTGAGAGAATAGTCAGTCGATTTCGTGGGTTCATAAAGAAAACTTCTTGCTCGTAAAAAATAAAAAATTAATAAACTAAGTTAAAAGTGTTTTATTTAAATTAAAAAATTTACGGTTATAACAAATTGGTGGCAGCGGTGGGATAGCTATTCGTTTTAGCTAATTCCAAAATAATAAAGAGAAATAAAAAAAAAAGAGAAAAAAAATATATTATTATAACAAAAATAAAAAAAAAAAAAATATAAAACAAGTGAAACAAAAACTTAAAAAAAAAAAAAAAAAAAAAAAAAAAAAAAAAACTATAAATCAAGTTTGTGCAAGTGCGAAAAAAAAAGGAACAGAGAAGACTACAAGCAGAACTCCAAGAAAAAAATATAGAAGTCAACAAGAAGAAATATCCAAAACATTTTCACCTGGTCAAGCAAGTTATTTTTTTTTGTTTATAAAAAAAAAAAAAAAATTGTCTTTATTTTATATATTTAACTATTCAAAATATTATATACATATATTTGTGCTAAATTACATCCCATAGGTACATGTTTATTTTTTTTTTCTTGTGCTTATGAGTTTATCGATAAATCTTAGAAATCGGAAAATAGAAATTCCTATAAATCCTCTAAGTAAAGTTAATACCGAGCGTGAAAGTTTCAAAAAAAATTACAACACTAGAATGGCAACATTCAATTTCGATAGGGCTTTAAAATTGATCCCAGAATTTTCTGGTGATCCAAACAACCTAAAAAGATTTCTAGAAATAGTTGATATCCAAGCGCGAAAAGCTGAAAGTGAGACTGCTGCGGAAGACCAGACCAGTGATTTACTTGATTTGCTAAAATCAAAGATTTCTGGTCACGCGTATAATGTATCGTTTAAAATAAAAACATTTGAAAAGTGGACAGAATTGGCAAACTGTCTTAAACAAAATTTTCAAAGGCTTCGGCCTTTACAAACAGTTCAAGGAGAATTATTTTCTGCAAACCAATTGCCCAACGAAAACGTCCTCAATTATGCAAATAGACTGAATAAACTTTTAGAAGAATTAAATTTAGCTACAACTCAAGACATTAAGCTGGAAAGTGAAGAAATAAAAAAGCTTAACGAAATAACAGCAATCAACAATTTCAAGAGGGGATTACGTAGTCCTCTAAAATTAATAGTAAAAACCCAGCAGCATGCAACGCTGCAAGAGGCAATCAATTTCGCTCTATCAGAAGAGTCTTTAATGATAGCTGAAAATAAATCATTCCCAAATACCCAAAATAACACACGGTTTCAAAATACAAACTATAATTATCCTAGGCAACACAATTTTGCTAAGCCAAACGACCAAAATCAACAAAAACCTTTTTACAATAATTTCTCTGGTCCGAATACTTCAAGAGCTCCTCTTCCACCTAGAAACCCATTTAATAATTTTTCATCAGGTAATACTGTACCTAAGATGTGTGCCTACTGTAAAAAACAGGGGCATTTAATAAACGAATGTAGGAAAAGAGCATATAATAATGCTAACAGTAATAATAATAGGCCACAGGTAAATCAAACCCGTTCGGGAAACTCCCTAGTAACTGGGTTGAACAATTCCCCAACTCAGTTGAGCAATATATAAAAGGGAATTCTTGGAGTTACTCAAAGTTAGGCCACCCACAAATCTTAATTCAAAATCAAAATCAAACTCCAAATCAAACTCAAAATCAAAATAAAATACAAAGTCGTATTGAAAATCAATCTTTAAATCGTACCCAAAATCAAATTCAAAGTCGTAAAGAAAATCAAACACGAAATCGTACTCAAAATCAAATACAAAGTCGTATTGAAAATCAATCTCTAAATCGTACTCAAAATCAAATACAAAATCGTATTGAAAATCAATCTCTAAATCGTACTCAAAATCGAATACAAAGTCGTATTGAAAATCAATCTCTTAATCATACCCAAGACCAAATACAAAATCGTATTGAATATCAAAATCAAACTCGCACTCAAAATCTTAGCCGCAAGCGAAATCAATCTCCAAATCATACTCGCTCTCACAAACTCGATTTAGATCAAAAAATAAAATCATCTCTTAATACACCTCAGAATCTCATTTCAAATCGCAACTATAATTCAAGTTGCATACTCAATATAAATTCAAATCAAATTTGCAGAAGCAAAATAGATTTTACTATCCAACAAGGGAAAATAAACAAAAATTCTTTTTTAATCGATACGGGAGCTTCTATTAGTCTTATTAAAAGGGGTTGTTTAAAAACCAATACCTTAGTGTATAACCACATGAATCCTCTTATTATTAAAGGAATTTCTCCAGAAGAAATTGCTACATTAGGAGTCACAATTCTTCAAATACAAATCTCAGACAACGAAATTATAAATCATGAATTTCACATAGTGAAAGATCATTTTCCTATAGACTACGATGGCATAATCGGTGAAGACTTCCTAAATAAAACTAATGCAACGATCAATTACAAATCCAAAGTGATAGTACTTGAAAAAGACGGCAAGTCATTTCAAATCCCGTATTCGGATGATGAACAATTGATAAAAATTCCTGCCAGAATGGAACAATATATAAAGTATGGTCCATTATTAGAAAGCAATGAAATCATAATTATGCCTAAAGAAATTCTCCCTCAAGTTTATATAGCTAGTTCCATTGCAAAAATCGAAAATGGTTTCATTAATATATCCATTCTTAACACATCGGAGAAAGAAATAACTATTCCACAAAATTTAGAAGTTTGTTGGGAAAATTCTGAAAATTTTGATGTTTATCACATTCAAAATTACACTAGTTTTAACGAGATAAATAATAGACTTCAAAAATTAGGAGAAGTCCTAGAAGTAGATCACCTTAACAAAGAAGAGGCAGGGTCTATATTTAGAATTTGTAGAGAATTCAATGATATATTTCATTTAGAAGGTGATAAACTCACTTTCACCAACGGTGTCCAACACAATATTCCCGTAGATAAAAATCAGAGACCCATAAATACACGTCCGTATAGGCTTCCGGAATATCATAAATCCGAAATCCAGAGACAAGTACAAGACATGCTGGATGACTCGATAATCAGAGAAAGCACAAGTCCTTGGAACTCCCCATTATTGGTGGTTCCCAAAAAAGAAGATTCAAAAGGGAATAAGCAATGGCGTGTAGTCGTCGATTTTCGAAAACTAAACGAGGTAACTCTGGCCGATTCGTTTCCCTTACCAAACATTGAAGACATACTTAATCAACTGGGAGACTCAAAATATTTCTCAATCTTAGACCTCGCTAGTGGTTTTCACCAGATTCAAGTTGAAGAAGAGGATCGACATAAAACTGCATTCAGTACAGCTTTTGGGCATTATGAATTCAACAGAATGCCATTTGGGTTGCGAAATGCACCACCCACTTTTCAACGTCTTATGAACGTAGTCCTTGCAGGTCTTCAAGGCATACGATGTTTTGTATATTTAGATGACATCGTTGTATATGGCAAGAATCTTAGCGATCATAATAAGAAACTAACGGAAATTTTCAATTGTCTTCGAAAATTTAATTTAAAATTGCAACCTCAAAAATGCAAATTCCTTCGCAAGGAAGTCTCTTATTTAGGTCACATAATTACAGAAAATGGTATCAAACCTAATCTTGAAAAAACTACTGCAATAACCAATATACAAGTTCCTAAAACTGTCAAACAGTTGAAATCGTTTCTAGGAATGATTGGATATTACAGGAAGTTTATTTCCAATTTTTCTAAAATCGCAGATCCTTTAAACAAACTCTTACGCAAGGATAACCCTTTTGTCTGGAATCCATTCTGCGATGAGGCATTTTCTCTTCTAAAGAAATCTATAACCAATGCACCTATTTTACAATATCCTTCATATGATAAACCTTTTTTAATCACTACTGACGCAAGTAATTGTGCTATTGGAGCAGTCCTTTCTCAAACGAATAATTTAGAAAGCACAGATTTACCTATTGCATTTGCAAGTAGGGTCTTGAATAAATCCGAGCGAAATTATTCAACCATTGAAAAGGAGGCTTTAGCCGTCGTCTGGGCTGTAAATCATTTTCGACCTTACGTTTATGGAAGAAAATTTACAGTTATGACAGATCATAAACCTCTAGTATGGATTTTTAATCTCAAGGATCCAAGCTCTAGAATAATGCGTTGGCGAATTAAATTAGAAGAATATGAGTTTGATGTTAAATATAAAGCTGGTTCTTTAAATACGGTAGCAGATGGTCTATCCAGACTTGAAATTAATAATGAGTCTAAAACAGTAAATATACTAACTCGCGCTCAAGCGAAGCAAATGAAGGAAGTTCCAGAGGCAACAACCTTAGACATGGAATCAAGTAAATATAGTGAAGAGGAATCTTTAAAAAATAATGAAATACAAAAAGATCCAACTAGTGCAAAAATTATTAGCTCCAAATCTGATATAGACAATATTCTAAATGAATACCACAAAAACCCTACTGGAGGACATCAGGGGGTTAAACGAACATTCAAAAGGATAAAACTAAATTTTAAATGGCATAATATGCTCAAAGACATAAAGGAATATATTTCAAAATGCGAAACTTGTCAGAAAAACAAAAATTATTCCCAAAAGAAAATCCCTATGAAAATAACCACTACATCTACAGTCCCTTTTGAAAAAGTTTCCTTAGACATCGTCGGTCCAATTCCAACCTCAGAGTCAGGCAACAATTATATTTTAACTTTTCAGGATGATTTAACAAAATTCATTCTGGCTTTTCCAATAGAAAATCAGGAAGCGGCAACAATTGCCGAAGTTTTCGTTCGAAAAGTAATATGCATTTTCGGCGTCCCACAAACCTTATTGACAGATCAAGGCTCCAACTTTTTAAGTGATCTTTTCAAACGTACTTGTCAATTGCTAAGAATAAAGAAAATTCAAACAACGCCATACCATCCACAGTCGAACGGCTCTTTAGAAAGAAGTCATCGGGTACTAGGAGATTACCTTAGGAGTTACTCTAACAAAGATCCTACCAATTGGGATTCATGGGTTGATTATGCGGTGTTTTGTTATAATACCACACCACATTCTGCTACTCAGTTCACTCCGTATGAAGTCTTATTTGGTATGAAACCTCAAATTCCTTGTTCATTAACAAATTCAATTGATCCTGTCTATAACTATGACGATTATGTTTTTGAAACTAAATCTAAACTCCAAAATGGTTATCAAATAGCGAAAGACAATCTTATTAAAGCTAAGATGAAATCGAAAAATTACTATGATAAAAATACACAACAAATTCAATATAACATAGGAGATAAAGTTTTATTACAAAGTAAAACTAGAATAAACAAAAAATTAACCCCGGTTTATTTAGGTCCCTACGAGGTAATAACAGCTAACTCTCCAGAAACTGTTACCATTAGAGTTGAAAGGAAGAATAAAACAGTTCACAAAAACTTAATCAAGGCATTTAATTCCTGAACACTTATCAGAGGCCGATGTCCTCATAATCCTTCAAATAATTTTGAATTTCTTGTAAGTTGGTTTTACCTTCTTATAAAACACACCCAAGCAATGGCTTATCAACAATCATTAAAAAAAAAAAAAAAAAAAAAAAATCCTTCAAATAATTTTGAATTTCTTGTAAGTTGGTTTTACCTTCTTATAAAACACACCCAAGCAATGGCTTATCAACAATCATTATAAAAAAAAAAAAATCCTTCAAATAATTTTGAATTTCTTGTAAATTGGTTTTACCTTTTTATAAAACACACCCAAGCAATGGCTTATCAACAATCATTATAAAAAAAAAAAAAAATCCTTCAAATAATTTTGAATTTCTTGTAAATTGGTTTTACCTTCTTATAAAACACACTCAAGCAATGGCTTATCAACAATCATTACATTGAGATTTTTCCTTTGTATTGACCTAAAAACTCACTCATTCATTTCAGTTATAGAATCACAACATGCTGGCAACAATGGTTACTTTCTTTCTCATAAGCACCTCTTTGGCTTTAGACAGACATGAGTTGGAGGAAATCAACAATGCTACTGCCATACATTTCGAAAGTGAAGGAAACCTTTTCCTTTCTAGTAACGAGTGGAATTTCATTGTTCATTTAGATTTATCATCTTACGAAAATGGTATTAAACAAATAAACGACCACGTATATTTCCTAAATATACTATGTGACAAAATCATAGAAAATGATAAAGCGAACAGTCTATGTACTTCAGTTGTCAAATCAATAAATCGTGTTTCTTCAGAAGTCAATAATAATTACACAATCCTAAAAGATATTTTAAAGTCTCCGAATAGATCTGCTAGAGGTCTGTTTAATTTTATCGGTAGGTTCGAAAACTTTCTTTTCGGTAACATGGATGATTCCGACGCAAAATCCATCAAACAAAAAATAGATAACCTCCAGTACAAGCAAACAAAAATAGAACATGAAGTAAATAAAGAATTTACTGTAATCAGCCATCTTATAAAATATGTCAACAACACAAATGTTGGAATTTATAACGAGTTGATCAAAAGCCAAGATATACTATTTGCGTTTACGGAAATGGAACATCTTATCATGAATGAAATTTTAATAGTGAAAGAAAAAGAAACAGAATTGTTCGATATAATCTTTAAAGCACAAGAAAATAAACTGAGCAACCATATTTTATTTTCAGAAATATTTTTAAATGCGTTGAGAGAAATTGAAACGCAAGGCATTGCAAACACAAAATTACCATTTGAACCTTCAGTTCAAAACATGCCTAATTTAATAAAAATCGCAAGAGTTTATCCTATTTATGTAATTAAAACCTTAACATTTCACATTAAGATTCCTTTAGTATCAAAAGATTTCAAATTGTATAAAACCACGCCTATTCCGGCGCATTATCAAAATAATACCTTTTTCTTTGTACAAACGCAATTCAATCTTTTTGCTTCAAACAATAATAATGAATTTATAAAACTAAATGACGTTGATCTTTCGGATTGTATAAAATCAAAACCAAATATTATTTGTAAACCAAAATTTCCAATTTATAACAATATAAATAAAGATTGTATAATGAATTTACATCTAGGAGTATTCCATAAAAATGAATGCGTCATAAAAATGTTTAAATTAAATAATGAAATGTGGAAATTAATCAATTTTAAAACCTGGTACTATGCTGTACCAGAGGAAACAAATCTTATGATAACATGTAAAGACAATCTAAAATATTTTGTGAAAATTCATAATAGTGGTATTCTTAAATTGAATCCAAAATGTAATGCCCAAACAAAAAATGTTAAAATCGAAGCTATGGAAACTATTAATAAAACACAAGAACTATATTATTTTTCCGAAATTAAATTAGATCATGATTTTAAAATTCCAATGTCAGTCAATACTAAAAACTCAAAAACAAATTTTCATTTCGATGATATTGAAAAAATAAGCGAAATAATTCAAAATAATAACAAAGAAAATGTAAATGATGAAAATGTTTTAAATTACTATAACTTAGTCGTTTTTACTACCGTTATAACTATATTATTGTTTATTACTATTTCCTATCTATTTTATAAGAAATTTATTAAGTGCAAAATTATACATCATAGAAACATTGAAGAAAATAATGTAGAAGTAGAAGAAGAGCAATAATTATAAATAAATACAAACAAAACATTATGTATAAATCTATAGAACTATAACATTGACTATTCTCTCAAAAATTTTACTTCGTAAACTTTAAATAATTTATCAAATGGTTCATTCATGCATTACACCCAAATCAAAAAAAAAATATATTATATTTTTTTTTATTATAAAGGGGGAGGAATGTTATGCCCCAATCCCCACACTCACATTTTGCCTACATCTTATCCAAATTCCATCACTCACTCTTATCCACATCCATTTAAAATACTTATCATCAAGTATTAAATTTCAAACGTCCGTTCATGCACATAAATTAATGCGCCCTCAATCGATAAATCGATGGACATCCGTTGAAAGAATTAAGGGTAAACAAACGAACACCCAAATTCAAACAAACGATTTATACCTACATACAATGTGTGCAAGCATCTTCATAAAAAGATCTTCAATTTCAACGCTGTGTTGTGATAAGAAAATCAATAATCGCATCCTCAGCGATTACAGCGAACACACAAGATGATAAATCAATAGCATTGTTTATGCTGTGTGATAAAATGAATTGACAGCCACAAGTTTGAACGATCATGAAATCTTATCCAATTCCCGTTCCTTTTCTTTGTCATCCCTTTGTTTCCTATTAAAGATATGTATTAATGACCAAAATCATTGAACAGTATGACTGGGATACAATTTTTGGTTTGAGAGAATAGTCAGTCGATTTCGTGGGTTCATAAAGAAAACTTCTTGCTCGTAAAAAATAAAAAATTAATAAACTAAGTTAAAAGTGTTTTATTTAAATTAAAAAATTTACGGTTATAACAGGCTAGATCAGTATCTATATTTCAATCGACATATAGATGCTGCTCTGGCCAGAGCTAGGGGAGCGTTTGCTCTGACAAGACGGTTGTTTTATAGCAGCCGCCTTGAAAACAGAGTGAAGGTGATTTGCTACATGGCCCTCATCCGGCCGATGATTGCCTATGGGTGCCCTGTGTGGTTTAACGTTGCCCCATCTCAAATGGAAAAGATTCGGGTGTTTGAGAGGCAGTGTCTTAGGACCTGTCTTGGATTACACAGAACACCAGAGTCGGAGTACAAACATTATTATGCCAACGAGGTCTTATACAACGGGGCCAATATAAACAGGATAGATAGCTTTTTAATTAAGCTGATTCGGGGTCACATTGCAAGAGCGATGACATCAGCCAATGGACTTATTTTCGGGGCTTATTACCCCAATGAAGAATATAGTGAGAGCGTTTGTCTTAACGGTTTCATCCCGCCCGAGACATTCCTCTATTTAGACAGTTCGGGGCTGATACAGGATAGATTGGCGGTTCCGTTAATCTACCACGTCGGCCGTAGAACTGTGGATCGGCGAATCCTGTATGGTCGAGACGTCGGCTCTGGGAACGGAGCAGAGCGTCTGCGGTTCAGTAGAGCTGTGCCCCTTCGGGACAAAAGGGACTTTTATAAGCAAGTTCAAAAATACTGGTGGTTGGGTGACCACCTTGATATTGATGGTTAGTCATAGTTGTTGCCTTGGCTGACCTGCGTATTTCTAAGTATTAATAGGTATAATTTATGTAGGACAGTGGTGGCACCAAAAAAAAAAATATAAAACACATAAACTGCATTTGTTGGTGTGTATGTGCATTTGATGCTGTTTAATATGTATATATATAAATACATACATATTTCTAAGCGGGTGTGCATATATGCATTGGCTATTGCGCAAAAAAAAAAAAAAAAAAAGCTGCCGGTGGCTGTTCTAGTTTTAAGTTATTTTAAGTATTTTTAAGTAGTTTTAAGTTATTTACGTATATTTACGTACATTTTACTTTTATTTAGGTTAATTAAGTCTTATTTAGGTAAAGGGTAGTTTTAAGTTTTTAAATAAAATGAAGTCTTGAAAAACGAGTTTTTAAAAATTTTCTCGTTTAGTTTTGAGTAATTTTGAATTTTAATTTAAGTTAGTTTTTAGGCCCAAAGGCATTTTTAATATATAGTTATAGTATAATTTAGAGCGCCCGTATGGGGCCAGTAAGTTAGTTAAGTTATTCTGTAAGCTAGTTTTTAAGGTTTTTGTCTAGCATTTAAGTACTTATAAGATAAATTGAAAATAAAAATTGAATTAAAAAAAAAAAATAAAAAAAAAAAAAAATCCATAGAAATTGAATTTTGTGTGTGTGTAGGAAAAGGGTCTAGTTAGAATGGAAAATCATTGTCGTGTGCTTAGAAAACAGGTAGGTATGAAGTGTATAGAATCTATTATCAAATGTAGTGGAACAAGAATTACTGGCGAGACTGTAAATGATCTTTTTTTATTCCAGAAATGCAGATGCGAAAATATCAGGGTGTGTATTTGTTGTTGTAAATAGAGTAGTGTAAATATCAAACTTGAGGAATAGAGCACTTTTTGAATGATTTTTCTGATTATAAATTGGAATTTTCGGGGTTAATCAAATTTTTATGACTGTGAGTTGTATAATTTCAGAGAAAAGAAAATTCAGTGGTTGGTTGATAGAATTGAAGCAGGTTAATGTGTGTGTTGAAAACGAAAGATCATTGACTTTGAGATGGATGAAACGCTTTGAGAAAACTATTTGAGGAACAAAATCATGTATTTTACTTTGTATAAGTTGTAATTTATGAATCCATGAATTGTTAGTCGATAGGGAGGGTAGTTATTTAAAGTGTAAATTGCTTCTTTTTTAAGGACAAATGATTTTTTTAAGAGGGTAATAAAGTCTGGATGGCTTTAAAAAAACATGTTCTAATATGAGTATAATATAAGTGCGGTAATAAAAAAGAAAAAAAATATGGTTGTGGGAATGCATCTCTATATTTAAATCAGTAAGACTATAAACTATAGGATAGAAACCATTAAAGAGAAAGGTTTTCTAAGTGTCTAGATAAATAAAGTCTAGAGGAAATATTTGCATTCCTTTGTGTTGATCACCTATAGTGAATAAATAATCATGCTTTAGTCTTATGTCCTTCCTTAATAGAAAATCATCATATCATTTTAAAAAAGCTGATAGTAGCCATTAAAAAAATTAACATGAAAATTTAAAAGCAAAGTCTTATCGTTAAAAATTCCTTTGTCCTATTTCGTACGTGAAGAATTTTATTGTCTAACAATTTCCTGCTTTAAATTTTCCTCCCTCTCCCCATGAAAACAAGTATTGATTGCATTTTAGGTTTTTGTATGGAGTTCACAAGTTCTCCACTATTGGGTACATGAATGAACATGAAAATTTTAAAACAAACTTGTCGTTAAAAATTCCTTTGTAATATTTTGTGTGTGAAGCATCATTACATTTAATTCAATAAGACTATAAACTATCAGATATCAGCCATTAAAAAAAAAATAACATGAAAATTAAAAAGCAGTCTTACCTTTTAAAATTCCTTTGTCCTATTTCATGCGTATCTTAAAATTTTCTGTTTTCCTAATAGGTATGAGGTTTTCTTGAAAACGTGTTTGAACTTGTTTGTCTCCATGCTCCTCGAGTGAAAATGCATAAAAACCAAGTTGATATCCTAACAACGTTCTCATTCTTAAAGAATATCTTTTTTTAAATTCAAAAACAAAAACAAAAATAAATAATGAAATTTTTTCTGTGCGAAGTTTGTGGAAAATCGTTGTCCACCAAGTTTAATTTAAAAAGATAAACGAAAATTCACATGTCTTTAAACCGTCAAAATAAGTGTGCTTCTTCGGATGAGAACACCAATGAACAACAATATTGTAGTCTATGTGAGAAAAGTGTGGCTATGGGGGCAGTTGTGTGAACATAACGCATCAAAGTTACATTCTTCATTAATAAATGAACTTGATATGAGTATGAATGATGAACAAGCTGCCCCAGCAACTAAATATTGCCAAATCTGCGAAAAAAAGTGATATTGTGTCAGTGGATTGAACATGTTAAGGACATTAATCATTCGGAAATCGTGGATGATGTTTTAGCGGATAAAGAAAATGTGCAAAATGACAGTGTTAAAATAAAAACATGTGAAATCTGTGAGGTGAAAGTTCGAGGCGACTGGGGTAAACACGTTCGGCAAAATGTGCACAAAAGGCTAGCTGCTGAATTACTCTCAGACATTTTTCGTGTTGTGAAGAGCTGTTTCAAGGGCAGAAAAGAAACCCTAATATTCGAAAACAAGAGGGAGGAAAATTTAAATGTGCCTTTGTTTTTAGAGGAAGCAAAGGACGAAATCCTTGTAAAGTTGGAAGATTATCTGATGAAATTTCAACGTATTAAATTCAACCTGGAACTTTTTGGTGAATTTTATAAATACAATTCTTGTAACGATGACATAGAGATCAGCATTAAATCATTTAACACGAAAATGGAAGTTGCTCTCTCCAATGCGGAATTCCAATATGGTAGAAGAAATGAATACGAAGAGTCAGGAATTCCAAGAAGTAAATAGCTGTTGGTCATTATTGAGAATTATTCATGTCGAAATAAATATCAATCATTACACATCTATTAAAGTATTGATGTGTTTGGAATTGCCACAATTATTTTTTAGGAAGAAAGCATGCATAAATGTTAAAAACGAGGACGTTTATTGCTTCAAATGGGCCATAATATCCGCTTTCTTCAGTAGAGGAAAAACTAATTTGGAAAAACAAGAAACCTACCGAATCAACGCAATATATGCAAGAGTTCTCTACAAAAATGGAGTAGGAATCGACTTTGGAAGTTTGCTATTCCCGCTGGAAATCGCAGAAATTTCGAAGTTTGAGCAACTGAATCCCACCATTAGTGTTAATGTATTTGGACTTGACGAGTAAAAGAAGTGCGTTATTGGATCGTACTATATAACGGCTCAGGAGAAGCAAAACCACATAAATTTGCTTCTCATACAAAAAGAATAGATGTCTCACTATGTCTGAAAAAAAAAAATATATCAGGGTAAACATATTATAAATTGAACTCCTACTAAAATTCAACTTACACATTTTTTTTTTGTTTGTTTTTGTTTTTCAGACTTATATCAAACCAAATAAAAAAATACAGAGGGAGGACTTGGTTTTGCAATACTTGTCTGCTGAGTTTTAATTCAGAAGCGAAGGTTATCACTCACAAAACCGAATGGTGTAGGATGGTGACAATGATGCCCAAGGATAATAAAGCGTCGGTATTGTTCAAACATCATGAGCGGAAGATGGATATACCATTCAGCATATATGCTGATTTTGAGTGCATAATTGAGGATATAGAGGCTAATGATCCCCTGGAGACTGATGATGATGATGATTCGCCAAGAACAAGTAATGTAAAAAAACATATCCCCTGTGCTGGTGCTTATTTCATAGAATCCTTTGATAGCACTCTCAACAAATTTCAATCTTTTAGTGGTAGAAATTGTATTACAGATTTTGTTAAGAGTCTATTAAAGAATTGTTATGATTTATACAATCTAACGCCCAAACCCATGAATATTTTATCTGAAATAGACTTGCATTATCAAAGTAACTGTCGGGTTTGTCATATCTGTAATAAAGAATCAGGCTTAGATAGAGTTGCTGACCATTGTCATTATACTAACAAGTATAATGGACCAGCACATAATGCACGCAATTTGAGGTATTGAAAACCAAATTTCTTTCCAATATTCTTCCTTAACTTTTCGGGTTATGACTGCCATTTGCTCATCAAGGAACTTTCTACCATTAAGGAAAACATTTCCCTCTTAATAAAGAACGTTATGTCTCAGTTTCAAAGACAATTCATACCGCGGATAAAAGAACTTTTGATTTGAGATTCTTAGATTCATTTCGATTCATGTCTTCAAGTCTGGATGAACTTGCAAAGAATCTAACGACAAATGATTTTCATATAGTAAGATCAAACTTTCCTATTGAAGCAGAATTTAATCTTCTGACAAGGAAGGGTAAACATTCATGGCAATGTTTATAGGAAACAAAGCTTCCTCCACAAGTCTGCTTTAATAATAAGTTGACTGGTGAGTATATGGTTGGACTATGTCATTCCCCCTACCATATTCTTCTTTAAAATGGGTAAACGAATTTAAAAACATTGACATAATGAATATTTCAGAAGACTCAGAAATAGTATACATATTTGAAGTGGATTAAGAATATCCTGATTCTTTGCATGATTTCCATAATGATTTGCCCTTCTGTGTAGAAAACAAAAAAGTCAATAGTTCTAAATTTGTAAAACTTATTGCAGATTTTACACCCAAGTTTAACTAAGTTATTCATTATAAAAACCTTCAGCAGTGTACCTGTAATGGCTTAAAAGTCATTCGTATCCATAAAGTCTTAGAATTTAAACAATCTCGTTGGCTTCAAAAATATATTGATTTGAACAATCATCATCGAACTCGAGCTACTAATGAATTCGAAAAAAATTTCTTTAAATTAATGAATAATAGTGTGTTTGGTAAAACAATGGAAAATGTGGACAAAAGAAAAGATGTTAAGATTGTTACTTCTTGGGAGAGCAATCACAAGCGTCTAGGAGCAAGAGCATTAATAGCAAAGACCCAATTTCCATAGTTTACTTCAATTCACTAAAGATATAGTGGTATTTCAGATGAAAAGAGTTAATACTTTTTATGACAAGCCTATATTTTGGGAGTTTTGTGTTCTAGAATTTTAAAAGTTGAAATTGTACGACTTTCACTATAGTTACATGAAACCCAAATATGACGATGATATAATTCTTAACTATATGGATACGGACTCTAATATTTATAATATAAAAACTGAAGATTTCTATAATGTTATTAGATATGATGTAGATTTGTATTTTGATACTTCTGCATACTCCCCAGGCAATCCATATAACATTCAATTAAAAAATAAAAAAGTGTTAGGTATGATGAAAGATGAAAATTGCGGAAGAATAATGAAGGAATTTATTGGTTTGAGATCAAAAGTGTACTCTTGTTCCGTTGATGAAACCGAAGCTAAGAAAGCTGAGGGGGCTTTTGAAGAGGTAGTTATAAACATGTTTTATATAACAAGAAAAATCATCATGGAAAAATTTATGTTTTTCATCTTAAGTTAAGTCATCTCGATGACAAAAGATTTATAAAGAGAGATGGAATAAGCACTTATGCATGGGGGCATTACAAAATGAGGCATTAAAAATCAGGTTCTTGTTTTCTAGTTTTGAGTAAATTATGTTTACTATTAAGAAGAAAAACATTGTAAGAATTATAAACATAATAAATGAACTGTTGGTGTAAAGAGTTATTTTATGAGAGAAAAACAAAAAAAAAACTATGTTAAGAACCTAACATTGAGTTCACAACGTAAATAAAAAAAAACTACGTTAAGAACCTAACGTTGATTTCCTAACGTAAGCCAAAAAAACCTCAAAACTACGTTAAGAACCTTATATTGAGTTCGTGTAACCCTATTCAAATGTTGATGTCATTGAATTCCTTGCAGTCCTGGAGATGGAAAGTAAGATAAAGGACAAAAACAAAATACCGATTTTAGGATCATACCAAATACTATTTATTTTTTTTCAATATGTTTACATTCTCATTTTTCAACTTTTTTTAATCTTAAACTATTCTGTTAACAACTTAATCAAGTGGGTTATATTCAATAATACGATCATGGAGCATAAGCCAGTAAGCTGAAGTATTTGCAGGGATGTTTCTTGATGTTTTCATTTCCAAGCGTATATCGACTGGTCCTGTTTTCAATGTTTCATTTTGATGTCTGCAGTCTATGACAAAAATCGGGCCTCGTGATTTAAATAGATCCCAGGAGAGTAGAGGCTCTATAGAAGTCTTATTATAGTAAGTTTTCTGAAAATCTGCGTACATTCTATAAAACAAGCTGTATCTGTTCTTTTCAAAAGAAATATTAAGGTCTTCATGAGGATATACATCAGAGTTTAGATAAACTTTTAAGTCTGTAAGATCACAATAATCAAACGTTGTAGAATCAGCTGATATTTTTTTTATTTCTTTCAGTTTGTAGAGCAAAGACAATATAGCGAGGTTTATCTATTTGGGTTGTTGTCTTAACATTCCAAATGTGGTGTGTAGAGTTCAAAAGCGTGGGGTATTCATAAAGATCCCAGTTTTGGAAAGCAATTTTCATAAAACTATTTTTGTTTATAGATTTATATAGAGACAATTTCATAGAATCTGATAAAGTCACATGTGGTATTTTCAACTGCACATAATGAAGTTTTATTTGAACATTTTCATCAGTCGGAGAGATAAGAGCATTTTCATCCATTCTAGCAGGCGTAATAATTAGATCGTGTCGGGCATTTGGAATAATTTTTTTATAATCTTCCGCGGAACCCAAAAGTTTATTAAGTGGAATACAGCAATTAAAACGAGATGGTTCTAAATTAATAGCTGAGCCAGGAGACCAAGATCCGATCAGTAACATGTAACTTTCGTTTTTAGTTAAAGATAAATAGTTTTTGATCGTTAATGTAATCCCCACATTCCGGTTACAGTCAATTTCCTTGCCGTTTAGTTCATAACGTATTTCATCAAAGAGAAAAGCCATTGCATTATTTACATCCTTCGTAGTGAGGATCTCTTTTTCATCTGCTTTCGAAATTGATCCTTCAACATACAAAAAACTTTCTGAAGGAAGAACATTAAGATTTTGATGTTGTATGGAAATCTGAATGATGTCATTTTGTTCACAATTGTTTTGATATGGTGAATAAGTATGATATTCATATTTAGAAATACTTTCATTAATTTCCGGCTCTTGAAAAATATTCAACATATTTTTGTTTATTTTTTTTTTGTTTTTAATATTTTAAGATGTATTCTAATGATAATACAAAGTCCTGATTATCTTTTGTAAGAGGAGATGTTACCGCAGTTGAGTTCAAAGTTGGATTAAGTATTAAATTGTTTTGTGTATTGTTTTTATTAGAAATTGAATTTATTTTATTATGTTCATATACAATCATGTTTCCGGTTTTAAATGCAATCGAGCTGTTATTTTTTCCCCTCTAAAATTGATGTCTTTTCCGTCCTGATCAACAATCTTTAAACACAGTTATGTTATCCTCTTGACGTTCACAGGTAAACAAATGACATTCGTTGGAGCTTCTATGATTTTATAGCCTGGACTTACTCTCACGCCAAATTCATGTTAGATATGTGCTGATTGATTATTAATATACGTTCCTTCTATGATATTACATTCAATGCGGGAAGCATTTACTCTATTTATATCAACAAAAAGATCTGATTCATGTAACAATATTCGATTTAAGAAGTTTTTTACTAAACCCTAGAATAGATCCAATAGAATTTGGTTTAGAGAAGTCAATGTCTTCTGAACTGATTAATTCACATTTCAAAGTATTGTTATTTGCCTTGATTTTAATTTTACTCTTTTTTGCTCCACTTTTTTTGTTTTTATTGATTTCAGTAAGTTTCTTCTGTATTAAATTATTTATATCGTCTATCTCATATGAACCAATAGGATAAGATACTATCACCTGCATACAATAAGTTATTAAACTTATCTATATTGGGTATAGAATTATATGTTTGGAAATCTATAAGGCCACAGACATAATTCGATTTCAGTACAATTGGCGGAAAATACTCAGCATTAAGAGTTGATTCATTTTCACTTAAAGTAAGTGTTAAAGACATCTCGATTAAAAAACAAATGAAACAGTTTTGATTTTTCACCATCATTTTATTCATTTCTTATATTAATTTTTAAAAACATCATAACATTGCTCTAATAAAAACCTTAAGCATAAATTACCACAAATAAATGTATCAAAATCTTGTTCTTAAACATAATTATAATATATTTTATTACCAAGGTAGCTTATTATTTCAGTAGGTGGTCTTAAATTTCCAAAACTATCAAAATATTTAACAGTATTATGTTTTTGTTTGTTTCTAATATATGAGTACCCACTCCAGCTTCATTATCCGGATTTATAACACCACACTCCTTATCCAATGGCGCTTTCGGTAGAGTGTTTCGCATAAAAACCTCCTAAAACCCCCCTTAAGTGTTTTGTTTCAAACTGTTGAATATCAAAATTAGTTAAGGGGTGGTTAGGTAGCAGATCAATTAGTTTTTTGTGATTGATGAGTTTAAAAAAAGACCAAGACCATTTTTATATGGTTGTAAGAACAATCCATTTCCTTGAACAGCAAAAGATTCCATAGCCTTATTATGGCGCTTGTTCTATTTAAACTGTCTCTTAGCAGCTCGTACATCATTGAGCGCTCTTGCAACGCCAGCTGCTCCACCAGTTAGTGATCCTACAGTTGATAAGCCCGCAAAAATAGGAGCTAGAAGTAGGAGAAAACTACCATTTTTTGGAATTGGATATCGGTGTTTGAATATGTTTTTTCTTATTTTTAATAACATTCTTTGCATTCTTCACAGAAATATTAGCAATAGACGTTGTACCACAACAATTGATATTGTTTTTAATAGCATTTTTTGCTTCTTTTATAGCCTTTTTAAAAATGTTTTGTTTGCAAACCTTTTTTGATTTTGTCTTTTTAGTTCTTTTAATCTCGTTTTTGGCCTTTCTGATACCCATTCCAAATTTAGTTTTAGCTTTCATCATGTTGGTGACTAGGAGACCGCTTAACTTTTCAGATGCTAATGAATCGTTTGCTTTGAATCTTTTCCACGCCTGCTCGGTTAGAACTTTATCAGCAACGTGTCGGCCTGAGAAAGAGCTAATTTTAGAATAAGCATTATCATGCAGACGACAAGCCTCATCTAATTGATTTATGTCTTTATCCCCTCTACGCAAACGATCCTCCAATCTCGTTCCAGGTCCCCAGTAATTATATGAATGAATATGTAGTTCAAATGGTAGTTTATCTATAATCAATAGCCCTTCTCCTTTAAATGATTTTCTTTTTTTATTATACTGATTTCGGATGTTATGCTCAGTCATATTATGGTTAACACACCTTCTTAGTTGAAGGCTAAAATATTTTTGATTGCAAGTGTATAAAAGCAAAATGTTTTATTAAGAAACAACTTAGTCATCATTATGCGCTTCGTAAAGCAGTCAGAAAACATAAAAGTAAAGAATTTTGATTCCAATGTAAAAATTAAAATAAAAAAACATGGATCATTATTTCCAAACAGCATTCGAGGTATTATCGTGAGGCCATCAAACTGTGGAAAAACAAATGTAATGCTAAGCATTCTTCTTGACCCTAAAGGTTTAAAGTTTGAGAATATTTATATTTATTCTAAATCCTTACATCAACCAAAATATCAATATCTAAAAAAACAGATTACGTCAATCAAAGGAATGGAATATAATGAATTTTCAAATAATTGTGATATAATGGATCCTTCGGAGGCTAAAACTAATTCAATATGTATATTCGATAATGTCGCTTGCCAGAAACAAAACCACGTAAGGGACTATTTTTGTATGGGTCGTCACAATGGAGTTGATAGTTTTTACTTATGTCAGTCTTATACTCATATACCAAAACATCTAATTAGAGACAATGCTAATTTTATTATACTTTTTAAACAAGACGAATTGAAACATGTTTATAAGGATCATATCAACTCTGATATGACATTTAGTCAATTCAAGACTTATGCTCACACTGTTGGACTCACAATTTTGGATTCCTTGTAATAGACAAGGAGAAAAGCATTGAAAAAGGTCGTTACAAAAACAGTTTCCATAAAATTGCAATACTATAAATATACATATATCATATAAAATCAAAACATTCAGTCAACAACACTGTTTGGGGAAACTAGTCCTTCATATTAACTTTATCAAACAAATTATTTTTAACATACCATTGAAATGGAGGAAAACGTTTAAAAAGATTCAATAAAAAGAAAAAAGGTGCTAAGAAATAAATATTTTCAACTAAAACTGGTAAAATGACTTGAGAAACTGAGTTAGAAGAGACATTCAAACCTATTGTTGAACCATTGAATAAATTGGTTAGAAATGCTACAAAAGAAACAAAACACCAAGATGAGGACACAAAAATATTCAAGCGTCGTAAGCTACATTTCAAATTTTTTGAAGAAAATGAACAGGAAATAAATGATGAAAAAGCGAGACCCCCCTCATTATAAATAGATACTTCAGATGACTCCATGTTGTTCAGTACACCAAAAAATGCGTCAACCTTAAATAAAACATCATCTTTCATTCAAAAAATATTTACAGTGTCAAATCGAGATACAACATATGGTCCACATTTTGATGTTAATTCAAACTCTATTAAAATAGGAAAGTGTAGATTTGTTATGAATTATCACGATGTTATTATTGATGATGAAACTTTTACCCTAACACCTGGTCTTATTGAATAAATTCTAAAGAAAAATCCACGTAAACATATTTATACCAGCGATGACTTAAAAGAATATGGACAAATCTTATATAAAACTAATGCACATAAAACTAATTACGATAGTAGTCGAATCAAGTCAAAAAGAGGAGTAAATTATACTCAAATAGTTAAGAAACTTGTTGCTGGATTTAAAATTGAAACAGAAAAATCATTCAAAAAGTGCTATATTCCTCAAATCTGATATTTACACTACTCTATTTACAACAACAAATACACACCCTGATATTTTCGCATCTGCATTTCTGGAATAAAAAAAGATCATTTACAGTCTCGCCAGTAGTTCTTGTTCCACTACATTTGATAATAGATTCTATACACTTCATATCTACATACCTACCTGTTTTCTAAGCACACGACAATCATTTTCCATTCTAACTAGACACTTTTTCTACGCACACACAAAATTCAATTTCTATGCATTCTACCTAGACCCTTTTTCTATGCACACACAATTCGATGCATTCATCTAACTTTTTTTTTTTCCACACACGATGATGACACTGAATGCCTTCTACTCTAGCTCCTACACTACTGGCTCTGCTCCTCAAAGAGCGATTTTGATGGTTGGAGCAACATTTTTATATGGAGGAGGAGCACTATATTGCTCAAGTCCGATATTTACACTACTTACGGAGTGTTGTGTATACTAAAATGTACTTTGCATAATTTATTTTCATTTCCACAATCATGTTTTCATCATAGTAACAAGTTTGTTTGTTTATTAAATTTTCACAGATTGTTTCTATTCTAAATTCTTCTTTCACATAATTAAGTTTGTTTTCTCTATTTATAAAAAATAAATTACTTATAAAATATAAAAGGATATATTTTATTTATTGCGCATTCTCAACAGTAAAATACTTATAAAATATAAAAGGATATATTTTATTTATTGCGCATTCTCAACAGGTTATGGGCCCAGACATAAAACCGAAGATAAGCATTTAAATTAATATTTTGGATTAATAGAATTTATTTTTTGAACAGTCATGAGTGGTTCATATATGCATGGCCGGATAGCTCTTTTGAATGGAGAAAATTTTATCACATGGAAAGCACAGATGGAAGCCGTGCTACATCGAGGATGATTTCTTTAACATGTGAAAGGCATGACCCAACGCCCGGAAGCGGCAGGAGAGGATCAGACCAAATGGGATGACAAGGATTTGGACGCCCGTGCGGAATTGCTGGTAGCAACGGAACCAAATATTGTTGCTTTATCAGCAAACCTAAGGACATCAAAAGAAGTCTGGGATTTCTTATTGGAATCATATGAAAAGAAAGGACCACGTCAAAAGACTGAGGAGTATCGCAAGTTGACAAATTTAAAAATGACTGCTGGTCAATCAGTTGCGGAATATGTTCGAGATTTCAAGACCATAACCAACAGATTGAAGGAGTTAGGAGGTAAATTGGACGATGACTTGCTAGTTGTAGTTCTTCTAGATGGATTATCAGATGACTACAAGGACATTAGATCTGCTTTTGACGCCCAAAGCCAATACCCAGAAGTTTCAAATGTTTGCTCTAGATTGCTGGAAGTTGGTGAAAGAAAGAAGGAAGTTTGGAACAACAATGTTTTAAGTGTCAAGCACTCTTACCACCAAAAATATCATAAGAAGCCTCAATTTAAGGTAAAAGACGAACACAATAATTTTCCTTATAGTTGCAGGAAATGTGAAAAGCGTGGTCACATGACCAAGGATTGCTGGACTAAAGCTGATCAAATTAAAATAACCCGAAGTGGTAAAGAAGATGAACATGGTTTTATCGCACAACAATGTACAGAACAAACCGCAAAGGTGACGCGTGAAGGATCAAAACAGCGATTATGGTGCCTGGACAGTGAAGCTACTTCACATATGTGTGCTGATGAATCGAAATTTGTCGTTCTTAACAAAACTGATGAAGCTGATTATGTCAAATTAGCTGACTGTCATGTTATCGATGTCAAAGGAACGGGAACGGTTAAATCTGATATAGTTGTTCAAGACGCAAGCGAACCATTTTACTTGTACAATACATTATTGTAGCCAAAATTAGCGGATAACCTCATTTCAATCAGCAAGGCTACGGATCATGGATATAAAGTAATTTTTGAGGGAGCTGGAGCCAAAATATTGGATAGAGCTGATGAATTGATTATGAAAGCTGAAAAGAAAAATGGTTTGTACTACATAGCCGGCGTAGATGAAAAGGTGCAGTTCAGCAGAGATAAGATTGGAAAGTCTAGGGTACAATATGGATCCTTAATGTCTTGGCACAAAAGACTTGGACACGTAAAATTAAACTCATTGAAACAGCTTTGGTTTGTGGACTGCCAGATAAGTTCAAAGATGACATCACGGATAATTGTACGACCTGTATAAGAGCTAAGCAAACTCAAAAACCTTTTCCTAGTAGCAGTAATGAAAAAAAGACGTCGAAGCGGCTGGAACTTATTCATGCGAACGGAATCTATTGGAAATGCAAAATATTTTATAACGTTCATCGACGATTTTTCAAGGAAAATATTTGTCTATTTTCTTAAGCGAAAAAGTGAAGCTCTTCAAGCCTTTAAAACGTTTAAGGTTTTAGCTGAAAATCAGACTGGTGAAAAACTAAAGAAGCTACGAACTGACAATGGCTTGGAATATTGCAGCAATGAATTTAAAAAATTTGTAGAAGAAAACGGAATACTTCATCAGAAAACTGTACCACATACGCCGGAGCAGAACGGTCTTGCTGAAAGGGCGAACCGGACATTGACTGAAATGGCTCGATGTCTTATGAATTAAAGCGGACTTCCCGAGTTTATGTGGGCGGAATTGGTAAGCACTTCGGCGTTCTTGCGAAGCAGATGTCCGACTAAGTGTAATGGAGATGTTACACCAGAAGAGCTGTGGAGCGGAAGCAAACCAAATGTGTTTTTTCTCAAAGAGATTGGTGCAAAAGTTTTCACATTAAATAAGGATTCCAATTTGGGAAAATTCGACAGCAAATCTGAGGAAAGCATCCTTGTCGGCTACGCAGAAGAGTCCAAGGCTTACAGGATTTGGATACCAAGCAAGCGAAAAGTGATAAAAAGCAGAGACATCCGATCTAGTCATAATGATTCCAAAATCCAACTGCAAGGTAACGAATCAAAAAACAAACTTGCTACTATGATGAAAACATGATTGTGGAAATGAAAGTAAATAATGCAAAGTACATTTAAGTATACACAACACCCGTCCTCAATTTCACAATTCGATGTTTTGGCATAATCCGAAAAAGACATTCCCAATCTCTTAAAGCATTTGTTGTGAGCTGTTACTGCTAAAGGTTTTGTTAAAGCGTCTGCTGGCATGTCTTCTGAACCAATGAATTCAAGTTTTATTTTTCCATCTGCAACTGTTTTTTTTGACGAAATGATATCCGATATCTAAGTGTTTGGTTCGTCCTTGGATACCCAAATTTCCTGTGATTGCCTGTGCGCTTCGGTTGTCGGTAAAAATTGTCACTGGTCCTTGATGAAGTCCTAGTTCTTCAAGTAGGTTTCGTAAGAAAGATGCTTCTTTTGCAACAGAACTGAGGTTAACATATTCAGCTTCTGTGCTCGATGTAGTCACAATCCGTTGTTTCTTGGAGCCCCATAAAATTGTCCCTCCAGCATAAATAAATGAGAATCCACTCTGTGTCTTTCGATCTTTGTAATAACTTGCCCAACTTGCATCGGCGAACGCGTAAAGATTCTCAGAAGTTTTCTTACAAACAATTCCAATGCTTTTAGAACCTTGTAGGTAGCGTAGAATATTCATTCCTGCATTCCAATGCTGCTGTCGGGGATCACTGCTGTATTGCGATAAGTCGTTGACAGCATACGCTATATCTGGTCTACTAAATGTTGATAGATGTAGTAAGCTTCCAATCAGTTGGCGATAAGTTGTTTTATCAATTTGCTTTCGCTCTCCTTTGATTGTTGGCTCCTGTTCGAGTTTCAAACCAGTTGGTATTGGTAATCGGCCTGGCTTACAGTCCGTAAGTCCATACTTATCTAACAAATTGTTGATAAATCCTTTTTGACTGATGCATAAAGCACTGTTAGAACGTTTTACTTCAAATCCTACGCATAGCTCAGGATGTCCAAGGTCCCTTATCTCAAAACAATTTGTTGAATTTTGTTTCAGTAGTCCGAATTCTTTAGAATCATTTGTTGCCACTAGTAGGTCATCCACATAAACTGTTATTAGTGTCATTTTATTTTTATCCACTTTGTAGTAAATGCACTTTTAATACTGAGAGGAATTAAAACCAAGCATCTTTAAAGTCTCGTCCAGTTTCAGGTTCCAAAGTCGTCCGCTTTGCTTCAACCCATATATCGCCTTGTTTAATTTGCATACTTGATTTTGATTTCCCCGTTTAAAAACCTCCGGTTGCTCCATAAAAATCAAAGTGTCGATTTCTCCATTGAGGTAAGCCGAAGAAACGTCCAGATGATGCAGGTTCAAATTGTTTTCGATTGCGATTGCCATGGTTAATCGGATCGAGCTGATATTCGCTACTGGTGAATATGTATCCAGATAGTCGACTCCTTGTATTTGATCGAATCCTTTGGCCACAAGTCGCGCGTTTCTCGTCTCAATAGTTCCGTCCGGTCTGTATTTAGTCTTAAAAACCCATTTGGATTTTATTATTTTCCGGCCAAGTGGCCTATCAACTAAAGTCCAGGTGTGATTTTTGAGTAAAGAATTGTACTCAGCTTGCATTGCTTCTCGCCATTCATCTGCGTCTTCCAAACAAACTATTTCGTTGATGGTTTCCGGATCAGTCCGTATCTGATTTGTCGAATCTTTTTCATTTTCGATCTGGTCGATACTGTCCGCCTCAGATTCCGTTTGAGATGTTCCGTTTGATATGTTCCGATCAACGCATTCAGGATGTGCTTCACTTCCAGCACTATCCTAAAAAGAGAAAGTGTAAAAATTATTGTTTTTTGATTATTTACCTTGCAGTTGGATTTTGGAATCATTATGACTAGATCGGGTTTTCATCATAGTAACAAGTTTGTTTGTTTATTAAATTTTCACAGATTGTTTCTATTCTAAATTCTTCTTTCACCTAATTAAGTTTGTTTTCTCTATTTATAAAAAATAAATTACTTATAAAATATAAAAGGATATATTTTATTTATTGCGCATTCTCAACAGTAAATTACTTATAAAATATAAAAGGATATATTTTATTTATTGCGCATTCTCAACACGGAGTATACTTTAAATGCCAAAATGTAGGAGAAATGATTCTTAACAAACAACGAAAAAACGATTTTGAAAGCTCAAAGGAGTTGGGAGATATCACTGTTTAAAAAAAAGGGACCCACTGTTCCGACCTCTCCCCTACCTATTTTTCTTCATTGTATGGCAAATCCATTCTTTTATGTGCTTTAAAGGTATTCAAAACAAATATTTTATTTATATTGTTACGTCCCAGACTCCACCTGTAACCGAAACACCGTTATCCCACACACTCCCCTTCGCCTAACGGCATTATCATAAAATTAACAACGGATTCCCACACCATATTGCTTAGCTGGCAAAACCAATCCTAAACGGATACACCCCCCTTTCCCCTGACGCTAACAAACGGAAAATAAATACTCATATTTCATTCTATTCAAATGAAATATGAATATTTCAAAAACAAGTGCATGTCTTTTACACGGGAAGCAGATCGCGCTATCAGTGGAGAGTTCTTAAAAATAAATTATTAAGTACAGTTAATTTTCAATCATCCAACTGTGAGGTGCAGCCTAGCTCAAGACAGCGTCCTTTTGGACTCTAATATAATAACACCAAGAATTATTATTGTAAATAAAACCTAACAATAAATGAATAAATAAAAATATTAATAAAAAAGTAAGAAGAAAAACAAAAATGTTTTTTTTATTACTAATTCGCTGAACACGAATATAAATGGCGCAGTCGTTAGTTCGTTAAAGAACACACAGTCGGTAGTTCGTTTAAGAACACACGGTTGGAAGTTCGTTTAAGAATAATTTCAAAAAAAAGTTCGCGTAAGAACAAACAAAAAGTTTGTTTAAGAACACACGGTTGAAAGTTCGTTTAAGAAGAATTTAAGAAAAAAATTTCGCGTAAGAACAAACAAAAAGTTCGTTTTTCACACAGAACACAGAAGGTTCGTTTAAGAATAGTTTCAAAATGTTTTTTTTATAAAAATAAAAAAAGAAATTCGTGTAAGAACAAACATCCAAAAAGTTAGTTTAATATGAGAAGTGTTATTTTAAACAAAAAAAATTCCCAATTAAAAATGTTTATTACTCAACGTATTGATCTTTAAACAATAAATTAATTATAAAAGATGCTAATACATTTTTTTTTTTTTTTTTACATTTTAATTCAATTTTTATTTTCAATTTAACTTATAACTACTTAAATGCTAGACAAAAACCTTAAAAAACTAGCTTACAGAATAACTTAACTAACTTACTGGCCCCATACGGGCGCTCTAAATTATACTATAACTATATATTAAATGCCTTTGGGCGTAAAAACTAACTTAAATTAAACTTCAAAATTACTTAAAACTAAACGAGAAAATTTTTAAAAACTCGCTTTTCAAGACATTTATTTTTTATAAAAAACTTAAAACTACCCTTTACCTAAATAAAACTAAATTAACCTAACCCAAGTAACATCGTTGGAGCTGCAAGTACTTAAAAAGTTTTTAAACAGCTCTAAAAAAGTTAATCTCAAGGCTTCTGTTCTATTTCGAAAACCTTTGCAGCTGTTGGCGTTTTTTTCTAAAAGACCGTCTCTATATTGAAGTTCGACAACAACTTGCAGCTCTATTATCTTATAAAGCATTTGGCTCTAAAAATATGCTCCTTAACTACGTTTAAAATGACACTATAAAAGCATTTACGCACTCAACGTCGTTGTGCTGTAGAGAAGCTTCTAAATAGCAAATAGAGTTCTTATAGAGGCTCAATGGAACTGTTTGTTTTTGAAAAACCGTCAGCTGTTTAACACACTCTCGTATTGTTTGAAACCAATGTTTGAAAATTCAACTTTTGAATAATTAAATTAATATTAATATTGTTTGTGTTTTATGTACATAGAGTTCTTCTGGCGATATTAGTTTAAGCGCTTATTGGTTCATAAGAAATTAAATAGTTTTTGGTTGAAATTTCAATAAAATTTGCATTGTTTATGTTTTCTTGGCGGTTTTGCTTCTAAAAAGTTCTTTTACAGCTCTAATAAATCTGTTAACTGACAGCTGAATGCCTGCTTTGTCTATGTATTGTATGTGCCTTTTCTATGTAGGTACTTTTATAGAGTTGGTTTAAAACACAACAGCTCTACAGTGATGTAATTATAGTTCTTAATCGAGTTTCTAGTTTTATAATAACACAATCCACCTCTACTTAAGGTCTATTTGCTCTTATTAAGATGTTTAAGAGTTCTACAAAGCATGTTGTATGTTTTTGGTTTTAAATAAATTTTTTCTCATAAGAATTGAAAGTGTGGGTACATTTTTACAGGGTGTAGGTACCTACATTTGAAAGAAACGAATATTTTTTTTTTTTAATTAAAAAAGTTTAATAAAAGTTTCTTACACATTTGATCAATAACAGCATATTATTTAAATTACTACTTTCTTAAATATTAAATGCTGGATAAGTAAAACTGAGAACTAATAGGTTGCATGCGAGCCAAATATACAAACAAAGGATTGCGAAGAATTCGAATAGGTAAATAAACTTGGTTCAAATGGAAAAACATCAGAAAATGTCCTAAACGTGGGAAAGTTTGGTTACCCAGAAACTTTAAATGCTATTTTGTGTTAAACAATAAACTTAAGGAAAGACGTATACCCTTATATAGGATGTGCAGTTCAGTGCACATACGCAAATACGCACATACGCATACGCAAATACGCACATACCCACATCCGCACAGGCACAACGACAGACGGCATAACGACACCTTCTTTTTTAGGCTTTTCTGTCATCGTAATGTCATGGTTTGATTAAAACATGGAAATCTGTGTTTACGCAAAACTTATGCTTGCCCTTAGGACGTCCCTTGCCATTTGTTTTACCGTATGTAGTTTTTGTTCTTTTTTCTAACACATTATAACCAGTTTCGTGTTATTCAGCTGCTTTCTATACAAGTTAAACTACATTTGGGGTTCTTCAGACAAGAGCGGTACATGTCGTTTTTTGTTGTTCATAGCGTAGAAAAGAGCTTTGCCACGCTAAGCGAATCAAGTCTTTTATACATGTGTTTTATATTATGTTCCTGTCCGTTTGTTACAGATCGGGCGTTAATATTCTTCACAAGTATTCACGAATATGAATACTTCAACTTGCAAAAAAAAAGGAAACGCTCTAATTTTTTATACCGTGTTTCTACTAGTGACACCCTGTGCTTTATTATTGAGCTGTCATTGATGTCATCAAACAGCTCTAGTGCAACAAAAGACAAGTCTTTTGGCGATAAAAGAGCTCCAAAAAGTATTAATTTTTTTCAACAAAAAATGGCGACAAAACTGAATGAAACAATAAAAACAACATTTTTTTTTCTTCTTTTTACTTTTATTTTATTTATTCAAAACAATAAAAAGATGTTTTCATTGTCACTTTTTTATTTAGAATTTATGAATTTTTTTCCAAATGATTTCTCGTTTATTTTTCGTAATTTGTAATTATTTTTATATTATTTTATTTCCAAAAAGTAAACATTTCGAAGGCGCGTTGTACTTTTGCTTAGTACTTTACAAACATTTGTGGAAAAATCAAAACCGCACTGAGAAATCACTTTGAAAAAATCTGTATTGCCATTTTATTAATATCTAATTCACTTAATTTCGTAATTTGAAATCGATTTAATAGATGGTAAATTTTATCACAAACACAAATAACTTTTTTCACAGACGATGATAATTTATCTATCTTTGTTTATACATATACTAACGCAAAATATTTATTACACTGTAAGCTTCTATTCACGACGCGACATACCACGAATGATGAAAAGGAGTAGGTAAACAACTGTCAAATATGCATATGGCTTTAAATAAGCAAGACACCGGCTTCAGAAGCACTTCTAGAGCAAACATTAAAGCATACAGACAGTAAAACTGCTTTTCTAGAGTTGATAAGGAGCAAAATAGTGCTCTCAAACTCATAAAATTGACTCCAAATAAGTCGTACAGTGGCTCTAGAAGCGTATATAGAGTTAATTGTGAAACATGTAGCTACGAAAAATAGCTTTTCAAGCGCTGTTAGAACTTACAACGAGCTTAAAATGTTACTTGGGAAATAAAACTAAAATATACGTAAATATACGTAAATTACTTAAATAACTTAAAACTACTTAAAAATACTTAAAATAACTTAAAACTAGAACAGCCACCAGCAGCTTTTTTTTTTTTTTTTTTTTTTTTTTTTTTTTTTTTTTTGGCGCAGCAGCCAATGCATATATACAAACACGCTTATAAATATGTATATATTAATATATATATACATATTGAACAGCGCCAAATGCACATACACACCAACCAATGCAATTTATGTTTTATATTTTTTTGGTGCCACCACTGTCCTACATAAAATAACCTTATTAATACTTAAAAATACGCAGGTCGGCCAAGGCAACAACTATGACTAACCATCCATATCTAGGTGGTCACCCAACCACCATTTCCGTTTGTTTGTGGATATGTGCGTGGGCGCATACATATGTATATGTCGAAATATATGCATATGTGTGCGCGTTGTGTGCATGTGCATAGGCTGATGGCAAAAAAAAAAAAAAAAAAAAAAAAAAAAACTGCTGGTGGCTGTTCTAGTTTTAAGTTATTTTAAGTATTTTTAAGTAGTTTTAAGTATTTACGTATATTTACGTATATTTTAGTTTTATTTAGGTTAATTTAGTTTTATTTAGGTAAAGGGTAGTTTTAAGTTTTTATATAAAATAAAATGTCTTGAAAAACGAGTTTTTAAAAATTTTCTCGTTTAGGTTTAAGTAATTTTGAATTTTAATTTAAGTTAGTTTTTACGCCGAAAGGCATTTTTAATATATAGTTATAGTATAATTTAGAGCGCCCGTATGGGGCCAGTAAGTTAGTTAAGTTATCCTGTAAGCTAGTTTTTAAGGTTTTTGTCTAGCATTTAAGTAGTTATAAGATGAATTAAAAATAAAAAATTGAATTTGCAAAAAAAAAAAAAAAACCCAACCACCAGTATTTTTGAACTTGCTTATAAAAGTCCCTTTTGTCCCGAAGGGGCACAGCTCTACTGAACCGCAGACGCTCTGCTCCGTTCCCAGAGCCGACGTCTCGACCATACAGGATTCGCCGATCCACAGTTCTACGGCCGACGTGGTAGATTAACGGAACCGCCAATCTATCCTGTATCAGCCCCCGACTGTCTAAATAGAGGAATGTCTCGGGCGGGATGAAACCGTTAAGACAAACGCTCTCACTATATTCTTCATTGGGGTAGTAAGCCCCGAAAATAAGTCCATTGGCTGAGGTCATCGCTCTTGCAATGTGACCCCGAATCAGCTTAATTAAAAAGTTATCTATCCTGTTTATATTGGCCCCGTTGTATAAGACCTCGTTGGCATAATAATGTTTGTACTCCGACTCTGGTGTTCTGTGTAATCCAAGACAGGTCCTAAGACACTGCCTCTCAAACACCCGAATCTTTTCCATTTGAGATGGGGCAACGTTAAACCACACAGGGCACCCATAGGCAATCATCGGCCGGATGAGGGCCATGTAGCAAATCACCTTCACCCTGTTTTCAAGGCGGCTGCTATAAAACAACCGTCTTGTCAGAGCAAACGCTCCCCTAGCTCTGGCCAGAGCAGCATCTATATGTCGATTGAAATATAGATACTGATCTAGCCAGATACCAAGGTACTTTACCACATCTTTACTCGCCAATTGATGTCCACTCGGTCCAACGATCACTAGATTTCTCCAGTTCTTTCTTGTATCCCTAGAAGCCTTAGACAAAGGGGTTCTAAACAGGATAGTTTCTGATTTCTGAAAGTTAATTTTTAACTTCCAGTCATCACAATATCGCTGAATCTTGTCGAAGTCACGCTGCAAGAGATTTCTGATGACTTCAACTTTTGGACCCGTCCTGTACGCTACAAGGTCATCGGCATACGCAATCGCATGAGTGAGACTACCTATCAGATCGCTGGTGTAAATACTAAAAAGAATCGGTGAGTTCACAGCTCCTTGCTGTAGACCGTTTCTAATATCAAAAGTTGTGGTCGAAGTTACATTGCCACTTTTGACAACAAACTTTCTACCATTGAGCATGTCATGAAGCATATACAACAGTGGTTTACTTATGCCAAATCTGGTTAACTTCAGATAAAGACCCTCTAACCATACGGTGTCGAAAGCCTTCTCTAAATCAACAAGAACGGCACCTGTGCATTGATTTTTCGCTTTGTTCCATTGAACATCAGAAACTAACTTAGACGCGGCATGAATAGTGTCATGTCCCGCCTTAAAGCCAAACTGATTGTCTGGAATAATATTCTTGTCCTCAGCCCACTTGAACAGAGCTCTATTGAGAATCTTTTCGAATACCTTACTGATACTTGGAAGAAGACTTATCGACCGAAGATTTGCCGGATTGGAGCTGTCCTTTCCCTTTTTGGGGAGAGGATGGACCACAGCTGTCTTCCAACTCACTGGATAATATGCATTATTCAATGCGTTGTTAAACAGTGTGGTATAAATGTCTATGGCTTCCTCAGGGAGATGTCGTAACACAATGTTGGGTATACCATCGACCCCCGCAGATTTCTTTTTCTTTAATGTTTGAAAAATTAACTGAAGTTCTACCTTCGAAATTAACAATGAACTGGGTCCATTTCGCTCGGCGATGGTGGCGTTTGCCAAGTTTTCGTCATTGAACCCGGTGAAACCAGTGTTCTCAGATCGCCATTGCGTTATGTTATTTCCAAGGTAGAAGTTGTGTAGTAGGGCTCTGTTCTCCAGGTCATGATTCGGACGAATGCTAGCATTCACCTTATACACTTGCTGGAAAGCAGCCCCCACAGCCTCTACCTTTTCCTGAGGATCTTCTATCATATAATAATTATCATCGAAAACGGCACCTTCCGGATCAATTCCCGCAATCGTTAGTACGTCTTCGTTATCTGTTGTCCTCTGGAGTTTAAGACATGGAAGATCGTTTTGATCATTTCTTCTAAATATCTTATTTATTTGGGGAAACATACTAGGGTCGCTAGAATTAACAGCCCGAATTCTGTTATCCCAATATAAATTAATAGATAATCTATAGTTTTGTCTAATCAGAACGTTAATGTTTTTGATCGACGACTTCAATGTCCTAATCTCCAGATCACGTGTGTCCGTGAATCGTCTGTACAGAAGTTTCAATCTAGTCAGCAGTCCACTTTTTTGTCGGTGTAGTGCGTCGATTGTCGCGTTCTTGTATAAACCAGTAGAGTCTTGTTCCTTATATTTTGGGATTGTTTTGTCCATTGTTCGTTTTATAGTCGTATCCATTTTAGTCAGGAACCCGTCGATCTCGACGTTCGTCAGGTTTCTGTCATTTGGTGGAGAAATGTCATCGGAACGTATTTCTCTTGTCAAGGCGTTGGAGAAGCGTGGCCAGCGCGTCTTACTGAAATTGTAAGAGTGCACAGGCACATACTCATCCAACTCCACAAGTTCGCTCGGAAGCTGTATTACGGTGGCAAGTCCGCAGTGATCACTGTCGTATTCAATCGTTCGTAAACAGTTTCTTGTCTGTTGATTTGTTGCGTCAGTTATAACTAGTCGTGAGTCAAGCAGTAAAAGATCCAGAAAACTACCACTTCTCGGAAATGACGGTCTATCTGTAGCCAGAAGGTCGATCCTACACTCAACACTGTATCGACCCATCCAATTAAAAAGATGGTTCCCTCTAGAATTTTGAATTTGGTTTCCCCAATCTACATGTTTGGCGTTTAAGTCTCCTGCCATGAGATAATAATTCTCATCCAAGTTCAGTCTTAAGCATTCGAAAAGTTTTTCGAGCTCTGCGATAAAATTAGCTTGCTGAGGTGCGTCAGGTGCGTACACCGCGGTTGCGTACATTCTTTTCCCCTGCTATAGAGGAATGCAAACGATGCAGGCTTCTAGCAACCCGAATCTTCGCACTTCACTATTATATATAACTTTATGATTAATACCCTTTCGTATGAAGATTGCGACCCCACCCCCTTGTGAGGAGTTGGGCCGATCCCTTCTTACGATATTGTAATTTTTATTAGTCAGTTTGTGTTTCTGGTTTAGCTTAGTTTCGCTAGCCATAAACACATCAGGACTTTGGTCTTGCAGCAAATGAAAGAGGTTTGCTCTACGTTCGGTCCTAATCAGCGAATTTACATTCACAGCTAGGATCTTAAAGGGTCGCTCAGGCAGCGCGCCTTTAACCATTTCGCGTTGCCGGCAGAATAGAGTAGAGGTAATCCACCCTAGCCGCCTGCTCCCTGATCTGTTTTTGCACGTCGGTTAACTGACCATGAATGGTCAGCAACACCTGCATCAGATCTGCCTCTGGCACAGGAGCCGTAGGCACTTGGACCTGTTTGGCTACCTGTGGTTGAGGCTGTACCGTTTTTCCCTTTCCAGACGCCATTTGGGCGTAGGAAATTGCGGGATTGACGGAAGTTGTTGTCTGGCGTACTTCAGGGCGTCTCACCTCAACTGTTTTCTTTTGGGCTTTGTTTTGCTTTATCTCCTGAAACTTCGGACATCCCCGATAGTTTGCGGGGTGCCCGGAGCCTCGGCAGAGCGCACATTTTAACTGGGTCATATCTGTGACCCTATCTTGCCCGAGTTTACACTCCCCTGTTTTGTGGGTATCTCCACATTTAACGCAGACTGGGTCCATACCACAGTTAACTGCAATGTGTCCAAACCCTTGGCAGTTCATGCATTGAAGCATGTCTTTCTGCTTGTTTAATTTCTCCCATCGTACAACTTGGTAATCCAGGACTGTTATAATCCTTAGACCACTCAATTTGCTTTGGGGCGAGAGTTGAACTAGGAAGAATGGTAACTTCCGTTTCTCCCGTCTGGCTTTGACTGTGGTAAACGGTCTTACCCCGATAAAATCGAGATCGTCGCTCGCCACTTGACGGAGCTCAGCTAAGAGCGCCTGCGGATCCGTAGAGGATTCGATACCCTTCAGGAGGACTGTTTGAAGCTTGTCTTCCTTTGGGGTGAAACTATAATACTCAGTTTTAGTTTGAGACAGAAGGTCTTTAACTTTTCTGTAGTGCTCTAAAGAAGAGCACTGAATAGAATGCCTGTCTGCGTTTAGCCGCTTAATTATAAAATTGTTGCCTACGACCGACCTACATATTTCAATAGTTTCTTTTATCTCCATTTTGTAAGTATTTATAGGTGGCACCTTACCTTTCTTTGCTTGTGGCTGTTGCTGTTGTTGCTGTTGTTGTTGTTGTGACTGCTGCTGTTGTCTCTGCTGCTGCTGCATCGGCTGCTGTTGGGTCTGCTGCTGTTCTGACTTCTGCGGTTGTTGCTGTTGCGTTGGTTGATGCTGCTGTTGCTGCTTCTGTGTCTGTTGTCGTTGTTGTTGTGGTTGTGGTTGTTGTTGTTGTTTTGCCTGCGGCTGCTGAGGCTGTTGCTGTTTGTGAAGCTGTTGTTGTGGCTGCTTCTTTGATTGCTGCTTATGTGGCTGCTGCTGGTCTGGGAGTGGTCGTTTTTCCTGAGGAGGCTTCTGTTGTTGCGTAGCTTCAAGTTGCTCTTGGAGCGCTTGTTGGCGGGTGCGCTGCTCAAGAGTCACTTGGCGCTCCTTCTCCCTTCTCGCTTCCTGCTTCTTTCTCAGAGATTCAACCATCTCTATGAGCGAGGAAATCTGTTGCGTCAGTGTTTCAATCTGTTCGTCCTCTTCTTCCTCCGACAGATCCACTATCTCGCCACTGACGTAGTGCCCTTCTCCTTCTACTGACATGTAGGATATGGCTTCTTCGGCATCTACGTCAGCTACGTTTTCTTCGCCTGTTACGCCGGCGATCTCGTTGGCTGGCTCTGATATCTTCGATACTTCTTCTTCAGCCTCTTTGACGATTACGACATCAGCCTCAGCCTCGTCGTCTTCTCCCTTGTTGTCGTTGTTGTTGTATTCGTCGTCATTGGAGGAGCTGTCCAGCTGCCTCTGGATTTTGGCCTGAGCCGATGACTTAGCTGATCGTTCACGCCCTTCAATTTGCTGAGCTGCATCACCGATGCGCTTCTTCACAACAAGGTTCGGCTTGTAGTTAATGTAGTGCCTCCTCTTATTTGCCTCAGTTGCTTCGGCACATGCCGGCCCTGGTGATTTGCCTTTGGTAGGGCTTGTTGTTTTGGCAGTTGCCATGCTCAAGGTTTTGGCCTCGACACGTGCCGATGGCTCTGTTAATGTCATTTTTCTTGACCTTGAAGGTCCAGCAGATGCTGCCGTATTTGTTGTTTGGCCTCTGGATGGCCCCGCTATCTGTTTATCGGCTGTTACATCGCCTGATGTTCTAGCACCTTTTGTTGTTGTTGGGGGACCATCTTTCGATGTCCCCGTTGGTTTGACCATCTGCTCTTCTTGTTGTTGCTGCTGCTTTCTTCTTCTGGAAACCTCTTGCCAGAAATAATTTAAAAAAAGGCCTTGCCCGGGGTGAGAATTGAACCCACAACCTTCCACTCTGAAATCTGCTCCTCTTTAACTAACTTAAATGCTAGACAAAAATCTTAAAAACTAGCTTACAGAATAACTTAACTAACTTACTGGCTCCATACGGGCGCTCTAAATTATACTATAGCTATATAATAAAAATTCAAATGTAAATTAAATTAAAATCTATATTACTTAAAGCTAAACAAGAAAATTCCTTAAAAAAACTTGTTTTTCTATGACATTTTTTATTTAAAAACTTAAAACTACCCTGTACCTAAATAAAACTAAATTAACCTAAATAAAACTAAAATATACGTAAATATACGTAATTAACTTAAAACTACTTAAAAATACTTAAAATAACTTAAAACTAGAACAGCCACCAGCAGCGTTTTTTTTTTTTTTTTTTTTTTTTTTTTTTTTTGTCATCAGCCTACGCACATGCACACACGCCATACATATCCATACATTAACACATATACATATGTATGCGCTCAAGCACATATCCACAGACAACAGACAGCAATTTTTTGGATTTTTTATCTTTTTTTGGTGCCACCGTCACTGTCCTACTTCATCTACCTAGTTATACCTTATAAAAACGTAGGTCAGAAAAGGCAACAACTTCGACTAACCATCAATATCAAGGTGGTCACCCAACCACCAGTATTTTTGAACTTGCTTACAAAAGTCCCTTTTGTCCCGAAGGGGCACAGCTCTACTGAACCGCAGACGCTCTGCTCCGTTCCCAGAGCCGACGTCTCGACCATACAGGATTCGCCGATCCACAGTTTTACGGCCGACGTGGTAGATTAACGGAACCGCCAATCTATCCTGTATCAGCCCCCGACTGTCTAAATAGAGGAATGTCTCGGGCGGGATGAAACCGTTAAGACAAACGCTCTCACTATATTCCTCATTGGGGTAATAAGCCCCGAAAATAAGTCCATTGGCTGAGGTCATCGCTCTTGCAATGTGACCCCGAATCAGCTTAATTAAAAAGTTATCTATCCTGTTTATATTGGCCCCGTTGTATAAGACCTCGTTGGCATAATAATGTTTGTACTCCGACTCTGGTGTTCTGTGTAATCCAAGACAGGTCCTAAGACACTGCCTCTCAAACACCCGAATCTTTTCCATTTGAGATGGGGCAACGTTAAACCATACAGGGCACCCATAGGCAATCATCGGCCGGATGAGGGCCATGTAGCAAATCACCTTCACTCTGTTTTCAAGGCGGCTGCTATAAAACAACCGTCTTGTCAGAGCAAACGCTCCCCTAGCTCTGGCCAGAGCAGCATCTATATGTCGATTGAAATATAGATACTGATCTAGCCAGATACCAAGGTACTTTACTACATCTTTACTCGCCAGTGGATGTCCACTTGGTCCAACGATCACTAGATTTCTCCAGTTCTTTCTTGTATCCCTAGAAGCCTTAGACAAAGGGGTTCTAAACAGGATAGTTTCTGATTTCTGAAAGTTAATTTTTAACTTCCAGTCATCACAATATCGCTGAATCTTGTCGAAGTCACGCTGCAAGAGAATTCTGATGACTTCAACTTTTGGACCCGTCCTGTACGCTACAAGGTCATCGGCATACGCAATCGCATGAGTGAGACTACCTATCAGATCGCTGGTGTAAATACTAAAAAGAATCGGCGAGTTCACAGCTCCTTGCTGTAGACCGTTTTTAATATCAAAAGTTGTGGTCGAAGTTACATTGCCACTTTTGACAACAAACTTTCTACCATTGAGCATGTCATGAAGCATATACAACAGTGGTTTACTTATGCCAAATCTGGTTAATTTCAGATAAAGACCCTCTAACCATACGGTGTCGAAAGCCTTCTCTAAATCAACAAGAACGGCACCCGTACATTGATTTTTCGCTTTGTTCCATTGAACATCAGAAACTAACTTAGACGCGGCATGAATAGTGTCATGTCCCGCCTTAAAGCCAAACTGATTGTCTGGAATAATATTCTTGTCCTCAGCCCACTTGAACAGAGCTCTATTGAGAATCTTTTCGAATACCTTACTGATACTTGGAAGAAGACTTATCGACCGAAGATTTGCCGGATTGGAGCTGTCCTTTCCCTTTTTGGGGAGAGGATGGACCACAGCTGTCTTCCAACTCACTGGATAATATGCATTATTCAATGCGTTGTTAAACAGTGTGGTATAAATGTCTATGGCTTCCTCAGGGAGATGTCGTAACACAATTTTGGGTATACCATCGACCCCCACAGATTTCTTTTTCTTTAATGTTTGAAAAATTAACTGAAGTTCTACCTTCGAAATTAACAATGAACTGGGTCCATTTCGCTCGGCGATGGTGGCGTTTGCCAAGTTTTCGTCATTGAACCCGGTGAAACCAGTATTCTCAGATCGCCATTGCGTTATGTTATTTCCAAGATAGAAATTGTGCAGCAAGGCTCTGTTCTCCAGGTCATGATTCGGACGAATGCTAGCATTCACCTTATACACTTGCTGGAAAGCAGCCCCTACAGCTTCTACCTTTTCCTGAGGATCTTCTATCATATAAAAATTGTCATCGAAAACGGCACCTTCCGGATCAATTCCCGCAATCGTTAGTACGTCTTCGTTATCTGTTGTCCTCTGGAGTTTAAGACATGGAAGATCGTTTTGATCATTTCTTCTAAATATCTTATTTATTTGGGGAAACATACTAGGGTCGCTAGAATTAACAGCCCGAATTCTGTTATCCCAATATAAATTAATAGATAATCTATAGTTTTGTCTAATCAGAACGTTAATGTTTTTGATCGACGACTTCAATGTCCTAATCTCCAGATCACGTGTGTCCGTGAAACGTCTATAAAGAAGTTTCAACCTAGTCAGCAGTCCACTTTTTTGTCGGTGTAGTGCGTCGATTGTCGCGTTCTTGTATAAACCGTTTGGGTCTTGTTCCTTATATTTTGGGATTGTTTTGTCCATTGTTCGTTTTATAGTCGTATCCATTTGAGTCAGAAACCCGTCGATCTCGAGGTTCGTCAGGTTTCTGTCATTTGGTGGAGAAATGTCCTCGGAACGTATTTCTCTTGCCAAGGCGTTGGAGAAGCGTGGCCAGCGCGTCTTACTGAAATTGTAAGAGTGCACAGGCACATACTCATCCAATTCCACAAGTTCGCTCGGAAGCTGTATTACGGTGGCAAGTCCGCAGTGATCGCTGTCGTATTCGATTGTTCGTAAACAGTTTCTTGTCTGTTGATTTGTTGCGTCAGTTATAACAAGTCGTGAGTCAAGCAGTAAAAGATCCAGAAAGCCACCGCTCCTAGGAAACGAAGGTCTATCTGTCGCAAAAAGATCGATCCTACACTCAACACTGTGACGACCCATCCAATTAAATAAATGGTACCCTCTCGGATTTTGAATTTGATTTCCCCAATCTTCATGTTTGGCGTTCAAATCTCCTGCCATTAGATAATAATTTTCATCCAAGTGCAGTCTTAAGCATTCGAAAAGTTTTTCGAGTTCTGCGATAAAATTAGCAGGCTGAGGTGCTTCGGGTGCGTACGCCGCGATCACGTACATTCTTTTCCCCTGAAGGAGCGGAATGCAAATGACGCAGGCTTCTAACTGCCCAAATCTTCGCACTTCACTATTATATATAACCTTAAATTTAATGCCCTTTCGTATGAAGATTGCGACCCCACCCCCTTGAGAGGAGTTAGGCCGATCCCTTCGCACGATATTGTAATTATTATTAGTCAATTTGTGTTTCTGGGTAAGCTTAGTTTCGCTAGCCATAAACACATCAGGACTTTGGTCTTGCAGCAAATGAAAGAGATTTGCTCTACGTTCGGTCCTAATCAGCGAATTTACATTCACAGCTAGGATCTTAAAGGGTCGCTCAGGCAGCGTGCCTTTAACCATTTCGCGTTGCCGGCAGAATAGAGTAGAGGTAATCCACCCTAGCCGCCTGCTCCCTGATCTGTTTTTGCACGTCGGTTAACTGACCATGAATGGTCAGCAACACCTGCATCAGATCTGCCTCTGGCACAGGAGCCGTAGGCACTTGGACCTGTTTGGCTACCTGTGGTTGAGGCTGTACCGTGTTTCCCCTTCCCGACGCGATTTGGGCGTAAGAAATTGCGGGATTGACGGAAGTTGTTTTCTGGCGTACTTCAGGGCGTCTCACCTCTACTGTTTTCTTTTGGGCTTTGTTTTGCCTTATCTCCTGAAACTTCGGACATCCCCGATAGTTTGCGGGGTGCCCGGAGCCTCGGCAGAGCGCACATTTTAACTGGGTCATATCTGTGACCCTATCTTGCCCGAGTTTACACTCCACTGTTTTGTGGGTATCTCCACATTTAACACAGACTGGGTCCATACCACAGTTAACTGCAACGTGTCCGAACCCTTGGCAGTTCATGCATTGAAGCATGTCTTTCTGCTTATTTAGTTTTTCCCATCGTACAACTTGGTAATCCAGGACTGTTATATTCCTTAGACCACTCAATTTGCTTTGGGGCGAGAGTTGAACTAGGAAAAATGGTAAATTCCGTTTCTCCCGTCTGGCTTTGACTGTGGTGAACGGTCGGACCCCGATAAACTCTAGATCGTCGCTCTCCACTTGACGGAGCTCAGCTAAGAGCGCCTGCGGATCCGTAGAGGATTCGATACCCTTCAGGAGGACTGTTTGAAGCTTGTCTTCCTTCGGGGTGAAACTATAGTATTCTGTTCTAGTTTGGGACAGAAGGTCTTTCACTTTTTTGTAGTGCTCTAAAGATGAGCACTGAATGGAATGCCTGTCTGCGTTAAGCCGCTTAATTATGAAATTGTTGCCTATGACTGACCTACATATTTCAATTGTGTCTTTTAAATGCATTTTATAAGTATTAATCGGTGGCACCTTACCTTTCTTTGCTTGTGGCTGTTGCTGTTGTTGCTGTTGTTGTGACTGCTGCTGTTGTTTCTGCTGCTGTTGCATCGGCTGCTGTTGGGTCTGCTGCTTTTGTGACTGCTGCGGTTGTTGCTGTTGCGGTTGTTGCTGTTGCTGTTGTTGCTGCTGCTGTTGCTGTTTCTGTGTCTGTTGTCGTTGCTGTTGTGGTTGTTGTTGTTGTTGTTTTTGTTTTGCTTGCTGTTGCTGAGGCTGATGCTGTGGTTGCTGAGACGGTTGTTGTGGTTTTTGAAGCTGTTTCTGTTGCTGCTTCTTTGACTGCTGCTTCTGTGGCTGCTGCTGGTCTGGGAGTGGTTTTTGTTCCTTAGGAGGCTGCTGTTGTAGCGAAGCTTGCTCTTGGAGCGCTTGTTGGCGGGTGCGCTGCTCAAGAGCAACTATGCGCTCCTTCTCCCGTCTTGCCTCCTGCTTCTTTTTGAGCGCTTCAACCAGCTCAATGAGCGAAGAGATCTGCTCTGTCAGCGCCTCAATCTGCTGGTCCTCTTCCTCGTCGGACAGCTCAACTACCTCGCCACTGACGTAATGTCCTTCTCCTTCCACAGACATGTAGGAGATGTCATCCGCATTATCGTCAGCGGCGTTTTCTTCGCCGGTTAGACTGGCGTCCTTAACATTTGGATTGACGGCGGCGATCACTCCGTCAGCCTCTTCGACGTGCCTGTCATCCGCCTCAGCTTCATCGTCGCCTTCTACGTTTTTGTCGTTGTTTTCGTTGTCGTCATCGTCGTTGGAGGAGCTATCCAGCTGCCTCTGTATTTTTGCCTGAGCCGAGGCCTTGGCTGAGCGTCCGCGCCCTCCTATTTTCTGCGCTGCCTCTATATCTGAGGTGCGCTTCTTAACAACCAGATTTGGCTTATATCTGATATAGCGCCTTCTCTTCAGTGGGTCTGGTTCTTCGACACATGCCGCTCCTGGACTTTTCCCTTTAATAGGGCTTGATGTTTTTGCAGTTGCCATGCTGCTTGTTCCGACCTCGGCACGTGCCGATGACGATGTTGTTGTAGTTGTCGTTGCTGTTGTTGTTGTTATTGCCACTTTGGGCTTTACTGGTCCTGCTGCTGCTGCTGCTGTTGTTATTTGTTTTTGGGCTTTGGACTGCCCTGCTACCGTTGCTCTTAGTGCTTGGCCTGATGACCCCGCTACTTGACTGTCGGATGACACATCACCTGATGTTCCTCCAACTGTCTTCCTTGTTGTTGGGGGACCATCTTTCGATGTCCCCGTTGGTTTTCCCATCTGCTCTTCTTGTTGTTGCTGCTGTTGTTTTCTTCTCTTTGAAACCTCCTGCCAGAAATTATTTAAAAAAAGGCCTTGCCCGGGGTGAGAATCGAACCCACGACCTTCCACTCTGGAATCTGCTCCTTTTTTTTTTTTTTTTTTTTTTTTTTAATTCATGTTTTTATTTTCAATTCAACTTATAACTAACTTAAATGCTAGACAAAAACCTTAAAAACTAGCTTACAGAATAACTTAACTAACTTACTGGCCCCATACGGACGCTCTAAATTATACTATAACTATATATTAAAAATGCCTTTGGGCGTAAAAACTACTTAAATTAAAATTCAAAATTACTTAAAACTAAACGAGAAAATTTTTTTAAAACTCGTTTTTCAAGACATATATTTTATTTTATATAAAAACTTAAAACTACCCTATACCTAAATAAAACTAAATTAACCTAAATAGAATAAAAATATACGTAAATATACGTAAATAACTTAAAACTACTTAAAAATACTTAAAATAACTTAAAACTAGAACAGCCACCAGCAGCTTTTTTTTTTTTTTTTTTTTTTTTTTTTTTTTTTTTTTTTTTTTTTTTTTTTTGCGCAGCAGCCAATGCATATGTGCACACGTTTATAAATATATATATTTTTATATATATATTTAAAAGCGCCAAATGCCCATACACACAAACAGATGCCATTTTTTTTTTTTTTTGTTTTATATTTTTTTGGTGCCACCACTGTTCTACTAAAATATACCTATTAATACTTAAAAATACGTAGGTTGGCCAAGGCAACAACATTAACTAACCATCAATGTCAAGGTGGTCACCCAACCACCAGTATGTTTGAAATTGCTTATAACAGTCCTTTTTGTCCCGAAGGGGCACAGCTCTACTGAACCGCAGACGCTCTGCTCCGTTCCCAGAGCCGACGTCTCGACCATACAGGATTCGCCGATCCACAGTTCTACGGCCGACGTGGTAGATTAACGGAACCGCCAATCTATCCTGTATCAGCCCCCGACTGTCTAAATAGAGGAATGTCTCGGGCGGGATGAAACCGTTAAGACAAACGCTCTCACTATATTCTTCATTGGGGTAATAAGCCCCGAAAATAAGTCCATTGGCTGAGGTCATCGCTCTTGCAATGTGACCCCGAATCAGCTTAATTAAAAAGTTATCTATCCTGTTTATATTGGCCCCGTTGTATAAGACCTCGTTGGCATAATAATGTTTGTACTCCGACTCTGGTGTTCTGTGTAATCCAAGACAGGTCCTAAGACACTGCCTCTCAAACACCCGAATCTTTTCCATTTGAGATGGGGCAACGTTAAACCACACAGGGCACCCATAGGCAATCATCGGCCGGATGAGGGCCATGTAGCAAATCACCTTCACTCTGTTTTCAAGGCGGCTGCTATAAAACAACCGTCTTGTCAGAGCAAACGCTCCCCTAGCTCTGGCCAGAGCAGCATCTATATGTCGATTGAAATATAGATACTGATCTAGCCAGATACCAAGGTACTTTACTACATCTTTACTCGTCAGTGGATGTCCACTTGGTCCAACGATCACTAGATTTCTCCAGTTCTTTCTTGTATCCCTAGAAGCCCTAGACAAAGGGGTTCTAAACAGGATAGTTTCTGATTTCTGAAAGTTAATTTTTAACTTCCAGTCATCACAATATCGCTGAATCTTGTCGAAGTCACGCTGCAAGAGAATTCTGATGACTTCAACTTTTGGACCCGTCCTGTACGCTACAAGGTCATCGGCATACGCAATCGCATGAGTGAGACTACCTATCAGATCGCTGGTGTAAATACTAAAAAGAATCGGCGAGTTCACAGCTCCTTGCTGTAGACCGTTTTTAATATCAAATGTTGTGGTAGAAGTTACATTGCCACTTTTGACAACAAACTTTCTACCATTGAGCATGTCATGAAGCATATATAACAGTGGTTTACTTATGCCAAATCTAGTTAATTTCAGATAAAGACCCTCTAACCATACGGTGTCGAAAGCCTTCTCTAAATCAACAAGAACGGCACCCGTGCATTGATTTTTCGCTTTGTTCCATTGAACATCAGAAACTAACTTAGACGCGGCATGAATAGTGTCATGTCCCGCCTTAAAGCCAAACTGATTGTCTGGAATAATATTCTTGTCCTCAGCCCACTTGAACAGAGCTCTATTGAGAATCTTTTCGAATACCTTACTGATACTTGGAAGAAGACTTATCGACCGAAGATTTGCCGGATTGGAGCTGTCCTTTCCCTTTTTGGGGAGAGGATGGACCACAGCTGTCTTCCAACTCACTGGATAATATGCATTATTCAATGCGTTGTTAAACAGTGTGGTATAAATGTCTATGGCTTCCTCAGGGAGATGTCGTAACACAATGTTGGGTATACCATCGACCCCCGCAGATTTCTTTTTCTTTAATGTTTGAAAAATTAAATGAAGTTCTACCTTCGAAATTAACAATGAACTGGGTCCATTTTGCTCGGCGATGGTGGCGTTTGCCAAATTTTCGTCATTGAACCCGGTGAAACCAGTATTCTCAGATCGCCATTGCGTTATGTTATTTCCAAGATAGAAATTGTGCAGCAAGGCTCTGTTCTCCAGGTCATGATTCGGACGAATGCTAGCATTCACCTTATACACTTGCTGGAAAGCAGCCCCTACAGCTTCTACCTTTTCGTGAGGCTCTTCTATCATATAAAAATTGTCATCGAAAACGGCACCTTCCGGATCAATTCCCGCAATCGTTAGTACGTCTTCGTTATCTGTTGTCCTCTGGAGTTTAAGACATGGAAGATCGTTTTGATCATTTCTTCTAAATATCTTATTTATTTGGGGAAACATACTAGGGTCGCTAGAATTAACAGCCCGAATTCTGTTATCCCAATATAAATTAATAGATAATCTATAGTTTTGTCTAATCAGAACGTTAATGTTTTTGATCGACGACTTCAATGTCCTAATCTCCAGATCACGTGTGTCCGTGAAACGTCTATAAAGAAGTTTCAACCTAGTCAGCAGTGGAATCTGCTCCTCTACCACCTAGGCTAACTTGCCACTTGGTTTTGGTAGATCTAGATCACTACTTTAAGCACTCGCGCCTCTATGTAAAATTTCCACTATGAAAGTCGCCAACGATGTGCACACTTCCACGGTTGCTGAACGACTGAAGATGCTAATACAAGTGAAGGAAAAGTGAACTTAACAAAAAAAAAAAAAAAAAAGTACCAAACAGTTCGACAATATAATAAAAACGAAAAACAAAATAAAAAAACTTTCCAAAAACCGAAGAACAAACTTGTATCACACTGGAAAAAGAAGATTTAGTAGAGCTCTTCAGGAAACTAAAAATGTCATCACCAACAGGAACAGTAGCAGCGGCAGCCGCAGCGACAACAGCAACAGCAGCAACAGGAGTAAGTCAGCTTTTGACAGTAAATTAAGATCCCATTAAATATTTAAACAGTCTACCCTTATACAATGGTAATTTTGATAACTTAAATAGTTTTATTGAACTCCTAGACAGAGTCCAACCATCTCTAAACAGATTTGACAATAATAGTCAATTAGTATTCCTAGATATTATAAAAAGTAAGTTAGTAGGGAGAGCTCGGGAGGCGATTGAAATCAATAATAGCGCTCAAAGTTGGGAAGAAACAAAAAAAATCCTTTTCCAATACTACGGTGATAAGAGAACAGTAGAGCAATTGTACGATGACCTCAGGGCACTCCAATTTTTTGACAACTGTCAAAACTTTTATGATAGGATAAAAATGGCATTAAGAAGACTCAATAATAAAACAAGCCTTGAAAAAACTGCTGTGTCATAACTAGAAATAAAAACGAACTGTGAAATGGGACTTAGACTCTTTACGAGCAAAATCCCAGAGCCTATGAAAGGCATCCTCACATGTAAGCAACCAAAAACTTTAGAACAAGCTATGGATATTCTCCACGAATCTGGCTATGCGTATACTAAAACTAACTCCAACAATAATTTTTACTATAACAACCCCAGAAACATCAAACAAACCAAAAGTCCCAACTATTATAGCAATTCGAATTATCTAAACAATAATTATAGCTCTGTACAGTACAACAACTCAGGACAATATAGACAGAATACAAACAATTTTCCACAAAATTCTAACTCAGGACAATATATACAGAATACAAACAATTTTCCACAAAATTCTAACTCAGGACAATATAGACAGAATACAAACAATTTTCCACAAAATTCTAACTCAGGACAATAAAGACAGAATACAAACAATTTCCCACAAAATTCTAACTCAGGACAATATAGACAGAATACAATAAATTTTCCACAAAATTCTAACTCAGGACAATATAGACAGAATACAAACAATTTTTCACAAAATTCTAACTCAGGACAATACAGACAAAATAATTTCGCACAAAATTCCTACTCAACAAACTCAAGACAATATAGGAACAACACCCAGACAGAACCCATGGATAGACTTTCTCCCTCCTACCAAAGGCAAATAAATAATATAGAAGCTCAGGATTTTCTCAAGGATGGTCTAACAGACTTCCCTATATAGTCTGTAGAACCAAAAACAATAAATTCCAGTTACGATTATTAACAGACACCGGTGCTGACACCAGTATTTTAAACCCCGGTATCTGTCATTCCAAATGGCATGTGCTAATCGATAATCCGATTAAGGTAACAACGACTGGCACACCCATATTAATAAACAAGAAATTGAGAATTCCTTTATTTGAAGAATTCAAACTAAATAAAACAGCAGAATTTTTGGAACATAAATTCCATAATCAATTTGACTGTTTGATTGGTTATAATATCCTATTACCACTACAAGCCGAAATAAATTATAAAAAGAAGCCCCTAATCACAGAAAATACAGGAATTCCCATTTTTTCCAATGAACTAGAAGAAAAAGCTAGATTATATGAAGAAAACACCCCCACTCTATCTATCTACCACACTGAGACAAGTAAGGACCCAGTGATGGAACAAGTTAGACTCAACCACCTGAATAATGAAGAAAAAATTGAAATAAAGAAATTAATATCTAAATATAAAAATATATTTTACCAAGAGGGTAGTGACATCTCCTTCACCAATGCGATTAAGCATGAAATAAAAACCACTAATGATATACCTATTTATGTTAAAAACTAAAGATACCCAGAGATACACAAACAAGAGGTTCATAGACAGGTCAATGAAATGCTGGACCAAGGTATCATCCGCCTCAGCAAATCTCCCTATTCAACTCCAATTTGGGTTGTGCCCAAAAAACTGGATGCTTCTGGGAAACAAAAATGGAGGGTTGTCGTTGACTAACGTAAATTAAACGATGTGTCAATCAACGACAAATTCCCTATCCCTAATATGGAGGATATTTTTGACAAGTTAGGTAAAGCGCAATACTTTACCACTCTCGATTTGGCGAAGGGGTTTCACCAAATCGAGATTGCCGTTTCGCGTTTTTCACGGACAATGGCCACTACGAATTTGTACGTATGCCATTCGGCCTAAAAAACGCTCCGGCTACCTTTCAGCGGCTTATGAACTCCATCCTTGCAGAACATATAAATAAAATATGTCTTGTATACCTTGATGATAGACTCACTCACAAAAATTTTTAAAACACTAAAAACTGCAAATTTAAAAATTCAATTAGATAAGAGCGAATTCATGAAACACGAAACAGAATTTCTGGGACACGTAGTCTCAACGGAAGGAATTAAACCCAATCCTAGTAAAATATCGGCAATCAAGGAATACCAGCCAAACAAATTAAAGCCTTTTTTAGGAATTACCGGCTTTTACCGGAAATTCATCAAAGATTACTCAAAGGTCGCTAAACCTATGACAACATTTTTGAAAAAGAATGCAAAAATCGAGACTAACAACCCTGATTATATAGATAGCTTTGAGGAATTAAAAACATTAATAACTTCAGAACCAATACTTAAGTATCCCAACTTTGACAAAAAGTTCACAACAGATGCATCTAAATATGCATTAGGTGCTGTTTTATCTCAAGATTCACATCCGATTTGTTACGCAAGTCGCACCCTCAATGAGAATGAAATTAATTATTCAGTAATCGAAAAAGAACTCCTGGCTATAGTCTGGGCAGTTAAATACTTCAGACATTATCTTTATGGCACGAAATTCACGGTTCGTACTGACCACAAACCATTGCTTTGGCTAAGTTCCCTCAAGGAACGAACCGAACTCCAAACTGCAGCGATGGAAACTGAAATTGGAAGAATTCAATTTTGAAGTCGAATACGTTAAGGGTAAGGACAACACAGTAGCGGATGGTCTGTCCCGTCTAGAAATTAATTACCACGAAAATGAAGTCCCTAACAATACAGACAATAAGTCTATGATTCCAAGACTTAAAGAGTCAATTCAGAAATTTATAAACAATTGTGAGATCTGTAATAAAGCGAAATATGAAAGGTTACCATGCAAAATACCCTTACAAATCACAGAGACACCTGAAAACCCGAATCAAATAATTCACATTGATATCTGGTATGCGCACATTAATTTAATGTTGGTCACAATAATAGACAAATTTACCAAACATGTGACTGTACATGAAATAAGGCATAGAACTTGGACAGCATTAATAAATGCTTTGAAATGTAGATTTTCAAATCTCGGCACTCCAAATAAAATAGTAACAGATGGAGAAACAGGATTTTCCTCAATTAACGTCAAAGAATATCTTAAGGAAAATAACGTAGAACTCCATATAACTACTCCCTATAATAAAACTGGAAACTCAGACATCGAGAGATTCCATTCTACCCCCAATTAACATATTCGAACATTCGACAAAGTCTTAAAAGCGGTTACAATTTATAATAAAACAATACATTCTACGACTAAAAAACGACCGATAGATTTTATAAACGCACAAGTAACTAGAGATGAATATCCCCAAATTATAGTCAGTTAAAAGAAATAAAGAGAAATATATAGACAAAATCAATAAAGATAGAACCGATATAGATTTTTCAGAAGAAAATCATTCATATTTACGAAATAGAGTTTGTAATAAACTTAAGCCTATGTATAAGAAGACAGATACCCAAATTATAGATAAGAACCATGTTAGCGATGAAAATGAATCTGCAAGCCGACATTGATAGCTTTTGTACTTGGTGCAGCAAGAATGGATTAAACCTTAACCCAGCGAAATGTCAAACTATGACTTTTTCAAAGAAACGAGTACCAATCATATTTGACTATAATATTTCACAACATACATTGTGCCGTGTTGTTAGTTTTAAAGATCTTGGAATCGTCTTCAATCCAAGTCTAGATTTCACAGAGCACATCAACTCTCTTGTTAAAAAGGCTAACTCAATGTTAGGTTTTGTAAAATGATGGTCCAAAGAGTTTCAAGACCCTTATGTTACCCTATCTTTATACAATTGTTTTGTTCGTCCGCATCTGGAATACGCATCGCAGGTATGGACTCCGTTCTATGATGTTCATAGATCTAGGATAGAGGCAGTTCAGCATAATTTTGTTCGTTTTGCTTTAAAAGGTCTTCCCTGGACAGATCCTTATAACCTTCCACCTTATGAACACCGAATTCAGCTTCTACACATTCAGTCCTTGTTACAGAGGCGTGTAAATAACGATATAGTTTTTATCCACCAACTTCTTTCGGGCGCATTAGATGCACCTGATCTACTTACTTGTGTTGGACTCAATTATCGTGGGGGTGCTCACCATCTGCGTAGCCTTGAGCTCCTACATTGTCCACACCATCGGACTAATTACGGTATGAATGAGCCGCTTACCCGCATGTGCAGGCTTTTCAATTTAAATTCATAATACTCTTAATAATTTTAATTCATAATACTTTTAATAATTACATCCACAAACGGACAAAAAATTGACGCTCAAGACATAAATACAGGAAAAGGATTTATAACGATTAGAGGCGAAGAAATCAAAATAATAGAAAACTATTACAAAATTCTTCACATTATTAATCTTACACTATGGACAGACAGTTTCAAATTGATAAAACAAAACGTTGACAAACTGGACGACAAAGACGAATACCCGACTATTGTACATGGACTAAATCAACTGGAACACGAAATTAATACCCTGATTCCCAAAGATAAACAAAATAGAGCGTTATTTAACTTTGTAGGAAAAAGTCTAAAATATTTAGCAGGAACTATGGACTACGAGGACGAACAGAAAATTAGGTCGAGGCTTAGCATAAACGAAAAAAAAATAATAATAATCTAATAAACGGATTAAACGACCAAGTTAAGATAAACACAAAGTCTTACAAAAATATTTTTAACAAAGTGAAATAAAAAAAAACAATTCTCAACCATTAGCAATGCAATAGACAAAGAAAACCTTAGAATAACAACTATGCAACATGCGTTTCAAATGCAATATGATATCCAATTACTAAATAATCAAGTAAAAAAAGTTAAAGAAATTATTGTACTAAGCCAATTAGGTCTCCTAGGTAAAAATATGTTTTCAGAAAAGGAAATTGAAAATTTTAATATAACACTCAAATAATTTAAAGATGTTAAAAGTTCCACCATTTTTCACATTAATCAAATAATTTTCATAGTAATGATTCCAAATTATATCACTAAAAAGTTTCACCGAGTTCTTATAGAAGCAATTCCGAATTTAAAGACCCTTAAGCTCTCTTCTACTTACAATAAATGAATTACTGATGGATAAACTAATTTTATAGATAATGATAACGTACTGAAGAAAGAAGATCTAAAAATTATAAACGATGAATGAATTCAAAACATTTTTGAAGAGAAAACAACATGTAATTTTATGAAAAATAAAAACAGAGAAATAAAGCAATTAACTAACAATATTTTAATCTTGAAAAATATGCCAATACGTGGACTGAGTCACCTGTTGAGTCTCTGGAGCTAATGATGGCAACACACTTTCCAGGATGCACAGACAGTTATCCAATATCACATCGATCCCCTGAAGTACAGTCAGTACATTTAGAGGAAATTACGTCCGTCATAACTAAAGAAAATATAGTTTGGGCTATAAAAAGTTTTTCTCCGTATAAAAGCTACAAGACGTAGTAGTTCCATGGCTGGAGTATATCTTTAAAGGGTGTCTCTTGCTTAATCATGTTCCAGAGTCTTGGAAACAGGTAAGAGTTATTTTTATCCCAAAGGTGGGAAGGCGGGGCCATGAATCGGCAAAAGATTTTCGCCCGATTAGTCTGACCTCTTTTGTGTTAAAGACCTTAGAACGCATCCTAGATAATCGCATAAGGGAAATTCTAACTATTTCCCCTCTATCAAAATCACAACATGCATACCTCAAAGGCAAGTCTACTGAGACAGCTCTTCACGAGGTTGTGCGTACAGTTGAAAATGCATTACATTATAAAGAATATACTTTGGCAACTTTCTTAGACGTAGAAGGAGCCTTTAATAAAGTCCTAACTGAATCTATTCTACAATCCCTGATCGACTTTGGAGTTGATGCTTCTCTAAGAGAATGGATAGTATCCATGCTTAGTGACAGAGTAATTCAAGCTAAGTTAGGTAATACACAGTCGATCAAATACGTAAACAGAGGAACACCACAGGGAGGAGATCTTTCTCCTCTACTATGGCTTCTTGTAATGAACAAAATCCTAGTGGATCTTGAGGAAGGGGGGGTGAAGGTTGTGGCGTATGCCGACGATTTAGTTTTGCTGGCATCTGGTAAGTTCCTATCTGTGATTAGTGAAATCACTTATAGGTCCCTGCTTAAAGTAAACAGCTGGGCCATAAGCTGTGGTTTGGGGATTAATCAAAGCAAGACAGAACTGTTGCTATTTACAAACAAATATAAGATACCTACCTTCACTCTCCCTAGCCTCAACGGTCACACTCTCACACTCTCAACCCGTGCTAAATATCTGGGTGTAATTCTTGACCCTAAACTAAACTGGAAATTGAATATTGAAGAAAGGGTTTAAAAAGCCAGCATAGCTTTTTATGCCTGCAGTAAAACATTCGGAAAAATTGGGGCCTCCAGTCGAAGATGATTCTATGGACGTACACCGCAGAAGTACGACCAATACTAACATATGGATCGATTGTCTGGTGGCCTGCTTTAAGCAAAGCCTACAATACCGATAAGCTCAAAAAGATACAAAGAACAGCTAGCGTAGGGACCACAGGAGCGCTGCGATCCTGCCCTTCCGATGCCCTGAGCGTTATTTTACATCTTCTTCTTCTCGACCTTCATATAAAATATTTAGTATCTTGCACTGCTCTCAGACTTAAGGAAATTGGTTGTTGGACCGACAGACCCTTCGGTCACAGCAATATTACCAAATTGCTACCCCCGGGCTTCGTTTCGACTAATACCGATTACCACGCTCCCTCTCTGAATCTCTGTAAAGGTTTCAACGTCGCATTCCCTACCCGAAAGGAGTGGGAGGATGGAGATATAACGAAAAATTACGACACAATCATTTTTACGGATGGTTCAAAGATGGAGTGCGGTGTTGGAGCAGGGGTCTTCTCTGAAACACTTAATGTATCTAAGTCAATTCGATTGCCAGACCACGCTAGCGTTTTCCAAGCGGAATCGTTTGCAATCAAAGAATCATGCAAGATACTAAAGCAAGATCCAAATCAAAACCGTAATACTGCTATATTTATAGATAGTCAGGCTGCCATCAAAGCCATTGATGCTGCCTCAATATCCTCTAAACTCGTTCAACAATGTCTAGATGAGATCGCAGACTTTAATGATAGCCTGAAGGTCACTTTGATCTGGGTCCCAGGTCACAGTGGTTTTTAGGGAAATGAAAGGGCTGATGAGCTTGCCAGGCAAGGATCGGCCCTTCACAGCTCACTTGCCGAAGCAGTTAGTATTCCGCTGGGGGCTGTGAAGGGCATTTTCTTTTCTCATTATCTATCTGTATCCAATCGTAGATGGAATGGTCTAACTAACTGTGCCACCTCAAGAAATATGTGGCCCAGCTATGACAAGTCCCGCACAAATGAAGTCTTATGTAGAACTCGGTCAGACATTGCCAGGATCATTGCAGTTAGCACGGGTCACTGGCCAATAGGAGAGCATGCAGCAAAAATGGGCATTCCGCACAATACTCATTGCCGTAGCAGTGGAAATGAAAGGGATAAGGAAACAGTGACCCACTATCTCTGCTGATGCCCTGCCTTGGCAAATCCAAGATGCCAATTCTTTGGTCAGTACTTTATTGACAACCTTAACGAACTTACTGTTGTGAGCATAAGTAACCTCATTGGCTTTTTGAATGCAACCAAATGGCTATAAAACCATATCAATACCTCACCTCTTCTATGTGTAGATAAGATGGATCAAGAGAAGCACATGATTTTTGCAGGAACCTTTTCTCTAGCCGTGTAGGCGGGCTAAGCCTACTGCGGGCATCATGTTTTTCCCTAAATCGAACTGATCTCAACGGAAATTCGGTCCTAACCTAAGCCATCCAGCACCCTGCCTGTTTAGGTTTGTAGCGAAGACAGACATATCGGAGCTAACAGCCTGGCATAAAGCCTGGTGGGGGGAATGGGCCACTTCCCTTGAGTGAGGTATCCGAGGATCTCCTTGTCTTCCTATACGGAAGTTGGTAACTAATGGGATATACTCCCAACCAAAATAATTTTCAAACCTTATATCATAAATCAATGTACAAATATCTCACCTTTTCCATGGGCCAAAAAACGGATCAAGAGAGCTACATGATTCCCGCAGGAACCACTTCTTTAGCCGTGTAGGCGGGTTGTGTCTACGGCGGACATCATGTCTTTCCCTAAACCGAATCGATCTCACGAGGAAACTGGTTCTACCCTAAGCCACCCAGCACTCTGCCTGTTTAGGTTTTTGGCGAAGACAGACATATCGGAGCTAACAGCCTGGCATAAAGCCTGGTGGGGGTTATGGGCCAGTTCCCTTGGGTGAGGTACCCGAGGATCTCTTTTTTCTCTATGGTAAATGGTAATAAAGGGATCACCTCTCAGCACAATTCCAAAACTCAATACAATATCCCAACCTCCACATTATAATAGGTCTCATGAGTTTATGGTATCAAAACGGCGCACCAAGCGCTAATTGGGTTTTATTCTAGTTGAATAGCCGCCATTCCTACCTACCTACCTACCTATGCCAAAAACTTTAATTGAGCATAACTGCAATGATTTCAAAATTGAAATTCAAGGAAACTATATCATAAAATTTGAAAATTGTATAGTTAGAATAAATAATATTAGGTATGAAAATTTTATGCTCTATGAAAGTTTTGTTATACCAAACCTTAGGAATGAAAAAATTAAAAACATTGAACTGAACATCTCCACTGAGGAAATACACGCAAAACATGTCGAAAATCGGAAACTAATTAAAGAAATAAAATTTAGTTAAAAAACGAATGCTAATATACATTGTAGCCTTAATTTCTTAATCTTGGCCATATTATTCGCGTTCCTTATAGTTTTTTTTTCAAAAAAAGAATTAATAACAATACAATTAATATTAAAAATAGCGATTCTCAAGAGAAGAATCTTAAGGGGGAAGTGTTACGTCCCAGACTCCACCTGTAACCGAAACCCCGTTATCCACACACTCCCCTTTGCCTAACGGCATTATCATAAAATTAATAACGGATTCCCACACCATATTGCTTAGCTGGCAAAAACAATCCTAAACGGATACACCCCCTTTTCCCCTGACGCTAACAAACGGAAAATAAATACTCATATTTCATTTTATTCAAATGAAATATGAATATTTCAAAAACAAGTGCATGTCTTTCACACGGGAAGCAGATCGCGCTACCAGTGGAGAGTTCATAAAAATATATTATTAAGTACAGTTCATTTTCAATCATCCAACTGTAAGGTGCAGCCTAGCTCAAGACAACGGCCTCCTTTTGGTCTCTAATATAATAACACAAAGAATTATTATTGTAAATAAAACCTAACAATAAATGAATAAATAAAAATATTAATAAAAAAGTAAGAACAAAAAATTTTTTTTTATTACTAATTCGCTGAACACGAATATATATATATTTTTTGTCACTAATTTGTTTTATATCACTAATTTTTCAAAAAAACATTTAAAAGTGGTTGAGAAATGCTTTAAAAGTGAGTTAATTTTTTTTTTTATTAAGTTATCACTGAAAATTTTGATTCGCTTAGATTTGACACATTTTGCGACCATATAAGCGATTCTTCGCTAATATTAATCGCTCGAAAATCAGACTCGCAATATTTTTGACATGACATTTGAAGCGAACTTAAACTAAGCGAATCGCTAATCCTAACACCAAATAGTAGAATTCGCAACCTTTATTGTTCGGTTCGCTAATCATAATGTTGGCCTTAAACCCAAAAAGAATAAACACTTGGTCCTTTTTTTTTGCTTGGGACAAACGGCTTGCAAAATCCGTTTTTTTTTTTTTTTTTGGTGTGGTACATACTTATAATAGCAAGTAAAAATATAAAAAATAAATACAAATACCATTAAAGTTATACATATTTCGAACATTTTATATCATAATAATAATATTAAAAATAATAATAATAATAATAATAATAATTATGATAATAATAATGTTTTTAATTTGTGTCTGTAAGGCACATTGCGTTTTTAAATGCATCATGTATTGCACGACAATAGTTAGAAGGAGTAGAAAAGGAAAAAATGGTTTTGGTGAAGTAAAAAATTCAAGCACATTTACATCTGAAGCAAAATCGATACCTATCAAAATAACAGTTAGACGTCGTTCACCATTTCACCAATCACGAATTTAGTTTTTTTTTATAAGAATTGAACCACCTTTCCCATAAATGCAAGAGAAGACAATTTATTAAGAAAAAATAAAATTGTGCGTCTAATCCCTATAGGTACCTCAGTAATTCAACTTTATAAAGCTCTGCCTATGTGTAGGTACTAGGTATGTGTTTAGTTAGAAAACAAAAAGCACGTAAGCCCACCCTCATATTTACAAGACATGAGTTTATTTTAAAAAAAGATTTGCATACCTAATTAAGTTTTTTTTCCCCAACGAAATAATGATAAGTTTGGTAGGTATGTATTTGGTTTTGTTTCATTCAACTTTATTTTCGTTCGCCGTTGATTTTCAAACATACATTTATTTAATTTAATAAGAACTTTTAAAATATCTCATTCAGTTATTCCATACCAGGATGGATATGAGAAAATTTGTTTCGTACTTCGTAAGGGCTGCTAGTATCTGAAATATCCCTTAAAATATACTTCGACATTTCGCTTTACTCCTCAGTTTCACTATTCCACACTAGAGTGCGAATTCACATTTAATAGTTTCCAATAAGGAATGTAATTAAAGTTGACTTTTTGCATTAAATGCACGACAGGTCGCATGAACTGTTCTTTTAGTAATCTATGGGTTTCCGAAAAATGTAATTTATTAAATCTGTGTTTAGAGGGCTAAATGTTGTAAGCATTTAATGAAATTTAACGTGAGTTAATTTTTTTAAATTCAAAATGAATTGAAAATTGAGAAAGTAGTTGCTAGTATCATTGAGTTTATACACATAGAGAAATCATGTGTAAGTTTCAAACTTTGCTCGTAGGATGTCGTATCTATCGACTTGTTTTTTGTTTACTCTTGTAGCAATTGTTCTTGAGTTAAAGGGCAAACAAATAAATAAAAACAAATACAAATGTATGCAGAAGAATTTAGTTTGGTTCGGTTTGAGTGTTTTTGGTTACAGGGAATTAGGTATTGCAATAATAACTACTCGATACGCTCATTTAGCGACATCTACTTCGGTGAGCTTGAAACCATATCTTGATTTCTCTATGTGTATAAACTTAATGCTAGTATCTATAGTGAATGGTGGTCGTATTTGATCAGAAACCTAATACTATACAACAATCAAAATTGATCCCTGAGGGATGTTGTTTTTTTCTTTTTTTAATTCACGATGAAAGACATATTATGTTATACATATGCATATATCAACCATTGACGCAGTATACGTATATGGACCGCCAGTTGGTTGAAATTTTTATATAAACGCTGCCTTAAACTTGTATAAGTAGATGCGCTCCGTATTTACAGCGGTTATAGATGTACCAATTATTTCATTACCACTGATATAATATTATATGGATTTTCAGCATTTCTTGTTTTTTATTCAAACAATATCGTCATTGATAATTGCTTTGTCGTGTTTGTCATCAAAAGTATCAAAAGTTTTGTTTTATTTTTGGGAATATCTTCTTCTTATTTCTTTGTCGCCATACTTTCCGCCTTAAAGACGAAGCGCTGGCAGTTATGTTGGAACACGCGTGAAGCTGGCTACTAGCGGTCCATATCTAGTACGTTAATAGTATCAACTTCTGTCGTTTTATTTTTTATAGGTATGAGTTGGATATTTGGAAGAGATAAAAGAGTGGAGCGATAGGGAATCGTTTTTGTTTACGTTTTTCAATCCACTACGGCAACAATAAATCTTGTCGAAGATAGGAAAAACGTGAATTATTCAATTTGTATTGGTAAAGTTGTGTTTTGGTTGCTGTTTATTGTTGTCGTGATGAGTAATTTTTTTTTATTTGCCGATCATTACAGGTAGGGATTTGGTTGGAATGCCCTTGAATCAGACTAATTGTATTAAAATAGTGAGTGCATTTGTATGTAGGTAGGTACCAAACTTTTTTTTTTAGGTTTAAAGATAAAGAACAATTAAAACGTGACACTCCGATAAATATAAAGTTTAAAAATTAATAAAACACCTTAATTTGAGTTCACAAGTACAATTTTTTTATAATTTATTTATTTAAAAAATTATTTATTTAGATGCATTTCGACAAATAATTTGTCATCATCAGCAAAACGAATAAAAACAAAAATAAAAAAATATGAGACGTACTTTATCCAGCGAGATGTGGACAATATAAGCCTCGACAACGGAAACATTGAAACTGATCTCTTCAAACTTATCTTACCAAGGAGGTACACTACAACATCTGTACCTACACAGTTTTCAGTCATCTGTTTGTCGTGATTTTACCTACTGTTCTTTGTATTTTATTTTTGTTTTTATTCGTTTTGCTGATGATGACAAATTATTTGTCGAAATGCATCTAAATAAATAATGTTTTAAATAAATAAATTATAAAAAAATTGTACTTGTGAACTCAAATTAAGGTGTTTTATTAATTTTTAAACTTTATACCTAACTTTTAGTTTTTGTCTAGGTATATCTAGGAGAACAGATTTTTCATGTGTTGGGGGGAGGTTGTGTTTCTGATTTGTTTAGCAATTTTGTATTTTTTTTTCTTTTTAATTATTTTATTTTACTACCTCCACTGATTACCGTTTCTATAATGCCTTCAAGATATTTAAATAATTAATAATACTTTTCGACCCACTACAACTTCTTCCACTACCTCCACCTGATGTTTATTTCCATTACATTATAAAATACCTACCTACCTGAACTGCCCTCCTAAGCGAAAAGCGTAACTCAATATTTTATTTTTTATTTTTCTTGTTTTGTTTAGTCTCAAACTCTGAAACCTGATGATAATTTTTAATACAAAAACGTAAATTATTTAAAAATAGAATAAAGTAATTATATAAAATAGTTTTACAAAAAAAAAAAACACGCTTCGCTAAAAATTGTATATTGAACCTTCTCGCTTAGGACTTAGGAGGGCAGTATAGGTAAATTTGTTTTTACTCTGTGTGGCAAGTTATGTGTTCGTAAAAAAATAGAACTCCAGACAAAATTATTGTGAAACAATTTGAGAAACTTTCAAAATTTAGATTCCGCTCTTAAAATTAGATTAAGTGGGCAGGTCAGGACTTTTAGTAGGTATGTCCATTACTTAAGCAGCCTGAACAATATTCTGAAGGAATGGATTCTTTATTCAAATTGATGAAACTACAAAAATGCAAAAACAAGCAAAAAATCAATGCCTATTTTAAGTAATTAAGAATTATATTACAAACAATTTAAGCATCTGATTCTTTCATAAAATCTTTTTATGGGTTCGAAGGATCCTTAAAACAAATTAACTGAAACTCTCAAATAAAGAGGGAAAGAGAGCGTTTTTTTAACTGCCGTCAGAAACGAAGTTCCTTACTTTATGTTTGCTCTGCCCTGAATAAGGATGTCAAGTGCAAGCAAATGTATTTATGGACATTTTCCCTACAGCTCCTAAAGTTCTACCTTAGAAAAAGAAATTCAAATAAACTAACGGTTTGAAAATCAAAAATTGTTTCTGGCCTTATATCTTCATAGTCGATTCAAAATTATATTTTGTCATTAACGATTTAACGATTAAGTTTATTGAAAAATTTATATTTCCAATTTGCTTAACACTAAGTTATCTTAAAAACATTTTATGATCTTAATATTATGTTGGCACAAAAAGTTGTTTAATCTTTTAGTTATGTTAATTAACATTTCATTGAAATAACTAAAATAATTTATATTACATAATGATAGTCTTCTCGGGTTGCTCAGATCCGGTTGTCATTGTTGTGTTGTTGGTTTGGGGTTTCTCGCCACAGTAGTGGACTGACCCCGGGTCAGCGTAGAAAAGGATTTTTCACTGCCGTTGAGTGTATTTAAATCCTCATCACGCAGTACCATATTTAAAGAAAAAATCTCTTGCTGTTGAATCATCATGAGATCCACGTACATTTGTTACACTAGCTCTTGCCAAAGAACACTCAAAAAAGTGTGTTCATACCAGATGCCATCTTTTTTGCGAACAAAATTATGTAGAAAGCAACATGATTTTATAATGACATCGCAAAATGGAAGATGGACATCAAGTGCTTTATGTAGGAGTTAGTATTCCAAATGAACACTCCACCATCTTTTTGGCTCTGGTGAAGCGATAGCTAAAAACTTGTTTTCTATGCTTAAATTTCTTCGTCAAAATGGCCGCTGAGATTAACTTTTTTATATTGGTTTAAAAACTTTTTAAGTACTTGCAGCTCCAACGATGTTACTTGGCAATATATCATTATTTAGCAAAAACAGATTTATTTTGCTTGTTGTTGTTTTTTTGTTAATCAAATTAATAAAACAAAAATATATTAATAGTCGTGTTTTGTTGGTAATTTTTAGTTAGTCAGCTATGGAAAGAACCAATAAAACGCTATATTCACTTTTGTATCCACTTTTTAATTTTATATTAACGTTGGTATTCTTGACTATATGCCAAGCTAAAGTTTCAAATAATTTTATGGGTGTGTCTGAAAAGTATGGCTAATTGTTGGTCAACTTGTACCCCACCTTCCACTACAAACAAATAAAACCCGGATAAATAATCATTATTTAGCTTGAATATTACCAAATTAAATTCCAAATTGGATAATTTTATGTAAAAAATCTGCTTTAACCAATTTTTATTTGTTTTTAAGTGAAAAAATCAAAATCATCAAAATATTTGTGCAACTTTCGTAGTTTGAAAGCTTCTTACTTCTTCCGCAAAACGCGGCCCTAAAGGAAAACACAATGAACACAACCATTTATAATCATTGTATATGGAGTCCATGTCTTAAGCTGTCATAGGTGCCACCAACCCTTAAGCAAAAAATGTATTGACATTATATTTCGCGCCAAAAATTTCCAGGCACTCCAAGATTTTATCTTCACTTTTATGTTCACTTTAATTACAGATCAATTTATCGCCACTTTTGGTATCCCATACAAAATTTTGCTAAGGTGAATAAACACTTACCAATAAAACACGCCTAATAGATGTGGAGTTCATGTAATTTTTTATAAAGTTGTTAGCCGAATATTTATTTAAGTTATTGTAGGTACTGTCCCACTGTTCAATCGGCGCTGTCTCACTCTTCGGACCCTCAACGAACAGTGAGACAGTTTGACCTTCTGCAACAATTTAACTCATAAGTAAGTTTTTTTATTTATGCAGTACACTTTTAATGTGTCTTAATAAACAACGAAACAATGATTTTGAAAGCTCAAAATAGTTCGGAGATATCACTGTTTTTAAAACAAGGGACTCACTGTTCCGACCTATTTTTCTTCATTGTATGGCAAATCCATTCTTTTATGTGCTTGATAGGTATTCAAAACAACTATTTTATCTATGTATATTTTTTTGTCACTATATTTGTTTTATATCACTAATTTTCCAAATAAACATTAAGAAGTGGTTGAGAAATGCTTGAAAAGTGAGTTAATTTTTTGTTTGGTAAGTTATGACTGAAAATTTTGATTCGACTTGATTTGACACATTTATCGACCATATAAGCGATTCTTCGCTAATCTTAATCGCTCGAATACCAGACTCGCAATATTTTTGACATGACATTTGAAGCGAACTTAAACTAAGCGAATTGTAATACCAAATAGTAGAATTCGCAACCTTTATAGTTCGATTCGCTAATCATAATGTTGGCCTTAAACCAAAAAAGAATAAACATTTGGTCCTTTTTTTTCGCTTGGGACAAACGGCTTGTAAAAATATAAAAAAAAAAATACAAATACCGTTAAAGTTATATTTATTTTGAACATTTTATATCATAATAATAATATTAATAATAATAATAATAATTATTATGATAATAATAATGTTTTAACTTTGTGTCTGTATAGACACATTGGGTTTTTAAATGCAACAGGTGTTACACGACACTAGTTAGAAGGAGCAAAAAGATAGGAAAAAATGGTTTTGGTGAAGTAAAAAAATTCAAGCACATTTGCATCTGAAGCAAAATCGATCCCTATCAAAATAACAGTTAGACGTCGTTCACCATTTCACCAATCATGAATTTAGTTTTTTTTTCAAAAGAATTGAACCACCTTTCCCATAAATGCAAGAGAAGAAGCTGCAATTTATTAAGAAACAATAAAATTGTCTGATCCCTATAGGTACCTCAGTAATTCAACTTTATAAAGCTCTGCCTGTGTGTAGGTACTAAGTATGTACATATGTGTTTTGTTAGAAAACAAAAAGCACGTAAACCCACCCTTAAAGTATAATGCTCATATTTACAAGACATGAGTTAATTTTAATAATAAAAAAAAAGATTTGCATACCTAATTAAGTTTTTTTCCCCAACGAAATAATGATAAATTTGGTATGTATTTGACTTTGTTTCATTCAACTTTATTTTCCTTCGCCGTTTATTCTCAAACAAACATTTATTTAATCTAATATGAACTTTTAAAAAATCTCATTCAGTTATTCCATACCAAAATGGATATGAGAAAATTTGTTTCATACTTCGCAAGGGCTACTAGTATCTGAAATATCCCTTAAAATATACTTCGACATGCAAAAAAACTTTTCTCTTTACACCTCAGTTTCACTATTCCACACTAGAGGGTGGATTCACTTTTAATATTTTCTAATAAGGAATGTAACTAAAGTTGATTTTTTGCATTAAATGCACGACAGGTCGCATGAACTGTTCTTCAAGTAATCTATGGGCTTACGAAAAATTTAATTTATTAAATCTGTGTTCAGAAAGCTAAATGTTATAACAACTTAATGAAATTTAACGTGAGAGAAAAATGAGAAAGTAGTAGCTAGTATCATTCATTGTATATAAACATTATAGTATTGGCATGAATCTGAATCTGCTATTTATGCGACACGCCACTGGAAAAAAGCGCTGATCGACAAGAAGACATTGTGCATATTTTTTGTGTAAATCGTGCGAAAGTGAGGTTTAATTTATAATATTATAATAGTTTTCAGTCAATTTTCAGTTTTCAAAGAGTAAAACCTCGTTTGTTTCTTCCGTCGGTGTCGCGAACTGCACATAGTGCGGTGGCTTTATTTTTTCTTTTGCGCACGGAACATATTTGATTTGGTTCAATTTGTTGGCACTATTCCAGCGTGAGCTCACAATTTCTGTAGGGATTAATCGTTTACTGTCAATTTATTCCAGGGAAATAATTTTTCTTCTTATCCACAATTGTTTAAAAAAAATAATAACGCAGACACAACTTTTGTTAGAATTTCAATCGTTTTATTTTTTATACTAGTTCTTATTTTGTTTATTTTTCTTATGTATATTTCCGTTCTATATTTTCCTTCTAGCCGTTATTTATTTTTACAACTCTGATTAAAAATACTGTTACTTCGAACTGGCTACCACGACTTTCTGATACTTACTAACTACAACTCTGTCTTCGATTTCTTCGTTGAATATTTTGTCGTCTTCCATTCTCGTCTTGTTTTGTACCGTTTTTCGTTTGTTTGTGTAAATTTTTGTCGTCTGCCTGTATAGTAAGTGAACGTTGTTTTTTTGTGTCAGTACCTACATCCTACATACATATATATACAATATATGTATATTAGAGTGACCGGAACGCTCGGAGAATTTTTTTTTGTCAAATTCCTTACGGGGGAACCCCCTAAAATATATACATATATATGTAATATAACTAAATAACTATAAATATACATACGTGTATGTGTCTCACTGTTTGTTCTTTGCATCTTGCTCAGTGTTCAGTTTATGTTATTTCCACGAAGAACAAAATTGCACGAGAAACTTGCAAGGCTTTCGCATTTTTTTGTTTGTAGAACAAAAGAACACATAATAGAGAATATATAGAAAAAAAAATGGTCTACCTGCAAATCGCAAGTTGTTATACAAATTTTCGCAACAGAACAAAAAATGCTTTTGCCCTTTTTTTCCGGTCTTCACTTACTGAAAGCAACCGAGCAACGGGATGTTGTTCGGAGTAGAAACAAAAGTTACACAATGAAAAAGAACTTATATTGCTGGCATCGAAATATCTGTGCGTGTTATGGGGAAGAAGAAAAATTTAATGTCTCACTGTTCGGACTGTCTCACTGTTCGAACCTCTCCCCTTCGTTATCTCTGTAGTGCAAATAGGAAATAGAAAATAAATGTATTAATTTTGAATATTTTTATTTTCATATTTGTTTGTGTTTTTTTCTGTAAGGACTCTAAACGTTTATAGGTATTGTTTTATTTTTATTTATTTGAAAAAAAAAAGAGAAACAAAAATATAAAAAAGTACATGTCTGGGAATCGAACTGGGTCCCCTTCGCACCAATAGTCTATAGGTCTAAGTTCGAGGAATACACAAATTATAAAAGTACATTTTCGCACATTGATTGTCAAGAAATCCAGTCGTTCAGCAACCGTGAAAGAGTGCACTTCGTTGGCGACTTTCACTGTGTTCATTTTAAATAGAGACGCGAGTGATTAAAGTAGATAGTTTAACCTACCATTTTCAAGTGGCAAGTTAGCCTAGGTGGTAGAGTGGCAGACGAAAATGTAAATTCGCTGATTAGGACCGAACGTAGAGCAAATCTCTTTCATTTGCTGCAAGACCAAAGTCCTGATGTGTTTATGGCTAGCGAAACTAAGCTAAATCAGAAACACAAACTGACTAATAATAATTACAATATCGTGCGAAGGGATCGGCCTAACTCCTCTCAAGGGGGTGGGGTCGCAATCTTCATACGAAAGGGCATTAAATTTAAGGTTATATATAATAGTGAAGTGCGAAGATTTGGGCAGTTAGAAGCCTGCGTCATTTGCATTCCGCTCCTTCAGGGCAAAAGAATGTACGTGATCGCGGCGTACGCACCCGAAGCACCTCAGCCTGCTAATTTTATCGCAGAACTCGAAAAACTTTTCGAATGCTTAAGACTGCACTTGGATGAAAATTATTATCTAATGGCAGGAGATTTGAACGCCAAACATGAAGATTGGGGAAATCAAATTCAAAATCCGAGAGGGTACCATTTATTTAATTGGATGGGTCGTCACAGTGTTGAGTGTAGGATCGATCTTTTTGCGACAGATAGACCTTCGTTTCCTAGGAGCGGTGGCTTTCTGGATCTTTTACTGCTTGACTCACGACTTGTTATAACTGACGCAACAAATCAACAGACAAGAAACTGTTTACGAACAATCGAATACGACAGCGATCACTGCGGACTTGCCACCGTAATACAGCTTCCGAGCGAACTTGTGGAATTGGATGAGTATGTGCCTGTGCACTCTTACAATTTCAGTAAGACGCGCTGGCCACGCTTCTCCAACGCCTTGGCAAGAGAAATACGTTCCGAGGACATTTCTCCACCAAATGACAGAAACCTGACGAACCTCGAGATCGACGGGTTTCTGACTCAAATGGATACGACTATAAAACGAACAATGGACAAAACAATCCCAAAATATAAGGAACAAGACCCAAACGGTTTATACAAGAACGCGACAATCGACGCACTACACCGACAAAAAAGTGGACTGCTGACTAGGTTGAAACTTCTTTATAGACGTTTCACGGACACACGTGATCTGGAGATTAGGACATTGAAGTCGTCGATCAAAAACATTAACGTTCTGATTAGACAAAACTATAGATTATCTATTAATTTATATTGGGATAACAGAATTCGGGCTGTTAATTCTAGCGACCCTAGTATGTTTCCCCAAATAAATAAGATATTTAGAAGAAATGATCAAAACGATCTTCCATGTCTTAAACTCCAGAGGACAACAGATAACGAAGACGTACTAACGATTGCGGGAATTGATCCGGAAGGTGCCGTTTTCGATGACAATTTTTATATGATAGAAGATCCTCAGGAAAAGGTAGAAGCTGTAGGGGCTGCTTTCCAGCAAGTGTATAAGGTGAATGCTAGCATTCGTCCGAATCATGACCTGGAGAACAGAGCCTTGCTGCACAATTTCTATCTTGGAAATAACATAACGCAATGGCGATCTGAGAATACTGGTTTCACCGGGTTCAATGACGAAAATTTGGCAAACGCCACCATCGCCGAGCAAAATGGACCCAGTTCATTGTTAATTTCGAAGGTAGAACTTCATTTAATTTTTCAAACATTAAAGAAAAAGAAATCTGCGGGGGTCGATGGTATACCCAACATTGTGTTACGACATCTCCCTGAGGAAGCCATAGACATTTATACCACACTGTTTAACAACGCATTGAATAATGCATATTATCCAGTGAGTTGGAAGACAGCTGTGGTCCATCCTCTCCCCAAAAAGGGAAAGGACAGCTCCAATCCGGCAAATCTTCGGTCGATAAGTCTTCTTCCAAGTATCAGTAAGGTATTCGAAAAGATTCTCAATAGAGCTCTGTTCAAGTGGGCTGAGGACAAGAATATTATTCCAGACAATCAGTTTGGCTTTAAGGCGGGACATGACACTATTCATGCCGCGTCTAAGTTAGTTTCTGATGTTCAATGGAACAAAGCGAAAAATCAATGCACGGGTGCCGTTCTTGTTGATTTAGAGAAGGCTTTCGACACCGTATGGTTAGAGGGTCTTTATCTGAAATTAACTAGATTTGGCATAAGTAAACCACTGTTATATATGCTTCATGACATGCTCAATGGTAGAAAGTTTGTTGTCAAAAGTGGCAATGTAACTTCTACCACAACATTTGATATTAAAAACGGTCTACAGCAAGGAGCTGTGAACTCGCCGATTCTTTTTAGTATTTACACCAGCGATCTGATAGGTAGTCTCACTCATGCGATTGCGTATGCCGATGACCTTGTAGCGTACAGGACGGGTCCAAAAGTTGAAGTCATCAGAATTCTCTTGCAGCGTGACTTCGACAAGATTCAGCGATATTGTGATGACTGGAAGTTAAAAATTAACTTTCAGAAATCAGAAACTATCCTGTTTAGAACCCCTTTGTCTAGGGCTTCTAGGGATACAAGAAAGAACTGGAGAAATCTAGTGATCGTTGGACCAAGTGGACATCCACTGGCGAGTAAAGATGTAGTAAAGTACCTTGGTATCTGGCTAGATCAGTATCTATATTTCAATCGACATATAGATGCTGCTCTGGCCAGAGCCAGGGGAGCGTTTGCTCTGACAAGACGGTTGTTTTATAGCAGCCGCCTTGAAAACAGAGTGAAGGTGATTTGCTACATGGCCCTCATCCGGCCGATGATTGCCTATGGGTGCCCTGTGTGGTTTAACGTTGCCCCATCTCAAATGGAAAAGATTCGGGTGTTTGAGAGGCAGTGTCTTAGGACCTGTCTTGGATTACACAGAACACCAGAGTCGGAGTACAAACATTATTATGCCAACGAGGTCTTATACAACGGGGCCAATATAAACAGGATAGATAACTTTTTAATTAAGCTGATTCGGGGTCACATTGCAAGAGCGATGACCTCAGCCAATGGACTTATTTTCGGGGCTTATTACCCCAATGAAGAATATAGTGAGAGCGTTTGTCTTAACGGTTTCATCCCGCCCGAGACATTCCTCTATTTAGACAGTCGGGGGCTGATACAGGATAGATTGGCGGTTCCGTTAATCTACCACGTCGGCCGTAGAACTGTGGATCGGCGAATCCTGTATGATCGAGACGTCGGCTCTGGGAACGGAGCAGAGCGTCTGCGGTTCAGTAGAGCTGTGCCCCTTCGGGACAAAAGGGACTTTTGTAAGCAAGTTCAAAAATACTGGTGGTTGGGTGACCACCTTGATATTGATGGTTAGTCATAGTTGTTGCCTTGGCCGACCTGCGTATTTTTAAGTATTAATAGGTTTATTTTATGTAGGACAGTGGTGGCACCAAAAAAATATAAAAAAATTAAATGGCATTTGTTGGTGTGTATGTGCATTTGGCGCTTTTAAATATATATATATAAATATATATATATAATTATAAGCGTGTGCACATGCGCATTGGCTGCTGCGCAAAAAAAAAAAAAAAAAAAAAAAAAAAAAAAAAAAAAAAAAAAAAAAAAAAAATGCTGCTGGTGGCTGTTCTAGTTTTAAGTTATTTTAAGTATTCTTAAGTAGTTTTAAGTTATTTAAGTAATTTACGTATATTTACGTATATTTTAGTTTAGGTTAATTTAGTTTTATTATTTAGGTAAAGGGTAGTTTTAAGTTTTTATATATAAAATAAAATGTCTCGAAAAACGAGTTTTTAAAAATTTTCTCGTTTAGTTTTAAGTAATTTTGAAGTTTAATTTAAGTTAGTTTTTACGCTCAAAGGCATTTTTAATATATAGTTATAGTATAATTTAGAGCGCCCGTATGGGGCCAGTAAGTTAGTTAAGTTATTCTGTAAGCTAGTTTTTAAGATTTTTGTCTAGCATTTAAGTTAGTTATAAGTTAAATTGAAAATAAAAATGAATTTATAAATAAAAAAAAAAAAAAAAAAAAAAAAAAAGAGTGGCAGACGAAGGATCTGAACGGCGTGGGTTCGAGCCCCACTGTGGTCCGGGCTTTTTTTTAAATAATTTCTGGGAGAAGGTGACCAGAAATAGAGAGGAACTAGAAAGAGAGATGGGAAAAGCAACGGGGACATCGAAAGATGGTCCCCCAACAACAAGGAAGGCAGTTGGAGCATCAGGTGATGTGTCATCCGACAGCCAAATAGCGGGGCCATCAGGCCAAGCTCAAAGAGCAACTGCAGCCCAAAGAGCAACAACAACAGCAGCAGCAGCAGCAGCAGGACCAGTAAAGCCCAAAGTGGCAACAACAACAACAGCAAAGACAACTACAACAACTACAACAACAACAACCAGCAGCATGGCAACTGCAAAAACATCGAGCCCTATTAAAGGGAAAAATCCAGGACCGGCATGTGCCGAAGAACAAGATCCTCTGAAGAGAAGGCGCTATATTAGGTACAAACCAAACCTGGTAGTTAAAAAGCGTACCTCAGATGTGGAAGCAGCGCAGAAAATAGGAGGGCGCGGACGTACAGCCAAGGCCTCGGCTCAGGCAAAAATACAGAGGCAGCTGGATAGCTCCTCCAACGACGATGACGACAACGAAAACAACGACAAGAACATAGAAGGCGACGATGAAGGTGAGGAGGATGACATGCATCCGATCGCCGCCGACAATCCGAATGATCAAGACGCCAGTCTAACAGGCGAAGAAAACGCCGCTGACGCCAATGCTGATGACATCTCCTACATGTCTGTGGAAGGAGAAGGACATTACGTCAGTGGCGAGGTAGTTGAGCTGTCCGACGAAGAAGAGGACCAGCAAATTGAGGCTTTAACGGAGCAGATCTCTTCGCTAATAGAGCTTGTTGAAGCGCTCAAAAAGAAGCAGGAGGCAAGACGGGAGAAGGAGCGCATAGTTGCTCTTGAGCAGCGCACCCGCCAACAAGCGCTCCAAGAGCAAGCTTCGCAACAAAAGCAGCTTCCTCATGAACAACAACCACTCCCAGACCAGCAGCAGCCACAGAAGCAGCAGTCAAAGAAGCAGCCACAGAAACAGCTTCATAAGCCACAACAACCGGCTCAGCAACCACAGCATCAGCCTCAGCAACAGCAACCAAAACAAAAACAACAACAACAACAACCACAACAGCAACGACAACAGACACAGAAGCAGCAACAGCAGCAGCAACAACAGACACAGCAACAACCGCAACAGCAACAACCGCAGCAGTCACAACAGCAGCAGACCCAACAGCAGCCGATGCAACAGCAGCAGAGACAACAGCAGCAGTCACAACAACAACAGCAACAACAGCAACAACAGCAACAACAGCAACAGCCACAAGCAAAGAAAGGTAAGGTGCCACCTATTAATACTTATAAAATGCATATAAAAGACACTATTGAAATATGTAGGTCGGTTGTAGGCAACAATTTTATAATTAAGCGGCTAAACGCAGACAGGCATTCCATTCAGTGCTCATCTTTAGAGCACTACAAAAAAGTCAAAGACCTTCTGTCTCAAACTAGAACAGAATATTATAGTTTCACCCCGAAGGAAGACAAGCTTCAAACAGTCCTCCTGAAGGGTATCGAATCCTCTACGGATCCGCAGGCGCTCTTAGCTGAGCTCCGTCAAGTGGCGAGCGACGATCTCGAGTTTATCGGGATCAGACCGTTCACCACAGTCAAAGCCAGACGGGAGAAACGGAATTTACCATTCTTCCTGGTTCAACTCTCGCCCCAAAGCAAATTGAGTGGTCTAAGGAATATAACAGTCCTGGATTACCAAGTTGTACGATGGGAAAAACTAAATAAGCAGAAAGACATGCTTCAATGCATGAACTGCCAAGGGTTCGGACACGTTGCAGTTAACTGTGGTATGGACCCAGTCTGCGTTAAATGTGGAGATACCCACAAAACAGTGGAGTGTAAACTCGGGCAAGATAGGGTCACAGATATGACCCAGTTAAAATGTGCGCTCTGCCGAGGCTCCGGGCACCCCGCAAACTATCGGGGATGTCCGAAGTTTCAGGAGATAAAGCAAAACAAAGCCCAAAAGAAAACAGTTGAGGTGAGACGCCCTGAAGTACGCCAGAAAACAACTTCCGTCAATCCCGCAATTTCTTACGCCCAAATGGCGTCTGGAAAGGGAAATACGGTACAGCCTCAACCACAGGTAGCCAAACAGGTCCAAGTGCCTACGGCTCCTGTGCCTGAGGCAGATCTGATGCAGGTGTTGCTGACCATTCATGGTCAGTTAACCGACGTGCAAAAACAGATCAGGGAGCAGGCGGCTAGGGTGGATTACCTCTACTCTATTCTGCCGGCAACGCGAAATGGTTAAAGGCGCGCTGCCTGAGCGACCCTTTAAGATCCTAGCTGTGAATGTAAATTCGCTGATTAGGACCGAACGAAGAGCAAACCTCTTTCATTTGCTGCAAGACCAAAGTCCTGATGTGTTTATGGCTAGCGAAACTAAGCTAAACCAGAAACACAAACTGACTAATAAAAATTACAATATCGTAAAAAGGGATCGGCCCAACTCCTCACAAGGGGGTGGGGTCGCAATCTTCATACGAAAGGGTATTAATCATAAAGTTATATATAATAGTGAAGTGCGAAGATTCGGGTTGCTAGAAGCCTGCATCGTTTGCATTCCTCTCCAGCAGGGGAAAAGAATGTACGCAATCGCGGTGTACGCACCTGACGCACCTCAGCCAGCTAATTTTATCGCAGAGCTCGAAAAACTTTTCGAATGCTTAAGACTGAACTTGGATGAGAATTATTATCTCATGGCAGGGGACTTAAACGCCAAACATGTAGATTGGGGAAACCAAATTCAAAATCCTAGAGGGAACCATCTTTTTAATTGGATGGGTCGATACAGTGTTGAGTGTAGGATCGACCTTCTGGCTACAGATAGACCGTCATTTCCGAGAAGTGGTAGTTTTCTGGATCTTTTACTGCTTGACACACGACTTGTTATAACTGACGCAACAAATCAACAGACAAGAAACTGTTTACGAACAATTGAATACGACAGTGATCACTGCGGACTTGCCACCGTAATACAGCTTCCGAGCGACCTTGTGGAGTTGGATGAGTATGTGCCTGTGCACTCTTACAATTTCAGTAAGACGCGCTGGCCACGCTTCTCCAACGCCTTGGCAAGAGAAATACGTTCCGATGACATTTCTCCACCAAATGACAGAAACCTGACGAACCTCGAGATCGATGGGTTTCTGACTCAAATGGATACGACTATAAAACGAACAATAGACAGAACAATCCCAAAATATAAGGAACAAGACCCTACTGGTTTATACAAGAACGCGACAATCGACGCACTACACCGACAAAAAAGTGGACTGCTGACTAGATTGAAACTTCTGTACAGACGTTTCACGGACACACGTGATCTGGAGATTAGGACATTGAAGTCGTCGATCAAATACATTAACGTTCTGATTAGACAAAACTATAGATTATCTATTAATTTATATTGGGATAACAGAATTCGGGCTGTTAATTCTAGCGACCCTAGTATGTTTCCCCAAATAAATAAGATATTTAGAAGAAATGATCAAAACGATCTTCCATGTCTTAAACTCCAGAGGACAACAGATAACGAAGACGTACTAACGATTGCGGGAATTGATCCGGAAGGTGCCGTTTTCGATGATAATTATTATATTATAGAAGATCCTCAGGAAAAGGTAGAGGCTGTAGGGGCTGCTTTCCAGCAAGTGTATAAGGTGAATGCTAGCATTCGTCCGAATCATGACCTGGAGAACAGAGCCTTACTGCACAACTTCTACCTTGGAAATAACATAACGCAATGGCGATCTGAGAATACTGGTTTCACCGGGTTCAATGACGAAAACTTGGCAAACGCCACCATCGCCGAGCGAAATGGACCCAGTTCATTGTTAATTTCGAAGGTAGAACTTCAGTTAATTTTTCAAACATTAAAGAAAAAGAAATCTGCGGGTGTCGATGGTATACCCAACATTGTGTTACGACATCTCCCTAAGGAAGCTATAGACATTTATACCACACTGTTTAACAACGCATTGAATAATGCATATTATCCAGTGAGTTGGAAGACAGCTGTGGTCCATCCTCTCCCCAAAAAGGGAAAGGACAGCTCCAATCCGGCAAATCTTCGGTCGATAAGTCTTCTTCCAAGTATCAGTAAGGTATTCGAAAAGATTCTCAATAGAGCTCTGTTCAAGTGGGCTGAGGACAAGAATATTATTCCAGACAATCAGTTTGGCTTTAAGGCGGGACATGATACTATTCATGCCGCGTCTAAGTTAGTTTCTGATGTTCAATGGAACAAAGCGAAAAATCAATGCACAGGTGCCGTTCTTGTTGATTTAGAGAAGGCTTTCGACACCGTATGGTTAGAGGGTCTTTATCTGAAATTAACCAGATTTGGCATAAGTAAACCACTGTTATATATGCTTCATGACATGCTCAATGGTAGAAAGTTTGTTGTCAAAAGTGGCAATGTAACTTCCACCACAACTTTTGATATTAAAAACGGTCTACAGCAAGGAGCTGTGAACTCGCCGATTCTTTTTAGTATTTACACCAGCGATCTGATAGGTAGTCTCACTCATGCGATTGCGTATGCCGATGACCTTGTAGCGTACAGGACGGGTCCAAAAGTTGAAGTCATCAGAATTCTCTTGCAGCGTGACTTCGACAAGATTCAGCGATATTGTGATGACTGGAAGTTAAAAATTAACTTTCAGAAATCAGAAACTATCCTGTTTAGAACCCCTTTGTCTAGGGCTTCTAGGGATACAAGAAAGAACTGGAGAAATCTAGTGATCGTTGGACCAAGTGGACATCCACTGGCGAGTAAAGATGTAGTAAAGTACCTTGGTATATGGCTAGATCAGTATCTATATTTCAATCGACATATAGATGCTGCTCTGGCCAGAGCTAGGGGAGCGTTTGCTCTGACAAGACGGTTGTTTTATAGCAGCCGCCTTGAAAACAGGGTGAAGGTGATTTGCTACATGGCCCTCATTCGGCCGATGATTGCCTATGGGTGCCCTGTGTGGTTTAACGTTGCCCCATCTCAAATGGAAAAGATTCGGGTGTTTGAGAGGCAGTGTCTTAGGACCTGTCTTGGATTACACAGAACACCAGAGTCGGAGTACAAACATTATTATGCCAACGAGGTCTTATACAACGGGGCCAATATAAACAGGATAGATAACTTTTTAATTAAGCTGATTCGGGGTCACATTGCAAGAGCGATGACCTCAGCCAATGGACTTATTTTCGGGGCTTATTACCCCAATGAAGAATATAGTGAGAGCGTTTGTCTTAACGGTTTCATCCCGCCCGAGACATTCCTCTATTTAGACAGTCGGGGGCTGATACAGGATAGATTGGCGGTTCCGTTAATCTACCACGTCGGCCGTAGAACTGTGGATCGGCGAATCCTGTATGGTCGAGACGTCGGCTCTGGGAACGGAGCAGAGCGTCTGCGGTTCAGTAGAGCTGTGCCCCTTCGGGATAAAAAGGACGTAGATAAGCAAGTTAAAAAATACTGGTGGTTGGGTGACCACCTTGATATTGATGGTTAGTCGAAGTTGTTGCATTGGCCGACCTACGTATTTCTAAGGTATAACTAGGTAGATTAAGTAGGACAGTGACGGTGGCACCAAAAAAAAGATAAAAAATCCAAAAAAATTGCTGTCTGCTGTGGATATGTGCTTGAGCGCATACATATGTATATGTGTTAATATATGCATATGTATGCGCGTGTGTTCATGTGCATAGGCTGATGACAAAAAAAAAAAAAAAAAAAAAAAAAAACCCTGCTGGTGGCTGTTCTAGTTTTAAGTTATTTTAAGTATTTTTAAGTAGTTTTAAGGTACTTACGTATATTTACGTATATTTTAGTTTTATTTAGGTTAATATAGTTTTATTTAGGTACAGGGTAGTTTTAAGTTTTTAAATAAATAAAAAACGTCATTGAAAAACAAGTTTTTTAACGAATTTTCTTGTTTAGGTTAAGTAATATAGATTTAAATTTACACTAGAATTTACGCCGAAAGGCATTTTTAATATATAGCTAGAGAATAATTTAGAGCGCCCGTATGGGGCCAGTAAGTTAGTTAAGTTATTCTGTAAGCTAGTTTTTAAGGTTTTTGTCTAGCATTTAAGTTAGTTATAAGTTAAATGGAAAATAAAAATGAATTTAAAAAAAAAATAAAAAAAAAAAAAAAAAAAAAAAAAGAGTGGCAGACGACGGATCTGGTCGGCGTGGGTTCGAGCCCCACTGTGGTCCTGGCTTTTTTTTAAACGATTTCTGGGAAAAGGTAAATAGAAATCGAGAGCAACTAGAAAGAGAGATGGGAAAACCAACGGGGACATCGAAAGATGGTCCCCCAACAACAAGGAAGACAGTTGGACCATCAGGTGATGTGTCATCCGACTATCAAGTAGCGGGGCCATCAGGCCAAGCACTAAAACCAACTGTAGCAGGGCAGTCCAAAGCCCAAAAAGCAACAACAACAGCAGCAGCAGCAGCAGGACTAGTAAAGCCCAAAGTGGCAACAACAACAACAACAGCAACGACAACTACAACAACATCGTCATCGGCACGTGCCGAGGTCGGAATCAGCAGCATGGCAACTGCAAAGACATCGAGCCCTATTAAAGGGAAAAATGCAGGACCGGCATGTGTCGATGAACAAGACCCTTTGAAGAGAAGGTGCCACATCAGGTACAAACCAAACCTGGTAGTTAAGAAGCGTACCTCAGACATAGGAGGGCGCGGGCGTTCAGCCAAGGCCTCGGCTCAGGCAAAAATACAGAGGCAGCTGGATAGCTCCTCCAACGACGATGACGACAACGACAAGAACGTAGAAGGCGACGATGAAGCGGAGGTGGATGACAGGCACGTCAAAGAGGCTGACGGAGCGATCGCCGCTGTCAATCCAAATGATAAGGACGCCAGTCTAACCGGCGAAGAAAACGCCGCTGACGATAATGCGGATGACATCTCTTACATGTCTGTGGAAGGAGAAGGACATTACGTCAGTGGCGAGGTAGTTGAGCTGTCCGACGAGGAAGAGGACCAGCAGATCGAGGCTCTGACAGAGCAGATCTCTTCGCTCATTGAGCTGGTTGAAGCGCTCAAAAAGAAGCAGGAGGCAAGACGGGAGAAGGAGCGCATAGCTGCTCTTGAGCAGCGCACCCGCCAACAAGCGCTCCAAGAGCAAGCTTCGCTACAACAGCAGCCTCCTAAGGAACAAAAACCACTCCCAGACCAGCAGCAGCCACAGAAGCAGCAGTCAAAAAAGCAGCCACAGAAACAGCTTAATAAGCCCCAACAACCGGCTCAGCAACCACAGCATCAGCCTCAGCAACAGCAAGCAAAACAAAAACAACAACAACAACAACCACAACAGCAACGTCAACAGACACAGCAGCAGCAACAACAGCAACAGCAACAACCGCAACAGCAACAACCGCAGCAATCACAACAGCAGCAGACCCAACAGCAGCCGATGCAACAGCAGCAGAGACAACAGCAGCAGTCACAACAACAGCAACAACAGCAACAGCCACAAGCAAAGAAAGGTAAGGTGCCACCTATTAATACTTATAAAATGCATTTAAAAGACACAATTGAAATATGTAGGTCGGTCATAGGCAACAATTTCATAATTAAGCGGCTTAACGCAGACAGGCATTCCATTCAGTGCTCATCTTTAGAGCACTACAAAAAAGTGAAAGACCTTCTGTCCCAAACTAGAACAGAATACTATAGTTTCACCCCGAAGGAAGACAAGCTTCAAACAGTCCTCCTGAAGGGTATCGAATCCTCTACGGATCCGCAGGCGCTCTTAGCTGAGCTCCGTCAAGTGGCGAGCGACGATCTCGAGTTTATCGGGGTCCGACCGTTCACCACAGTCAAAGCCAGACGGGAGAAACGGAATTTACCATTTTTCCTAGTTCAACTCTCGCCCCAAAGCAAATTGAGTGGTCTAAGGAATATAACAGTCCTGGATTACCAAGTTGTACGATGGGAAAAACTAAATAAGCAGAAAGACATGCTTCAATGCATGAACTGCCAAGGGTTCGGACACGTTGCAGTTAACTGTGGTATGGACCCAGTCTGTGTTAAATGTGGAGATACCCACAAAACAGTGGAGTGTAAACTCGGGCAAGATAGGGTCACAGATATGACCCAGTTAAAATGTGCGCTCTGCCGAGGCTCCGGGCACCCCGCAAACTATCGGGGATGTCCGAAGTTTCAGGAGATAAGGCAAAACAAAGCCCAAAAGAAAACAGTAGAGGTGAGACGCCCTGAAGTACGCCAGAAAACAACTTCCGTCAATCCCGCAATTTCTTACGCCCAAATCGCGTCTGGAAGGGGAAACACGGTACAGCCTCAACCACAGGTAGCCAAACAGGTCCAAGTGCCTACGGCTCCTGTGCCAGAGGCAGATCTGATGCAGGTGTTGCTGACCATTCATGGTCAGTTAACCGACGTGCAAAAACAGATCAGGGAGCAGGCGGCTAGGGTGGATTACCTCTACTCTATTCTGCCGGCAACGCGAAATGGTTAAAGGCGCGCTGCCTGAGCGACCCTTTAAGATCCTAGCTGTGAATGTTAATTCGCTGATTAGGACCGAACGTAGAGCAAACCTCTTTCATTTGCTGCAGGACCAAAGTCCTGATGTGTTAATGGCTAGCGAAACTAAGCTAAACCAGAAACACAAATTGACTAATAATAATTACAATATCGTGCGAAGGGATCGGCCTAACTCCTCTCAAGGGGGTGGGGTCGCAATCTTCATACGAAAGGGCATTAAATTTAAGGTTATATATAATAGTGAAGTGCGAAGATTTGGGCAGCTAGAAGCCTGCATCATTTGCATTCCGCTCCTGCAGAGGAAAAGAATGTACGTGATCTCGGCGTACGCACCCGAAGCACCTCAGCCTGCTAATTTTATCGCAGAACTCGAAAAACTTTTCGAATGCTTAAGACTGCACTTGGATGAAAATTATTATCTAATGGCAGGAGATTTGAACGCCAAACATGAAGATTGGGGAAATCAAATTCAAAATCTGAGAGGGTACCATTTATTTAATTGGATGGGTCGTCACAGTGTTGAGTGTAGGATCGATCTTTTTGCGACAGATAGACCTTCGTTTCCTAGGAGCGGTGGCTTTCTGGATCTTTTACTGCTTGACTCACGACTTGTTATAACTGACGCAACAAATCAACAGACAAGAAACTGTTTACGAACAATCGAATACGACAGCGATCACTGCGGACTTGCCACCGTAATACAGCTTCCGAGCGAACTTGTGGAATTGGATGAGTATGTGCCTGTGCACTCTTACAATTTCAGTAAGACGCGCTGGCCACGCTTCTCCAACGCCTTGGCAAGAGAAATACGTTCCGAGGACATTTCTCCACCAAATGACAGAAACCTGACGAACCTCGAGATCGACGGGTTTCTGACTCAAATGGATACGACTATAAAACGAACAATGGACAAAACAATCCCAAAATATAAGGAACAAGACCCAAACGGTTTATACAAGAACGCGATAATCGACGCACTACACCGACAAAAAAGTGGACTGCTGACTAGGTTGAAACTTCTTTATAGACGTTTCACGGTAACACGTGATCTGGAGATTAGGACATTGAAGTCGTCGATCAAAAACATTAACGTTCTGATTAGACAAAACTATAGATTATCTATTAATTTATATTGGGATAACAGAATTCGGGCTGTTAATTCTAGCGACCCTAGTATGTTTCCCCAAATAAATAAGATATTTAGAAGAAATGATCAAAACGATCTTCCATGTCTTAAACTCCAGAGGACAACAGATAACGAAGACGTACTAACGATTGCGGGAATTGATCCGGAGGGTGCCGTTTTCGATGACAATTTTTATATGATAGAAGATCCTCAGGAAAAGGTAGAAGCTGTAGGGGCTGCTTTCCAGCAAGTGTATAAGGTGAATGCTAGCATTCGTCCGAATCATGACCTGGAGAACAGAGCCTTGCTGCACAATTTCTATCTTGGAAATAACATAACGCAATGGCGATCTGAGAATACTGGTTTCACCGTGTTCAATGACGAAAATTTGGCAAACGCCACCATCGCCGAGCAAAATGGACCCAGTTCATTGTTAATTTCGAAGGTAGAACTTCATTTAATTTTTCAATCATTAAAGAAAAAGAAATCTGCGGGGGTCGATGGTATACCCAACATTCTGTTACGACATCTCCCTGAGGAAGCCATAGACATTTATACCACACTGTTTAACAACGCATTGAATAATGCATATTATCCAGTGAGTTGGAAGACAGCTGTGGTCCATCCTCTCCCCAAAAAGGGAAAGGACAGCTCCAATCCGGCAAATCTTCGGTCGATAAGTCTTCTTCCAAGTATCAGTAAGGTATTCGAAAAGATTCTCAATAGAGCTCTGTTCAAGTGGGCTGAGGACAAGAATATTATTCCAGACAATCAGTTTGGCTTTAAGGCGGGACATGACACTATTCATGCCGCGTCTAAGTTAGTTTCTGATGTTCAATGGAACAAAGCGAAAAATCCATGCACGGGTGCCGTTCTTGTTGATTTAGAGAAGGCTTTCGACACCGTATGGTTAGAGGGTCTTTATCTGAAATTAACCAGATTTGGCATAAGTAAACCACTGTTGTATATGCTTCATGACATGCTCAATGGTAGAAAGTTTGTTGTCAAAAGTGGCAATGTAACTTCCACCACAACTTTTGATATTAAAAACGGTCTACAGCAAGGAGCTGTGAACTCGCCGATTCTTTTTAGTGTTTACACCAGCGATCTGATAGGTAGTCTCACTCATGCGATTGCGTATGCCGATGACCTTGTAGCGTACAGGACGGGTCCAAAAGTTGAAGTCATCAGAATTCTCTTGCAGCGTGACTTCGACAAGATTCAGCGATATTGTGATGACTGGAAGTTAAAAATTAACTTTCAGAAATCAGAAACTATCCTGTTTAGAACCCCTTTGTCTAAGGCTTCTAGGGATACAAGAAAGAACTGGAGAAATCTAGTGATCGTTGGACCAAGTGGACATCCACTGGCGAGTAAAGATGTAGTAAAGTACCTTGGTATCTGGCTAGATCAGTATCTATATTTCAATCGACATATAGATGCTGCTCTGGCCAGAGCTAGGGGAGCGTTTGCTCTGACAAGACGGTTGTTTTATAGCAGCCGCCTTGAAAACAGAGCGAAGGTGATTTGTTACATGGCCCTCATACGGCCGATGATTGCCTATGGGTGCCCTGTGTGGTTTAACGTTGCCCCATCTCAAATGGAAAAGATTCGGGTGTTTGAGAGGCAGTGTCTTAGGACCTGTCTTGGATTACACAGAACACCAGAGTCGGAGTACAAACATTATTATGCCAACGAGGTCTTATACAACGGGGCCAATATAAACAGGATAGATAACTTTTTAATTAAGCTGATTCGGGGTCACATTGCAAGAGCGATGACCTCAGCCAATGGACTTATTTTCGGGGCTTATTACCCCAATGAAGAATATAGTGAGAGCGTTTGTCTTAACGGTTTCATCCCGCCCGAGACATTCCTCTATTTAGACAGTCGGGGGCTGATACAGGATAGATTGGCGGTTCCGTTAATCTACCACGTCGGCCGTAGAACTGTGGATCGGCGAATCCTGTATGGTCGAGACGTCGGCTCTGGGAACGGAGCAGAGCGTCTGCGGTTCAGTAGAGCTGTGCCCCTTCGGGACAAAAAGGACTGTTACAAGCAAGTTCAAAAATACTGGTGGTTGGGTGACCACCTTGATATTGATGGTTAGTCAAAATTGTTGCCTTGGCCGACCCACGTATTTTTAAGTATTAATAGGTTTTTTATTTTATGTAGGACAGTGGTGGCACCAAAAAAATTATAAAAACTGCATTTGCTTGTGGATATGTACATTGGGCGCTAGTACATAAGCATATATATTCATTTATGCATATGTGTGGGTGTGTGTGCATTTGCATAAGCTTCTGCGAAAAAAAAAAAAAAAAAAAAAAAAAAAAAAAAAAAAAATACGCTGCGGGTGGCTGTTGTAGTTTTAAGTTATTTTAAGTATTTTTAAGTAGTTTAAGTTAATTACGTATATTTACGTATATTTTAGTTTTATTTAGGTTAATTTAGTTTTATTTAGGTAAAGGGTAGTTTTAAGTTTTTATATAAAATAAAATAAATGTCTTGAAAAACGAGTTTTAAAAAAATTTTCTCGTTTAGTTTTAAGTAATTTTGAATTTTAATTTAAGTAGTTTTTACGCCCAAAGGCATTTTTAATATATAGTTATAGTATAATTTAGAGCGCCCGTATGGGGCCAGTAAGTTAGTTAAGTTATTCTGTAAGCTAGTTTTTAAGGTTTTTGTCTAGCATTTAAGTTAGTTATAAGTTGAATTGAAAATAAAAACATGAATTAAAAAAAAAAAAAAAAAAAAAAAGTGGCAGACGACGGATCTCAACGGCGTGGGTTCGAGCCCCACTTTGGTCCGGGCTTTTTTTTAAATAATTTCTGGGAGAAGGTTACCAGAAATAGAGAGCAACAAGAAAAAGAGATAGGAAAACCAACGGGGACATCGAAAGATGGTCCCCCAACAACAAGGAAGGCAGTTGGAGCATCAGGTGATGTGTCATCCGACAGCCAAATAGCGGGGCCATCAGGCCAAGCAATAAAACCAACTGCAGCATTAGGGCAGTCCAAAGCCCAAAAAGCAACAACAACAACATCATTATCGGCACGTGCCGAGTCCGGAACCAGCAACATGGCAACGGCAAAAACATCAAGCCCGATAAAAGGGAAAAATCCAGGACCGGCATGTGCCAAAGAACCAGACCCTATGAAGAGAAGGCGCTACATAAGGTATAAACCAAATCTGGTAGTAAAAAAAAAACAGCAGATGTTGTAGCAGCCCAGCAAATAGGAGGGCGCGGGCGTTCAGCCAAGTCTTCGGCTCAGGCCAAAATACAGAGGCAGCTGGATAGCTCCTCCAACGACGACGACGACAACAACAAAAGCAACGACAACAACGACCAGAACGAAGAAGGCGACGATGAAGCTGAGGCGGACGACATAAACGTCAAAGAGGCTCATGGAGCGATCACCGCCAACAATCAAAAAGACGAAAACGCCAACCTTACAGGCGAAGAAAACGGCGTTGACGCTGACGTTATCTCCTACATGTCTGTGGAAGGAGAAGGACATTACGTCAGTGGCGAGGTAGTCGAGCTGTCTGACCAAGAAGAGGACCAGCAGATTGAGGCTTTGACGGAGCAAATCTCTTCACTCATAGAGCTAGTCGAAGCGCTAAAAAAGAAGCAGGAGGCAAGACGGGAGAAGGAGCGCATAGTTGCTCTTGAGCAGCGCAACCGCCAACAAGCGCTCCAAGAGCAAGCTACGCAACAACAGCAGCCTCCTAAAGAACAACAACCACTCCCAGACCAGCAGCAGCCACAGAAGCAGCAATCAAGGAAGCAGCCACAGCAACAGCTTCATAAGCCACAACAACCGTCTCGGCAATCACAGCATCAGCCTCAGCAACAGCAAGCAAAACAGCAACAACAACCACAACAACCACAACAGCAACGACAACAGACACAGAAGCAGCAACAGCAGCAGCGACAACCGCAACAGCAACAACCGCAACAGCAACAAACGCAGCAGACACAACAGCAGCAGTCACAACAACCGCAACAACAGCAGCAGCCACAAGCAAATCGAGGTAAGGTGCCACCCATTGACACATTTAAGATAAAAGAAACTATTCAGATATGTAGGTCGGTCGTAGGCAACAATTTTACAATCAAGCGTTTAAGCGCAGACAGGCATTCTATTCAGTGCTCATCTTTAGAGCACTACAAAAAAGTTAAAGACCTTCTGTCTCAAACTAGAACTGAATTTTATTGTTTCACCCCGAAGGAATACAAGCTTCAAACAGTCCTCCTGAAGGGTATCGAATCCTCTACGGATCCGCAGGCGCTCTTAGCAGAGCTCCGTCAAGTGGCGCTCTGCCGAGGCTCCGGGCACCCCGCAAACTATCGGGGATGTCCGAAGTTTCAGGAGATAAAGCAAAACAAAGCCCAAAAGAAACCAGTTGAGGTGAGACGCCCTGAAGTACGCCAGACAATAACTTCCGTCAATCCCGCAATTTCTTACGCCCAAAGGGCGTCTGGAAAGGGAAACACGGTACAGCCTCAACCACAGGTAGCCAAACAGGTCCAAGTGCCTACGGCTCCTGTGCCAGAGGCAGATCTGATGCAGGTGTTGCTGACCATTCATGGTCAGTTAACCGACGTGCAAAAACAGATCAGGGAGCAGGCGGCTAGGGTGGATTACCTCTACTCTATTCTGCCGGCAACGCGAAATGGTTAAAGGCGCGCTGCCTGAGCGACCCTTTAAGATCCTAGCTGTGAATGTTAATTCGCTGATTAGGACCGAACGTAGAGCAAACCTCTTTCATTTGCTGCAGGACCAAAGTCCTGATGTGTTTATGGCTAGCAAAACTAAACTAAACCAGAAACATAAACTGACTAATAAAAATTACAATATCGTAAGAAAGGATCGGCCCAACTCCTCTCAAGGGGGTGGGGTCGCAATCTTCATACGAAAGGGCATTAAACATAAAGTTATATATAGTAGTGAAGTGCGAAGATTCGGGTTGCTTGAAGCCTGCATCGTTTGCGCTCCTCTCCAGCAGGGGAAAAGAATGTACGTGATCGCGGCGTACGCACCCGAAGCACCTCAGCCTGCTAATTTTATCGCATAACTCGAAAAACTTTTTGAATGCTTAAGACTGAACTTGGATGAGAATTATTATCTCATGACAGGGGACTTAAACGCCAAACATGTAGATTGGGGAAACCAAATACAAAATCCTAGAGGGAACCATCTTTTTAATTGGATGGGTCGATACAGTGTTGAGTGTAGGATCGATCTTTTGGCTACAGATAGACCGTCATTTCCGAAAAGTGGTAGTTTTCTGGATCTTTTACTACTTGACTCACGACTAGTTATAACTGACGCAACAAATCAACAGACAAGAAACTGTTTACGAACGATTGAATACGACAGTGATCATTGCGGACTTGCCACCGTAAAACAGCTTCCGAGCGAACTTGTGGAATTGGATGAGTATGTGCCTGTGCACTCTAACAATTTCAGTAAGACGCGCTGGCCACGCTTTTCCAACGCCTTGGCAAGAGAAATACGTTCCGATGACATTTCTCCACCAAATGACAGAAACCTGACGAACCTCGAGATCGACGGGTTCCTGACTCAAATGGATACGACTATAAAACGAACAATGGACAGAACAATCCCAAAATATAAGGAACAAGAACCTACTGGTTTATACAAGAACGCGACAATCGACGCACTACACCGACAAAAAAGTGGACTGCTGACTAGATTGAAACTTCTGTACAGACGTTTCACGGACACGCGTGATCTGGAGATTAGGATATTGAAGTCGTCGATCAAAAACATTAATGTTCTGATTAAACAAAATTATAGATTGTCTATTAATTTATATTGGGATAACAGAATTCGTGCCGTTAATTCCAGCGACCCTAGTATGTTTCCCCAAATAAATAAGATATTTAGAAGAAATAATCAAAACGAACTTCCATGTCTTAAACTTCAGAGGACAATAGATAACGAAGACGTACTTACGATTGCGGGAATAGATCCGGAGGGTGCCGTTTTCGATGATAACTTTTTTATGATAGAAGATCCTCAAGAAAAGGTAGAAGCTGTAGGGGCTGCTTTCCAGCAAGTGTATAAGGTGAATGCTAGCATTCGTCCGAATCATGACCTGGAGAACAGAGCCTTACTACACAACTTCTACCTTGGAAATAACATAACGCAATGGCGATCTGAGAATACCGGTTTCACCGTGTTCAATGACGAAAATTTGGCAAACGCCACCATCGCCGAGCGAAATGGACCCAGTTCATTGTTAATTTCGAAGGTAGAACTTCAGTTAATTTTTCAAACATTAAAGAAAAAGAAATCTGCGGGGGTCGATGGTATACCCAACATTGTGTTACGACATCTCCCTGAGGAAGCCATAGACATTTATACCACACTGTTCAACAACGCATTGAAAAATGCATTTTATCCAGTGAGTTGGAAGACAGCTGTGGTCCATCCTCTCCCCAAAAAGGGAAAGGACAGCTCCAATCCGGCAAATCTTCGGTCGATAAGTCTTCTTCCAAGTATCAGTAAGGTATTCGAAAAGATTCTCAATAGAGCTCTGTTCAAGTGGGCTGAGGACAAGAATATTATTCCAGACAATCAGTTTGGCTTTAAGGCGATACATGACACTATTCATGCCGCGTCTAAGTTAGTTTCTGATGTTCAATGGAACAAAGCGAAAAATCAATGCACGGGTGCCGTTCTTGTTGATTTAGAGAAGGCTTTCGACACCGTATGGTTAGAGGGTCTTTATCTGAAATTAACTAGATTTGGCATAAGTAAACCACTGTTATATATGCTTCATGACATGCTTAATGGTAGAAAGTTTGTTGTCAAAAGTGGCAATGTAACTTCCGCCACAACTTTTGATATTAAAAACGGTCTACAGCAAGGAGCTGTAAACTCGCCGATTCTTTTTAGTATTTACACCAGCGATCTGATAGGTAGTCTCACTCATGCGATTGCGTATGCCGATGACCTTGTAGCGTACAGGACGGGTCCAAAAGTTGAAGTCATCAGAATTCTCTTGCAGCGTGACTTCGACAAGATTCAGCGATATTGCGATGACTGGAAGTTAAAAATTAACTTTCAGTAATCAGAAACTATCCTGTTTAGAACCCATTTGTCTATGGCTTCTAGAGATACAAGTAAGAACTGGAGAAATCTAGTGATCGTTGGACCAAGTGGACATCAACTGGCGAGTAAAGATGTAGTAAAGTACCTTGGTATCTGGCTAGATCAGTATCTATATTTCAATCGACATATAGATGCTGCTCTGGCCAGAGCTAGGGGAGCGTTTGCTCTGACAAGACGGTTGTTTTATAGCAGCCGCCTTGAAAACAGGGTAAAGGTGATTTGCTACATGACCCTCATCCGGCCGATGATTGCCTATGGGTGCCCTGTGTGGTTTAACGTTGCCCCATCTCAAATGGAAAAGATTCGGGTGTTTGAGCGGCAGTGTCTTAGACGCTGCCTTGGATTACACAGAACACCAGAGTCGGAGTACACACATTACTATGCCAACGAGGTTCTATACAACAGGGCCAATATAAACAGGATAGAAAACTTTTTAATCAAGCTGATTCGGGGTCACATTGCAAGAGCGATGACCTCGACCAATGGACTTTTTTTTTTGTTCCATTGAACATCAGAAACTAACTTAGACGCGGCATGAATAGTGTCATGTCCCGCCTTAAAGCCGAACTGATTGTCTGGAATAATATTCTTGTCTTCAGCCCACTTGAACAGAGCTCTATTGAGAATCTTTTCGAATACCTTACTGATACTTGGAAGAAGACTTATCGACCGAAGATTTGCCGGATTGGAGCTGTCCTTTCCCTTTTTGGGGAAAGGGTGGACCACAGCTGTCTTCAAACTCACTGGATAATATGCATTATTCAATGCGTTGTTGAACAGTGTGGTATAAATGTCTATGGCTTCCTCAGGGAGATGTCGTAACACAATGTTGGGTATACCATCGACCCCCGCAGATTTCTTTTTCTTTTATGTTTGAAAAATCAACTGAAGTTCTACCTTTGAAATTAACAATGAACTGGGTCCATTTTGCTCGGCGATGGTGGCGTTTGCCAAATTTTCGTCATTGAACCCGGTGAAACCAGTATTCTCAGATCGCCATTGCGTTATGTTATTTCCAAGGTAGAAGTTGTGTAGTAAGGCTCTGTTCTCCAGGTCATGATTCAGACGAATGTTAGCATTCACCTTAAACACTTGCTGGAAAGCAGCCCCTACAGCTTCTACCTTTTCCTGAGGAACTTCTATCATAAAAAAGTTATCATCGAAAACGGCACCTTCCGGGTCTATTCCCGCAATCGTAAGTACGTCTTCGTTATCTGTTGTCCTCTGAAGTTTAAGACATGGAAGTTCGTTTTGATAATTTCTTCTAAATATCTTATTTATTTGGGGAAACATACTAGGGTCGCTAGAATTAACGGCCCGAATTCTGTTATCCCAATATAAGTTAATAGACAATCTATAATTTTGTTTAATCAGAACATTAATGTTTTTAATCGACGTGTGTCCGTGAAATGTCTGTAAAGAAGTTTCAATCTAGTCAGCAGTCCACTTTTTTGTCGGTGTAGTGCGTCGATTATCGCGTTCTTGTATAAACCAGTAGGGTCTTGTTCCTTATATTTTGGGATTGTTCTGTCCATTGTTCGTTTTATAGTCGTATCCATTTGAGTCAGGAACCCGTCGATCTCGACGTTCGTCAGGTTTCTGTCATTTGGTGGAGAAATGTCATCGGAACGTATTTCTCTTGCCAAGGAGTTGGAAAAGCGTGGCCAACGCGTCTTACTGAAATTGTAAGAGTGCGCAGGCACATACTCATCCAACTCCAAAAGTTCGCTCCTGAGCTGTATTACGGCGGCAAGTCCGCAGTGGTCACTGTCGTATTCAATCGTTCGCAAACAGTTTTTTGTATGTTGACCTACAATGTCAGTTATTATCAGTCTTGAGTCAAGCAGGAGTAGATCAAGAAAACTACCACTTCTCGGAAAAGACGGTCTATCTGTAGCTAGAAGGTCGGTCCTATTCTCAACACTGTATCGTCCCATCCAATTAAAAAGATGGTTCCCTCTAGGATTTTGTACTTGATTTCCCCAATCTAAATGTTTGGCGTTCAAGTCCCCTGCCATGAGATAATAATTCTCATCCAAGTTCAGTCTTTAGCATTCGAAAAGTTTTTCGAGTTCTGCGATAAAATTAGCCGGCTGAGGTGCGTCAGGTGCGTACACCGCGATTGCGTACATTCTTTTCCCCTGCTGGAGAGGAATGCAAACGATGCAGGCTTCTAGCAATCCGAATCTTCACACTTCGCTATCATATATAACCTTATGTTTAATGCCCTTTCGTATGAAGATTGCGACCCCACCCCCTTGAGAGGAGTTGGGCCGATCCCTTCTTACGATATTGTAATTTTTATTAGTCAGTTTGTGTTTCTGGTTTAGCTTAGTTTCGCTAGCCATAAATACATCAGGACTTTGGTCTTGCAGCAAATGAAAGAGGTTTGCTCTACGTTCGGTCCTAATCAGCGAATTAACATTCACAGCTAGGATCTTAAAGGGTCGCTCAGGCAGCGCGCCTTTAACCATTTCGCGTTGCCGGCAGAATAGAGTAGAGGTAATCCACCCTAGCCGCCTGCTCCCTTATCTGTTTTTGCACATCGGTTAACTGACCATGAATGGTCAGCAACACCTGCATCAGATCTGATTCTGGCGCAGGAGCCGTAGGCACTTGGACCTGTTTGGCTACCTGTGGTTGAGGCTGTTCCGTGTTTCCCTTTCCAGACGCCATTTGGGCGTAAGGAATTGCGGGGTTGACGGAAGTTGATGTCTGGCGTACTTCAGGGCGTCTCACCTCTACTGTCTTCTTTTGGTCTTTGTTTTTTTTCATTTCCTGAAACTTCGGACATCCCCGATAGTTTGCGGGGTGTCCGGAGCCTCGGCTAAGTGCACACTTTAACTGGGTCCTGTCTTCGACCCTCTCTTTACGGAGCTTACATTCACCTATCTTGTGGGAATCTCCACATTTGACACAAACTGGATCCATACCACAGTTTGCTGCCACGTGGCCGTATCCTTGGCAGTTCATGCATTGAAGCATGTCTCTCTGCCTATTTAATTTTTCCCATCTTACAATTTGGTAGTTTAGGACGGTTATACTCCTTAAACCACTCAACTTGCTTTGGGGCGAGAGCTGAACGAGGAAGAATGGTAAATTCCGTTTCTCCCGTCTGGCCTTAACTGTGGAAAACGGTCTGACCCCGATAAAATCGAGATCATCGCTCGCCACTTGACGGAGCTCAGCTAAGAGTTCCTGCAGATCCGTAGAGGATTCGATACCCTTCAGGAGGACTGTTTGTAGCTTGTCTTCCTTCGGGGTGAAACTGTAGTATTCTGTCTTCGTTTGAGACAGGAGATCTTTAATTTTTTTATAATGCTCGACCGAAGAGCAATGAATAGCGTGTCGGTCTGCGTTCAACCTTTTAATAATAAAATTGTTGCCTATGGCCGACTTACATAATTCTATAGTGTCTTTCAATTCTGTTTTGAAGGTATTAATTGGTGGCACCTTACCTTTCTTTGCTTGTGGCTGTTGCTGTTGCTGCTTCTGTTGTGACTGCTGCTGTTGTGTCTGCTGCTGTTGTGACTGCTCCGGTTGTCGCTGTTGTTGTAGTTTTTGCTGCTGTTGTTGCTTCTGTGTCTTTTGTTGTTGTCGTTGTTGAAGTGGTTGTTGTATTTGTTTTTGTTGCTGTACTTTCGGTTGCTGCTGCTGTTGCTGGGGCTTTAGTTTTTGCGTCTGCTGAGGACGATGTTGGGGCTGCAGTTCCTGTGTCGGCTGCTTCTTTTTGTGCTGTTGATCCGGGAGAGGTTGTTGTTGCTTGTGAGGCTGCTGCATTTGTGCTGCTTTTTGTTGCTCTTGGAGCGTTTTTTGTCGTTGGCTTTCAAGAGCAACTGTGCGCTCTTTTTCCCTACGCGCTTCTTGCTTAACTTTGAGTGCTTTAACCATTTCCATGAGGGAAGAGATTTGCTCTGTCAGTGATTCGATTTTTCCCTGCTCATCTTCTGACTCTTCTGGAGGTGAAAGGTCCACCAACTCGCCACTCACGTAGTGCCCCTCCCCTTCTACGGACATGTATGCAATGTCTTCGGCATCTACTTCAGTGACGTAATGCTCACATGTCTTCTTGACGGTTACATCGTTGTTTGTTTCTTTGGCGATTTCGTCTTCAGCCTCTGCCTCGTCATCGCCCTCATGGTCATGTTCGTTGTTTTGTGTGTCATCATTCTCATAGGAGGAGCTTTCTAAATGCCTCTGCATTTTGGCTTGAGCGGAGGCCTTAGCCAACTTAGCTCTGGTGCTCCTATCGGCACGATTTATGAGGTGTGGCTTGTATCTAATGATACGTCTCCTTTTCTTATCCCCCTTTGAATAGGCTATGGCACCGGCTGGTGTTGATATCATGCCTTTTTCAAAGCTTGTTGTTGCAGTCGCTATGCTGCTTGTATTAGCTTCGGCACGTGCCGATGACGCTGTCTTTGTTGGCTGGGTTTCTTTGGAAGGCACCGCTACCGTAACTGCTGCTGCTGCATCACCTGATGTTCTGGCTGCTTCACTTGTTGTTTGAGCAATTTCCGATTTCCCCGTTGACTTTATCATTTGCTGTTGTTCCTTCTCCTCTCGGTTTTTGTTGACCTTTTCCCAGAACTTATTTAAAAAAAAGCCCTGACCAGGGTGGGGCTCGAACCCACGCCCTTCCAGTCTGTCGTCGACCACGCTTTTTTTTTTTTTTTTTTTTTTTTTTTTTTTTAATTCATTTTTTATTTTTCATTTTCTTATATCTATCTTAATGCTAGACAAAAAATCTTAAACAACTAGCTTACATATTAACTTAACTAACTTACTGGCCCCATGCGGGCGCTCTAAATTAAACTGTGACTATACTTAAACCATGCCTTTCGACGTAAAATAACTTATATTTAAAATTCATGATAACTTAAAACTAACGAGAAAATTATTCAAAAAAACTCATTATCTATATCATTGTTTTTTTAAATTTTTTATAAAACTTAAAGCTACCCTTTACCTAAATAAAACTAATTAAAACTAAATTAAAACTAACTTAAACTACATTATATCTAATTAAAACTACTTAAAATAACTTAAAACTAGAACAGCCACCAGCAATTTTTTTTTTTTTTTTTTTTTGTGCCACCGTCCTGTTCTACCTACTCTACTCTACCTATATTTACCTTAGAACTATGTAAGTCGGCCAAAGCAATAATGTGGTCAACTTTCAATATCACGGTGGTCACCCAACCACCAGAATTTTTTGACTTGTTCAATTAAGTCCTTTCTGTCCCGAAGGGGCACAGCTCTACTGAACCGCAGACGCTCTGCTCCGTTCCCTGAGCCGACGTCCCGATCGTAAAGAAGTCGCCGATCCACAGTCCTACGGCTGACGTGGTAGATTAACGGAACCGCCAATCTATCCTGTATCAGCCCACGACTGTCTAAATAGAGGAATGTCTCGGGCGGGATGAAACCGTTAAGACGTACACTTTCGCTATACTCATCATTGGGGTAGTAAGCCCCAAAAATAAGTCCATTGGTTGAGGTCATCGCTCTTGCAATGTGACCCCGAATCAGCTTGATTAAAAAGTTATCTATCCTGTTTATATTGGCCCTGTTGTATAGAACCTCGTGTGCATAGTAATGTGTGTACTCCGACTCTGGTGTTCTGTGCAATCCAAGGCAGCGTCTAAGACACTGCCTCTCAAACACCCGAATCTTTTCCATTTGAGATGGGGCAACGTTGAACCACACAGGGCACCCATAGGCAATCATTGGCCGGATAAGGGCCATGTAGCAAATCACCTTTACTCTGCTGTCGAGGCGGCTGCTATAGAACAACCGTCTTGTCAACCCAAAAGCTCCACTAGCTCTGGTCAGAGCAGCATCTACATGTCGATTGAAATATAGATACTGATCTAGCCAGATGCCAAGGTACTTTACCACATCTTTACTTGCCAGTGGATGTCCACTTGGTCCAACGATCACTAGATTTCTCCAGTTCTTTCTTGTATCCCTAGAAGCCCTAGACAACGGGGTTCTAAGCAGGATAGTTTCTGACTTCTGGAAGTTAATTTTTAACTTCCAGTCATCACAATATCGCTGAATCTTGTCGAAGTCACGCTGCAAGAGAGTTCTAATGACTTCAACTTTTGGACCGGTCCTGTACGCTACAAGGTCATCGGCATACGCAATTGCATGAGTGAGACTACCTATCAGATCGCTGGTGTAAATACTAAAAAGAATCGGCGAGTTCACAGCTCCTTGCTGTAGACCGTTTTTAATATCAAATGTTGTGGTAGAAGTTACATTGCCACTTTTGACAACAAACTTTCTACCATTGAGCATGTCATGAAGCATATATAACAGTGGTTTACTTATGCCAAGTCTAGTTAACTTCAGATAAAGACCCTCTAACCATACGGTGTCGAAAGCCTTCTCTAAATCAACCAGAACGGCACCCGTGCATTGATTTTTCGCTTTGTTCCATTGAACATCAGAAACTAACTTAGACGCGGCATGAATAGTGTCATGCCCCGCCTTAAAGCCAAACTGATTATATGGAATAATATGTTTGTCCTCAGCCCACTTGAACAGAGCTCTATTGAGAATCTTCTCAAATACCTTACTGATACTTGGAAGAAGACTTATCGACCGAAGATTTGCCGGATTGGAGCTGTCCTTTCCCTTTTTGGGGAGAGGATGGACCACAGCTGTCTTCCAACTCACTGGATAATATGCATTATTCAATGCGTTGTTGAACAGTGTGGTATAAATGTCTACTGCTTCCTGAGGGAGATGTCGTAAAACAATGTTGGGTATGCCATCGACCCCCGCAGATTTCTTTTTCTTTAATGTTTGAAAAATTAACTGAAGCTCTACCTTCGAAATTAACAATGAACTGGGTCCATTTTGCTCGGCGATGGTGGCGTTTGCCAAGTTTTCGTCATTGAACCCGGTGAAACCGGTATTCTCGGATCGCCATTGCGTAATGCTATTTCCAAGGTAGAAGTTGTGCAGTAAGGCTCTGTTCTCCAGGTCATGATTCGGACGAATGCTAGCATTCACCTTATACACTTGCTGGAAAGCAGCACCTACAGCCTCTACTTTTTCCTGAGGATCTTCTATTATAAAAAAATTATTATCGAGAACGGCAGCTTCCGTACGTTTTCGTTATCTGTTGTCCTCTGAAGTTTAAGACATGGAAGTTCGTTTTGATCATTCCTTCTAAATAACTTATTTATTTGGGGAAACATACTAGGGTCGCTAGAATTAACGGCCCGAATTCTGTTATCCCAATATAAATTAATAGACAATCTATAATTTTGTTTAATCAGAACATTAATGTTTTTGATCGACGACTTCAATGTCCTAATCTCCTGATCACGTGTGTCCGTGAAACGTCTGTACAGACGTTTCAACCTAGTCAGAAGTCCACTTTTTTGTCGGTGTAGTGCGTCAATTGTCGCGTTCTTGTATATACCAGTAGGGTCGTGTTCCTTATTTTTTGGGATTGTTCTGTCCATTGTTCGTTTTATAGTCGTGTCCATTTGATTCAGGTACCCGTCGATCTCAACGTTCGTCAGGTTCCTGTCATTTGGTGGAGAAATGTCATCGGAACGTATTTCTCTTGCCAAGGAGTTCGAGAAGCGTGGCCAACGCGTCTTACTGAAATTGTAAGAGTGCGCAGGCACATACTCATCAAACTCCAAAAGTTCGCTCGGGAGCTGTATTACGGCGGCAAGTCCGCAGTGGTCACTGTCGTATTCAATCGTTCGTAAACAGTTTTTTGTATGTTGACCTACAGTGTCAGTTATTATCAGTCTTGAGTCAAACAGGAGTAGATCCAGAAAACTACCACTTCTCGGAAAAGACGGTCTATCTGTAGCCAGAAGGTCGATCCTACACTCAACACTATATCGACCCATCCAATTAAAAAGATGGTTCCCTCTAGGGTTTTGTACTTGATTTCCCCAATCTACATGTTTGGCGTTCAAATCTCCTGCCATGAGATAATAATTCTCATCCAAGTTCAGTCTTAAGCATTCGAAAAGTTTTTCGAGCTCTGCGATAAAATTAGCAGGCTGAGGTGCGTCAGGTGCGTACACCGCGATTGCGTACATTCTTTTTCCCTGCTGGAGAGGAATGCAAACGATGCAGGCTTCTAGCAACCCGAATCTTCGCACTTCACTATTATATATAACTTTGTGTTTAATGCCCTTTCGTATGAAGATTGCGACCCCACCCCCTTGAGAGGAGTTGGGCCGATCCCTTCTTACGATATTGTAATTTTTATTAGTCAGTTTGTGTTTCTGGTTTAGCTTAGTTTCGCTAGCCATAAACACATCAGGACTTTGGTCTTGCAGCAAATGAAAGAGGTTTGCTCTACGTTCGGTCCTAATCAGCGAATTCACATTCACAGCTAGGATCTTAAAGGGTCGCTCAGGCAGCGCGCCTTTAACCATTTCGCGTTGCCGGCAGAATAGAGTAGAGGTAATCCACCCTAGCCGCCTGCTCCCTTATCTGTTTTTGCACATCGGTTAACTGACCATGAATGGTCAGCAACACCTGCATCAGATCTGCCTCTGGCACAGGAGCCGTAGGCACTTGGACCTGTTTGGCTACCTGTGGTTGAGGCTGTTCCGTGTTTCCCTTTCCAGACGCCATTTGGGCGTAAGAAATTCCGGGATTAACGGCAGTTGTTGTCTGGCGTACTACTGGGTGTTTTACCTCCACTGTTTTCTTTTGGATCAGATCGCTGGTGTAAATACTAAAAAGAATCGGCGAGTTCACAGCTCCTTGCTGTAGACCGTTTTTAATATCAAATGTTGTGGTAGAAGTTACATTGCCACTTTTGACAACAAACTTTCTACCATTGAGCATGTCATGAAGCATATATAACAGTGGTTTACTTATGCCAAGTCTAGTTAACTTCAGATAAAGACCCTCTAACCATACGGTGTCGAAAGCCTTCTCTAAATCAACCAGAACGGCACCCGTGCATTGATTTTTCGCTTTGTTCCATTGAACATCAGAAACTAACTTAGACGCGGCATGAATAGTGTCATGCCCCGCCTTAAAGCCAAACTGATTATCTGGAATAATATGTTTGTCCTCAGCCCACTTGAACAGAGCTCTATTGAGAATCTTCTCAAATACCTTACTGATACTTGGAAGAAGACTTATCGACCGAAGATTTGCCGGATTGGAGCTGTCCTTTCCCTTTTTGGGGAGAGGATGGACCACAGCTGTCTTCCAACTCACTGGATAATATGCATTATTCAATGCGTTGTTGAACAGTGTGGTATAAATGTCTACTGCTTCCTGAGGGAGATGTCGTAAAACAATGTTGGGTATGCCATCGACCCCCGCAGATTTCTTTTTCTTTAATGTTTGAAAAATTAACTGAAGCTCTACCTTCGAAATTAACAATGAACTGGGTCCATTTTGCTCGGCGATGGTGGCGTTTGCCAAGTTTTCGTCATTGAACCCGGTGAAACCGGTATTCTCGGATCGCCATTGCGTAATGCTATTTCCAAGGTAGAAGTTGTGCAGTAAGGCTCTGTTCTCCAGGTCATGATTCGGACGAATGCTAGCATTCACCTTATACACTTGCTGGAAAGCAGCACCTACAGCCTCTACTTTTTCCTGAGGATCTTCTATTATAAAAAAATTATTATCGAGAACGGCAGCTTCCGTACGTTTTCGTTATCTGTTGTCCTCTGAAGTTTAAGACATGGAAGTTCGTTTTGATCATTCCTTCTAAATAACTTATTTATTTGGGGAAACATACTAGGGTCGCTAGAATTAACGGCCCGAATTCTGTTATCCCAATATAAATTAATAGACAATCTATAATTTTGTTTAATCAGAACATTAATGTTTTTGATCGACGACTTCAATGTCCTAATCTCCTGATCACATGTGTCCGTGAAACGTCTGTACAGACGTTTCAACCTAGTCAGAAGTCCACTTTTTTGTCGGTGTAGTGCGTCAATTGTCGCGTTCTTGTATATACCAGTAGGGTCGTGTTCCTTATTTTTTGGGATTGTTCTGTCCATTGTTCGTTTTATAGTCGTGTCCATTTGATTCAGGTACCCGTCGATCTCAACGTTCGTCAGGTTCCTGTCATTTGGTGGAGAAATGTCATCGGAACGTATTTCTCTTGCCAAGGAGTTCGAGAAGCGTGGCCAACGCGTCTTACTGAAATTGTAAGAGTGCGCAGGCACATACTCATCAAACTCCAAAAGTTCGCTCGGGAGCTGTATTACGGCGGCAAGTCCGCAGTGGTCACTGTCGTATTCAATCGTTCGTAAACAGTTTTTTGTATGTTGACCTACAGTGTCAGTTATTATCAGTCTTGAGTCAAACAGGAGTAGATCCAGAAAACTACCACTTCTCGGAAAAGACGGTCTATCTGTAGCCAGAAGGTCGATCCTACACTCAACACTATATCGACCCATCCAATTAAAAAGATGGTTCCCTCTAGGGTTTTGTACTTGATTTCCCCAATCTACATGTTTGGCGTTCAAATCTCCTGCCATGAGATAATAATTCTCATCCAAGTTCAGTCTTAAGCATTCGAAAAGTTTTTCGAGCTCTGCGATAAAATTAGCAGGCTGAGGTGCGTCAGGTGCGTACACCGCGATTGCGTACATTCTTTTTCCCTGCTGGAGAGGAATGCAAACGATGCAGGCTTCTAGCAACCCGAATCTTCGCACTTCACTATTATATATAACTTTGTGTTTAATGCCCTTTCGTATGAAGATTGCGACCCCACCCCCTTGAGAGGAGTTGGGCCGATCCCTTCTTACGATATTGTAATTTTTATTAGTCAGTTTGTGTTTCTGGTTTAGCTTAGTTTCGCTAGCCATAAACACATCAGGACTTTGGTCTTGCAGCAAATGAAAGAGGTTTGCTCTACGTTCGGTCCTAATCAGCGAATTAACATTCACAGCTAGGATCTTAAAGGGTCGCTCAGGCAGCGCGCCTTTAACCATTTCGCGTTGCCGGCAGAATAGAGTAGAGGTAATCCACCCTAGCCGCCTGCTCCCTTATCTGTTTTTGCACATCGGTTAACTGACCATGAATGGTCAGCAACACCTGCATCAGATCTGCCTCTGGCACAGGAGCCGTAGGCACTTGGACCTGTTTGGCTACCTGTGGTTGAGGCTGTTCCGTGTTTCCCTTTCCAGACGCCATTTGGGCGTAAGAAATTCCGGGATTAACGGCAGTTGTTGTCTGGCGTACTACTGGGTGTTTTACCTCCACTGTTTTCTTTTGGGCTTTGTTGTTTTTCATTTCCTGAAACTTCGGACATCCCCGATAGTTTGCGGGGTGCCCAGAGCCTCGGCAAAGTGCACATTTTAACTGGGTCCTGTCTTCGACCCTATCTTTCCCAAGCTTACATTCCCCTATCTTGTGGCAGTCTCCACACTTGACGCAAACTGGATCCATACCACAGTTAGCTGCCACGTGGCCGTACCCTTGGCAGTTCATGCATTGAAGCATGTCTCTCTGCCTATTTAATTTTTCCCATCTTACAATTTGGTAGTTTAGGACGGTTATACTCCTTAAACCACTCAACTTGCTTTGGGGCGAGAGCTGAACGAGGAAGAATGGTAAATTCCGTTTCTCCCGTCTGGCCTTAACTGTGGAAAACGGTCGGACCCCGATAAAATCGAGATCATCGCTCGCCACTTGACGGAGCTCAGCTAAGAGCGCCTGCGGATCCGTAGAGGATTCTATACCCTTCAGGAGAACTGTTTGCAGCTTTTCTTCCTTCGGGGTGAAACTGTAGAATTCTGTCTTCGTTTGTGACAAAAGATGCTCGACCGAAGAGCAATGAATAGCGTGTCGGTCTGCGTTCAATCTTTTAATAATAAAATTATTGCCTATGGCCGACTTACATAGTTCTATTGTATCTTTTAATTCTATTTTATAAGTATTAATTGGTGGCACCTTACCTTTTTTTGCTTGTGGCTGTTGCTGATGTTGCTGCTGCTGTTGTGACTGCTGCTGTTGTGCCTGCTGCTGTTGTATCTGCTGCGGTTGTTGTTGCTGTTGTATTTTCTGCTGCTGTTGTTGCTTCTGTGTCTTTTGTTGCTGTATTGGTTGTTGTGTTTGTTGTTGTATTTGCTTTTGTTGCTGATGTTGTTGTTGTTTCTGTTGTTGTTGTTGTTGTTGTTGTTGTTGTTGTTGCTGTTGTTGTAGCGGTTGATTTTGCTTTTGCTGTTGTTGTTGTTGTTGTTGTTGCTTTTGTTTTTGTTTTTGTTGCTTTGCTTGCGGTTGCTGATGCTGTTGCTGGGGCTGCAGTTGCTGCGCCTGCTGCTTCTTTTTGTGCTGAATTTCCGGAAGTGGTTGTTGTTGCTTAAGGGACTGCTGCTTTTGTTCAGCTTTTTGTTGCTCTTGGAGCGTTTTTTGTCTTTTGCTTTCAAGAGCAACTAGGCGCTCTTTTTCCCTACGCGCTTCTTGTTTTTCTTTCAGTGCTCTTACCATTGCCATAAGTGCAGAGATTTGCTCTGTCAGAGATTCTATTTTTTCTTCCTCAGTTTCTGATTCTGGAGGTGAAAGATCTACTAACTCGGCACTTACGTAATGCCCCTCACCTTCTACGGACATGTAAGCAATATCTTCGGCATCTGCCGCAGCGACGTTTTGCTCATCTGTCTTCTTGTCAGTCTCGTTGACGGCCCCTTTGGCGACCTCATAGTCAGCTTCTCCTGCTATTTCGTCGTCCGCCTCTGCCTCGTCATCGCCCTCATCTTCGTGTTCGTTGTCATCCTCGTAGGAGGAGCTTTCAACCTGCCTGTGCATTTTAGCTTGAGCCGATGCCTTAGCCAACTTCGCTCTTGTGCTCCTGTCAGGGCGGTTTACAAGATGGGGCTTGTATCTAATGATACGCCTCCTCTTCTTGTCTTCTTTTGTTGTTGCTGCGGCACGTGCCGGTGTTGAGGACTTGCCTTTTGGAAGGCTTGATGTTGTTGCAGTTGCTAAGCTGCTTTTATTGGCCTCGGCACGTGCCGATGACTTAGTCGTTGTTGTTGCTATAGTTATAGCTGTTGATACTTGAGCATTGGAAGGGCCCGCTATATTAGCATTTGCCGTTGCATCACCTGATGCTCCGGCAGATTCTCTTGTTGTTGGGGGATCATCTTTCGATGTCCCCGTTGGCTTTATCATCTGTATTTGTTGTTCCTCTCTGTTTTTGTTCACCTTCTCCCAGAACTTATTTAAAAAAAAGCCCTGGCCAGGGTGGGGCTCGAACCCACGACCCTCCACTTCGTCGTCGGCCACGCTACCCACTAGGCTAACTTGCCTTATAAATTTTCTTGGCAAATTTCCACTAAAAATGGTGCAATGAGTGCACTTAAAGTAAAAATGAATTTAATTCAATTCGAACACACCGGAATTATTTTAAACACTGTGAAAGTCGTCAACACGTCCGCACTCTTTCGCAGCTGAAGATCGACTTCGCACCAATAGTCTATAGGTCTAAGTTCGAGGAATACACATATTATAAAAGTACATTTTCGCACATTGATTGTCAAGAAATGACAACGAAATATTTGTTGGGCAATAATTATTATTTTTCGAAGGCAATAGAAGAATATAAAAAAAGTTATTTTGTTTTCCGTTCAACCAGAACAGGTTTGGAGAATAATAAGTTTCATGGGATTATAATAACAATATTATAATATGTAATGGTTCCTAAAAAAAATGTTGTGCGGCTATCTGAAGGGCACTCGGAATGTCATAATTATTGTAAGAGTGCATCGAAAAATGATAAATAAATTTCAAAAAATAGTTGCCGCCGAAAAAAACTTTACCTTTCACCTATTCCCAATTTCTTATCCTTCGTTCTCCCTAGGGATTTGCTGGTATTCTTTTATCTCTTTATATGTCCTTTATCATATATTTTTTTTAATTTTATCCTTAATAAAAAAAGAACCTTATTATTTTTTATTTAGAATAATTACAAAATTTGATAACTTAAAACTATGTATGTATATTTATTGTTAATAGAACTTAGAGGCCGCCTTTATTTATAATCTTACATTTGTTTTCTTTTTTTTTTTATTTGTATTTAAAAGTATACATGGGCGATAACTATTATTTGTAACTTACATTTAACCGTATGATAATTTTCATTTCAGTTAAAATTATAATAAAATTATAATTTTCCATTTCCGGGATTACTTTAGTTTTTATGTTTCAGTTTTCGTTCCAAGGATTTTATTTACTAGATATTCTTTTCTGTTCAGTTTTTTTCATTTCGGGTAATTTTAGTTTATTTTTTCAGATTTCATTGAAGGACTTTTTTCACTAGGTAATTCTTAACCGTTTCAGATTTTTTTTGTTTCATATAATTTTTTACTTTCATCTTTCAGATTTCGTTGAGCGACTTTTTTCACTAGGTAATTTTTCACTTTTTCAATTTTTCATTTTTATTTTTCAGATTTCGTTGAGGGACTTTTTTCACTAGGTAATTTGTAACCTTTTCACATTTTTTTTTGGTTCATGTAATTTATAACTTTTATGCACAACTTTTTAGCGCAACTATGGGTAATTATAGCACTTGCTAATTCTATTTAGTTATAAAATAAGGAGAATTCTGGAATAATACGTTTTAACATGCCTTTTAACTTTCACGTAACTACATATAGGTTCCTTTTTTAATTTTTATATTAAGTTTTTAGCATGTGTCTTGTTTCAACAAACAAAAGAATTAAGCACAGTTCCCTTATTTGACTAATATTAGTACGATATAATATTTACCACTCACCCTCTGTTACCATGAATGAAAGAATACAAGATTACGACACTTTGGCATTTTCACTTTGTTGTTGTTTCACTTGTGACGTAATTTTCACTTGTGACGTAAGCACCTTGCACTCTTTTTCTCATTGGTTGGAGTAAAGTCATAACAAGATTCCACCACTAAATTGTTTGTCTGTTTGTGCTTACGTCACAAGTGATAAAAATACAACAACAAAAAGATAAAAAAAAACAAGTGTCGTAACCTGTAAATTAAAAGCAAAGATTAAAATCCTAGATTTAATGACGTAATCTTGTATTCTTTCATTCATGCTCTGTTACTGACTGATTTTATTTTTCAACATCTCTCAATTCAAATGAAATATATAGCATCGCCAAAAAAAACTAACCACCGATCAGGCCACCAAAAGAACAGTTGGTTATTAAATCGCTGACCACTCACAACAAAGCATTCGGCATCTGCTCTGCTACCATCTCCATTGACTCGATTGCATTTAAGTTAAGAACAAGAAAAGGGGAGAATGATTCAAATACAAATAAGTTTCGTAGTTTCTTGCTTTAACTAAAATGTGTATGTCAATTAGAGACGTGTGCCAAAATTACAGCAACGAGTGCATAAATTTATAAGGTACAATTTCCTATGTTCCTAGTCTTTTCATATCATCTTTATAGCACTATATATAAGTCAAAGAATAACTGTCTCAAGCTAAAACAGAATTTTATAATTTCACTCCGACAAAAAACAAGCTTAAAGCAGTCCTCCTGAAAGGTATCGAATCTACGGATCTTCAGGCGCTCTTTGCTGAGATCCGTCAAGTGGCGTGCGACGATCTCGATTTTATCGGAGTCAGACCGTTAACCCCGTTCAAACCCAGACGGGAGAAACGGAAATTACCATTCTTCCTACTTTCGCCCCAAAGCAAATTGAGTGGTCAAGGAATAATATAGTCCTGAATTACCAAGTTGTACGATAGAAAAAATCAAATAAACAGGAAGACATACTTCAATGCATGAACTGCCAAGGGTTCGGACACGTTGCAGCTAACTGTGGTATGAACCCAATTTGCGTTAAATGTGGATATACCCACGAAACAGGGGAGTGTAAAATCGGGAAAGATGAGGTCACATATATAACCGAGAAGAAATTATCAAAACGATCTCCCATGTCTTAAACTCCAGAGGACAACAGATAACGAAGACGTACTTACGATTGCGTTAATAGATCTGGAGGTAGGTAGGTAAGATGGCGGTTTCACAGAACAACTGTTCCGAAGAAACTAAATTAGCGCAGAAAAGCGCCGTTTTGATACCATAACTCGTTTGAACAAATTTTTTGTGATATAGTGGTAGTAAGCTAAGGGGATGAGTTTTTGGTCTGTGCACGCAGTCCTAAGGGAAGAACTTAGCTAACACTGTGTACTGGGTGGTTCCATTCGGACTGAGAGTCGACCAATTAACTTTACACTAGATCTATATGATATAAATCAGTATTTTGATGCTTTCGCCAAAAAATAGAGTAAGTGCTTGTCCGAAAAGCCAGAGTCTTTAAGGGAAGTTCCAGAAACTTAAAAGGTGAAAGTTGAAATGGAGAGAGATTGAGTGCTTTGAAAAGCTAAAGGGACCAGTTTTTGGTCTGAGCCCGCAGTCCCAAAGGAGAAATTAGCTCACACTGTGTGCTAGGTGGTTCCATTTGGACTGAGAGCCTGCCCAATAATTTTACACTAGATCTTTATGAGGCTAGGCCCGTTCGAAGGTAATTTATACCTACCAGGTGTAAATCAGTGCTCTGATGCTATAGCCAAAAATTGAGTAAGTGCAAGTCTGAATAGCCAGTCCTAAAGGGAAGTTCCAAAAACTTCAAAGGTGAGAGTTGAAATAGAGATATTGCTTGGTTTGTTAGAGCCAACTATTGCTGTTCAGAAAAGCGATAAAATCATTTATCCTTTTGTTCGACAGCACGTTTAGGTTGTCAAGAAAAGGCTACCGAATGCCTGGAGGAGAGACCTAGCCAGGGCCGGACAGTAGCAGAGGAAATGCTCAATAGTTTCCTTCTCTAGCGGATTTCTACAACTACGGCTGCCGTTCTCGACAGTAATTTTTTTATAATAGAAGATCCTCAGGAAAAAGTAGAAACTGTAGGGGCTGCTTTCCAGAAAGTGTATAAGGTGAATGGTAACGCTCGTCCGAATCATGACCTGGAGAACAGAGCCTTACTGCACAACTTCTACTTTGGAAATAGTATTTTGCAATGGCAATCCGAGAATAGGGGTTTCACTGATTTCAATGACGAAAACTTGGCAAACGCCACCATCGCCGAGCAAAATGGACCCAGTTCATTGTTAATTTCGAAGGAAGAACTTCAGTTAATTTTTAAAACATTAAAGAAAAAGAAATCTGCGGGGGTCGATGGTATACCCAACATTGTTTTACGACATCTCCCTCAGGAAGCAGTAGACATTTATACCACACTGTTTAACAACGCATTGAATAATGCATATTATCCAGTGAGTTGGAAAACAGCTGTTGTCCATCCTCTCCCCAAAAAGGGAAAGGACAGCCCCAATTCGGCAAATCTTCGATCGATAAGTCTTCTTCCAAGTATCAGTAAGGTATTCGAAAAGATTCTCAATAGAGCTCTCTCCAAGTGAGCTGAGGACAAAATTATTATTCCAGGCGGGAAATGACACTATTCATGCCGCGTCTAAGTTTGTTTCTGATGTTCAATGGAACAAAACGAAAAATCAATGAACGGGTGCCGTTCTTGTTGATTTAGAGAAGGCTTTTGACACCGTATGATTAGAGGGTATTTATCTGAAGCTTACTAGATTTGGCATAAGTAAACCACTGTTATATATGCTTCATGACATGCTCAATGGTAGAAAAGTTTGTTGTCAAAAGTGGCAATGTAACTTCCATAACAACTTTTGATATTAAAAACGGTCTACATCACGAAGCTATGAACTCGCCGATTCTTTTTAGTAATTACACCAGCGATCTGATAGGTAGTCTCACTCATGCGATTGCGTATGCCGATGATCTTGTAGCGTACAGGACGGGTTCAAAAGTTGAAGTCATCAGAATTCTCTTGCAGCGTGACTTTGACAAGATTCAGCGATATTGTGATGACTGGAAGTAAATTTTTAAGAAGTCAGAAACTATCCTGTTTAGAACCCCGTTGTCAAGGACTTCTAGGGATACAAGAAAGAACTGGAAAAATCTAGTGATCGTTGGACCAAGTAGACATTCACTGGCGAGTAAAGTACCTTGGCATCTGGCTAGATCAGTATCTATATTTCAATCGACATGTTGATGCTGCTCTGGCCGGAGCTAGGGGAGCCACTGGGTTGACAAGACGTTTGTTTTATAGCAGCTGACTTGACAGCAGAGTAAAGGTGGGAATGGATTAGAACGTCTGCGGTTCAGTAGACCAGTGCCCCTTCGGGACAGAAAGAACTTAGTTAAGCAAGTGAACAAAATCTGGTGGTTGGGTGACCACCTTGATATTGAAAGTTGACCACATTGTTGCTTTGGCCGACTTACATAGTTCTAAGGTAAATATAGAGTAGGTAGAATAGTGACAGTGGCACCAAAAAAATTGCATGTGGGCACTTGCGGTTTTAAATTTTTTTTTTTTTTTTTTAAATTCAATTTTTATTTTCAATTTAACTTATAACTACTTAAATGCTAGACAAAAACCTTAAAAACTAGCTTACAGAATAACTTAACTAACTTACTGGCCCCATGCGGGCGCTCTAAATTGTACTATAACTTTATTAAAAAAATGCCTTTAGGTGTAAAGACTAACTTATATTAAAATTCAATATTATTTAAAACTAAACAAGAAATTCTTTAAAACTCGTTTTCCTTTGACATTTTTATATATAAAACTTAAAACTACCCTTTACCTAAATAAAACTAAATTAACCTAAATAAAACGAAAGTATATGTATTAGTGCCAAATGCACATATCCACAAGAGCAATGCAGTTTTTTGTTTTTATAATTTTTTTGGTGCCACCACTGTCCTACTTAAATATACCTATTGATACCTAAAAATACGTAGGTCGGCCTAGGCAACAACTTTGGTCAACCATCAATATCAAACTCAAAGTGGTCCCCCAACCACCAGAATTGTTTTACTTGCTTAACCAAGTCCTTTCTGTCCCGAAGGGGCACAGCTCTACTGAACCGCAGACGCTCTGCTCCGTTCCCAGAGCCGACGTCTCGATCATACAAGAGTCGACGATCCACAGTTCTACGGCCGACGTGGTAGATTAGCGGAACCGCCAATCTATCCTGTATCAGCCCCCGGCTGTCTAAATAGAGGAATGTCTCGGGCGGGATGAAACCGTGAAGACGAACGCTCTCACTATATTCATCATAAGGGTAGTAAGCCCCGAAAATAAGTCCATTGGCTGAGGTCATCGCTCTTGCAATGTGACCCCGAATCAGCTTTATTAAAAAGTTATCTATCCTGTTTATATTGGCCCCATTGTATAAGACCTCGTTGGCATAATAATGTTTGTACTCCGACTCTGGTGTTCTGTGTAATCCAAGACAGGTCCTAAGAAACTGCCTCTCAAACACCCGAATCTTTTCCATTTGAGATGGGGCAACGTTAAACCACACAGGGCACAAATAGGCAATCATCGGCCGGATGAGGGCCATGTAGCAAATCACCTTTACCCTGTTTTCAAGGCGGCTGCTATAAAATAACCGTCTTGTCAGAGTTAACGCTCCCCTAGCTCTTGCCAGAGCAGCATCTATATGTCGATTGAAATATAGACACTGATCTAGCCAGATAAAAAGGTACTTTACTACATCTTTGCTCGCCAGTGGATGTCCACTTGGTCCAACGATCACTAGATTTCTCCAGTTCTTTCTTGTATCCCTAGAAGCCTTAGACAAAGGGGTTCTAAACAGGATAGTTTCTGATTTCTGAAAATTAATTTTTAACTTCCAGTCATCACAATATCGCTGAATCTGGTCGAAGTCACGCTGCAAGGGATTTTTGATGACTTTAACTTTTGGACCCGTCCTGTACGCTTCAAGGTCATCGGCATACGCAATCGCATGAGCGAGACTACCTATCAGATCGCTGGTGTAAATACTAAAAAGAATCGGCGAGTTCACAGCTCCTTGCTGTAGACCGTTTTTAATATCAAAAGTTGTGGCGGAAGTTACATTGCCACTTTTGACAACTAACTTTCTACCATTGAGCATGTCATGAAGCATATATAACAGTGGTTTACTTATGCCAAATCTAGTTAATTTCAGATAAAGACCCTCTAACCATACGGTGTCGAAAGCCTTCTCTAAATCAACAAGAACGGCACCCGTGCATTGATTTTTCGCTTTGTTCCATTGAACATCAGAAACTAACTTAGACGCGGCATGAAAAGTGTCATGTCCCGCCTTAAAGCCAAACTGATTGTCTGGAATAATATTCTTGTCCTCAGCCCACTTGAACAGAGCTCTATTGAGAATCTTTTCGAATACCTTACTGATACTTGGAAGAAGACTTATCGACCGAAGATTTGCCGGATTGGAGCTTTCCTTTCCCTTTTTGGGGGGAGGATGGACCAAAGCTGTCTTCCAACTCACTGGATAATATGCATTATTCAATGCGTTGTTGAACAGTGTGGTATAAATGTCTATGGCTTCCTCAGGGAGATGTCGTAACACAATGTTGGGTATACCATCGACCCCCGCAGATTTCTTTTTCTTTAATGTTTGAAAAATTAACTGAAGTTCTACCTTCGAAATTAACAATGAACTGGGTCCATTTCGCTCGGCGATGGTGGCGTTTGCCAAATTTTCGTCATTGAACACGGTGAAACCGGTATTCTCAGATCGCCATTGCGTTATGTTATTTTCAAGGTAGAAGTTGTGTAGTAAGGCTCTGTTCTCCAGGTCATGATTCGGACGAATGCTAGCATTCACCTTATACACTTGCTGGAAAGCAGCCCCTACAGCTTCTACCTTTTCTTGAGGATCTTCTATAATAAAAAAGTTATCATCGAAAACGGCACCCTCCGGATCTATTCCCGCAATCGTAAGTACGTCTTCGTTATCTATTGTCCTCTGAAGTTTAAGACCTGGAAGTTCGTTTTGATCATTTCTTCTAAATATCTTATTTATTTGGGGAAACATACTAGGGTCGCTGGAATTAACGGCCCGAATTCTGTTATCCCAATATAAATTAATAGACAATCTATAATTTTGTTTAATCAGAACATTAATGTTTTTGATCGACGACTTCAATGTCCTAATCTCCAGATCACGTGTGTCCGTGAAACGTCTGTTAAGAAGTTTCAACCTAGTCAGCAGTCCACTTTTTTGTCGGTGTAGTGCGTCGATTGTCGCGTCCTTGTATAAACCGGTAGGTTCTTGTTCCTTATATTTTGGGATTGTTCTGTCCATTGTTCGTTTTACAGTCATATCCATTTGAGTCAGGAACCCGTCGATCTCAACGTTCGTCAGGTTTCTGTCATTTGGTGGAGAAATGTCATCGGAACGTATTTCTCTTGCCAAGGCGTTGGAGAAGCGTGGCCAGCGCGTCTTACTGAAATTGTAAGAGTGCACAGGCACATACTCATCCAATGCAAGTCCGCAGTGATCACTGTCGTATTCAATCGTTCGTAAACAGTTTCTTGTCTGTTGATTTGTTGCGTCAGTTATAACAAGTCGTGAGCCAAGCAGTAAAAGATCCAGAAAACTACCACTTCTCGGAAATGACGGTCTATCTGTAGCCAAAAAGTCGATCCTACACTCAACACTGTATCGACCCATCCAATTAAAAAGATGATTCCCTCTAGGATTTTGTATTTGGTTTCCCCAATCTACATGTTTGGCGTTTAAGTCCCCTGCCATGAGATAATAATTCTCATCCAAGTTCAGTCTTAAGCATTCAAAAAGTTTTTCGAGTTCTGCGATAAAATTAGCTGGCTGAGGTGCGTCAGGTGCGTACACCGCGATTGCGTACATTCTTTTCCCCTGCTGGAGAGGAATGCAAACGATGCAGGCTTCAAGCAACCCGGATCTTCGCACTTCACTATTATATATAACTTTATGTTTAATGCCCTTTCGTATGAAGATTGCGACCCCACCCCCTTGAGAGGAGTTGGGCCGATCCCTTCTTACGATATTGTAATTTTTATTAGTCAGTTTGTGTTTCTGGTTTAGCTTAGTTTCGCTAGCCATAAACACATCAGGACTTTGGTCTTGCAGCAAATGAAAGAGGTTTGCTCTACGTTCGGTCCTAATCAGCGAATTAACATTCACAGCTAGGATCTTAAAGGGTCGCTCAGGCAGCGCGCCTTTAACCATTTCGCGTTGCCGGCAGAATAGAGTAGAGGTAATCCACCCTAGCCGCCTGCTCCCTGATCTGTTTTTGCACGTCGGTTAACTGACCATGAATGGTCAGCAACACCTGCATCAGATCTGCCTCTGGCACAGGAGCCGTAGGCACTTGGACCTGTTTGGCTACCTGTGGTTGAGGCTGTACTGTGTTTCCCTTTCCAGACGCCATTTGGGCGTAAGAAATTGCGGGATTGACGGAAGTTATTGTCTGGCGTACTTCAGGGCGTCTCACCTCAACTGTTTTCTTTTGGGCTTTGTTTTGCTTTATCTCCTGAAACTTCGGACATCCCCGATAGTTTGCGGGGTGCCCGGAGCCTTGGCAGAGCGCACATTTTAACTGGGTCATATCTGTGACCCTATCTTGCCCGAGTTTACACTCCCCTGTTTTGTGGGTATCTCCACATTTAACGCAGACTGGGTCCATACCACAGTTAACTGCAACGTGTCCAAACCCTTGGCAGTTCATGCATTGAAGCATGTCTTTCTGCTTGTTTAATTTTTCCCATCGTACAACTTGGTGATCCAGGACTGTTATATTCCTTAGACTCAATTTGCTTTGGGGCGAGAGCTGAACTAGGAAGAATGGTAACTTCCGTTTCTCCCGTCTGGCTTTGATTGTGGTAAACGGTCTGACCCCGATAAAATCGAGATCGTCGCTCGCCACTTGACGGAGCTCTGCTAAGAGCGCCTGCGGATCCGTAGAGGATTCGATACCCTTCAGGAGGACTGTTTGAAGCTTGTCTTCCTTCGGGGTGAAACTATAAAATTCAGTTCAGAGACATATGCGTGTACAAAAAAAAATTTCTGGTGGCTGTTCTAGTTTTTAAGTTAGTTTAAGTAGTTTCATTAGGTATAATGTTTAAGTATTATATTAAGTTTTATATAATTTGTATATGATGTAGCTAATTATAGTTTTATTTAGTATAATTTAGTTTTTATTAGTTATATTTAGGTAAAGGGTAGCTTTAAGTTTTATAAAAAAGTAAAAAAAAAAAAAATGAAAATGAGTTTCTTATAATAATATTCTCGTTAGTTTAAGTAAACATGCATTTTGAATATAAGTGATTCTACGCCGAAATGCATCCTTTCAATACAGTTATATGTTAATTTTGAGCATCCGCATGGGGCCAGTTAGTTTATTAAGTTAATATGTAAGCTAGTTGTTTAAGATTTTTCGTCTAGCATTAAGATAGATATAAGAAAATGAAAAATAAAAATGAATTCAAAATGAAAAATGTTGCTACTTGTCATTCAGATCTTCGTAAGCTCTGGTTCGTTTCCCAGCATTTTTAAATCTTTTTTTTTTCTTTTTTTCTTTCATTATTAATTTATATCCTATTCTTATTTATTAATTTTTTTTATATTAATTCCAGTATATGAATATTTTTTTTTTGTCTTTTATTCTTTCTTTCTATATATTATTTTGTATCAATTTCTCCATAATGGTTTGCTTTGCAAAAGCCTGTCCTGATGACTCAAGTAATAGCCGTCTCTTTACTTGTTTTGGACCTTGTGGTAATCTTTACCATGCTAAATGCGTTGGTTCCACCAATGGATTTCTTGATAAAGTAATTAATTCTGATATTGCCTTTGGTATTGTACCGACTGCCGTAAGATATTCCTTTTCTCAGCTCTCCTTCAAAATGAATTCTTTTAAAGAAAACATTTCTCTAAAGGATTCAATAACTTGCTGACAAACTTTAACACTGCAGTGTCAAATGTAACTACATTTTCCCCTTGCAACGATATGTTCAATATCGAAACATCAACTGATGACTTCATCCAACCACCTGCTTCCGTTCCATCAAACAAAAATTCTTCTTCAGCATTATCTGATCGGGACTCTGTTGCAAAAAGAGGAAATAAAAGGATACGAGAAAACTCATCAGTGGTTAAAAATTCAAGTCCCCCTCCAAAACGAACCAATTTAAGGAGCAACTCTTATAGTCCGGCGCAATTCTGATTCCGGCGCATCTAGTTCGTCTCATGTCAGTCCAACTGTTAATACGGTAGCTGACAATGATTGTGAAACTATAACAAATCATATTGTAATAACAGAACCTTGTCCTCGTCCTATTGAGGCTGTCCCCAAGACTAAATCAATTTTTATTTCTCGCCTTAGTATAGATATAAGTGTTCATGTTCTTGTTTCCCATTTGGTCTCTAACAAATGCATTCCGAACAATGCATCAGTTAAATGTACCTAAATTATTAAGGTAAATAGATTTGTCTCATCCTACATTTTTAATCTATCATTAATACTAAAAATTGGCCATCTGAAGTGCTTAGAAAAGAGTTGCTACCGTGAGAAGTAAAAGAAGTAAGTGCGTTATTCCAAAGAAATCTTCGCCAAAAAAGTAAAAAAGGATTTCCCTCTTTTATCAAAATATTAGAGGGCTTCGCAGCAAAACTGCATATATGTATTTATACTAATTCTCAAGATTTTTCACATGACATCTTTGTTTTGACGGAAACTTGACTAAATTCAAGTTTTTTAGACACAGAACTTTTTAATCAAGAGTTCTTTGTTTTAAGAAAAGATCGTCATGTTGATAAGCCAAAAGAATTAGGTGGTGGTGTGTTGATATTTAAAATTTATTTACTTTTTAACTAACATTCAAACTCAACACTCTAATTTAATGTTCACCCATACTTTGTTTTATAATTAATTGCGTTGGGTCTTATTTATAAGTTGACCACAGATGTTGCTAAGATTTTCACAGTCGGATCTGCGATTCATGGTATTTTGGTTGCTAATTATGTGCAACATTTCCAGCAGCATTCTTTTCGAATAATGTTGCTCTGTTTGCAGAACTTCAACATTTTCGAAGTCTGGCTTGTACACTTCTTCTATACAATGGAGGGCAAGAGCGGTTTTTTGTGCAGCTCCATTGTTTAGGTCTGATTTGTGACCAGAGAGCCTGCTCTTTAATTTTTGTTTAGAAGTACCTATATATACAGAAGAGCATGCCGCTTCTTTTCCCCCCAAACATTTTATCTTATAGACAATGTTGGCTCTATCCATCACTTGTGTTTTCCCTTTGGTGTTGGTGAAAACTTGGCTTCTCAAAAAATTAGCTGATTTGAATGCGATTTTCGTTTTTGTTTTTTCTCTGATAGGCGCGGCGTTGATGCGGTTACCGAGGTGAGGTATAAACAGCATACTCTTGTATGTCACCGTATTTCTTTCTTCTTCGGTTATGTTTTTTGTTTGAGTTTGATGTTGATTTTTGATAAGCTTCTCGATGAATGCAGGGGGGAAGGAATTGGAGAACAGGGTGTCTCGTATAATATTTTTGTTTCTTTGTTGAAAAGAAATATCACTCATATCGAGAACACGATTAATAAAGTTTTGAACAGTGTTTATAATTATTTGTTTTGGTTGTTTCGAATGAAAGTTAATCAGACGTCCCGACGAACTAGGTTTCTTGTACCAGTCGAATAATAATTTGTTGTTTTGTCTTATTACCTTAATATCCAAATATGGGATCTCATTATCCTTCTCAATTTCTACCGTTAATTTTATTTTGTGGTTGAATCCATTTAACGCATTAAGAGTGTGTTGTATACTGTCTGATTTTATCACAACGAAAAGGTCATCATTATATTTTGTAACAATTCTAGGTTTGTTTTTTAGTTTTGCCAACACATCATCTAGAAGCGTTTCCATCACTATGTCAGCCAAAATAGGTGAGGCTGGACTGCCCATAGGAACACCTTGTTTTTGTTGGTAAAAAACACCTTCCGACTCCAAGTAATTATTATCTATTATGCAAAACCTTAACATCTCAATAAATTGAGTTTTTTTGATGTTTGTATATTCTTTTATATTGATCCATTTTTTTGTTATGATGTCTAAAATCAAGCCAATAGGTATGCTCGTAAACAAAGACACGACATCAAACGAAACTAAGACCTCATCATTGTCCAGTTCAAGATGATTAACTTTTGTTATAAAATCTTTTCCGTTCTTGACATTGTATTTAGATTCCCTCGTGAGGTTCTGAAGAATTTTAACTATGAACTTTGAAAGTTCATAACAAGGCACATGCAAAGATGAACAAATAGGTCTTAACGGAACATTATCTTTATGTATTTTTGGAAGACCATATATTTTCGGAGCGCTGGCTACATATCTTGTCATCCGATGTATTTCATACTCTGAAATATGATTTTTCAAGAAAAGGTTCTTAACTAACTCGTTGTTTTTATTTTGCAAAGTTGTGGTAGGATTATTCCTAAGCACCCTGTATATGTTCCTGTCAGTCATCAAATATTGCATTTTGCTAATATATTAAATATAAAAATACTCGCAAGCCATACGGAGGGACGATACAATCGCTTTTCATAAGGTCGCTGTAAGGTTTGTCAAAGTTAGTCAGACAAAATCTAAATGTAAGGGCTTGTATAAAGCTTTATACTCGAAATCAATGAAAAGGCTTGTTAATCGAAGCAATTCGAACAGTCAAAATAATTTCTTCCAAATTAAAAACGTGTGATTTAGAATTTTATTTATTCAAGTCCATCATTGTTTTATAAAATGTAACTATTTATTATATACAATAATAACTTTTAAAACATTTTATTTTAAGATAATATTGATACGTCGAATTTATTTTATATAAATGTACGATAACCCATATGACTTGTATAGAGTTATCACAAGACTTCTTTAAGGTTGTTAAACGCTTAATGCGGCTATATGCAGTCGCTGTTACATTCCTCGCGCCAGGTAGTAGTTTTTTTATATTGGTTTTGAGTTTCGTCAAAATGTCATGTGTACAGACACGTTTAGTTTTCACGATTTACTAAATTTTAATATTAAAAGATACACAATAACACAATAACACAACACTTTTTTTCACAAAATTTCCGAACGATAGCTATTGTTCGCATAAAAGTACATAGATACACGTTGAAATTGATTTGTTGACATTGATTTGTTTCTTAATAAAAGCTATTGCTCACATAAACAAAGTATCTCATCTCTTAGTATTAATAACAAACTAAAGAAAACTATAGTTCCCTTAAGAAAGCTATTACTCGCGTACATAATTAAACCACATGGAAAATATGACAGGTGGTTTGTTTTGTTAATGACAGCTATAGCTCACATAAGAAAAGTATCTCTTCTTTTAGTAGTTAACAACAAACTTAAGAAAACTATAGTTCCCTTAAGAAAGCTATTGCAATACCACTTGGAAAATATGCCACTTGGTGTGTTTGTTATAGCTCACATAAAAAAATTATCTCTTCGCTTAGTTGTTGATGACAAACTAAAGAAAACTAATTTCCTTATGAACACAACTGCTCGAATAAAAATATTATCAAAGGGATATTTTGCGCCAAATAGGCTTTCTATTATATTTTACCAACAGCCAGTTATTATAATAATTATAAATTAAAAAAAAACTGCTTATGCTGAATTTTAAATCGAACTGTATAGCTACATCTGTTCCTGAAGTACAAAGTAGGTACCTACATGGTATCAACTGGTTAAAATTCGATCTTCGTTCTGTATACATATTGGCCTGGTGGATGAATGTTTGAAAAACTTGCTTTCCAGCAAGTGTATAAGGTGAATGCATTCGTCCGAATCATGACCTGGAGAACAGAGCCTTACTGCACAACTTCTACCTTGGAAATAGCATTACGCAATGGCGATCCGAGAATACCGGTTTCACCGGGTTCAATGACGAAAACTTGGCAAACGCCACCATCGCCGAGCAAAATGGACCCAGTTCATTGTTAATTTCGAAGGTAGAGCTTCAGTTAATTTTTCAAACATTAAAGAAAAAGAAATCTGCGGGGGTCGATGGCATACCCAACATTGTTTTACGACATCTCCCTCAGGAAGCAGTAGACATTTATACCACACTGTTCAACAACGCATTGAATAATGCATATTATCCAGTGAGTTGGAAGACAGCTGTGGTCCATCCTCTCCCCAAAAAGGGAAAGGACAGCTCCAATCCGGCAAATCTTCGGTCGATAAGTCTTCTTCCAAGTATCAGTAAGGTATTCGAGAAGATTCTCAATAGAGCTCTGTTCAAGTGGGCTGAGGACAAAAATATTATTCCAGATAATCAGTTTGGCTTTAAGGCGGGGCATGACACTATTCATGCCGCGTCTAAGTTAGTTTTTGATGTTCAATGAAACAAAGCGAAAAATCAATGCACGGGTGCCGTTCTGGTTGATTTAGAGAAGGCTTTCGACACCGTATGGTTAGAGGGTCTTTATCTGAAGTTAACTAGACTTGGCATAAGTAAACCACTGTTATATATGCTTCATGACATGCTCAATGGTAGAAAGTTTGTTGTCAAAAGTGGCAATGTAACTTCTACCACAACATTTGATATTAAAAACGGTCTACAGCAAGGAGCTGTGAACTCGCCGATTCTTTTTAGTATTTACACCAGCGATCTGATAGGTAGTCTCACTCATGCAATTGCGTATGCCGATGACCTTGTAGCGTACAGGACCGGTCCAAAAGTTGAAGTCATTAGAATTCTCTTGCAGCGTGACTTCGACAAGATTCAGCGATATTGTGATGACTGGAAGTTAAAAATTAACTTCCAGAAGTCAGAAACTATCCTGTTTAGAACCCCGTTGTCTAGGGCTTCTAGGGATACAAGAAAGAACTGGAGAAATCTAGTGATCGTTGGACCAAGTGGACATCCACTGGCAAGTAAAGATGTGGTAAAGTACCTTGGCATCTGGCTAGATCAGTATCTATATTTCAATCAACATGTAGATGCTGCTCTGACCAGAGCTAGGGGAGCCTTTGGGTTGACAAGACGGTTGTTCTATAGCAGCCGCCTCGACAGCAGAGTAAAGGTGATTTGCTACATGGCCCTTATCCGGCCAATGATTGCCTATGGGTGCCCTGTGTGGTTCAACGTTGCCCCATCTCAAATGGAAAAGATTCGGGTGTTTGAGAGGCAGTGTCTTAGGACCTGTCTTGGATTGCACAGAACACCAGAGTCGGAGTACACACATTACTATGCCAACGAGGTTCTATACAACAAGCCCAATATAAACAGGATAGATAACTTTTTAATCAAGCTGATTCGGGGTCACATTGCAAGAGCGATGACCTCGACCAATGGACTTATTTTTAGGGCTTACTACCCCAATGATGAGTATAGCGAAAGTGTACGTCTTAACGGTTTCATCCCGCCCGAGACATTCCTCTATTTAGACAGTCGTGGGCTGATACAGGATAGATTGGCGGTTCCGTTAATCTACCACGTCAGCCGTAGGACTGTGGATCGGCGACTTCTTTACGATCGGGACGTCGGCTCAGGGAACGGAGCAGAGCGTCTGCGGTTCAGTAGAGCTGTGCCACTTCGGGACAGAAAGGACTTAATTGAACAAGTCAAAAAATTCTGGTGGTTGGGTGACCACCGCGATATTGAAAGTTGACCACATTATTGCTTTGGCCGACTTACATAGTTCTAAGGTAAATATAGGTAGAGTAGAGTAGGTAGAACAGGACGGTGGCACAAAAAAAAAAAAAAAGCTGGTGGCTGTTCTAGTTTTTAAGTTATTTTAAGTAGTTTTAATTAGATATAATGTAGTTTAAGTTAGTTTTAATTTAGTTTTAATTAGTTTTATTTAGGTAAAGGATAGCTTTAAGTTTTATAAAAATTTAAAAAACAATGATATAGATAATGAGAATTTTTAATAATTTTCTCGTTAGTTTTAAGTTATCATGAATTTTAAATATAAGTTATTTTACGTCGAAAGGCATTGTTTAAGTATAGTCACAGTTTAATTTAGAGCGCCCGCATGGGGCCAGTAAGTTAGTTAAGTTAATATGTAAGCTAGTTGTTTAAGATTTTTTGTCTAGCATTAAGATAGATATAAGAAAATGAAAAATAAAAAAATGAATTAATAAAAAAAAAATTAAAAAAAATGTTTGAAAAAAAAATGTTTGACTGGGGTGCGTTGGGTTGCAAGTTCGATCCCTGGTTGAGGCAAGTAAGTTTTTTCAATAATAATTAAATTAAATATCTAGTTTTCAGAAAAAAGGCATTGAAGAAACTGAGCACTTGAACGAAGAAAATATGGTCTCAGAAAAAATTAATCGAAATAAAAGATAAAGAAAAAAATTTAAGAAAAAAGGCGTTAAAAAAATTAATTTAAATTTTATTTGAATTTTTTTATTTCGGTAAGATTTCCGTTATGACTTTTGTTAGTCCTTAGCGAAACACTTAAAAAGAAACTATTGCCTTCTTAAGGAAGTCTTGTGACAACTATTTAGCGAAACAAAAAGCCTTTCGTAGCAAAGTATTGTTTCTATTGCAAAGCCTTCACCAGGCCTTATCCAAACTGTTTATGAAGAGTTATAACTTCGCTTATGTGCGCCAAATAGGTTTCTAAAAGATTGATTACAGTTGTTATAGAAATAAGAAAATAGCTTCTATTGGCCTTTATAAAAATTAAATTGTTACTTGGGGGGTCTTGTTCCTTATATTTTGGGATTGTTTTGTCCATTGTTCGTTTTATAGTCGTATCCATTTGAGTCAGAAACCCTTCAATCTCGAGGTTCGTCAGGTTTCTGTCAATTGGTGGAGAAATGTCATCGGAACGTATTTCTCTTGCCAAGGCGTTGGAGAAGCGTGGCCAGCGCGTCTTACTGAAATTGTAAGAGTGCACAGGCACATACTCCTCCAATTCCACAAGTTCGCTCGGAAGCTGTATTACGGTGGCAAGTCCGCAGTGATCGCTGTCGTATTCGATTGTTCGAAAACAGTTTCTTGTCTGTTGATTTGTTGCGTCAGTTATAACAAGTCGTGAGTCAAGCAATAAAAGATCCAGAAAGCCACCGCTCCTAGGAAACGAAGGTCTATCTTTCGCAAAAAGATCGATCCTACACTCAACACTGCGACGACCCATCCAATTAAATAAATGGTACCCTCTTGGATTTTGAATTTGATTTCCCCAATCTACATGTTTGGCGTTCAAATCTCCTGCCATTAGATAATAATTTTCATCCAAGTGCAGTCTTAAGCATTCGAAAAGTGTTTCGAGTTCTGTGATAAAATTAGCAGGCTGAGGTGCTTCGGGTGCGTACGCCGCGATCACGTACATTCTTTTCCCCTGAAGGAGCGGAATGCAAATGATGCAGGCTTCTAGCTGCCCAAATCTTCGCACTTCACTATTATATATAACCTTAAATTAAATGCCCTTTCGTATGAAGATTGCGACCCCACCCCCTTGAGAGGAGTTAGGCCGATCCCTTCGCACGATATTGTAATTATTATTAGTCAGTTTGTGTTTCTGATTTAGCTTAGTTTCGCTAGCCATAAACACATCAGGACTTTGGTCTTGCAGCAAATGAAAGAGATTTGCTCTACGTTCGGTCCTAATCAGCGAATTTACATTCACAGCTAGGATCTTAAAGGGTCGCTCAGGCAGCGCGCCTTTAACCATTTCGCGTTGCCGGCAGAATAGAGTAGAGGTAATCCACCCTAGCCGCCTGCTCCCTGATCTGTTTTTGCACGTCGGTTAACTGACCATGAATGGTCATCAACACCTGCATCAGATCTGCCTCTGGCGCAGGAGCCGTAGGCACTTGGACCTGTTTGGCTACCTGTGGTTGAGGCTGTACCGTGTTTCCCTTTCCAGACGCCATTTGGGCGTAAGAAATTGCGGGATTGACGGAAGTTGTTTTCTGGCGTACTTCAGGGCGTCTCACCTCTACTGTTTTCTTTTGGGCTTTGTTTTGCCTTATCTCCTGAAACTTCGGACATCCCCGATAGTTTGCGGGGTGCCCGGAGCCTCGGCAGAGCGCACATTTTAACTGGGTCATATCTGTGACCCTATCTTGCCCGAGTTTACACTCCACTGTTTTGTGGGTATCTCCACATTTAACACAGACTGGGTCCATACCACAGTTAACTGCAACGTGTCCGAACCCTTGGCAGTTCATGCATTGAAGCATGTCTTTCTGCTTATTTAGTTTTTCCCATCGTACAACTTGGTAATCCAGGACTGTTATATTCCTTAGACCACTCAATTTGCTTTGGGGCGAGAGTTGAACTAGGAAAAATGGTAAATTCCGTTTCTCCCGTCTGGCTTTGACTGTGGTGAACGGTCGGACCCCGATAAACTCGAGATCGTCGCTCGCCACTTGACGGAGCTCAGCTAAGAGCGCCTGCGGATCCGAAGAGGATTCGATACCCTTCAGGAGGACTGTTTGAAGCTTGTCTTCCTTCGGGGTGAAACTATAGTATTCTGTTCTAGTTTGGGACAGAAGGTCTTTCACTTTTTTGTAGTGCTCTAAAGATGAGCACTGAATGGAATGCCTGTCTGCGTTAAGCCGCTTAATTATGAAATTGTTGCCTATGACCGACCTACATATTTCAATTGTGTCTTTTAAATGCATTTTATAAGTATTAATAGGTGGCACCTTACCTTTCTTTGCTTGTGGCTGTTGCTGTTGTTGCTGTTGTTGTGACTGCTGCTGTTGTCTCTGCTGCTGTTGCATCGGCTGCTGTTGGGTCTGCTGCTGTTGTGACTGCTGCGGTTGTTGCTGTTGCGGTTGTTGCTGTTGCTGTTGCTGTTGTTGCTGCTGCTGTTGCTGCTTCTGTGTCTGTTGTCGTTGCTGTTGTGGTTGTTGTTGTTGTTGTTTTTGTTTTGCTTGCTGTTGCTGAGGCTGATGCTGTGGTTGCTGAGACGGTTGTTGTGGTTTTTGAAGCTGTTTCTGTTGCTGCTTCTTTGATTGCTGCTTCTGTGGCTGCTGCTGGTCTGGGAGTGGTTTTTGTTCCTGAGGAGGCTGCTGTTGTAGCGAAGCTTGCTCTTGGAGCGCTTGTTGGCGGGTGCGCTGCTCAAGAGCAACTATGCGCTCCTTCTCCCGTCTTGCCTCCTGCTTCTTTTTGAGCGCTTCAACCAGCTCAATGAGCGAAGAGATCTGCTCTGTCAGAGCCTCAATCTACTGATCCTCTTCCTCGTCGGACAGCTCAACTACCTCGCCACTGACGTAATGTCCTTCTCCTTCCACAGACATGTAGGAGATGTCATCCGCATTATCGTCAGCGGCGTTTTCTTCGCCGGTTAGACTGGCGTCCTTAACATTTGGATTGACGGCGGCGATCACTCCGTCAGCCTCTTCGACGTGCCTGTCATCCGCCTCAGCTTCATCGTCGCCTTCTACGTTTTTTTCGTTGTTGTCGTTGTCGTCATCGTCGTTGGAGGAGCTATCCAGCTGCCTCTGTATTTTTGCCTGAGCCGAGGCCTTGGCTGAGCGTCCGCGCCCTCCTATTTTCTGCGCTGCCTCTATATCTGAGGTGCGCTTCTTAACAACCAGATTTGGCTTATATCTGATATAGCGCCTTCTCTTCAGTGGGTCTGGTTCTTCGACACATGCCGCTCCTGGACTTTTCCCTTTAATAGGGCTTGATGTTTTTGCAGTTGCCATGCTGCTTGTTCCGACCTCGGCACGTGCCGATGACGATGTTGTTGTAGTTGTCGTTGCTGTTGTTGTTGTTATTGCCACTTTGGGCTTTACTGGTCCTGCTGCTGCTGCTGCTGTTGTTATTGGTTTTTGGGCTTTGGACTGCCCTGCTACCGTTGCTCTTAGTGCTTGGCCTGATGACCCCGCTACTTGACTGTCGGATGACACATCACCTGATGTTCCTCCAACTGTCTTCCTTGTTGTTGGGGGACCATCTTTCGATGTCCCCGTTGGTTTTCCCATCTGCTCTTCTTGTTGTTGCTGCTGTTGTTTCCTTCTCTTTGAAACCTCCTGCCAGAAATTATTTAAAAAAAGGCCTTGCCCGGGGTGAGAATCGAACCCACGACCTTCCACTCTGAAATCTGCTCCTTTTTTTTTTTTTTTTTTATAAATTCATTTTTATTTTCAATTTAACTTATAACTAACTTAAATGCTAGACAAAAATCTTAAAAACTAGCTTACAGAATAACTTAACTAACTTACTGGCCCCATACGGGCGCTCTAAATTATACTATAACTATATATTAAAAATGCCTTTGAGCGTAAAAACTAACTTAAATTAAACTTCAAAATTACTTAAAACTAAACGAGAAAATTTTTAAAAACTCGTTTTTCGAGACATTTTATTTTATATATAAAAACTTAAAACTACCCTTTACCTAAATAATAAAACTAAATTAACCTAAACTAAAATATACGTAAATATACGTAAATTACTTAAATAACTTAAAACTACTTAAGAATACTTAAAATAACTTAAAACTAGAACAGCCACCAGCAGCATTTTTTTTTTTTTTTTTTTTTTTTTTTGGCGCAGCAGCCAATGCGTATGTGCACACGCTTATATATATATATATATATTTATATATATATTTAAAAGCGCCAAATGCACATACACACCAACAAATGCCATTTAATTTTTTTATATTTTTTTGGTGCCACCACTGTCCTACATAAAATAAACCTATTAATACTTAAAAATACGCAGGTCGGCCAAGGCAACAACTATGACTAACCATCCATATCAAGGTGGTCACCCAACCACCAGTATTTTTGAACTTGCTTATAAAAGTCCCTTTTGTCCCGAAGGGGCACAGCTCTACTGAACCGCAGACGCTCTGCTCCGTTCCCAGAGCCGACGTCTCGACCATACAGGATTCGCCGATCCACAGTTCTACGGCCGACGTGGTAGATTAACGGAACCGCCAATCTATCCTGTATCAGCCCCCGACTGTCTAAATAGAGGAATGTCTCGGGCGGGATGAATCCGTTAAGACAAACGCTCTCACTATATTCTTCATTGGGGTAGTAAGCCCCGAAAATAAGTCCATTGGCTGAGGTCATCGCTCTTGCAATGTGACCCCGAATCAGCTTGATTAAAAAGTTATCTATCCTGTTTATATTGGCCCCGTTGTATAAGACCTCGTTGGCATAATAATGTTTGTACTCCGACTCTGGTGTTCTGTGTAATCCAAGACATCTATATGTCGATTGAAATATAGATACTGATCTAGCCAGATACCAAGGTACTTTACTACATCTTTACTCGCCAGTGGATGTTCACTTGGTCCAACGATCACTAGATTTCTCCAGTTCTTTCTTGTATCCCCAGAAGCCTTAGACAAAGGGGTTCTAAACAGGATAGTTTCTGATTTCTGAAAGTTAATTATTAACTTCCAGTCATCACAATATCGCTGAATCTTGTCGAAGTCACGCTGCAAGAGAATTCTGATGACTTCAACTTTTGGACCCGTCCTGTACGCTACAAGGTCATCGGCATACGCAATCGCATGAGTGAGACTACCTATCAGATCGCTGGTGTAAATACTAAAAAGAATCGGCGAGTTCACAGCTCCTTGCTGTAGACCGTTTTTAATATCAAAAGTTGTGGTGGAAGTTACATTGCAACTTTTGACAACAAACTTTCTTCCATTGAGCATGTCATGAAGCATATATAACAGTGGTTTATTTATGCCAAATCTAGTTAATTTCAGATAAAGACCCTCTAACCATACGGTGTCGAAAGCCTTCTCCAAATCAACAAGAACGGCACCTGTGCATTGATTTTTCGCTTTGTTCCATTGAACATCAGAAACTAACTTAGACGCGGCATGAATAGTGTCATGTCCCGCCTTAAAGCCAAACTGATTGTCTGGAATAATATTCTTGTCCTCAGCCCACTTGAACAGAGCTCTATTGAGAATCTTTTCGAATACCTTACTGATACTCGGAAGAAGACTTATCGACCGAAGATTTGCCGGATTGGAGCTGTCCTTTCCCTTTTTGGGGAGAGGATGGACCACAGCTGTTTTCCAACTCACTGGATAATATGCATTATTCAATGCGTTGTTAAACAGTGTGGTATAAATGTCTATGGCTTCCTCAGGGAGATGTCGTAACACAATGTTGGGTATACCATCGACCCCCGCAGATTTCTTTTTCTTTAATGTTTGAAAAATTAACTGAAGTTCTACCTTCGAAATTAACAATGAACTGGGTCCATTTCGCTCGGCGATGGTGGCGTTTGCCAAATTTTCGTCATTGAACCCGGTGAAACCAGTATTCTCAGATCGCCATTGCGTTATGTTATTTCCAAGATAGAAATTGTGCAGCAAGGCTCTGTTCTCCAGGTCATGATTCGGACGAATGCTAGCATTCACCTTATACACTTGCTGGAAAGCAGCCCCTACAGCTTCTACCTTTTCCTGAGGATCTTCTATCATATAAAAATTGTCATCGAAAACGGCACCCTCCGGATCAATTCCCGCAATCGTTAGTACGTCTTCGTTATCTGTTGTCCTCTGGAGTTTAAGACATGGAAGATCGTTTTGATCATTTCTTCTAAATATCTTATTTATTTTGGGAAACATACTAGGGTCGCTAGAATTAACAGCCCGAATTCTGTTATCCCAATATAAATTAATAGATAATCTATAGTTTTGTTTAATCAGAACGTTAATGTTTTTGATCGACGACTTCAATGTCCTAATCTCCAGATCACGTGTGTCCGTGAAACGTCTATAAAGAAGTTTCAACCTAGTCAGCAGTCCACTTTTTTGTCGGTGTAGTGCGTCGATTGTCGCGTTCTTGTATAAACCAGTAGGGTCTTGTTCCTTATATTTTGGGATTGTTTTGTCCATTGTTCGTTTTATAGTCGTATCCATTTGAGTCAGAAACCCGTCGATCTCGAGGTTCGTCAGGTTTCTGTCATTTGGTGGAGAAATGTCATCGGAACGTATTTCTCTTGCCAAGGCGTTGGAGAAGCGTGGCCAGCGCGTCTTACTGAAATTGTAAGAGTGCACAGGCACATACTCATCCAATTCCACAAGTTCGCTCGGAAGCTGTATTACGGTGGCAAGCCCGCAGTGATCTGCTCCTCTACCACCTAGGCTAACTTGCCACTTGGTTTTGGTAGATCTAACTCACTACTATAAGCACTCGCGTCTCTACTTGAAATTTACACTGTGAAAGCCGCCAACGATGTGCACTCTTCCACGGTTGCTGAACGACTGTCAATATATGCATATTTATAAGCGTGTGGGCATATGCATAGGCTACTTCGAAGAAAAAAAAAAAAAAAAAATGCTGCTTGTGGCTGTTTTAGTTTTAAGTTATTTTAAGTATTTTTAAGTAGTTTTAAGGTATTTACGTATATTTACGTATATTTTAGTTTTATTTAAGTTAATTTAGTTTTATTTAGGTAAAGGGCAGTTTTAAGTTTTTAAATAAAAATTAAAATAATGTCATGGAAAACAAGTTTTTTTTTCTTGTTTAGGTTTAAGTTATATTGAATTTTTAATTTAAAATAGTCTTTACGCCGAAAGGCATTTTTTAAATATAGTTATAGTATAATTTAGAGCGCCCGTATGGGGCCAGTAAGTTAGTTAAGTTAATATGTAAGCTAGTTGTTTAAGATTTTTTGTCTAGCATTAAGATAGATATAAGAAAATGAAAAAATTAAAAATTATTTAAAATGAAAAAAAAAATGAGAGGAGCAGAATTCAGAGTGGAAGGTCGTGAGTTCGATTCTCACCCCGGGCAAGGCCTTTTTTTAAATTATTTCTGTCAAGAAGTTTCTAGGAGAAGAAAACAGCAGCAACATTAAGAAGAGCAGATGGTCAAACCAACGGGGACATCGAAAGACAGTCGTGGGCTGATACAGGATAGATTGGCGGTTCCGTTAATCTACCACGTCAGCCGTAGGACTGTGGATCAGTCGTTCAGCTACCGTGGAAGTGTGCACATCGTTGGCGACTTTCACAGTGATCATTTTATTAAAGAGACGCGAGTGAGTTAAAAAGTTATTTCAACCTACCATTTCCAAGTGGCAAGTTAGCCTAGGTGGTAGAGTGGCAGACGAAAGACATTTTTTAAGTATAGTCATAGTTTAATTTAGAGCGCCCGCATGGGGCCAGTAAGTTAGTTAAGTTAATATGGTAAGCTAGTTGTTTAAGATTTTTTGTCTAGCATTAAGATATATATAAGGAAATGAAAAAATAAAAATGAATTAAAAATGAAAAAAAAAAATGAAGTGGCAGACGACGGATTTGAACGGCGTGGGTTTGAGCTCCACTGTGGTCCGGGCTTTTTTTTAAATAATTTCTGGGAGAAGGTGACCAGAAATAGAGAGGACCTAGAAAGAGAGATGGGAAAAGCAACGGGGACATCGTAAGATGGTCCCCCAACAACAAGGAAGGCAGTTGGAGCATCAGGTGATGTGTCATCCGACAGCCAAATAGCGGGGCCATCAGGCCAAGCTCAAAGAGCAACTGTAGCAGGGCAGTCCAAAGCCCAAAAAGCAACAACAACAACAGCAGCAGCAGGACCAGTAAAGCCCAAAGTGGCAACAACAACAGCAACGACAACTACAACAACATCGTCATCGGCACGTGCCGAGGTCGGAACAAGCAGCATAGCAACTGCAAAAATATCGAGCCCTATTAAAGGGAAAAATCCAGGACCGGCATGTGTCGAAGAACAAGATCCTCTGAAGAGAATGCGCTATATTAGGTACAAACCAAACCTGGTAGTTAAGAAGCGTACCTCGGATGTAGAAGCAGCCCAGAAAATAGGAGGGCGCGGACGTTCAGCCAAGTCTTCGGCTCAGGCCAAAATACAGAGGCAGCTGGATAGCTCCTCCAACGAGGATGACGACAACAACGAAAAGAACGACAAGAACGTAGAAGGCGACGATGAAGCTGAGGCGGATGACATGAACGTCAAAGAGGCTGACGGAACGATCGCTGCCGTCAATCTAAAGGATCAGGACGCCAGTCTAACAGGCGAAGAAAATGCCGCTGACGCAGATGCTGATGACATCTCCTACATGTCAGTGGAAGGAGAAGGACGTTACGTCAGTGGCGAGATAGTCGAGCTGTCTGACCAAGAAGAGGACCAGCAGATTGAGGCTTTGACGGAGAAGATCTCTTCTCTCATAGAGCTAGTCGAAGCGCTCAAAAAGAAGCAGGAGGCAAGACGGGAGAAGGAGCGCATAGTTGCTCTTGAACAGCGCACCCGCCAACAAGCGCTCCAAGAGCAAGCTACGCAACAACAGCAGCCTCCTCAAGAACAACAACCACTCCCAGACTAGCAGCAGCCACAGAAGCAGCAACCAAGGAAGCAGCCACAACATTAGCTTCACAAACAGCAACCGCCTCGGCAACCACAGCATCAGCCTCAGCAGCCACAGGCAAAACAACAACAACAACCACAACCACGACAACAACGACAACAGACACAGAAGCAGCAACAGCAGCAGAAACAACCACAACAGCAACAACCACAGCAGTCACAACAGCAGCAGACTCAACACCAGCCGACGCAACAACAGCAGAGACAACAGCAGCAGTCACAACAACAGCAACAACAGCAACAGCCACAAGCAAAGAAAGGTAAGGTGCCACCTATTAATACTTTTAAAATGGAAATTAAAGAGATTATAGAGATATGTAGGTCGGTCGTAGGCAACAATTTTATAATTAAGCGGCTAAACGCAGACAGGCATTCTATTCAGTGCTCTTCTTTACAGCGCTACAGAAAAGTTAAAGACCTTCTGTCTCAAACTAAAACTGAGTATTATAGTTTCACCCCAAAGGAAGACAAGCTTCAAACAGTCCTCCTGAAGGGTATCAAATCCTCTACGGATCCGCAGGCGCTCTTAGCTGAGCTCCGTCAAGTGGCGAGCGACGATCTCGATTTTATCGGGGAAAGACCGTTTACCACAGTCAAAGCCAGACGGGAGAAACGGAGGTTACCATTCTTCCTAGTTCAACTCTCGCCCCAAAGCAAATTGAGTGGTCTAAGGAATATAACAGTCCTGGATTACCAAGTTGTACGATGGGAAAAATTAAACAAGCAGAAAGACATGCTTCAATGCATGAACTGCCAAGGGTTTGGACACATTGCAGTTAACTGTGGTATGGACCCAGTCTGCGTTGAATGTGGGGATACCCACAAAACAGGGGAGTGTAAACTGGGGCAAGAAAGGGTCACAGATATGACCCAGTTAAAATGTGCGCTCTGCCGAGGCTCCGGGCACCCCGCAAACTATCGGGGATGTCCGAAGTTTCAGGAGATAAAGCAAAACAAAGCCCAAAAGAAAACAGTTGAGGTGAGACGCCCTGAAGTACGCCAGACAATAACTTCCGTCAATCCCGCAATTTCTTACGCCCAAATGGCGTCTGGAGAGGGAAACACGGTACAGCCTCAACCACAGGTAGCCAAACAGGTCCAAGTGCCTACGGCTCCTGTGCCAGAGGCAGATCTGATGCAGGTGTTGCTGACCATTCATGGTCAGTTAACCGACGTGCAAAAACAGATCAGGGAGCAGGCGGCTAGGGTGGATTACCTCTACTCTATTCTGCCGACAACGCGAAATGGTTAAAGGCGCGCTGCCTGAGCGACCCTTTAAGATCCTAGCTGTGAATGTTAATTCGCTGATTAGGACCGAACGTAGAGCAAACCTCTTTCATTTGCTGCAAGACCAAAGTCCTGATGTGTTTATGGCTAGCGAAACTAAGCTAAACCAGAAACACAAACTGACTAATAAAAATTACAATATCGTAAGAAGGGATCGGCCCAACTCCTCTCAAGGGGGTGGGGTCGCAATCTTCATACGAAAGGGCATTAAACATAAAGTTATATATAATAGTGAAGTGCGAAGATCCGGGTTGCTTGAAGCCTGCATCGTTTGCATTCCTCTCCAGCAGGGGAAAAGAATGTAAGCAATCGCGGTGTACGCACCTGACGCACCTCAGCCAGCTAATTTTATCGCAGAACTCGAAAAACTTTTTGAATGCTTAAGACTGAACTTGGATGAGAATTATTATCTCATGGCAGGGGACTTAAACGCCAAACATGTAGATTGGAGAAACCAAATACAAAATCCTAGAGGTAACCATCTTTTTAATTGGATGGGTCGATACAGTGTTGAGTGTAGGATCGACCTTTTGGCTACAGATAGACCGTCATTTCCGAGAAGTGGTAGTTTTCTGGATCTTTTACTGCTTGCCTCACGACTAGTTATAACTGACGTAACAAATCAACAGACAAGAAATTGTTTACGAACAATTGAATACGACAGTGATCACTGCGGACTTGCCACCGTAATACAGCTTCCGAGCGAACTTGTAGAGTTGGATTAGTATGTACCTGTGCACTCTTACAATTTCAGTAAGACGCGCTGGCCACGCTTCTCCAACGCCTTGGCAAGAGAAATACGTTCCAATGACATTTCTCCACCAAATGACAGAAACCTGACGAACGTTGAGATCGACGGGTTCCTGACTCAAATGGATACGAGTATAAAACAAACAATGGACAGAACAATCCCAAAATATAAGGAACAAGACCCTACTGGTTTATACAAGAACGCCACAATCGACGCACTACACCGACAAAAAAGTGGACTGCTGACTAGGTTGAAACTTCTTTACAGACTTTTCACGGACACACGTAATCTGGAGATTAGGACATTGAAGTCGTCGATCAAAAACATTAACGTTCTGAATAAACAAAATTATAGATTGCCTATTAATTTATACTGGGATAACAGAATTCGGGCTGTTAATTCTAGCGACCCTAGTATATTTCCCCAAATAAATAAGATATTCAGAAGAAATGATCAAAACGATCTTCCATGTCTTAAACTCCAGAGAACAACAGATAACGTTGTGTTACGACATCTCCCTGAGGAAGCAATAGACATTTATACCACACTGTTCAACAACGCATTGAATAATGCATATTATGCAGTGAGTTGGAAAACAGCTGTGGTCCATCCTCTCCCCAAAATGGGAAACGACAGCTCCAATCCGGCAAATCTTCGGTCGATAAGTCTTCTTCCAAGTATCAGTAAGGTATTCAAAAAGATTCTCAATAGAGCTCTGTTCAAGTGGGCTGAGGACAAGAATATTATTCCAGACAACCAGTTTGGCCTTAAGGCGGGACATGACACTATTCATGCCGCGTCTAAGTTAGTTTCTGATGTTCAATGGAACAAAGCGAAAAATCAATGCACGGGTGCCGTTCTGGTTGATTTAGAGAAGGCTTTTGACACCGCATGGCTAGAGGGTCTTTATCTGAAATAAACTTGATTTGGCATAAGTAAACCACTGTTATATATGCTTCATGACATGCTCAATGATAGAAAGTTTGTTGTCAAAAGTGGCAATGTAACTTCTACCACAACTTTTAATATTAAAAACGGTCTACAGCAAGGAGCTGTGAACTCGCCGATTCTTTTTAGTATTTACACCAGCGATCTGATAGGTAGTCTAACTCATTCAATTGCGTATGCCGATGATCTTGTAGCGTACAAAACGGGTCCAAAAGTTTATGTCATCAGAATTTCTTTGCAGCGTGACTTCGACAAAATTCAGCGATATTGTGATGATTGGAAGTTAAAAATTATTTTTCAGAAATCAGAAACTATCCTGTTAAGAACCCCTTTTTCTAAGGCTTCTAGGGATACAAGAAAGAACTGGAGAAATCTAGTGATCGTTGGACCAAGTGGACATCAACTGGCGAGTATCTATATTTCAATCGACATATAGATGCAGCTCTGGCCAGAGCTAGGGGAGCGTTTGCTCTGACAAGGCGCTTTGTTTATAGCAGCCGCCTTGAAAACAGGGTGAAGGTGATTTGCTACATGGCCCTCATCCGGCCGATGATTGCCTATGGGTGCCCTGTGTGGTTTAACGTTGCCCCATCTCAAATGGAAAAGATTCGGGTGTTTGAGAGGCAGTGTCTTAGACGCTGCCTTGGATTGCACAGAACACCAGAGTCGGAGTACACACATTACTATGCCAACGAGGTTCTATACAACAAGCCCAATATAAACAGGATAGATAACATTTTAATTAAGCTGATTCGGGGTCACATTGCGAGAGCGATGACCTCAGCCAATGGACTTATTTTCGGGGCTTATTACCCCAACAAAAAATATAGTGAGAGCGTTTGTCTTAACGGTTTCATCCCGCCCGAGACATTCCTCTATTTAGACAGTCGGGGGCTGATACAGGATAGATTGGCGGTTCCGTTAATCTACCACGCCGGCCGTAGGACTGTGGATCGGCGAATCCTGTATGGCAGAGACGTCGGCTCTGAGAACGGAGCAGAGCGTCTGCGGTTCAGTAGAGCTGTGCCCCTTCGGGACAAAAAGGACTTCGATAAGCAAGTTAAAAAATACTGGTGGTTGGGTGACCACCTTGGTATTGATGGTTAGTCAAAGTGGTTGCCTTGGCCGACCTACATATTTCTAAGGTACATTAAGTAGGACAGTGACGGTGGCACCAAATAAAGATAAAAAAAATCCAAAAAGTTGTTGTTTGTTTGTGGATATGTGCGTGAGCGCATACATATGCATATGTCTAAATATATGCATATGTATGCGCGTGTGTGCATGTGCATAGGCTAATGGCAAGAAAAAAAAAAAAAAAGCTGCTGGTGGCTGTTCTAGTTTTAAGTTATTTTAAGTATTGTTAGTAGTTTTAAGTTATTTTTTACGTGAATTTACGTATATTTTAGTTTTATTTGGGTTAATTTAGTTTTATTTAGGTAAAGGGTTGTTTTAAGTTTTTCTTATATAAAATAAATGTTATAGGAAAACGAGTTTTTCAGAATTTTCTCGTTTAGTTTTTACGCCGAAAGGCATTTTTAATATATAGTTATAGTATAAATTAGAGCGCCCGTATGGGGCCAGTAAGTTAGTTAAGTTATTCTGTAAGCTAGTTTGTAAGGTTTTTGTCTAGCATTTAAGTAGTTATAAGTTGAATTAAAAATAAAAAATTGAATTTAAAAAAAAAAAAAATAAAATGTTTGGGGGGAAAAGAAGCGGCATGCTCTTCTGTATATATAGGTACTTCTAAACAAAAATTAAAGAGCAGGCTCTCTGGTAACAAATCAGACCTAAACAATTGAGCTGCACAACAAACCGCTCTTGCCCTCCATATTTTTTTTTGCATTTTAATTCATTTTTTATTTTTTCATTTTCTTATATCTATCTTAATGCTAGACAAAAAATTTTAAACAACTAGCTTACATATTAACTGCACTAACTTACTGGCCCCATACGGGCGCTCTAAATTATACTATAACTATATTTAAAAAATGCCTTTCGGCGTAGAGACTACTCTTAATTTAAAATTCAATATTACTTAAACCTAAACAAGAAAATTCTTTAAAAAACTTGTTTTTCAAGACATTATTTTATTTAATTTTATTTAAAAACTTAAAAGTACCCTCCACCTAAATAAAACTAAAATATACGTAAAATATGCGTTATAATTATACCTAAATAACTTAAAACTACTTAAAATACTTAAAATAACTTAAAACTAGAACAGCCACCAGCAGCTTTTTTTTTTTTTTGCCGATGCACATGCACACACGCGTATACCTATGCATATATTAACATATATACATATGTATGCGCTCAAGCACATATCCACAAACATGCAATTTTTTACTTTTTTATATTTTTTTGGTGCCACCGTCCTGTCCTGTCCTACTTTATCTACCTAGTTATACCTTAGAAATACGTAGGTCGGCCAAGGCAACAACCTCGACTAACCATCAATATCAAGGCGGTCACCCAACCACCAGTATTTTTTAGCTTGCTTATTCAAGTCTTTTTGTCCCGAAGGGGCACAGCTCTACTGAACCGCAGACGCTCTGCTCCGTTCCCAGAGCCGACGTCCCGATCGTAAAGAAGTCGCCGATCCACAGTCCTACGGCTGACGTGGTAGATTAACGGAACCGCCAATCTATCCTGTATCAGCCCCCGACTGTCTAAATAGAGGAATGTCTCGGGCGGGATGAAACCGTTAAGACAAACGCTCTCACAATATGCTTCATTATGGTAATAAGCCCCGAAAATAAGTCCATTGGCTGAGGTCATCGCTCTTGCAATGTGACCCCGAATCAGCTTAATTAAAAAGTTATCTATCCTGTATATATTGGCCTCGTTGTATAAGACCTCGTTGGCGTAATAGTGTTTGTACTCCGACTCTGTGTAATCCAAGACAGGTCCTAAGACACTGCTCCTCAAACACCTGAATCTTTTCCATTTGAGATGGAGCAACGTTAAACCACACAGGGCACCCATGGGCAATCATCGGCCGGATGAGGGCCATGTAGCAAATCACCTTTACACTGTTTTCAAGGCGGCTGCTATAAAACAACCGTCTTGTCAGAGCAAACGCTCCCCTAGCTCTGGCCAGAGCAGCATCTTTATGTCGATTGAAATATAGATACTGATCTAGCCAGATACCAAGGTACTTTACCACATCTTTACTCGCCAGTGGATGTCCACTTGGCCCAACGATCACTAGATTTCTCCAGTTCTTTCTTGTATCCCTAGAAGCCCTAGAAAAAGGGTTCTTAACAGGATAGTTTCTGATTTTTGAAAGTTAATTTTTAACTTCCAGTCATCGCAATATCGCTGAATCTTGTCGAAGTCACGCTGCAAGAGAATTCTGATGACTTCAACTTTTGGACCCGTCCTGTACGCTACAAGGTCATCGGCATACGCAATCTTATGAGTGAGACTACCTATCAGATCGCTGGTGTAAATACTAAAAAGAATCGGCGAGTTCACAGCTCCTTGCTGTAGACCGTTTTTAATATCAAAAGTTGTGGCGGAAGTTACATTGCCACTTTTGACAACAAACTTTCTACCATTGAGCATGTCATGAAGCATATATAACAGTGGTTTACTTATGCCAAATCTGGTTAACTTCAGATAAAGAAGCTCTAACCATACGGTGTCGAAAGCCTTCTCTTAATCAACAAGAACGGCACCCGTGCATTGATTTTTCGCTTTGTTCCATTGAACATCATAAACTAACTAAGACGCGGCATGAATAGAGTCATGTCCTGCCTTAAAGCCAAACTGATTGTCTGGGATAACATTTTTGTCCTCAGCCCACTTGAACAGAGCTCTATTGAGAATCTTCTCTAATACTTTACTGATACTTGGAAGAAGACTTATCGACCGAAGATTTGCCGGATTGGAGCTGTCCTTTCCCTTTTTGGGGAGAGGATGGACCACAGCTGTTTTCCAACTCACTGAATAATATGCATTATTCAATGCGTTGTTGAATAGTAAGGTATAAATGTCTATTGCTTCCTCAGGGAGATGTCGTAACACAATGTTTGGTATACCATCGACCCCCGCAGATTTCTTTTTCTTTAATGTTTGAAAAATTAACTGAAGTTCTACCTTCGAAATTAACAATGAACATGGTCCATTTCGCTCGGCGATGGTGGCGTTTGCCAAGTTTTCGTCATTGAACCCGGTGAAACCAGTATTCTCAGATCGCCATTGCGTTATGTTATTTCCAAGATAGAAATTGTGCAGCAAGGCTCTGTTCTCCAGGTCATGATTCGGACGAATGCTAGCATTCACCTTATACACTTGCTGGAAAGCAGCCCCTACAGAGTCTACCTTTTCCTGAGGATCTTTTATCATAAAAAATTGTCATCGAAAACGGCACCTTCCGGATCAATTCCCGCAATCGTTAGTACATCTTCGTTATCTGTTGTCCTCTGGAGTTTAAGTCATGAAAGATCGTTTTGATCATTTCTTCTAAATATCTTATTTATTTGGGGAAACATACTAGGGTCGCTAGAATTAACAGCCCGAATTCTGTTATCCCAATATAAATTAATAGATAATCTATAGTTTTGTCTAATCAGAACGTTAATGTTTTTGATCGACGACTTCAATGTCCTAATCTCCAGATCACGTATGTCCGTGAAACGTCTGTAAAGAAGATTCAACCTAGTCAGCAGTCCACTTTTTTGTCGGTGTAGTGCGTTGATTGTCGCGTTCTTGTATAAACCAGAAGGCTCTTGTTCCTTATATTTTGGGATTGTTCTGTCCATTGCTCGTTTTATAGTCGTATCCATTTGAGTCAGGAACCCGTCGATCTCAACGTTCGTCAGGTTTCTGTCATTTGGTGAAGAAATGTCATCGGAACGTATATCTCTTGCCAAGGCGTTGGAGAAGCGTGGCCAGCGCGTCTTACTGAAATTGTAAGAGTGCACAGGCACATACTCATCCAACTCCACAAGTTCGCAGTGATCACTGTCGTATTCAATTCTTCGTAAACAATTTCTTGTCTGTTGATTTGTTGCGTCAGTTATAACAAGTCGTGAGTCAAGCAGTAAAAGATCCAGAAAACTACCACTCTCTGTAGCCAAAAGGTCGATCCTACACTCAACACTGTATCGACCCATCCAATTAAAAAAATGGTTTCCTCTAGGATTTTGTATTTGGTTTCCCCAATCTACATGTTTGGCGTTTATGTCCTGTGCCATGAGATAATAATTATCATCCAAGTTCAGTCTTAAGCATTCAAAAAGTTTTTCGAGTTCTGCGATAAAATTAGCTGGCTGAGGTGCGTCCGGTGCGTACACCGCGATTGCGTACATTCTTTTCCCCTGCTGGAGAGGAATGCAAACGATGCAGGCTTCTAGCAACCCGAACCTTCGCACTTCACTATTATATATAATTTTATGTTTAATGCCCTTTCGTATGAAAATTGCGACCCCACCCCCTTGAGAGGAGTTGGGCCGATCCCTTTTTACGATATTGTAATTTTTATTAGTCAGTTTGTGTTTCTGATTAAGCTTCGTTTCGCTAGCCATAAACACATCAGGACTTTGGTCTTGCAGCAAATGAAAGAGGTTTGCTCTACGTTCGGTCCTAATCAGCGAATTTACATTCACAGCTAGGATCTTAAAGGGTCGCTCAGGCAGCGCGCCCTTAACCATTTCGCGTTGCCGGCAGAATAGAGTAGAGGTAATCCACCCTAGCCGCCTGCTCCCTGATCTGTTTTTGCACTGTTTTTTTTTTTGGGCTTTGTTTTGCTTTATCTCCTGAAATTTCGGACATCCCCGATAGTTTGCGGGGTGCCCGAAGCCTCGGCAGAGCGCACATTTTAACTGGGTCATATCTGTGACCCTATCTTGCCCGAGCTTACACTCCCCTGTTTTGTGGGTATCTCCACATTTAACGCAGACTGGGTCCATACCACAGTTAACTGCAATAAGTCCAAACCCTTGGCAGTTCATGCATTGAAGCATGTCTTTATGCTTATTTAGTTTTTCCCATCGTACAACTTGGTAATCCAGGACTGTTATATTCCTTAGACTACTCAATTTGCTTTGGGGCGAGAGTTGAACTAGGAAGAATGGTAAATTTCGTTTCTCCCGTCTGGCTTTGACTGTGGTGAACGGTCTGACCCCTATAAACTCGAGATCGTCGCTCGCCACTTGACGGAGCTCAGCTAAGAGCGCCTGCAGATCCGTAGAGGATTTGATACCCTTCAGGAGGACTGTTTGAAGCTTGTCTTCCTTCGGGGTGAAACTATAATATTCTGTTCTAGTTTGAGACAGAAGGTCTTTGACTTTTTTGTAGTGCTCTAAAGATGAGCACTGAATGGAATGCCTGTCTGCGTGTGATGTACTTGCTAGCGGGTTGATAGCAAGTCCCTACCTCGCCTACTCAATCTATGGGGGATAAAGGCTTCCCCAAGCCGAAAATGAATGATGGCTAGAGAGCCGATCTTTAACTGGAATAAAGGAAGACAGCCAAATGTACGGCTCAATGTCTGGATTAATATTGATTTTTATTAGGAACAGCCTATTTATACAAATTCTATTGCTTATACACTAAGAACTTAAACACATACATACGCATAAACTAACATTAATTCTACTGGTCAATATTCGATCATGCAGGCATTCTTGCCATGTCATCAAAATATGGATCATAAACATGCCTCTTTATGAGCGTGCATAAACAAAACTATGAACTTGGGCAACTGTATCTCAAACTGTATGTATCTCAAATGTAGGTATGTATCTCAATTGTATCTTGACCATGAGTCGAAGCGTCAAGTGTCAATAAATATTTTATGGTATACTATGCGAGAGCATTTGGAGAATAGGTCGGCAGAAGGCAATGACCGAAAATGTGAATGGATTGCATAATGCGGTATAAATGCATTTGTTGGATATCAAGGCAGAAGGCAATGACCGAAATATGAATATAATGAAGTGATCGCTAGTGTGATCCCTTCACATTGCATAATGCGGTATAAATGCATTTGTTGGATATCAAGGCAGAAAGCAATGACCGAAATATAATATAATGAAGTGATCGCTAGTGTGATCCCTTCACACCACCCTTCCCGGGGAAAAAGGAGAAATCATGACATGTCTTGATTTCTTCTTTTACGCGTCACTTGTATAATAAAGATTTTGAGTTCAAAGATTATATGTCCATTTTTTTTTTTTTTTTTTGAATACTGATAGTACCTGCATGATATTAGTTTGTAACATTACTTAAGTATAAATATAATAAAAAATTTAATGATTTATTCCTTTATACAATTACACATTTTTGTTGTTGTTGTTTAATACATTTGAATTCTTCTGTTTTATTCTATCTTTCGTTTTGTTAACTTATTCTATATTCGTTTAGCAAATTAATATACTTAAATTTTATGCGCGCAATTAAAAATTATAGAAATGGAGTATATTATTATTTACATGTTTCTTTTTTTTATCTTTTAATCATTATATAAATAAGTATGTTTGACATAAATCTTGAAACAATGCTACAAGAAAATGTATACATAAAAAGGTTTAAGTCTATTTTTGTGTACTGTCATTCTTTTATTTTCGTATTGGATATCACAATTTACCCCGTTTTGAGATAAAACTTCATATGGCCCTATAAATATTGGATCTAATTTCTTTCTAGCCTCGTTTCTTAGTAAAACCAAACTTCCTTTTTCAAAATTACTACTCTTTGTTTGTCCCTCTTTATCATACCTATCTTTCCTAACATTTTTCCTTTTTATAAGCGTTTATCGAGCGTCTCTATGGGCAACTTGTAATTTATGTTTGAGGTCAATTACGTAATCGTCATAGTTGTACACCGGTTCCATTTGTTTTGTCAGATTTTTCGGTAAACTACACTGCTTTTCGAATATTGATTCGAATGGTGTGTATCCAGTTTCTGAGTGTACGGATGTGTTATAACAGAAAACGTAATATGGCAACCAAGTGCTCCAATCCGTGTGTTTTTCTGAGACGTAACTTCTTAAATACGCTCCTAAAACCTTATGTGAATTTTCTAGAGCTCCTATGCTTTCATGATGATAGGCAGGAGATTGTAGTTCTTCTATTCTCAAAAGCTTACAGATACCCTTGAAAACCTGATTTATAAATTCGGTTCCCTGATCAGATGCTATTGTGTGTGGTACTCCATATCTTAGAATAAAATCTTCTACTTGAGATTTAGCTACTGTGCTTGACTCTTTATTTGGGAGTGGTATAGCTTCGATAAACTTTGTCAGCTCGTCTTGAATGGTGAGTATGTATTTAGATCCATCTTCAGATTCTTCTAAAGGTCCTACTAGGTCTATGAAAATTTTGTCAAAACCTGATTCGGCTGTTGATGTGATAGTCATTGGTTGTTTTTTGGTTGTACATGTTTGTTACGTTGACATATAGGGCAGTGCTTAACGTATGTCGTCACATCGTTTTGCATTCCTGTCCAAAAGTATTTTTTCTTGATATTATTTATCATGCGGTTTATACCTGCATGTCCACTGGTGGGAAGTATGTGAAAGTCATTTAGTATTAATTTCTTCTTACAAGGATCGGTAATTTCAATAAGATTTGGGTCCGCAGAGTTTTTGCACATCCCTCGACAATATTTTGCCAAATAATGCCGATTGGGTTGTAGTGCCGTCCTTGGACTTCTTTAGGAGTAAACGATTCCCTTTAGGAATATACGCCAAAACTTTGTTTGGTCCTATAATTATGTCATCCTTGAAATTAACTAAATCTTCCGTAAAATTGTCAACGATTTTTAACTCAGTCACTTTAAGTCCACTTTCGGGTGGTTTTAAAAGTTCTGTTATAATTTGCTCATCAGTTTGTATATTAGTATTTTTAGATGTATCTTCATCTTTATCATCTACTTTCGACTGGGCTCTTGTAACTACACATATATGTAATTGTTTTAATTCTTCAGACTCTACTTTTATTCGACTAAGCGCGTCAGCAGTACAGTTATCATTACCTGGTGAATATTCTACGTAGAAATTGTATTCTTCTAGTAATAGCCTGAATTTAGTTAGTCTACTACTAGGTTCTTTTAGTGAGAACAGGTACACTAGAGGTCTGTGGTCTGTTAAAATTTTAAACTTTCTTCCGAACAAGTACGGCCGATAGTGTTTTACTGACCACACTATTGCAAGTAATTCTTTCTCAATAGTACTATAGTTTTTCTCTGACTTATTAAGAGTTTTGCTTGCGTAAGCAATTGGCCTGTCATCGGAATTAGACAAAACAGCTCCTAAAGCGAAACCTGAGGCGTCTGTGCGTAGAATGAATTCTTCGTTAAAATTTGGAAATTGTAGAATTGTAGGACTTATCAGAATTTCTTTTAGCACATTGAATGATTCTTCGCTATCTTTATTAAAATTGAATTCAACACCTTTTTTTAATAATCGATTTAACGGGATGCAAATGGTGGCAAAATTTTTAATATATGTTCGATAATAATTTGCGAAGGCTACGAATCTTCTTACTTCATCGGAGTTAGTAGGAGTTGGATAATTTTTCATTGCAGATGATTTGGTGGGATCAGGTAAAATTCCTTTGTCCGATATAAGGTGTCCAAGGTATAATACTTCTTTTCGCAGAAAATTTTCGCAGAAAAGAGCATTTTCCTGGGTGTATATTAAGATTCACTTCTCTGAGACGTTCAAAGACTTGGATCAAGTTTTTGTTGTGGCCCATTAAATTTTTACCAAAAATTATTAGATCATCAAGATAGACAAAACATCTTAAATATGTTAGGCCTGACATAGCTATGGACATCATTCTTGAGAATTTACTGGGTGAGATCTTTAAACCCATTGGTAGACGTTTTAATTGATAGTGACCATCTTCTGTTGAGAATGCCGTTATTGGTCTACTATTTGCATCTAACTCCATTTGGTAGTATCCTTGACTCAAATCTATACATGAGAAGTAAGTTGCTCCTCCTACCATATCATAGATGTCCGTTATGTTTGGCAGCGGAAATTTATCATCTTCGATTCGATCATTAACACGACGATAGTCGATCACCATTCGGAATTTTGTTGACCGGTAACTGGGTCTTTCTTTTTCGGTACTATAAGTATTGGAGAATTCCAAGGTGAAATGGACGGTTCTATTATGTCATCTGACAACATTTTTCTTATCTCCTCCTTTATATCTTCTTTTTGAGTATGTGGTAATCGATAGGGCTTGGTATATTTCGGTGAAGATTCATTTTTAAGTTTAATGTCCGCCTTTCCAATATGAGTATATGTAAGTCTGTCACCATCTACGTGAAAAATGTCTTGGAATTTTGTACATATGGCTTCAATCTCGGTTTTTTCTTCGCTATTTAACGTTTCGAAATTTAATTCATTTAAAATTTTCTGAACTCGTATGTTTATTGATTTATCTGTCTGGTTATAATGTAAAATAAAATATTCTGAAGCGGAGAATGATATTGGTTCCAACCATTTCAGAGTTACAACAGAGTCACGTGTATTCATAATTTTTACAGGTATTTTTCCATTTTTAATAGTTGACAATGAACCTGCCACGAAAACATTTTCGCATAGTTCTTGTGGATAAAATATTCGAGAATCTGAATGTTTTGTAGTCATCCAATAAGTTGCTTCACACCGTGCAGGTAAGGTAACGATATTTTTGTTTTCTTGAGTATATAGAGGTAAAATGACTAGTTGTTCGTCTACTTTGAATTTGAATGAAAATTTCTCTAGATCTATAATGGCACTGAATTCTGTAAAGAAGTTTGCTCCGATTATACCATCAACTGGAATGGGAAAAGAATCACTCACTATATGAAATTCATAAGGAACAGAAAATTCTTCTAATTGTAACATATAGATACACATCCCTAAGGTTTGTAAATTTCCTGATATCCCTAATACTTTTGTACTTTTACTTTCGTCAATAGCAATGTTTTTAGTAAGGAACCCTTTTTTATAACACATATGGAGGCTCCTGTATCGAGTAAGAATTGTTTGTTTATATTGTTTTCTAATGGTGTTTGTATGTATATGCCGTTTGACATTCCAACAGTACAAATGGCATCTGTTATCTGCGGATTTAATGAATCCCCTCCGATGGGTCGGCTTCCCCTTCGGTGGGTTGCTCGTTTCTGATTGCTAATACACGATTGTTATTTCTGTTATTATTAGGTTGCCTTGTATTGTTGGACCTATTAATAATATTATTGTTGTTACTGTTACTGTTACTGTTACTGTTGCTATTACTGAAACTGTTACTATTACTGTTATTACTATTGTATCTTTGTCTATCATTGTTTGCATATATTGACCTGTTGTCGGGGTTATAATAATTTTTATTACTATTTCTATAGTTATAACGACTCCTATAGTTTTGTTGGTTCTGATAGGAAGGCCTAGTTGAGTTGTTATATTGGGGGTATGAATTTCTAGCTTGGTTAGTATTGAAATTAGTCTGAGAGAATCTAGCTTGAGGGTTGGGGAAATTATTATTTTGTCTATGATAGTTTCCACCTCTATTGTTTATGAACCTTACAGTGTTGCAAGTGGATGCAGAGCTTTGATCTAATTCTACTACATGTTGGATAGCGTCTTGAAGGCTAGTGTGTCTGGCGCTATCTAAAACTATTTTCAATCGATCATTTACCCCCCTTTTAAGAAATGCCAATCCTCGTCTTTCATTTGCTTTTGTTAGAATTTCCCTTGATTGTTCACCATGGCAAGAAACTTCAAGCTCAGTAATTTTTGTAATTAATGTCTCGATGTCTGTTACGAACTCTCGAACTGGTCGATTTCCTTGATAAATCTTGCTAAGTTGGGTTTGTATCGTTTCTATTGATTCTTTTGGCCCACATTTTTCTATTAGAATTTTTTTTAATGAGGCAAAATTTTCTGGTTTTTGATTACCCAGTTCAGTAACAGCTTTACCTTGAATTTTGCATTTTAATAGGAATTTAATTAGTGTGGGTTGTGAAGTCTCGTTGAGAGTGTCGTGGTAAAATTCGACGCTATTTATAAAATCCCTAATGTGTTCACTTCTTTTGCCATCCTCATCACAGTTGAGGGTAGGCAATTTCTGTGCTATGCTGAAATAAAACGCTTCTGCCATGTTTTCAACGTATGCTATATTAAATAATTCTTCGTCAGCTTTAATGTCTTGTGTTTCTATGTTATCTTCCCCTAACAATTTAGTTTTATCGTCTAATATTTGCTTTAATCTGACTAATAAATTATCAATTATTGTTTTCAACGCTTGCTGGTTCGTCTCTTTAGGCGATTTTTTATATTTTTCATTAAATTCTTCTTCTAAGTTAAGTATTTCATCTCGTTTTTCCTCAATGTACTTTTCTGTATATAGTTATTTGGTCGACCGATCTTATTATGACTATCTTTCTTAAATAATTAAATGCGACAACATTTATGTTTTAATAAATATAAATTTTATTTAATAAACGTTAAACGAAGACAACTTCACAAATAGAACATTAATAGTCGACTCAATAGAAACACTTACAAACTAGCTTAACTGCATGACTTACGATCTAACCTTACGATAAAGCTTATGCTCTCCAACTTTATCTTCTAAAGGAGATCAAGTTAGGAAGAGAACTTGTTCTTGTTAAAGTTATAGATGAATCTGCACACTTGATGTTTGCTCTGCAAACGACGAGTGTGTATAATAAATAACCAACTACTTAGTGGGTGGGAGTACGCAATTAGGATAAACGCATATAGCGCATTTTATTATATGATACCTCCCCCACTAAGTATTTTTTTGGTCTCCAAAAACAATAAATTAATTATTATAATAATTTAATAACGTAACACAAGTAATTAAACGAAAATATTAATTAACATTAAATTTAGCAAATGTTTCTGTTTAATTTTATTATAATGTATAATAATTTATAATAATTGAATAATTTAAAACAAATAACTTAACGGAAATAATTGTAAATCATAAGAAATTAACATTAAATTTTTCAAATTTTTCTGTTTTATTTTACAGTTTATAACAGATTTATGTGTATAACAATTATGGGAAATTTATTTATAGTTCAATTTTTTTTTTTTTTTTTTTTTTATTGCAGTGAAATTATTTTTTTATGAAACTATATTTTTTTTTTTATAAAGTTGCAGTTGTGTATTAAACATTTGTTTCTTAAAAATAAATGTGTCAACGTTTAATAGTTTTGATACAAAACATTTTAATTTTATTTTATTTATTTATTTTTTTTTTTTTTTTTTTAATTAATGTGTTTATAATAAATTAATATCAAAAATAATGTCTAGCTTATATCAGTTATTTGTTCTAAATGAAGGTTGTCCCATTGGCAACCATTCTTCAACTTCAATTCTATATTTGTAAATTAATTTAATAGTAATAGTCTATTAACAGTAATACTTATAAAAATTATTGCTATCCATTCTTTCTTAATTATAACGAAATTATTCCGAATCAAAAAGTGTAAATAACCATTTATGTAAGAGCACGAAACACCACTCAAAATATAACCTAAATAAGTATTAAGTATCAGTTACTTTTAAAACAGTTTCCGATTTTAAACGATAAATTCTTTTAATAATGTAGGTACCTACGAAACGGACCTGAGTTAGGGTCCAATTTTAAGCAATGTCAATTATTGACATCAACAAATTTGAGAAACCATGAACGCAATCCAAAGTGACGTTTATCTTTTTGCCTTCAAAATAAGATTCTGTAGAAAGGAAATAATAAAATAACAAAACGAAACGTTATTTTCAAACGATTTGCTATAAATTTTGCAAAATTATTTTACCACATTGTAGTTACTACAAAAAGCGAAATAAAATGTAATAAAAAGTTGCGAAAATAAATTAATATTTACTAAAGCCACATCACGACTGTGTTTTGAGTTTTGTGTTAAATAAAGTATATTTTTTTTTCAATTTTGATACTTGTATTTTCTCTTTAATTGTTTATTGTGATACTTAATTTTGCGCTTTGTCGATTTATCGTGAATATAATTGCCATCTTTTTGAAAAATATTTAGTTTTTTTGTATTTTGGCCTACTTTTTACTACTGTTCTGTTTTGAACTATGTCTGGGCATTGGTTCAATGAAGTTCCTGCTCTTTCTTTGTTTTTATTGTTGACTCTTGTTTCTTTATCTTTCTGGAATTTGACCTTGAGTGATTCAATATCTTCTCTACTTAAGTTTTTATAAATAATATCTAGTGGTCTTAACTTTGTTGTATTGTGTATCGTGGTATTATAAATCGAAACGATTTTAAACAACTTTTCTTCTAACTCAGAAGTATCTTTGCTGGCGTTCATAATTCTTAAGTGCTCATTCAGAGTGCCATGTAGCCGTTCAACGTCAGCATTTCCGGTTTTAAGGGAAGCTGTAGTTCTATGGAAGATGATTTTGTTTTCTTTGAGAAATTGTTCTACGGCTGAGTGCAATATACAAGTATCACCATCAGAAATAATTTTGTTCGGTTTTCCAAGAAATAGGATTATTTGTTTTATTGCACTTAGTATAGCTATCCAATTTCTGTCTTCCAATGGGTGAATGGTGGCATATTTTGAAAATTTGTCAATAGTTGTTAGGTACATTTTTCCACGTTCGGGAAATCAAATGTCCATGTGGATAATATCATTGAAATGCTTTGGAGATTCGGTTATTTCCATTGGTATCTGAATCGGGTGTCGATCGTGCTTTGCGAGATTGCAGATTTCACAATTGTTGACAAACTTGTGAATTTCAACTAACAGATTCGGATAACCTTTCAACTTTAAAAACATTTCGTTGATGCTCCGATGGTTCTTGCTTTTGTGCTCGTTTTCTATTATTCTAAGTAATTCGTTTTTATCTATAACGTTTTTTAATAAGGTACTTGATTTTAATAATTTCAAACTTTTATTCATAGAAAAATATTTCACATAAAGGGATTGGAATTGTAAAAATAATTCTACATTTTCACAATAAATGCAAAAAAGTCCTTTTTTTATTAAAATTCCTTTCATTATTTGAAGTAAATCACTATGATGTTTTTTGATTTGGACAAAGTTTTGAATTTTTTTGTGGACTATTTTCATTGAAATTTTTTCTTGGGAACCATAAAAAAGATGAATTTGGTTTTTAAAAAGATTAACCGCTTTTTCTGTGATGTATATATGACGAGTTTCATCTTCCAAAGCACTATGCATTGTGGCACCAGTAGACAAAACTTCCTCGTTATTGCCGTTAGGCATATTATCAGTAACTTCTTCGTTATCACAAATACTGTCATGTGCTTCATTATTAAAGAGGTCTATTAAACTTACTTCATCGTTAGCCTTCAACTCATCTTCAGTTTTGGTTTTGTCAATATACCTACTTAGGCCATCTGCAACGCTGTTCTCTTTTCCTTTCAGGTATTCAATATCAAAATCATACTCGTTTAGTATGATTTTCCAACGTTGCAGTTTCATATTTGGCTCTTTTATACCATTCAGCCACACAAGGGGCTTGTGGTCTGTTCGGACAACGAATTTTTTGCCATACACATAAATTCTAAAATATTTTACAGCCCATACTACCGCAAGGAGTTCTTTCTCTATTGTGGAGTAACTAAGCTCGTGTTTATTTAGAGTTCGAGACGCGAAACAAATAGGGTGGTTGTCTTGGCTGAGAACGGCTCCTATTGCATGGCCAGATGCGTCTGTGGTTAGGATAAACTTTTTTGTGAAGTCAGGACTTTTTTAAAATAGGCTCAGAAGTAATCAACGTTTTTAAAGTTTTAAATGATTTTGCATAAAGAGGATCAGATATTTGTAATTTAGCGGATTTTTTCAAATATTTTATCATAGGATATGCCACTTTGGCATAATCCTTAATAAATTTTCGATAGTAGCCAGTAATACCAAGAAACTGTTTAATACCTTTTACGGTAGTTGGCAGTTTCATTTCAGTAATAGTTTTAACTTTATTTGGGTCTGGTTTTATTCCGTTGTTAACAATTACATGGCCAAGATAGTTGGTAGAATGGTCAGCAAAATGGCATTTGTTCATTTGAATTTTAAGATTACTTTCTTTTAATTTTTGAAAAATTTTCTTGAGGCTTTGTAAATGCTCCTCAAAACTGGTGGAAAACATCAAAATATCGTCTAAGTAGACAACACAAATCTTGTTGATGTAGTCTCTTAGAACATGGTTCATGAGTCTCTGGAACGTAGCCGGGGCATTTTTAGCCCGAACGGCATTCTAAGAAACTCATAGTGACCAGTTTTTGTAGAGAAAGCAGTTTTCGTTCTATCGCGGGGGTCAAGCTCAATCTGGTGAAAACCTTTCACAAGATCAATCGTTGAAAAATAGTTACATTTACCAAGTTTATCCAACAAATCCTCAATGTTAGGCATTGGAAATCTATCTTCTACTGTTTCAGTGTTTAGTTTCCTGTAGTCGATAACGATTCGCCATTTTTTCTGCCCACTTCTATCTTCCTTTTTTGGGACTACCCAGATGGGAGAATTGTAAGGACTACTACTAGGAATAATAATTCTTTGCTCTAACATTTCCGATATTTGTTTGTCAACCTCGTCTGAATGAATCTCTGGATAACGGTAAAGCTTACTATAAATTGGGATGTTATTCTTTGTTATGATTTGATGTTTTATTTGGTTGGTAAACGATAAAGAATCTCCTTCTTTGTAAATAATAGATTTAACATCATTCAGCAAAGATTTTAACTTAGAAACATCAACATGACTTAAATGGTTCGCGAACAGATTTTGGGGAATTTCAGATACAGTTTCATTACAAAAAACACTCAAAACATCTTCGTTTTGTTGAACAAGATTGGCATACTGCTCTTCTTCTCCATTGAAATATATCTGAATACTTGCATTTTCTGTAGTAAGTGATCTGGTTTTAAAATTTATTATTGGGTTAAGACCAAGAAGGATATTGTTCCCAATTAACCCATCAAAGCGGTCGTGAAATTGGAATTCCAGAAAATTGACAAAATAATTTTTATTTTCATTAAATTCTTTAAAAAGTGGTATTCTAAATTCTACCTTTGTGCTAACGTTTCGGACTAGTACTTTCAAAGTATGATTCTTAGATGCAACTTGCCACTTTGGGTTGCATACATTTTTATAAACAATACTATATTCTGCACCGCAGTCAATTATGAATCTAAGTTTTCGTACAGGGGTATCTACAACTATGTAGGGTAGTTGTTTGGACGGTTTACTTGAAAATTTTGATGAATTTGGTCTGGATTTTCATTATACGAGTCACTCTGTACATTAAGACTTACATCCATAGGTTCATTATTAAAATGTCGCGGTCCATACCTATTTGACCTTCTCGACTGGGCACTTTGTATGTTATTATTATGACGCATAGATTGACTATTATTGTAGTTTTGATTTTAAGTCGTGTTACGTATTTGGCTAATATTTAGATTTGGAGTCGCCATACGCGTTTGGTTATTGTTTTGATTTTGTCTTGAATGGTTAGAATAAGAATTGTAAGAGTTGTAAAAATTTCTAGGATTTGAATTTATAGGGTTGTTATTATTATTATAATACTGAAAATTATTATTTTGATATCTAGAGTTAGAATTTGTGAAACGGTTGACCTGCCTAAAATATTCAGAATGAGCATTGGATCCAAGGTATTGATGGTTTATCTCAAGAATAATTGTGTACGCTTCATTTAAAGATTGAGGATTTCTGCTCAAAACAATAGATTTAGTAGGCTCAGGCAGATTGTGTTTAAATGAATCGAGAGCTATTCTATTATTTGATGCAATAACTATTTGATTATTTTGATTCTGAAGCAAAAAACAAGTTATTAATTCTACCTAATAAATAAGTTAAATTGTTATAATAGTCTGATATATTAGTTTTCACTCTCGCAGTTCTTATTTGATCTAATAAATTATAGGCAGAAAGCCTTTCTCCAAAACTTTGTTTCAAAATCTCTCTTACTTCAGTCCAGTTTCTTTGTCTTCCATGTTTTTGAAACTCACACCTAGCTTTGCCTACAATTTTATCTCTAATATATCCTGAGAGCATTGTTATAGTGGTTTCATCGAAGGTTGTCAGAATGGGTACCAATGAGTCCACTCTGTCTAAAAAATCAATAAGACAACTTGCATTCCCATTAAACTCGGGGAGTTTATTTATTAAATCTAAAAGAACCTTAAATCTATCTGTTACACTAAGGACATCCATCTTGTTGAATTGTTGGTACTCACTTCGGTAATTGATTTTTGCTGGATTTGAGGATCAGGTCGTCTTCTCTCTGACAGATTTGTTGTTGAATAAATGTTCTCAAAAAATTGTTGTTTGTTATTTTGTTTTCAAGTCTCACTTTTTAATTCATGTTAAATACAAGCTTTTAGTTTGTATTATTATTTTAACTTATTATTTTTTTTTTTTTTCATAAAAGCCTTACTTTGGCATAAAAGCTTTTTGTGATTCACTGTGGCTTTCTTTTTCTTAATATTTAGAAAGAATGTTCATTTTATAAATTATCATATAAGAAAGCTTTGTTTTAGATCTTGGCTTGGTTTGATCAAGTTGTTTTTGAACTAATAATCACTTTATTTTTTTTTTTATTTCTTTAGATCATAGGTTTGAGTTTGATTTGGTTCAAAATAATATTTTTGCAAAGCTTCTTAAGCGTCGTTTGAACTGAAAGTTTGTTTCGATAAATGTTGCTTGTATGATAGATGGACGAACGGTAGGGAGTATTTTTTTTTATGGGTTTGTTTTCGAACTATTTGGATGCTCGCGTCTTTTTAACGGTAACAAAAATTCTTTTTGTACTATATTTTAATTTTGAATATCTTTTTAACAAAAAATTGAATTATTTTCTTTTTAATTTCTTTAAATGCTTAGCACAATGTTGTTTTTTTTTTTTTTTGTTCGCTTGTTTAACTTTAACGCGGAGGTTTTCTTCCTTTTACACTTTTCTTTAAAAAAAATTATTTTTTTCTAATGTAGATAGAATTTCCGTTTTTTCTTTTATTTTAATAGTTCAACCCGTATTATTTAAGCCCGACTGCGCCAGTTATTTGGTCGACCGATCTTATTATGACTATGTCTTTCTTAAATAATTAAATGCGACAACATTTGTGTTTTAATAAATATAAATTTTATTTAATAAACGTTTAACGAAGACAACTTCACAAATAGAACATTAATAGTCGACTCAATAGAAACACTTACAAACTAGCTTAACTGCATGACTTACGATCTAACCTTACGATAAAGCTTATGCTCTCCAACTTTATCTTCTAAAGGAGATCAAGTTAGGAAGAGAACTTGTTCTTGTTAAAGTTATAGATGAATCTGCACACTTGATGTTTGCTCTGCAAACGACGAGTGTGTATAATAAATAACCAACTACTTAGTGGGTGAGAGTACGCAATTAGGATAAACGCATATAGCACATTTTATTATATGACAATATTTTCTTTTTGGACTTTTGTTAAAGTTTTCAAGTAAATCTTTTAATTTTTTTATTATGTTTAACATAGTTTTTTATTGCTGTTGCTTTTGTTTTTTAAGCATGTTATGAATATATATCTATAATTTTTTTTTTTTACATAGGTTTACATAGGACTGTTTTTTTTTTTTTTTTTTAGGAAATTATTTTAAGCTGCTAAATTTTTCACTTCATTACTCACTATTCTTTGGACATTACGTCTAAAATAAAATTTAAGAAGTTTTGTAAACAAGAAAATTATTAGGATAATCAATATTATGATTATAATGTCTATCATTAACAAATTTGAATTTAAGTTTGTATTGGTGTTGTTATTAGAGGCATTAACAATGACCTCTTCCTTTGAGGTTTTTCCTCCCATTATATAATAATTTTTTTTTTTTTTTTGCAATTAGAAAAAAAATTTCTTTTAATATAACAAATTTTTTTTATTTTTTTTTTTTTTATTTTACATTAAAATTTTTATTTTAATGAATCATTTTTCTTTTCAAAAAGTATTATATAAATATATGTATTTTTTTTTTTTTATTTCACGTTTTCTTGTCGCTGCAAGTTTTTCGCTTGCTCGATAAACCTTCTCTTTTGGTCACCCCTGGGCAACCCAGCCAACCTGTATAGGTTGCCGATTTCTTGTCTGGTTTTTACTTTTTGTCCAGCGCGTTTCCTCTTCGGCTTCTGTTGTTTTTGTTGCTCGGGCTGCTGACGATGGTTGTTCTGTCTTTTTATATAGTCCTCTATAGACAGTGGTTGAGGACCAGCGTTTTTGGGTGTAGGAATGTACACCGGGGCTTCTGTGTCTGGCTGGCCCGGGTGATAGGGGCTATTTAAATTTTCGAAGAGCTCGTCCAGAGCCTCTTTATTGTAACTGCCCGACATTACACGGACAACAAGAATTATAAAAAATGTTTCTCTAGTCGTCTCTTGACACCAAACCTCTCTGGCTATGCTGGTTCTTATTTGTTTCAATTCAGTAATCTAACTAAACTGGCAAGATCGCCATGTGATGTACTTGCTAGCGGGTTGATAGCAAGTCCCTACCTCGCCTACTCAATCTATGGGGGATAAAGGCTTCCCCAAGCCGAAAATGAATGATGGCTAGAGAGCCGATCTTTAACTGGAATAAAGGAAGACAGCCAAATGTACGGCTCAATGTCTGGATTAATATTGATTTTTGTTAGGAAAAACGCAGCCTATTTATAAAAAATCTATTGCTTATACACTAAGAACTTAAACATATACATACGCATAAACTAACATTAATTCTACTGGTCAATATTCGATCATGCAGGCATTCTTGCAATGTCATCAAAATATGGATCATAAACATGCCTCTTTATGAGCGTGCATAAACAATACTTTGAACTTGGGCAACTGTGTCTCAAACTGTATGTATCTCAAATGTAGGTATGTATCTCAATTGTATCTTGACCATGAGTCGAAGCGTCAAGTGTCAATAAATATTTTATGGTATACTATGCATGTGGAGAATAGGTTGGCAGAAGGCAATGACCGAAAATTTTATTTTCTGGGCTGCCTCTACATCTGAGGTACGCTTCTTAACTACCAGATTTGGCTTATATCTGATATAGCGCCTTCTATTCAATGGGTCTGGTTCTTCGACACATGCCGGTCCTGTGTTTTTGCCTTTGATAGGGCTCGATGTTCCGACCTCGGCACGTGCTGATGCCGATGTTGTTGTAGTTGTCATTGCTGTTGTTGCTGTTGTTGCCACTTTGGGATTTACTGGTCCTGCTGCTGCTGCTGTTGTTGTTGGTTTTTGGGCTTTGGATTGCCCTGCTATCGTGCTTGGCCTGATGGCCCCGCTATTCGACTGTCGGATGACACATCACCTGATGCTCCAACTGTCTTCCTTGTTGTTGGGGGACCATCTTTCGATGTCCCCGTTGGTTTTCCCATCTCTCTTTCTAGGTGCTCTCGATTTCTGTTAACCTTTACCCAGAAATTATTTAAAAAAAAAAGCCCGGACCACAGTGGGACTCGAACCCACGCCGTTCGGATCCGTCGTCTGCCGCTCTTTTTTTTTACATTTTAATTCATTTTTATTTTACCATTTTCTTATATCTATCTTAATGCTTGACAAAAAATCTTAAACAACTAGCTTACAGAATAACTTAACTAACTTACTGGTCCCATACGAGCGCTCTAAATTATACTATAACTATATATTAAAAATGCCTTTCGGCGTAAAAACTAAACGAGAAAATTCTGAAAAACTCGTTTTCCTATAACATTTATTTTATATAAAAAAACTTAAAACTACCCTTTACCTAAATAAAACTAAATTAACCCAAATAAAACTAAAATATACGTAAATTTACGTAAAAAATAACTTAAAACTACTTACAATACTTAAAATAACTTAAAACTAGAACAGCCACCAGCAGCTTTTTTTTTTTTTTTTTTTCTTGCCATCAGCCTTTGCACATTGCACATGCACACACGCGCATACATATGCATATATTTAGACATATGCATATGTATGCGCTCACGCACATATCCACAAACAAACAACAACTTTTTGGATTTTTTTTATCTTTATTTGGTGCCACCGTCACTGTCCTACTTAATGTACCTTAGAAATATGTAGGTCGGCCAAGGCAACCACTTTGACTAACCATCAATATCAAGATCACCCAACCACCAGTATTTTTTAACTTGCTTACCTAAGTCCTTTTTGTCCCGAAGGGGCACAGCTCTACTGAACCGCAGATGCTCTGCTCCGTTCCCAGAGCCGACGTCTCGACCATACAGAATTCGCCGATCCACAGTTCTACGGCCGACGTGGTAGATTAACGGAACCGCCAATGTATCCTGTATCAGCCCCTGACTGTCTAAATAGAGGAATGTCTCGAACGGGATGAAACCGTTAAGACAAACGCTCTCACAATGTGCTTCATTGGGGTAATAAGCCCCGAAAATAAGTCCATTGGCTGAGGTCATCGCTCTTGCAATGTGACCCCGAATCAGCTTAATTAAAAAGTTATCTATCCTGTTTATATTGACCACGTTGTATAAAACCTCGTTGGCGTAATAATGTTTGTACTCCGACTCTGTGTAATCCAAGACAGGTCCTAAGACACTGCTCCTCAAACACCCGAATCTTTTCCATTTGAGATGGGGCAACGTTAAACCACACAGGGCACCCATAGGCAATCATCGGCCGGATGAGGGCCATGTAACAAATCACCTTCACCCTCTTTTCAAGGCGGCTGCTATAAAACAACCATCTTGTCAGAGCGAACGCTCCCCTAGCTCTGGTCAAAGCAGCATCTACATGTCGATTGAAATATAGATACTGATCTAGCCAGATGCCAAGGTACTTTACCACATCTTTACTTGCCAGTGGATGTCCACTTGGTCCAACGATCTTGTCGAAGTCACGCTGCAAGAGAATTCTGATGACTTCAACTTTTGGACCCGTCCTGTACGCTGCAAGGTCACCGGCATACGCAATCGCATGAGTAAGACTACCTATCAGATCGCTGGTGTAAATACTAAAAAGAATCGGCGAGTTCACAGCTCCTTGCTGTAGACCGTTTTTGATATCAAAAGTTGTGGTGGAAGTTACATTGCCACTTTTGACAACAAACTTTCTACCATTGAGCATGTCATGAAGCATATATAACAGTGGTTTACTTATGCCAAATCTGGTTAATTTCAGATAAAGACCCTCTAACCATACGGTGTCGAAAGCCTTCTCTAAATCAACAAGAACGGTACCCGTGCATTGATTTTTCGCTTTGTTCCATTGAACATCAGAAACTAACTTAGACGCGGCATGAATTGTGTCATGTCCCGGCTTGAAGCTGGAATAATATTTTTGTCCTCAGCCCACTTGAACAGAGCTCTATTGAGAATCTTCTCGAATACTTTACTGATACTTGGAAGAAGACTTATCGACCGAAGATTTGCCGGATTGGAGCTGTCCTTTCCCTTTTTGGGGAGAGGATGGACAACAGCTGTTTTCCAACTCACTGGATAATATGTATTATTCAATGCGTTGTTAAACAGTGTGGTATAAATGTCTATGGCTTCCTCAGGGAGATGTCGTAACACAATGTTGGGTATACCATCGACCCCCGCAGATTTCTTTTTCTTTAATGTTTGAAAAATTAACTGAAGTTCTACCTTCGAAATTAACAATGAACATGGTCCATTTCGCTCGGCGATGGTGGCGTTTGCCAAGTTTTCGTCATTGAACCCGGTGAAACCAGTATTCTCAGATCGCCATTGCGTTATGTTATTTCCAAGATAGAAATTGTGCAGCAAGGCTCTGTTCTCCAGGTCATGATTCGGACGAATGCTAGCATTCACCTTATACACTTGCTGGAAAGCAGCCCCTACAGCTTCTACCTTTTCCTGAGGATCTTCTATCATATAAAAATTATCATCGAAAACGGCACCTTCCGGATCAATTCCCGCAATATTTAGTACGTCTTCGTTATCTGTTGTCCTCTGGAGTTTAAGACATGGAAGATCGTTTTGATCATTTCTTCTAAATATCTTATTTATTTGGGGAAACATACTAGGGTCGCTAGAATTAACAGCCCGAATTCTGTTATCCCAATATAAATTAATAGATAATCTTTAGTTTTGTCTAATCAGAACGTTAATGTTTTTGATCGACGACTTCAATGTCCTAATCTCCAGATCACGTGTGTCCGTGAAACGTCTGTAAAGAAGTTTCAACCTAGTCAGCAGTCCACTTTTTTGTCGGTGTAGTGCGTCGATTGTCGCGTTCTTGTACAAACCAGTAGGGTCTTGTTCCTTATATTTTGGGATTGTTTTGTCCATTGTTCGTTTTATAGTCGTATCCATTTGTGTCAGGAACCCGTCGATCTCGAGGTTCGTCAGGTTTCTGTCATTTGGTGGAGAAATGTCATCGGAACGTATTTCTCTTGCCAAGGCGTTGGAGAAGCGTGGCCAGCGCGTCTTACTGAAATTGTAAGAGTGCACAGGCACATACTCATCCAATTCCACAAGTTCGCTCGGAAGCTGCATTATGGTGGCAAGTCCGCAGTGATCGCTGTCGTATTCAATTGTTCGTAAACAGTTTCTTGTCCGTTGATTTGTTGCGTCAGTTATAACAAGTCGTGAGTCAAGCAGTAAAAGATCCAGAAAACTACCACTTTTAGGAAATGACGGTCTATCTGTAGCCAGAAGGTCGATCCTACACTCAACACTGTATCGACCCATCCAATTAAAAAGATGGTACCCTCTCGGATTTTGAATTTGATTTCCCCAATCTACATGTTTGGCGTTTAAGTCCCCTGCCATGAGATAATAATTCTCATCCAAGTTCAATCTTAAGGATTCAAAAAGTTTTTCGAGCTCTGTGATAAAATAAGCCGGCTGAGGTGCGTCAGGTGCGTATACCGCGATTGCGTACATTCTTTTCCCTTCCTGGAGAGGAATGCAAACGATGCAAGCTTCTAGCAGCCCAAATCTTATATATTATATATAACTTTATATTTAATGCCCTTTCGTATGAAGATTGCGACCCCACCCCCTTGAGAGGAGTTGGGCCGATCCCTTCTTACGATATTGTAATTTTTATTAGTCAGTTTGTGTTTCTGGTTTAGCTTAGTTTCGCTAGCCATAAACACATCAGGACGTTGGTCTTGCAGCAAATGAAAGAGGTTTGCTCTACGTTCTGTCCTAATCAGCGAATTCACATTCACAGCTAGGATCTTAAAGGGTCGCTCAGGCAGCGCGCCTTTAACCATTTCGCGTTGCCGGCAGAATAGAGTAGAGGTAATCCACCCTAGCCGCCTGCTCCCTTATCTGTTTTTGCACGTCGGTTAACTGACCATGAATGGTCAGCAACACCTGCATCAGATCTGCCTCTGGCACAGGAGCCGCAGGCACTTGGACCTGTTTGGCTACCTGTGGTTGAGGCTGTACCGTGTTTCCCTTTCCAGACGCGATTTGGGCGTAAGAAATTGCGGGATTGACGGAAATTGTTTTCTGGCGTACTTCAGGGCGTCTCACCTCAACTGTTTTCTTTTGGGCTTTGTTTTGCCTTATCTCCTGAAACTTCGGACATCCCCGATAGTTTGCGGGGTGCCCGGAGCCTCGGCAGAGCGCATATTTTAACTGGGTCATATCTGTGACCCTATCTTGTCCGAGTTTACACTCCACTGTTTTGTGGGTATCTCCACATTTAACACAGACTGGGTCCATACCACAGTTAACTGCAACGTGTCCGAACCCTTGGCAGTTCATGCATTGAAGCATTTCTTTCTGCTTATTTAGTTTTTCCCATCGTACAACTTGGTAATCCAGGACTGTTATATTCCTTAGACCACTCAATTTGCTTTGGGGCGAGAGTTGAACTAGGAAGAATGGCAAATTCCGTTTCTCCCGTCTGGCTTTGACTGTGGTGAACGGTCTGACCCCGATAAACTCGAGATCGTCGCTTGCCACTTGACGGAGCTCAGCTAAGAGCGCCTGCGGATCCGTAGACGATTCGATACCCTTTAGGAGGACTGTTTGAAGCTTGTGTTCCTTCGGGGTGAAACAATAATATTCTGTTCTAGTTTGAGACAGAAGGTCTTTGACTTTTTTTGTAGTGATCTAAAGATGAGCACTGAATGGAATGCCTGTCTGCGTTTAGCCGCTTAATTATAAAATTGTTGCCTATGACCGACCTACATATTTCAATTGTGTCTTTTATATGCATTTTATAAGTATGTATTAATAGGTGGCACCTTCCCTTTCTTTGCTTGTGGCTGTTGCTGTTGTTGTTGTGACTGCTGCTGTTGTCTCTGCTGCTGTTGCATCGGCTGTTCTTGGGTCTGCTGCTGTTGTGACTGCTGCGGTTGTTGCTGTTGCGGTTGTTGCTGTTGCTGTTGCTGTTGTTGCTGCTGCTGTTGCTGCTTCTGTGTCTGTTGTCGTTGCTGTTGTGGTTGTTGTTGTTGTTGTTTTTGTTTTGCTTGCTGTTGCTGAGGCTGATGCTGTGGTTGCTGAGCCGGTTGTTGTGGCTTATGAAGCTGTTTCTGTGGCTGCTTCTTTGACTGCTGCTTCTGTGGCTGCTGCTGGTCTGGGAGTGGTTGTTGTTCATGAGGAAGCTGCTTTTGTTGCGAAGCTTGCTCTTGGAGCGCTTGTTGGCGGGTGCGCTGCTCAAGGGCAACTATGCGTTCCTTCTCCCGTCTTGCCTCCTGCTTCTTTTTGAGCGCTTCAACAAGCTCTATGAGCGAAGAGATCTGCTCCGTTAAAGCCTCAATTTGCTGGTCCTCTTCTTCGTCGGACAGCTCAACTACCTCGCCACTGACGTAATGTCCTTCTCCTTCCACAGACATGTAGGAGATGTCATCAGCATTGGCGTCAGCGGCGTTTTCTTCGCCTGTTAGACTGGCGTCTTGATCATTCGGATTGTCGGCGGCCTTCTATGTTCTTGTCGTTGTTTTCGTTGTCGTCATCGTCGTTGGAGGAGCTATCCAGCTGCCTCTGTATTTTTGCCTGAGCCGAGGCCTTGGCTGAACGTCCGCGCCCTCCTATTTTCTGCGCTGCTTCCACATCTGAGGTACGCTTTTTAACTACCAGGTTTGGTTTGTACCTAATATAGCGCCTTCTCTTCAGAGGATCTTGTTCTTCGGCACATGCCGGTCCTGGATTTTTCCCTTTAATAGGGCTCGATGTTTTTGCAGTTGCCATGCTGCTGGTTCCGACCTCGGCACGTGCCGATGACGATGTTGTTGTAGTTGTCGTTGCTGTTGTTGTTGTTGTTGCCACTTTGGGCTTTACTGGTCCTGCTGCTGCTGCTGCTGCTGTTGTTGTTGGTTTTTGGGCTTTGGACTGCCCTGCTACCGTTGCTCTTAGTGCTTGGCCTGATGGCCCCGCTCATTTTTTTTCATTTTTAATTCATTTTTTATTTTTCATTTTCTTATATCTATCTTAATGCTAGACAAAAAATCTTAAACAACTAGCTTACATATTAACTTAACTAACTTACTGGCCCCATGCGGGCGCTCTAAATTAAACTGTGACTATACTTAAACAATGCCTTTCGACGTAAAATAACTTATATTTAAAATTCATGATAACTTAAAACTAACGAGAAAATTATTAAAAAAACTCATTATATATATCATTGTTTTTTAATTTTTTTATAAAACTTAAAGCTACCCTTTACCTAAATAAAACTAATTAAAACTAAATTAAAACTAACTGAAACTACATTATATCTAATTAAAACTACTTAAAATAACTTAAAAACTAGAACAGCCACCAGCATTTTATTTTTTTTTTTTGTGCCACCGTCCTGTTCTACCTACTCTACTCTACCTATATTAACCTTAGAACTATGTAAGTCGGCCAAAGCAATAATGTGGTCAACTTTCAACATCGCGGTGGTCACCCAACCACCAGAATTTTTTGACTTGTTCAATTAAGTCCTTTCTGTCCCGAAGGGGCACAGCTCTACTGAACCGCAGATGCTCTGCTCCGTTCCCTGAGCCGACGTCCCGATCGTAAAGAAGTCGCCGATCCACAGTCCTACGACTGACGTGGTAGATTAACGGAACCGCCAATCTATCCTGTATCAGCCCACGACTGTCTAAATAGAGGAATGTCTCGGGCGGGATGAAACCGTTAAGACGTACACTTTCGCTATACTCATCATTGGGGTAGTAAGCCCCAAAAATAAGTCCATTGGTCGAGGTCATCGCTCTTGCAATGTGACCCCGAATCAGCTTGATTAAAAAGTTATCTATCCTGTTTATATTGGCCCTGTTGTATAGAACCTCGTTGGCATAGTAATGTGTGTACTCCGACTCTGGTGTTCTGTGCAATCCAAGGCAGCGTCTAAGACACTGCCTCTCAAACACCCGAATCTTTTTCATTTGAGATGGGGCAACGTTGAACCACCCAGGGCACCCATAGGCAATCATTGGCCGGATAAGGGCCATGTAGCAAATCACCTTTACGGCTGCTATAGAACAACCGTCTTGTCAACCCAAAGGCTCCCCTAGCTCTGGTCAGAGCAGCATCTACATGTCGATTGAAATATAGATACTGATCTAGCCAGATGCCAAGGTACTTTACCACATCTTTACTTTATAGTGGATGTCCACTTGGTCCAACGATCACTAGATTTCTCCAGTTCTTTCTTGTATCCCTAGAAGCCCTAGACAACGGGGTTCTAAACAGGATAGTTTCTGACTTCTGGAAGTTAATTTTTAACTTCCAGTCATCACAATATCGCTGAATCTTGTCGAAGTCACGCTGCAAGAGAATTCTAATGACTTCAACTTTTGGACCGGTCCTGTTCGCTACAAGGTCATCGGCATACGCAATTGCATGAGTGAGACTACCTATCAGATCGCTGGTGTAAATACTAAAAAGAATCGGCGAGTTCACAGCTTCTTGCTGTAGACCGTTTTTAATATCAAATGTTGTGGTAGAAGTTACAGTGCCACTTTTGACAACAAACTTTCTACCATTGAGCATGTCATGAAGCATATACAACAGTGGTTTACTTATGCCAAATCTGGTTAATTTCAGATAAAGACCCTCTAACCATACGGTGTCGAAAGCCTTCTCTAAATCAACCAGAACGGCACCCGTGCATTGATTTTTCGCTTTGTTCCATTGAACATCAGAAACTAACTTAGACGCGGCATGAATAGTGTCATGCCCCGCCTTAAAGCCAAACTGATTATCTGGAATAATATTTTTGTCCTCAGCCCACTTGAACAGAGTTCTATTGAGAATCTTCTCGAATACCTTACTGATACTTGGAAGAAGACTTATCGACCGAAGATTTGCCGGATTGGAGCTGTCCTTTCCCTTTTTGGGGAGAGGATGGACAACAGCTGTCTTCCAACTCACTGGATAATATGCATTATTCAATGCGTTGTTGAACAGTGTGGTATAAATGTCTACTGCTTCCTGAGGGAGATGTCGTAAAACAATGTTGGGTATGCCATCAACCCCCGCAGATTTCTTTTTCTTTAATGTTTGAAAAATTAACTGAAGCTCTACCTTCGAAATTAACAATGAACTGGGTCCATTTTGCTCGGCGATGGCGGCGTTTGCCAAGTTTTCGTCATTGAACCCGGTGACACCGGTATTCTCGGATCGCCATTGCGTAATGCTATTTCCAAGGTAGAAGTTGTGCAGTAAGGCTCTGTTCTCCAGGTCATGATTCGGACGAATGCTAGCATTCACCTTATACACTTGCTGGAAAGCAGCCCCTACAGCTTCTACCTTTTCCTGATTATCTTCTATTATAAAAAAATTATAATCGAGAACGGCAGCCTCCGGATCAATTCCCGCAATCGTTAGTACGTCTTCGTTATCTGTTGTCCTATGAAGTTTAAGACATGGAAGTTCGTTTTGATCATTTCTTCTAAATATCTTATTTATTTGGGGAAACATACTAGGGTCGCTAGAATTAACGGCCCGAATTCTGTTATCCCAGTATGAATTAATAGATAACCTGTAATTTTGTCTGATCAGATTATTAAGATTTTTGATCGACGACTTCAATGTCCTAATCTCCATATCTCGTGTGTCCGTGAAACGTCTGTACAGAAGTTTCAACCTAGTCAGAAGTCCACTTTTTTGTCGGTATAGTGCGTCAATTGTCGCGTTCTTGTATATACCAGTAGGGTCGTGTTCCTTATATTTTGGGATTGTTCTGTCCATTGTTCGTTTTATAGTCGTGTCCATTTGATTCAGGTACCCGTCGATCTCAACGTTCGTCAAGTTCCTGTCATTTGGTGGAGAAATGTCATCGGAACGTATTTCTCTTGCCAAGGAGTTGGAGAAGCGTGGCCAACGCGTCTTACTGAAATTGTAAGAGTGCGCAGGCACATATTCATCAAATTCCAAAAGTTCGCTCGGGAGCTGTATTACAGCGGCAAGTCCGCAGTGGTCACTGTCGTATTCAATCGTTCGTAAACAGTTTTTTGTATGTTGACCTACAGTGTCATTTATTATCAGTCTTGAGTCAAGCAGGAGTAGATCCAGAAAACTACCACTTCTCGGAAAAGACGGTCTATCTGTAGCCAGAAGGTCGATCCTACACTCAACACTATATCGACCCATCCAATCAAAAAGATGGTTCCCTCAAGGATTTTGTACTTGATTTCCCCAATCTACATGTTTGGCGTTCAAGTTCCCTGCCATGAGATAATAATTCTCATCCAAGTTCAGTCTTAAGGATTCAAAAAGTTTTTCGAGCTCTGTGATAAAATTAGCCGGCTGAGGTGCGTCAGGTGCGTACACCGCGATTGCGTACATTCTTTTCCCTTGCTGGAGAGGAATGCAAATGATGCAGGCTTCTAACAGCCCAAATCTTCGCACTTCACTATTATATATAACTTTACGTTTAATGCCCTTTCGTATGAAGATTGCGACCCCACCCCCTTGAGAGGAGTTGGGCCGATCCCTTCTTACGATATTGTAATTTTTATTAGTCAGTTTGTGTTTCTGGTTAAGCTTAGTTTCGCTAGCCATAAACACATCAGGAATTTGGTCTTGCAGGAAATGAAAGAGGTTTGCTCTACGTTCGGTCCTAATCATCGAATTCACATTCACATCTAGGATCTTAAAGGGTCGCTCAGGCAGCGCGCCTTTAACCATTTCGCGTTGCCGGCAGAATAGAGTAGAGGTAATCCACCCTAGCCGCCTGCTCCCTTATCTGTTTTTGCACATCGGTTAACTGACCATGAATGGTCAGCAACACCTGCATCAGATCTGCCTCTGGCACAGGAGCCGTAGGCACTTGGACCTGTTTGGCTACCTGTGGTTGAGGCTGTTCCGTGTTTCCCTTTCCAGACGCCATTTGGGCGTAAGAAATTCCGGGATTAACGGCAGTTGTTGTCTGGCGTTCTACTAGGTGTTTTACCTCCACTGTTTTCTTTTGGGCTTTGTTGTTTTTCATTTCCTGAAACTTTGGACATCCCCGATAGTTTGCGGGGTGCCCAGAGCCTCGGCAAAGTGCACATTTTAACTGGGTCCTGTCTTCGACCCTATCTTTCCCAAGCTTACATTCCCCTATCTTGTGGGAGTCTCCACACTTGACGCAAACTGGATCCATACCACAGTTAGCTACCACGTGGCTCTACCCTTGGCAGTTCATGCATTGAAGCATGTCTCTCTGCCTATTTAATTTTTCCCATCTTACAATTTGGTAGTTTAGGACGGTTATACTCCTTAAACCACTCAACTTGCTTTGGGGCGAGAGCTGAACGAGGAAAAATGGTAAATTCCGTTTCTTCCGTCTGGCCTTAACTGTGGAAAACGGTCTGACCCCGATAAAATCGAGATCATCGCTCGCCACTTGACGGAGCTCAGCTAAGAGCGCCTGCGGATCCGTAGAGGATTCTATACCCTTCAGGAGAACTGTTTGCAGCTTTTCTTCCTTCGGGGTGAAACTGTAGAATTCTGTCTTCGTTTGTGACAAAAGATGCTCGACCGAAGAGCAATGAATAGCGTGTCGGTCTGCGTTCAATCTTTTAATAATAAAATTATTGCCTATGGCCGACTTACATAGTTCTATTGTATCTTTTAATTCTATTTTATAAGTATTAATTGGTGGCACCTTACCTTTTTTTGCTTGTGGCTGTTGCTGATGTTGCTGCTGCTGTTGTGACTGCTGCTGTTGTGCCTGCTGCTGTTGTATCTGCTGCGGTTGTTGTTGCTGTTGTATTTTCTGCTGCTGTTGTTGCTTCTGTGTCTTTTGTTGCTGTATTGGTTGTTGTGTTTGTTGTTGTATTTGCTTTTGTTGCTGATGTTGTTGTTGTTTCTGTTGTTGTTGTTGTTGTTGTTGTTGTTGTTGTTGTTGTTGTTGTTGTTGTTGTTGTTGTTGTTGTTGTTGTTGTTGTTGTTGTTGTTGTTGTTGTTGTTGTTGTTGTTGTTGTTGTTGTTGTTGTTGTTGTTGTTGTTGTTGTTGTTGTTGTTGTTGTTGTTGTTGTTGTTGTTGTTGTTGTTGTTGTTGTTGTTGTTGTTGTTGTTGTTGTTGTTGTTGTTGTTGTTGTTGTTGTTGTTGTTGTTGTTGTTGTTGTTGTTGTTGTTGTTGTTGTTGTTGTTGTTGTTGTTGTTGTTGTTGTTGTTGTTGTTGTTGTTGTTGTTGTTGTTGTTGTTGTTGTTGTTGTTGTTGTTGTTGTTGTTGTTGTTGTTGTTGTTGTTGTTGTTGTTGTTGTTGTTGTTGTTGTTGTTGTTGTTGTTGTTGTTGTTGTTGTTGTTGTTGTTGTTGTTGTTGTTGTTGTTGTTGTTGTTGTTGTTGTTGTTGTTGTTGTTGTTGTTGTTGTTGTTGTTGTTGTTGTTGTTGTTGTTGTTGTTGTTGTTGTTGTTGTTGTTGTTGTTGTTGTTGTTGTTGTTGTTGTTGTTGTTGTTGTTGTTGTTGTTGTTGTTGTTGTTGTTGTTGTTGTTGTTGTTGTTGTTGTTGTTGTTGTTGTTGTTGTTGTTGTTGTTGTTGTTGTTGTTGTTGTTGTTGTTGTTGTTGTTGTTGTTGTTGTTGTTGTTGTTGTTGTTGTTGTTGTTGTTGTTGTTGTTGTTGTTGTTGTTGTTGTTGTTGTTGTTGTTGTTGTTGTTGTTGTTGTTGTTGTTGTTGTTGTTGTTGTTGTTGTTGTTGTTGTTGTTGTTGTTGTTGTTGTTGTTGTTGTTGTTGTTGTTGTTGTTGTTGTTGTTGTTGTTGTTGTTGTTGTTGTTGTTGTTGTTGTTGTTGTTGTTGTTGTTGTTGTTGTTGTTGTTGTTGTTGTTGTTGTTGTTGTTGTTGTTGTTGTTGTTGTTGTTGTTGTTGTTGTTGTTGTTGTTGTTGTTGTTGTTGTTGTTGTTGTTGTTGTTGTTGTTGTTGTTGTTGTTGTTGTTGTTGTTGTTGTTGTTGTTGTTGTTGTTGTTGTTGTTGTTGTTGTTGTTGTTGTTGTTGTTGTTGTTGTTGTTGTTGTTGTTGTTGTTGTTGTTGTTGTTGTTGTTGTTGTTGTTGTTGTTGTTGTTGTTGTTGTTGTTGTTGTTGTTGTTGTTGTTGTTGTTGTTGTTGTTGTTGTTGTTGTTGTTGTTGTTGTTGTTGTTGTTGTTGTTGTTGTTGTTGTTGTTGTTGTTGTTGTTGTTGTTGTTGTTGTTGTTGTTGTTGTTGTTGTTGTTGTTGTTGTTGTTGTTGTTGTTGTTGTTGTTGTTGTTGTTGTTGTTGTTGTTGTTGTTGTTGTTGTTGTTGTTGTTGTTGTTGTTGTTGTTGTTGTTGTTGTTGTTGTTGTTGTTGTTGTTGTTGTTGTTGTTGTTGTTGTTGTTGTTGTTGTTGTTGTTGTTGTTGTTGTTGTTGTTGTTGTTGTTGTTGTTGTTGTTGTTGTTGTTGTTGTTGTTGTTGTTGTTGTTGTTGTTGTTGTTGTTGTTGTTGTTGTTGTTGTTGTTGTTGTTGTTGTTGTTGTTGTTGTTGTTGTTGTTGTTGTTGTTGTTGTTGTTGTTGTTGTTGTTGTTGTTGTTGTTGTTGTTGTTGTTGTTGTTGTTGTTGTTGTTGTTGTTGTTGTTGTTGTTGTTGTTGTTGTTGTTGTTGTTGTTGTTGTTGTTGTTGTTGTTGTTGTTGTTGTTGTTGTTGTTGTTGTTGTTGTTGTTGTTGTTGTTGTTGTTGTTGTTGTTGTTGTTGTTGTTGTTGTTGTTGTTGTTGTTGTTGTTGTTGTTGTTGTTGTTGTTGTTGTTGTTGTTGTTGTTGTTGTTGTTGTTGTTGTTGTTGTTGTTGTTGTTGTTGTTGTTGTTGTTGTTGTTGTTGTTGTTGTTGTTGTTGTTGTTGTTGTTGTTGTTGTTGTTGTTGTTGTTGTTGTTGTTGTTGTTGTTGTTGTTGTTGTTGTTGTTGTTGTTGTTGTTGTTGTTGTTGTTGTTGTTGTTGTTGTTGTTGTTGTTGTTGTTGTTGTTGTTGTTGTTGTTGTTGTTGTTGTTGTTGTTGTTGTTGTTGTTGTTGTTGTTGTTGTTGTTGTTGTTGTTGTTGTTGTTGTTGTTGTTGTTGTTGTTGTTGTTGTTGTTGTTGTTGTTGTTGTTGTTGTTGTTGTTGTTGTTGTTGTTGTTGTTGTTGTTGTTGTTGTTGTTGTTGTTGTTGTTGTTGTTGTTGTTGTTGTTGTTGTTGTTGTTGTTGTTGTTGTTGTTGTTGTTGTTGTTGTTGTTGTTGTTGTTGTTGTTGTTGTTGTTGTTGTTGTTGTTGTTGTTGTTGTTGTTGTTGTTGTTGTTGTTGTTGTTGTTGTTGTTGTTGTTGTTGTTGTTGTTGTTGTTGTTGTTGTTGTTGTTGTTGTTGTTGTTGTTGTTGTTGTTGTTGTTGTTGTTGTTGTTGTTGTTGTTGTTGTTGTTGTTGTTGTTGTTGTTGTTGTTGTTGTTGTTGTTGTTGTTGTTGTTGTTGTTGTTGTTGTTGTTGTTGTTGTTGTTGTTGTTGTTGTTGTTGTTGTTGTTGTTGTTGTTGTTGTTGTTGTTGTTGTTGTTGTTGTTGTTGTTGTTGTTGTTGTTGTTGTTGTTGTTGTTGTTGTTGTTGTTGTTGTTGTTGTTGTTGTTGTTGTTGTTGTTGTTGTTGTTGTTGTTGTTGTTGTTGTTGTTGTTGTTGTTGTTGTTGTTGTTGTTGTTGTTGTTGTTGTTGTTGTTGTTGTTGTTGTTGTTGTTGTTGTTGTTGTTGTTGTTGTTGTTGTTGTTGTTGTTGTTGTTGTTGTTGTTGTTGTTGTTGTTGTTGTTGTTGTTGTTGTTGTTGTTGTTGTTGTTGTTGTTGTTGTTGTTGTTGTTGTTGTTGTTGTTGTTGTTGTTGTTGTTGTTGTTGTTGTTGTTGTTGTTGTTGTTGTTGTTGTTGTTGTTGTTGTTGTTGTTGTTGTTGTTGTTGTTGTTGTTGTTGTTGTTGTTGTTGTTGTTGTTGTTGTTGTTGTTGTTGTTGTTGTTGTTGTTGTTGTTGTTGTTGTTGTTGTTGTTGTTGTTGTTGTTGTTGTTGTTGTTGTTGTTGTTGTTGTTGTTGTTGTTGTTGTTGTTGTTGTTGTTGTTGTTGTTGTTGTTGTTGTTGTTGTTGTTGTTGTTGTTGTTGTTGTTGTTGTTGTTGTTGTTGTTGTTGTTGTTGTTGTTGTTGTTGTTGTTGTTGTTGTTGTTGTTGTTGTTGTTGTTGTTGTTGTTGTTGTTGTTGTTGTTGTTGTTGTTGTTGTTGTTGTTGTTGTTGTTGTTGATGTTGCTGTTGTTGTAGCGGTTGCTTTTGCTGTTGCTGTTGTTGTTGTTGTTGTTGTTGTTGTTGTTGTTGTTGTTGTTGTTGTTGTTGTTGTTGTTGTTGTTGTTGTTGTTGTTGTTGTTGTTGTTGCTTTTGTTTTTGTTTTTGTTGCTTTGCTTGCTGTTGCTGATGCTGTTGCTGGGGCTGCAGTTGCTGCGCCTGCTGCTTCTTTTTGTGCTGAATTTCCGGAAGAGGTTGTTGTTGCTTGAGGGACTGCTGCTTTTGTTCAGCTTTTTGTTGCTCTTGGAGCGTTTTTTGTCTTTTGCTTTCAAGAGCAACTAGGCGCTCTTTTTCCCTACGCGCATTTTGTTTTTCTTTCAGTGCTTTTACCATTGCCATAAGTGCAGAGATTTGCTCTGTCAGCGATTCTATTTTTTCTTCCTCAGTTTCTGATTCTGGAGGTGAAAGATCTACTAACTCGGCACTCACGTAGTGCCCCTCACCTTCTACGGACATGTAAGCAATGTCTTCGGCATCTGCCGCAGCGACGTTTTGCTCATCTGTCCTCTTGTCGGTCTCGTTGACGGCCCCTTTGGCGACCTCATAGTCAGCTTCTCCTGCTATTTCGTCGTCCGCCTCTGCCTCGTCATCGCCCTCATCTTCATGTTCGTTGTCATCCTCGTAGGAGGAGCTTTCAACCTGTCTGTGCATTTTAGCTTGAGCCGATGCCTTAGCCAACTTCGCTCTTGTGCTCCTGTCAGGGCGGTTTACAAGATGGGGCTTGTATCTAATGATACGCCTCCTCTTGTTGTGTTCTTTTGTTGTTGGTGCGGCACGTGCCGGTGTTGATGACTTGCCTTTTGGAAGGCTTGATGTTGTTGCAGTTGCTAAGCTGCATTTATTGGCCTCGGCACGTGCCGATGACTTATTTGTTGTTGTTGCTATAGTTATAGCTGTTGATGTTTGAGCATTTGAAGGGCCCGCTATATTAGCATTTGCCGTTGCATCACCTGATGCTCCGGCAGCTTCTCTTGTTGTTGGGGGATCATCTTTCGATGTCCCCGTTGGCTTTACCATCTGTATTTGTTGTTCCTCTCTGTTTTTGTTCACCTTCTCCCAGAACTTATTTAAAAAAAGCCCTGACCAGGGTGGGGCTTGAACCCACGACCCTCCACTTCGTCGTCGTTCACGCTATCCACTAGGCTAACTTGCCTTTTAATTTTACTTGGAAAATTGCCACTAAATTGTGCAGTGAGTGCACTTAAACTATTAATGAAAATTTAATTCAATTGAACACACTTGAAAATTATTTTTGTATACTGAGAAAGTCGTCAACGCGTCTGTACACTTTCACAGCTGAAGATCGACTGATGGCCCCGCTACTTGACTGTCGGATGACACATCACCTGATGTTGCTCCAACTATCTTTCTTGTTGTTGGGGGACCATCTTTCGATGTCCCCGTTGGCTTTCCCATATCTCTTTCTTGTTGCTCTCTATTTCTGGTAACCTTCTCCCAGAAATTATTTAAAAAAAAGCCCGGACTACAGTGGGGCTCGAACCCACGACGTTCAGATCCTTCGTCTGCCACTCTTTTTTTTTTTTTTTTTTTTTTTTTATAAATTCATTTTTATTTTCAATTTAACTTATAACTAACTTAAATGCTAGACAAAAATCTTAAAAACTAGCTTACAGAATAACTTAACTAACTTACTGGCCCCATACGGGCGCTCTAAATTATACTATAACTATATATTAAAAATGCCTTTGGGCGTAAAAACTAACTTAAATTAAACTTCAAAATTACTTAAAACTAAACGAGAAAATTTTTAAAAACTCGTTTTTCGAGACATTTTATTTTATATATAAAAACTTAAAACTACCCTTTACCTAAATAATAAAACTAAATTAACCTAAACTAAAATATACGTAATTAACTTAAAACTACTTAAAAATACTTAAAATAACTTAAAACTAGAACAGCCACCAGCAGCATTTTTTTTTTTTTTTTTTTTTTTTTTCGGTGCAGCAGCCAATGCATATGCGCACACGCTTTCAAATATATATATATTTATATATATATATTTAACAGCGCCAAATGCACATACACACCAACAAATGCAGTTTATGTGTTTTATATTTTTTTTGGTGCCACCACTGTCCTACATAAATTATACCTATTAATACTTAAAAATACGTGGGTCGGCCAAGGCAACAATTTTGACTAACCATCAATATCAAGGTGGTCACCCAACCACCAGTATTTTTGAACTTGTTTATAACAGTCCCTTTTGTCCCGAAGGGGCACAGCTCTACTGAACCGCAGACGCTCTGCTCCGTTCCCAGAGCCGACGTGTCGACCATACCGGATTCGCCGATCCACAGTTCTACGGCCGACGTGGTAGATTAACGGAGCCGCAAATCTATCCTGTATCAGCCCCCGACTGTCTAAATAGAGGAATGTCTCGGGCGGGATGAAACCGTTAAGACAAACGCTCTCACTATATTCTTCATTGGGGTAATAAGCCCCGAAAATAAGTCCATTGGCTGAGGTCATCGCTCTTGCAATGTGACCCCGAATCAGCTTAATTAAAAAGTTATCTATCCTGTTTATATTGGCCCCGTTGTATAAGACCTCGTTGGCATAATAATGTTTGTACTCCGACTCTGGTGTTCTGTGTAATCCAAGACAGGTCCTAAGACACTGCCTCTCAAACACCCGAATCTTTTCCATTTGAGATGGGGCAACGTTAAACCATACAGGGCACCCATAGGCAATCATCGGCCGGATGAGGGCCATGTAGCAAATCACCTTCAATCTGTTTTCAAGGCGGCTGCTATAAAACAACCGTCTTGTCAGAGCAAACGCTCCCCTAGCTCTGGCCAGAGCAGCATCTATATGTCGATTGAAATATAGATACTGATCTAGCCAGATACCAAGGTACTTTACTACATCTTTACTCGCCAGTGGATGTCCACTTGGTCCAACGATCACTAGATTTCTCCAGTTCTTTCTTGTATCCCTAGAAGCCTTAGACAAAGGGGTTCTAAACAGGATAGTTTCTGATTTCTGAAAGTTAATTTTTAACTTCCAGTCATCACAATATCGCTGAATCTTGTCGAAGTCACGCTGCAAGAGAATTCTGATGACTTCAACTTTTGGACCCGTCCTGTACGCTACAAGGTCATCGGCATACGCAATCGCATGAGTGAGACTACCTATCAGATCGCTGGTGTAAATACTAAAAAGAATCGGCGAGTTCACAGATCCCTGCTGTAGACCGTTTTTAATATTAAAAGTTGTGGTAGAGGTTACATTGCCACTTTTGACAACAAACTTTCTACCATTGAGCATGTCATGAAGCATATACAACAGTGGTTTACTAATGCCAAATCTGGTTAATTTCAGATAAAGACCCTCTAACCATACGCTGTCGAAAGCCTTCTCTAAATCAACAAGAACGGCACCCGTGCATTGATTTTTCGCTTTGTTCCATTGAACATCAGAAACTAACTTAGACGCGGCATGAATAGTGTCATGTCTCGCCTTAAAGCCAAACTGATTGTCTGGAATAATATTCTTGTCCTCAGCCCACTTGAACAGAGCTCTATTGAGAATCTTTTCGAATACCTTACTGATACTTGGAAGAAGACTTATCGACCGAAGATTTGCCGGATTGGAGCTGTCCTTTCCCTGTTTGGGGAGAGGATGAACCACAGCTGTCTTCCAACTCATTGGATAATATGCATTATTCAATGCGTTGTTAAACAGTGTGGTATAAATGTCTATGGCTTCCTCAGGGAGATGTCGTAACACAATGTTGGGTATACCATCGACCCCCGCAGATTTCTTTTTCTTTAATGTTTGAAAAATTAAATGAAGTTCTACCTTCGAAATTAACAATGAACTGGGTCCATTTTGCTCGGCGATGGTGGCGTTTGCCAAATTTTCGTCATTGAACCCGGTGAAACCAGTATTCTCAGATCGCCATTGCGTTATGTTATTTCCAAGATAGAAATTGTGCAGCAAGGCTCTGTTCTCCAGGTCATGATTCGGACGAATGCTAGCATTCACCTTTTACACTTGCTGGAAAGCAGCCCCTACAGCTTCTACCTTTTCCTAAGGATCTTCTATCATATAAAAATTGTCATCGAAAAGGGCACCTTCCGGATCAATTCCCGCAATCGTTAGTACGTCTTCGTTATCTGTTGTCCTCTGGAGCTTAAGACATGGAAGATCGTTTTGATCATTTCTTCTAAATATCTTATTTATTTGGGGAAACATACTAGGGTCGCTAGAATTAACAGCCCGAATTCTGTTATCCTAATATAAATTAATAGATAATCTATAGTTTTGTCTAATCAGAACGTTAATGTTTTTGATCGACGACTTCAATGTCCTAATCTCCAGATCACGTGTGTCCGTGAAACGTCTATAAAGAAGTTTCAACCTAGTCAACAGTCCACTTTTTTGTCGGTGTAGTGCGTCGATTGTCGCGTTCTTGTATAAACCAGTAGGGTCTTGTTCCTTATATTTTGGGATTGTTTTGTCCATTGTTCGTTTTATAGTCGTATCCATTTGAGTCAGAAACCCGTCGATCTCGAGGTTCGTCAGGTTTCTGTCATTTGGTGGAGAAATGTCATCGGAACGTATTTCTCTTGCCAAGGCGTTGGAGAAGCGTGGCCAGCGCGCCTTACTGAAATTGTAAGAGTACACAGGCAAATACTCATCCAATTCCACAAGTTCGCTCGGTAGCTGTATTACGGTGGCAAGTCCGCAGTGATCGCTGTCGTATTCGATTGTTTGTAAACAGTTTCTTGTCTGTTGATTTGTTGCGTCAGTTATAACAAGTCATGAGTCAAGCAGTAAAAGATCCAGAAAGCCACCGCTCCTAGGAAACGAAGGTCTATCTGTAGCCAAAAGATCGATCCTACACTCAACACTGTGACGACCCATCCAATTAAATAAATGGTACCCTCTCGGGTTTTGAATTTGATTTCCCCAATCTTCATGTTTGGCGTTCAAATCTCCTGCCATGAGATAATAATTTTCATCCAAGTGCAGTCTTAAGCATTCGAAAAGTTTTTCGAGTTCTGCGATAAAATTAGCAGGCTGAGGTGCTTCGGGTGCGTACGCCGCGATCACGTACATTCTTTTCCCCTGAAGGAGCGGAATGCAAATGATGCAGGCTTCTAGCTGCCCAAATCTTCGCACTTCACTATTATATATAACCTTATATTTAATGCCCTTTCGTATGAAGATTGCGACCCCACACCCTTGAGAGGAGTTAGGCCGATCCCTTCGCACGATATTGTAATTATTATTAGTCAATTTGTGTTTCTGGGTAAGCTTAGTTTCGCTAGCCATAAACACGTCAGGACTTTGGTCTTGCAGCAAATGAAAGAGATTTGCTCTACGTTCGGTCCTAATCAGTGAATTTACATTCACAGCTAGGATCTTAAAGGGTCGCTCAGGCAGCGCGCCTTTAACCATTTCGCGTTGCCGGCAGAATAGAGTAGAGGTAATCCACCCTAGCCGCCTGCTCCCTGATCTGTTTTTGCACGTCGGTTAACTGACCATGAATGGTCATCAACACTTGCATCAGATCTGCCTCTGGCACAGGAACCGTAGGCACTTGGACCTGTTTGGCTACCTGTGGTTGAGGCTGTACCGTGTTTCCCTTTCCAGACGCGATTTGGGCGTAAGAAATTGCGGGATTAACGGAAGTTGTTTTTTGGCGTACTTCAGGGCGTCTCACCTCAACTGTTTTCTTTTGGGCTTTGTTTTGCCTTATCTCCTGAAACTTCGGACATCCCCGATAGTTTGCGGGGTGCCCGGAGCCTCGGCAGAGAGCACATTTTAACTGGGTCATATCTGTGACCCTATCTTGCCCGAGTTTACACTCCACTGTTTTGTGGGTATCTCCACATTTAACACAGACTGGGTCCATACCACAGTTTACTGCAACGTGTCCGAACCCTTGGCAGTTCATGCATTGAAGCATGTCTTTCTGCTTATTTAGTTTTTCCCATCGTACAACTTGGTAATCCAGGACTGTTATATTCCTTAGACCACTCAATTTGCCTTGGGGCGAGAGTTGAACCAGGAAAAATGGTAAATTCCGTTTCTCCCGTCTGGCTTTGACTGTGGTGAACGGTCTGACCCCGATAAACTCGAGATCGTCGCTCGCCACTTGACGGAGCTCAGCTAAGAGCGCCTGCGGATCCGTAGAGGATTCGATACCCTTCAGGAGGACTGTTTGAAGCTTGTCTTCCTTCGGGGTGAAACTATAGTATTCTGTTCTAGTTTGGGACAGAAGGTCTTTCACTTTTTTGTAGTGCTCTAAAGATGAGCACTGAATGGAATGCCTGTCTGCGTTAAGCCGCTTAATTATGAAATTGTTGCCTATGACCGACCTACATATTTCAATTGTGTCTTTTAAATGCATTTTATAAGTATTAATAGGTGGCACCTTACCTTTCTTTGCTTGTGGCTGTTGCTGTTGTTGCTGTTGTTGTGACTGCTGCTGTTGTCTCTGCTGCTGTTGCATCGGCTGCTGTTGGGTCTGCTGCTGTTGTGACTGCTGTGGTTGTTGCTGTTGCGGTTGTTGCTGTTGTTTCTGCTGCTGTTGCTGCTTCTGTGTCTGTTGTCGTTGCTGTGGTTGTTGTTGTTGTTTTTGTTTTGCTTGCTGTTGCTGAGGCTGATGCTGTGGTTGCTGAGACGGTTGTTGTGGCTTTTGAAGCTGTTTCTGTGGCTGCTTCTTTGACTGCTGCTTCTGAGGCTGCTGCTGGTCTGGGAGTGGTTTTTGTTCCTGAGGAGGCTGCTGTTGTTGCGAAGCTTGCTCTTGGAGCGCTTGTTGGCGGGTGCGCTGTTCAAGAGCAGCTATGCGCTCCTTCTCCCGTCTTGCCTCCTGCTTCTTCTTGAGCGCTTCAACAAGCTCTATGAGCGAAGAGATCTGCTCCGTTAAAGCCTCGATTTGCTGGTCCTCTTCTTCGTCGGACAGCTCAACTACCTCGCCACTGACGTAATGTCCTTCTCCTTCCACAGACATATAGGAGATGTCATCAGCATTATCGTCAGCGGCTTTTTCTTCGCTGATTAGACTGGCGTCCTTATCGTTTGGATTGACGGCAACGATCGCTCCATCAGCCTCTTCGACGTGCCTGTCATCCGTCTCAGCTTCGTCGTCGCCTTCTTCGTTGTCGTTGTGTTCGCTATTGTCTTCATCGTTAGAGGAGCTATCTAGCTGCCTCTGTATTTTGGCTTGAGCCGAAGCCTTGGCTGAACGCCCGCGCCCTCCTATTTTCTTGGCTGCTTCTATATCAGAGGTGCGCTTCTTAACTACTAGGTTTGGTTTGTACCTAATGTAGCGCCTTCTCTTTAGAGGATCTTGCTCATCGACACATGCCGGTCCTGGCTTTTTCCCTTTAATAGGGCTTGATGTCTTTGCAGTTGCAAAGACCGGATCTGCAGGTCCGGATCTGCCCCCTTTTTGAAACAAACGAAAATATTGCTTCATTTGCACCAAGTAGTCAGTAGTTTGGGGTAATAGAGAAATTCAATAGAAAAAAAGATTATGTTTTTACTACTTCTGAATATGGCGAATGTATTAAGCAAGCTTCTAAAACCTTAAAAGTTGTAAACGTCGACCAAAATATGATTTTAAACTTCAGTAAACATTACGCAGGTCATTTCAAAAAAGTCATTATGAATACAGAAAAGATTCGATTTAAGATATCAAAATACCGCATTTTTGAATACAGCTGTAATGCCGTTATTCGAATATTTTCCTATAATGAGAAATGCTCAATCCAACTCGTCTTTTTTGCCTCAGGAACTGATGTACCATCATACTTTACATTTAAAAATGGCGAAATACAAAGATGTGATGCAACTTGTAAATAACTATGTTCCACCGGACAAACTGCACTTCTACAAGGCGCTTAAAAGTGAAACTGTTGCACCAAATGATGACGTTTCTAGTGAAGATGACGATGATCAGGCTGAAGTTGACTTATAATTTTTTTATTTTTCGATTAGTGATCTGTTTTTCTTTTTGTATTTATTCAATTATAGATTGACAGTTCGAAATAAACTAAATATCTAACTTTTATGTGCTTTGTTATTCATAAGTCAAAATCAGGAAGCAAATTTATTACATTTTGGTGCAAATGAGGGGCAGATCCAAACTTTAAAAAATCGCAGTTACATTTGCACTTTGAGCTTGGCCTGATGGCCCCGCTACTTGACTGTCGGATGACACATCACCTGATGTTCCTCCAACTGTCTTCCTTGTTGTTGGGGGACCATCTTTCGATGTCCCCGTTAGTTTTCCCATCTCTCTTTCTAGTTGCTCTCGATTTCTGTTCACCTTCTCCCAGAAATTGTTTAAAAAAAAGCCCGGACCACAGTGGGGCTCGAACCCACGCCGTTCAGATCCTTCGTCTGCCACTCTATTTTTTATTTATTTTTAATTCATTTTTTATTTTTCATTTCCTTATATCTATCTTAATGCTAGACAAAAAATCTTAAACAACTAGCTTACATATTAACTTAACTAACTTACTGGCCCCATGCGGGCGCTCTAAATTAAACTATGACTATATTTAAACAATGCCTTTCAACGTAAAATAACTTATATTTAAAATTCATGATTTCTTAAAACTAACGAGAAAATTATTTAAAAAAAACTCATTTTCTATATCTTTTTTTTTTTTTTAAATTTCTTATAAAACTTAAAGCTACCCTTTACCTAAATAATTAAAACTAAATTATACTTAATAAAACTACCCTTAAGCTACTTAATAAAACTAACTTAAACTACATTATATCTAATTAAAACTACATAAAATAACTTAAAAACTAGAACAGCCACAGCATTTTTGTTTTTTTTTTTTTTTTTTTTTTTTTTTTTTTTTTTGCATACGCTATGCATACTCACGCACACCCATACACATGCAGATATGGACATATACATATATATTGGCAACCGCAAGTACCCACCTACAAATACATTTACTTATGTTTTTTTTTTTTTTTTTTTTTTTTTTTTTTTTTTTTTTTTTTTTTTTTGTGTGCCACCACTGTTCTACCTACTCTACCTATATTTACCTTAGAACTATGTAAGTCGGCCAAAGCAACAATATGGTCAACTTTCAATATCAAGGTGGTCACCCAACCACCAGAATTTTTTGACTTGCTTAATTAAGTCCTTTCTGTCCCGAAGGGGCACAGCTCTACTGAACCGCAGACGCTCTGCTCCAGTCCCTGAGCCGATGTCCCGATCGTATAGGAGTCGCCGATCCACAGTCCTACGGCCGACGTGGTAGATTAGCGGAACCGCCAATCTATCCTGTATCAGCCCACGACTGTCTAAAAAGAGGAATGTCTCGGGCGGGATGAAACCGTTAAGACGTACACTTTCACTATACTCATCATTGGGGTAGTAAGCCCCAAAAATGAGTCCATTGGTCGAGGTCATCGCTCTTGCAATGTGACCCCGAATCAGCTTGATTAAAAAGTTATCTATCCTGTTTATATTGGCCCTGTTGTATAGAACCTCGTTGGCATAGTAATGTGTGTACTCCGACTCTGGTGTTCTGTGTAATCCAAGGCAGCGTCTAAGACACTGCCTCTCAAACACCCGAATCTTTTCCATTTGAGATGGGGCAACGTTAAACCACACAGGGCACCCATAGGCAATCATTGGCCGGATTAGGGCCATGTAGCAAATCACCTTTACTCTGCTGTCAAGGCGGCTGCTGTAAAACAACCGTCTTGTCAACCCAAAGGCTCCCCTAGCTCTGGCCAGAGCAGCATCTATATGTCGATTGAAATATAGATACTGATCTAGCCAGATGCCAAGGTACTTTACCACATCTTTACTCGCCAGTGGATATCCACTTGGTCCAACGATCACTAGATTTCTCCAGTTCTTTCTTGTATCCCTAGAAGCCCTAGACAACGGGGTTCTAAACAGGATAGTTTCTGATTTCTGAAAGTTAATTTTTAACTTCCAGTCATCACAATATCGCTGAATCTTGTCGAAGTCACGCTGTAGAAGAATTCTGATGACTTCAACTTTTGGACCCGTCCTGTACGCTACAAGGTCATCGGCATACGCAATCGCATGAGTGAGACTACCTATCAGATCGCTGGTGTAAATACTAAAAAGAATCGGTGAGTTCACAGCTCCTTGCTGTAGACCGTTTTTAATATCAAAAGTTGTGGTAGAAGTTACATTGCCACTTTTGACAACAAACTTTCTACCAGTAAGCATGTCATGAAGCATATATAACAGTGGTTTACTTATGCCAAATCTAGATAGCTTCAGATAAAGACCCTCTAACCATACGGTGTCGAAAGCCTTCTCTAAATCTACCAGAACGGCACCCGTGCATTGATTTTTCGTTTTGTTCCATTGAACATCAGAAACTAACTTAGACGCTGCATGAATAGTGTCATGCCCCGCCTTAAAGCCAAACTGATTATCTGGAATAATATTTTTGTCCTCAGCCCACTTGAACAGAGCTCTATTGAGAATCTTTTCGAATACTTTACTGATACTTGGAAGAAGACTTATCGACCGAAGATTTGCCGGATTGGAGCTGTCCTTTCCCTTTTTGGGGAGAGGATGGACCACAGCTGTCTTCCAACTCACTGGATAATATTCATTATTCAATGCGTTGTTGAACAGTGTGGTATAAATGTCTATGGCTTCCTCAGGGAGATGTCGTAACACAATGTTGGGTATACCATCGACCCCCGCAGATTTCTTTTTCTTTAATGTTTGAAAAATCAACTGAAGTTCTACCTTCGAAATTAACAATGAACTGGGTCCATTTCGCTCGGCGATGGTGGCGTTTGCCAAATTTTCGTCATTGAACCCGGTGAAACCAGTATTCTCAGATCGCCATTGCGTTATGTTATTTCCAAGGTAGAAGTTGTGTAGTAAGGCTCTGTTCTCCAGGTCATGATTCGGACGAATGCTAGCATTCACCTTATACACTTGCTGGAAAGCAGCCCCCACAGCTTCTACCTTTTCCTGAGGATCTTCTATCATAAAAAAGTTATCATCGAAAACGGCACCCTCTGGATCTATTCCCGCAATCGTAAGTACGTCTTCGTTATCTGTTGTCCTCTGAAGTTTAAGACATGGAAGTTCGTTTTGATCATTTCTTCTAAATATCTTATTTATTTGGGGAAACATACTAGGGTCGCTAGAATTAACGGCCCGAATTCTGTTATCCCAATATAAGTTAATAGACAATCTATAATTTTGTTTAATTAGAACATTAATGTTTTTAATCGACGACTTCAATGTCCTAATCTCCAGATCACGTGTGTCCGTGAAACGTCTGTAAAGAAGTTTCAATCTAGTCAGCAGTCCACTTTTTTGTCGGTGTAGTGCGTCGATTGTCGCGTTCTTGTATAAACCAGTAGGGTCTTGTTCCTTATATTTTGGGATTGTTCTGTCCATTGTTCGTTTTATAGTCGTATCCATTTGAGTCAGGAACCCGTCGATCTCGACGTTCGTCAGGTTTCTGTCATTTGGTGGAGAAATGTCATCGGAACGTATTTCTCTTGCCAAGGAGTTGGAAAAGCGTGGCCAACGCGTCTTACTGAAATTGTAAGAGTGCGCAGGCACATACTCATCCAACTCCAAAAGTTCGCTCGGGAGCTGTATTACGGCGGCAAGTCCGCAGTGGTCACTGTCGTATTCAATCGTTCGTAAACAGTTTTTTGTATGTTGACCTACAGTGTCAGTTATTATTAGTCTTGAGTCAAGCAGGAGTAGATCCAGAAAACTACCACTTCTCGGAAAAGACGGTCTATCTGTAGCTAGAAGGTCGGTCCTATACTCAACACTGTATCGTCCCATCCAATTAAAAAGATGGTTCCCTCTAGGATTTTGTACTTGATTTCCCCAATCTAAATGGTTGGCGTTTAAGTCCCCTGCCATGAGATAATAATTCTCATCCAAGTTCAGTCTTAAGCATTCGAAAAGTTTTCCGAGTTCTGCGATAAAATTAGCCGGCTGAGGTGCGTCGGGTGCGTACACCGCGATTGCGTACATTCTTTTCCCCTGCTGGAGAGGAATGCAAACGATGCAGGCTTCTAGCAATCCGAATCTTCGCACTTCGCTATCATATATAATCTTATGTTTAATGCCCTTTCGTATAAAGATTGCGACCCCACCCCCTTGAGAGGAGTTGGGCCGATCCCTTCTTACGATATTGTAATTTTTATTAGTCAGTTTGTGTTTCTGGTTTAGCTTAGTTTCGCTAGCCATAAATACATCAGGACTTTGGTCTTGCAGCAAATGAAAGAGGTTTGCTCTACGTTCGGTCCTAATCAGCGAATTTACATTCACAGCTAGGATCTTAAAGGGTGGCTCAGGCAGCGCGCCTTTAACCATTTCGCGTTGCCGGCAGAATAGAGTAGAGGTAATCCACCCTAGCCGCCTGCTCCCTTATCTGTTTTTGCACATCGGTTAACTGACCATGAATGGTCAGCAACACCTGCATCAGATCTGCCTCTGGCACAGGAGCCGTAGGCACTTGGACCTGTTTGGCTACCTGTGGTTGAGGCTGTACCGTTTTTCCCTTTCCAGACGCCATTTGGGCGTAAGAAATTGCGGGATTGACGGAAGTTGATGTCTGGCGTACTTCAGGGCGTCTCACCTCTACTGTCTTCTTTTGGGCTTTGTTGTTTTTCATTTCCTGAAACTTTGGACATCCCCGATAGTTTGCGGGGTGCCCAGAGCCTCGGCAAAGTGCACATTTTAACTGGGTCCTGTCTTCGACCCTATCTTTCCCAAGCTTACATTCCCCTATCTTGTGGGAGTCTCCACACTTGACGCAAACTGGATCCATACCACAGTTAGCTGCCACGTGGCCGTACCCTTGGCAGTTCATGCATTGAAGCATGTCTCTCTGCCTATTTAATTTTTCCCATCTTACAATTTGGTAGTTTAGGACGGTTATACTCCTTAAACCACTCAACTTGCTTTGGGGCGAGAGCTGAACGAGGAAAAATGGTAAATTCCGTTTCTCCCGTCTGGCCTTAACTGTGGAAAACGGTCTGACCCCGATAAAATCGAGATCATCGCTCGCCACTTGACGGAGCTCAGCTAAGAGCGCCTGCGGATCCGTAGAGGATTCTATACCCTTCAGGAGAACTGTTTGCAGCTTTTCTTCCTTCGGGGTGAAACTGTAGAATTCTGTCTTCGTTTGTGACAAAAGATCTTTGACTTTTTTATAATGCTCGACCGAAGAGCAATGAATAGCGTGTCGGTCTGCGTTCAATCTTTTAATAATAAAATTATTGCCTATGGCCGACTTACATAGTTCTATTGTATCTTTTAATTCTATTTTATAAGTATTAATTGGTGGCACCTTACCTTTTTTTGCTTGTGGCTGTTGCTGATGTTGCTGCTGCTGTTGTGACTGCTGCTGTTGTGCCTGCTGCTGTTGTATCTGCTGCGGTTGTTGTTGCTGTTGTATTTTCTGCTGCTGTTGTTGCTTCTGTGTCTTTTGTTGCTGTATTGGTTGTTGTGTTTGTTGTTGTATTTGCTTTTGTTGCTGATGTTGTTGTTGTTTCTGTTGTTGTTGTTGTTGTTGTTGTTGTTGTTGATGTTGCTGTTGTTGTAGCGGTTGCTTTTGCTGTTGCTGTTGTTGTTGTTGTTGTTGTTGTTGTTGTTGCTTTTGTTTTTGTTTTTGTTGCTTTGCTTGCGGTTGCTGATGCTGTTGCTGGGGCTGCAGTTGCTGCGCCTGCTGCTTCTTTTTGTGCTGAATTTCCGGAAGTGGTTGTTGTTGCTTGAGGGACTGCTGCTTTTGTTCAGCTTTTTGTTGCTCTTGGAGCGTTTTTTGTCTTTTGCTTTCAAGAGCAACTAGGCGCTCTTTTTCCCTACGCGCTTCTTGTTTTTCTTTCAGTGCTCTTACCATTGCCCTAAGTGCAGAGATTTGCTCTGTCAGCGATTCTATTTTTTCTTCCTCAGTTTCTGATTCTGGAGGTGAAAGATCTACTAACTCGGCATTCACGTAGTGCCCCTCACCTTCTACGGACATGTAAGCAATGTCTTCGGCATCTGCCGCAGCGACGTTTTGCTCATCTGTCCTTTTGTCGTCGTCCACCTCTGCCTCGTCATCGCCCTCATCATCATGTTCGTTGTCATCCTCGTAGGAGGAGCTTTCAACCTGTCTGTGCATTTTAGCTTGAGCCGATGCTTTAGCCAACTTCGCTCTTGTGCTCCTGTCAGGGCGGTTTACAAGATGGGGCTTGTATCTAATGATACGCCTCCTCTTGTTGTGTTCTTTTGTTGTTGCTGCGGCACGTGCCGGTGTTGATGACTTGCCTTTTGGAAGGCTTGATGTTGTTGCAGTTGCTAAGCTGCTTTTATTGGCCTCGGCACGTGCCGATGACTTATTTGTTGTTGTTGCTATAGTTATAGCTGTTGATGTTTGAGCATTTGAAGGGCCCGCTATATTAGCATTTGCCGTTGCATCACCTGATGCTCCGGCAGCTTCTCTTGTTGTTGGGGGATCATCTTTCGATGTCCCCGTTGGCTTTACCATCTGTATTTGTTGTTCCTCTCTGTTTTTGTTCACCTTCTCCCAGAACTTATTTAAAAAAAAGCCCTGACCAGGGTGGGGCTCGAACCCACGACCCTCCACTTCGTCGTCGTTCACGCTTTTTTTTTTTTTTTTTTTTTTTTATTTTTTTTTTAATTCATGTTTTTATTTTCAATTCAACTTATAACTAACTTAAATGCTAGACAAAAACCTTAAAAACTAGCTTACAGAATAACTTAACTAACTTACTGGCCCATTTTTTTTTTTTTTTTTTTTTTTTTTTTTTTTTTTTTTTTTTTTTTTTTTTTTTTTTTTTTTTTTGCGCAGCAGCCAATGCATATGTGCACACGTTTATAAATATATATATTTTTATATATATATTTAAAAGCGCCAAATGCCCATACACACAAACAGATGCCATTTTTTTTTTTTTTTTTATATTTTTTTGGTGCCACCACTGTTCTACTAAAATATACCTATTAATACTTAAAAATACGTAGGTCGGCCAAGGCAACAACATTAACTAACCATCAATGTCAAGGTGGTCACCCAACCACCAGTATGTTTGAAATTGCTTATAACAGTCCTTTTTGTCCCGAAGGGGCACAGCTCCACTGAACCGCAGACGCTCTGCTCCGTTCCCAGAGCCGACGTCTCGACCATACAGGATTCGCCGATCCACAGTTCTACGGCCGACGTGGTAGATTAACGGAACCGCCAATCTATCCTGTATCAGCCCCCGACTGTCTAAATAGAGGAATGTCTCGGGCGGGATGAAACCGTTAAGACAAACGCTCTCACTATATTCTTCATTGGGGTAATAAGCCCCGAAAATAAGTCCATTGGCTGAGGTCATCGCTCTTGCAATGTGACCCCGAATCAGCTTAATTAAAAAGTTATCTATCCTGTTTATATTGACCACGTTGTATAAAACCTCGTTGGCGTAATAATGTTTGTACTCCGACTCTGTGTAATCCAAGACAGGTCCTAAGACACTGCTCCTCAAACACCCGAATCTTTTCCATTTGAGATGGGGCAACGTTAAACCACACAGGGCACCCATAGGCAATCATCGGCCGGATGAGGGCCATGTAACAAATCACCTTCACCCTCTTTTCAAGGCGGCTGCTATAAAACAACCATCTTGTCAGAGCGAACGCTCCCCTAGCTCTGGTCAAAGCAGCATCTACATGTCGATTGAAATATAGATACTGATCTAGCCAGATGCCAAGGTACTTTACCACATCTTTACTTGCCAGTGGATGTCCACTTGGTCCAACGATCTTGTCGAAGTCACGCTGCAAGAGAATTCTGATGACTTCAACTTTTGGACCCGTCCTGTACGCTGCAAGGTCACCGGCATACGCAATCGCATGAGTAAGACTACCTATCAGATCGCTGGTGTAAATACTAAAAAGAATCGGCGAGTTCACAGCTCCTTGCTGTAGACCGTTTTTGATATCAAAAGTTGTGGTGGAAGTTACATTGCCACTTTTGACAACAAACTTTCTACCATTGAGCATGTCATGAAGCATATATAACAGTGGTTTACTTATGCCAAATCTGGTTAATTTCAGATAAAGACCCTCTAACCATACGGTGTCGAAAGCCTTCTCTAAATCAACAAGAACGGTACCCGTGCATTGATTTTTCGCTTTGTTCCATTGAACATCAGAAACTAACTTAGACGCGGCATGAATTGTGTCGTTCACGCTACCCACTAGGCTAACTTGCCTTTTAATTTTACTTGGCAAATTGCCACTAAATTGTGCAGTGAGTGCACTTAAACTATTAATGAAAATTTAATTCAGTTGAACACACTTGAAAATTATTTTTTGTATACTGAGAAAGTCGTCAACGCGTCTGTACACTTTCACAGCTGAAGATCGTCTGCCACTCTACCACCTAGGCTAACTTGCCACTTAAAAATGGTAGGTTAAACTATCTACTTTAAACACTCCACCACCTAGGCTAACTTGCCACTTGAAAATGGTAGGTTAAACTATCTACTTTAAACACTCGACTTTAAACACTCGCGTCTCTAGTTAAAATGAACACAGTGAAAGTCGCCAACGAAGTGCACTCTTCCACGGTTGCTGAACGTCTGTATAGAAGAAGTGCACAAGCCAGACTTCGAAAATGTTTAAGTTCTGCAAACAGAGCAACATCATTTTTCATTTTTAATTCATTTTTATTTTTTCATTTCCTTATATCTATCTTAATGCTAGACAAAAAATCTTAAACAACTAGCTTACCATATTAACTTAACTAACTTACTGGCCCCATGCGGGCGCTCTAAATTAAACTATGACTATACTTAAAAAATGTCTTTCGACGAAAAATAACTTATTATTAGAATTCATGATTACTTACAACTAACGAGAAAATTATTAAAAAAAAACTCATTTTCTATGTCAACAGAGCAACATTATTCGAAAAGAATGCTCCTGGAAATGTTGCACATAATTAGCAACCAAAATACCATGAATCGCAGGTCCGACTGTGAAAATCTAAGCAACATTTATGGTCAACTTATAAAAAGACCCAACGCAATTAATTATAAAACAAAGTATAGGTGAACATTAAATTAGAGTGTTGAGTTTGAATGTTAGTTAAAAAGTAAATAAATTTTAAATATCTAATTGTACATAAACCAATAATGATATCTTTATATATTTTTTCAGTTGATTTTTTGAAATTTAAATTCGATAAGTGTAAGATGTGAGAAAATTTGCATTCTTTATGTCCTTAATAATTGTTGTAAGCTTGTTTGACACATTTTTGTTTATATTGTTGTAAACTTATTTATGGTTTTACCTATTTTATTAAATTTTTTTTTTTTTTCTTTAATTTATTTAATAAAGGCCTGATGATGAACATATACATGTTCGAAACGTCGCAAAGAAAATAAGAACTGTCTTTTGACCTATAGCCCACTAATCTTTTTCATATTGATGAACACAAAGGTCACTTAAAACAATAATTTATATTTTATAAATGTATATATTCCTCCAAGAAGTTCAAGTTTATTGTATAATGAAATTGTTTTGGCCATAGACTTTCTCATTGACAGCAGTATTCTACTACTCGGGGATTTCAATTTACCCCATATAGAATGGGTTCCTTCGGATGATGGATCATATCAAGAATCTCTCTAGATGGTATTAATTCTACTGACTTACAGCAAGTTAACTGTATTAAAAACTCTAAAAATCAAGTACTCGATTTGGTATTTTTTTCTGACGCTATTAGTACTGTTGTTCACGAATCTAGTTCTGGCATTACTAATATAGACAATTGAGGACCTTGCATCAAAAGGGGGGCAGGTCCATATTTTTGGCCTAACGGGTTTTTTCACTTAAAATTTGAACAAAAAAAAGCAATCTTTTGGTGCATAACCGAGGCAGTTGCGACTGAAACTAAGCGAGTTGTAGCGAAATATTTATCTGCCTCTCTAGTGTGTTTGGTGCAAAAAGGCGGCAGGTCCGGATCTGCCCCCTTTTTGAAACAAACGAAAATATTGCTTCATTTGCACCAAGTAGTCAGTAGTTTGGGGTAATAGAGAAATTCAATAGAAAAAAAGATTATGTTTTTACTACTTCTGAATATGGCGAATGTATTAAGCAAGCTTCTAAAACCTTAAAAGTTGTAAACGTCGACCAAAATATGATTTTAAACTTCAGTAAACATTACGCAGGTCATTTCAAAAAAGTCATTATGAATACAGAAAAGATTCGATTTAAGATATCAAAATACCGCATTTTTGAATACAGCTGTAATGCCGTTATTCGAATATTTTCCTATAATGAGAAATGCTCAATCCAACTTGTCTTTTTTGCCTCAGGAACTGATGTACCATCATACTTTGCATTTAAAAATGGCGAAATACAAAGATGTGATGCAACTTGTAAATAACTATGTTCCACCGGACAAACTGCACTTCTACAAGGCGCTTAAAAGTGAAACTGTTGCACCAAATGATGACGTTTCTAGTGAAGATGACGATGATCAGGCTGAAGTTGACTTATAATTTTTTTATTTTTCGATTAGTGATCTGTTTTTCTTTTTGTATTTATTCAATTATAGATTGACAGTTCGAAATAAACTAAATATCTAACTTTTATGTGCTTTGTTATTCATAAGTCAAATTCAGGAAGCAAATTTATTACATTTTGGTGCAAATGAGGGGCAGATCCAAACTTTAAAAAATCGCAGTAATTACTAATATTGTTTATTTGACCTTAAACTAGATTAAAAAAATGTGAAAATATGCAATTTTTTTAATAACATATTAATTTAAAATATTCGAGAAATAATAAATTTTTGAAAGAGTTTTTTTTGATTTCCCACAAATAGTTAAATTTGGACCTGCCCCCCTTTTGATGCAAGGTCCTCAATTACCATCCACCCTTGGATATTTTGTTTGAGTTGAGCAACCATGCTCTTGAAAACTGTAATTCTCAAGATTGTTCATTTGTTTTTGACTTTCGAAAGTCAAATGTTCAATTGCTTTCCGATGTTATAAGTAGATTGAATATTAGAAATATATATGATTCTACATATATTGACGATGCAGTAACTGAGTTCTATAATATAATCTCTTCGAAACAAGAGAAAGAAAGTATGGAAAGCTTATATAAAAACCCTCTCTCCAAAACTTTTCGAACAATATATTGCCTTATTTGAAGAATTTAAAACTCTTTAAAAACTGTTGTACACCAATTACGTTAACGAAATGGGGGCTTCTTTGAAACAGGACCCTAAAAGTTTTTGGCATTTTGTTAACTCGAAAAAAAATTCGGATGGCTTCCCAGCAAGTTTTTTTATATGAGAACACTTCCTTACAAAATCCCAGTGATGTTTGCAACATATTTGCAAATAACTTTCGTAACTCATTTGTTGATACTCATAGAAGTGTTGATATAGTTTTTTTTTAAGGACGTGAACAGCTACCCGCAAGTTAATTTTAACAAAATTCCTGTGAAAAAAGATAGAGTTTTGCATTTTTGTCATCCTTAAATGACTATTACTCTTATGGCCCTGACGGTTTATCCCCAATTGTTCTGAAAAAATGTACTGGTGTATTAGTGCAGCCCTTGCAATTGAGCTTTCTCTAAAAGCTGGGAAATTTCCGTCCTTCTGGAATAAATAATTTCTCACTCCTGTTTTTAAAAAGGTTGACAAATTCGACATTAATAACTATAGAACCATTTCTAAATTGTCATGTAGCCTTTTTTGGTAAAAACATTATTTGTAAACAGCAACATGGCTTTGTGCAGAAAAGGTCTACTGTCACAAACCTTCTTACCTTCTTGCATAATTGTTCAAATGCATTAGAAAAGGGTAATGAAGTTGACTGCATATACACAGATTTTTCTCAAAATAAAATCAGTCGCGTGTTTAGTTTCAAAGATTTAGGTGTAAATTTTAGTGCTTATCTAAAATTTTCTGAACATATTAATTTTATGGTAAATAAAGCGAACTCTATGCTGGGATTCATAAAACTCTCTCATTGTACAACTGCTACGTTAGGGCTCATCTTAAGTATGCCTCACATGGACTCCTTTTTATGAAATCCAAGTACCGTATTGAATCAGTGCAGCACAAGTTTATTTGTTTTGCTCTTAAAGGCCTTCCCTGGGCCGATCCTTATAATCTGCCACCTTATGAACATCGGATACAGTTTCTGAAGATTCAATCTTTTTACCAACGAAGGATAAATAATGATTTAATTTTCTTCATCAACCTGTCAGCAGATAAATTGATGCCTTGGACCTGTAAGCTTCTGTTGGCATAAACTTCCGCGGAGGGTCTTACCGCCTGCGAAGATCTGAACTTTTAAATGTTGAACTCCACAGAACTAATTATGGCATGCATGAGCCTTTCACACGGATGAGTAAGTTATATAACTTGAATGAGAGCCTGATAGACTTTAATTTAAATAGAAATAATTTAAAAACTCTCTAAAGAACCAGTGCTCCAGGACCATAATTATTGTTTTTGTGTTGTATTGTAATATTGTATTTATGTTGTATTTATGTGCATGTGTTTTTGTTTTTGTACCATTGTGCTAAATAACATCTAACTTCTGCACTAAGTTATGAGCCAGTGGGACACATTATATGTGTTGGTAAATCACTTTCATCTGCTGATGCTTGTTTTAAGCTCCATTTGAATAAGATCTGATAGTGTAAAAAAAATTATATCACATTGGAAATGTATCACTCAGTTTAAATATTAAATATTAAATATGTATACATCAGTCTTTAAATAGATAAATTAATAAAGAAATAAAAAAATAAAAATATAAATATGTAAATCAATAAATAAATAAATAAATTAATAAATAAATAATTAAATAAATAAATAAATAAGTTATTGAATAGAAAATAAATAAATAAATAAATAACATATAAAATAAGTAACAAAATGTATCACTATGTTTAAATATTAAAAATTAAATATGTATAAATCAGTCTTTAAATAGGTCAATTAATAAAGAAATAAAAAAATTAAAATTTAAATATATAAATGAATAAATAAATAAATAAATTACTAAATAATTAATTAAGTAAATAAATATATAAGTTAATGAATAGAAAATAAATAAATGAATAAATAAATAACATATAGAATAAGTAACAAAGTAAAATGATGCTGCTGTACGAAGTAAGAAACAAGGACTGGTGGTATGATTAATGGCAACGGATCGCTACTGCATGTGGTGAAGATTTGCAAAACTTTATAGAATAATTCAGCTTAATGAAGACTCTATTCGGAATCTACTTGTAGAAACTGCTATCGAATTAGAAAGCCGAATAATATATAGCCAGCTGAATTATAATCTGAGTAACAATAATTATTTCCATGATTACCTTAACCCCAAAGACATTTCTTTAATCTTCAAAGCAAGAAGCGAAGTATTATGTCTCAACGAACGAACTTACAATGGGAATTTTAACCAGTTCTGCACACTATGCAATACAAGATCCAAAGAAGACTGCTTTCACTCTATAAGCATATGTCCAATATTTGGACATAAGAGGGTTGCGTATTTACTCTCTCAATGCAGGAGACAATATAAATATTGGATGGACCGGAATGCTAAAACCTTTCTAACGATCTGAAGGAAATTTGCAGATTTAGGAAAGTGATCATGATAGAATATGATTAATCTACATTAGGTATAACTACATACATACATACATACATTAAAAATAAAAATCAAAAATATCAAATGAAAACTGAAAATTAAAATAACAATATCTTTAAAATCAAGAAATTAAAGTTGTTAGTCGAGCTGACGGCAAAGCCAAAGCTTTCAAATTAAAAAAAGAAAACCAATGTAAATGTATAAAAAATTGTGAATAAAATGAGTTACTTACTTAATTACTTACTTACTTACTTACTTACTTATTGCTTGAAAAATTGATTTGAAAATGATAAGTTTGTTTTCAGTATTGAGATTATTGTTGGTAAAAGCTTTTTGGTTTAATGTTTTTGGATACTGAACATGGATAAGTAGAGCCTAGAGGCAAACATCGAAATGAGCTTTAAAATTACCGATTTAAAATTACCTATACCAACTGCTAAAAAATACGCTGCAAACAAAAACGGCTATGTAACTTATTTTTAGTTTTAAAAATGGTTATGTTGAGATGGCGTTGCTTATGGTTTAAAGAAAAATATGCACCAAAACTAATTAAATTTACCGGAAAACCGAACCAGAAAGTTTAAATTTAAAATAAAAAAATCAGCGGAAGTTAAGCTTAATCTAAGAAAGTGCTTAATGTCAAGATCGGAAGTAGAAGCTCTGTTGCATGTTGTGACGTAAAAATCGTAAAAATATGTGTTGACATCATCAACAACAACTTTAAATTCTTTAAATTCATTATTATCGTTACTTTAGTTGCTAGACTATTTGTGCACAATAAGCACTTTGTGCATTTATTATTGTTATTGTTTGGTTACGAGTGCACCTATGCTCGTAACCTATTAATTTGTAATAACTGCAGATTTGCAGTATCTTAATTTCCTGATAATTTCCATTATTTATTATGAAATTATTATGAAATCATTAATTTAGTGCCCGAGTTATGTAGTTAGTTTGTAAGAATATTTTGTATAAATACCAACAGTAAAGAAATAAAAATTTATTATATCACTGCAATTGTACCAAGCCATTCTTTTACCCTGATGTGAGGCTGCATTAGGCAATTGTATATATAGTCATAAAAAAGTCTGTTCAAGATTTTCATTGTCCTTCGAGCCAACGCAGGATCGCACCTACATTCATAATATACCTACATAGTTAAAATAAAGTTAACTTGGGTCCCAAAACTCCGCAACTAAGGCAGCCAGTCAACAGTACACAGCTGCAAAGACTATCTAACCAGTGCAACGGCTGACAAAAATCGTGTGCAGTTCACTACAGGGACCACAGAAGCAATACAGTCCACTAAGAAGAGGAGAAGATCAGCAACATGAGCTATATAGACGAGATCGCATATAACCAGACCCTAATTACCGATGAATTCCAACGATTTTGGACCAACTTTCGGAAAGATGGAGAATCCAGATACTCAGCAGGGTATTTTAAAAAGAAGCTCGAGAAGTTGGAGCAGTATTGGACAAAATTCCAGAGCAATAACGGGTTTTTGGAAAAGCAGCGCAACACTAATCCACAGCATGAATATTTTGCCAAAAAATATTTCGAACAATCCGAAACCAAATACCTTGAAATCAGGGATACCTTCAGAGAGAAAAATCAAGCACTCAAAGACAAATCTCAAACAACTGTCCCACAACTTGAAACACAAACAACGCAGCAGTTACTACAAGGACCACCATGGGTTCAACAAAAGGCACAATACAAGACACATCCCAAGGATCAGGACTAGTCTTAAATCAGCAACCAAAGGAGAATTCATCCCTCACATAAGGAGATGACCATCGCAAAAACCTCAACAATACAATAAGGTTCAAAAGGTTGAACCTAATCAAAACCAATTTCAGACGAATAACGAGAAACCTAGATTTAATCAGAATGCAGTCTATTTGTCATTTAAACTTAAGCAAATTCAAGAATGTTGGAGAAAGCTGGTGGCGATTGACGACGAGATCATGTCGTCATTAGAAGAAAGTGATTAAGATCAGGAGCAAGTCTCCAACAACGAATTCATCGAGTTGGAGCAAATATATCAACACGCATACATAAAAATCAAAGAAACGGAACAGTTTCAACATAACCCGGAGGCAGTGACTCCACAACCCTCAACATATCGCGAAATAAAACTTCCAACCATAAAAATACCTTCATTTACAGGAAAATATGAAGACTGGACATCTTTTTGGGAATTGTTTGATCGACTGATTCATCAAAACAGATTATTAAGTAACGTTGAACGGATGCAGAGAAGCAGCTCGGATTATAAGCCACTTGTCACCTACAGCAAACAACTATACAACCGCCATAGAATCGCTAACGAAGAGATTTCAAAATCCAGCAGCTTTGGTCAACAATTACATCCAAAAACAGCTTACCTTGAAATCAGTGCGAAATGAAAATGCGTTCGACTTGAAAACAATCCTGGATACATCGAGAGAAATTTTGTACGGGATAAATAATTTAGGAGTTGACGTGAACTCTTGGGATCCACTCGTGATTCAATTGGTATGCCCAAAACTTGATCCTGAATCCCGGAAATTATATCAACAATCAAGGGGAACTTAAACGGATATTCCAAAACTAACTGAATTTTTTGACTTCATCGAAAATAGATTCCGGGGCTTGGAAAGCAGTCGTGATATCAATCGCGAACATCATTCTCAAACTTCACGAGCACCAATCTCTAAAAACCATTTGACCACAATCACAAGGTCAAAATGTGTTGTATGCAGTGAGGCTCATCACTTATTCACTTGCAAAAAGTTCTTGAGCATGAGTCCGAAAACCCGGCTTAATGTAGTGCAAACATCAAGGCTATGCATCAACTGCCTGGGAGACCGACACACAACAAGAGAATGTTTGGCGAAGGAAGGTTGCAAAATATGCGCACGACGACATAACACCTTACTTAATTTCCCCCGAGGAGAGAAACCCCAAGTTTTTTTTTTTCAATTGTTTAGTTTATTCTTTATTTCATCAATTTGAGATATTTACCTCTTTTAGATTACAAATTAAATTAAATAAAATATATACAAACATACATAAGTAAAGAAAACAAAAAAAAATAATATAAATTAATAAAAAATTAATGACAAAATATAAAAAAAAAAACAATAATACATTGAAAACATGAGATACAATTATTGAAGCAAAAGTGCATATACAACTTTAGTTTTAAAATTTAGCCGAGAACAAGATTGAAATATGTCAATTACGTTTATTATATTGTTGGTATCTTTGATGCATCGCGATATTGGTGCGTTTTTGCCAAAGTTATTTCTAGAGAAATCTTCAGTAAACTGAAAACGAGAACGTAGCGTTCTACTTGGGCATAAAAAGGTTATTCGATCTAGTAGATATGCACAATTAATATGATTGTTGACTATATCTTTTATAAACATAATTGAAAAATAATTTCTTCTTGTTTCAAGCGTTTGCATATTAAAAAGCAGGCACCTTACTTTATACGAAGGTTTTGGAATATTCCAATTCAATTTATAAAAAGCAAACCTAGTAAAGCTCTTCTGGACCCGTTCTAACCTTAGAGAATGATTATTATAAAATGGATTCCATACAACGGTACAATATTCAAGATTTGAACGAACAAACGCTATGTAAAGACTTTTTGATGTATATGGATCTGAGAATTCCTTTGAATTCCTCCTTATAAAACCAAGCATCTGATTTGCTTTATTGACAACATAATCTGCATGAAAACTTAACGAAAGACATTGATCAAAAATAACACCTAAGTCTTTTTTATGGCTAACTTTCACTAGAGGAATATCATTAACAGTATAATTGAAATAAATTGGAGAATTATTCCTATAACACGACAAAGATTCACATTTAGAGACATTAAGATAAAGAGCATTATTATTACACCACTGGGACAAACCGATAAGGTCTTTCTGTAACATATTACAGTCTTCAAGCGAATTCACATGCTTAAAAATGTTTGCGTCAACAGCATATAATAAAATATGAGAGAAATTAATATATTTAGGAATATCGTTTATGAATAAAATGAATAATAGTGGACCAATATGACTGCCTTGCGGGACTCCCGAAGTTACATTAATAGCTTTGGATTTCACACTGCCTATTTTAACAAATTGAATTCTGTTTCTCAAGTAGGACCCAATCCACATCAGAAATTGGGAATGAAATCCAAGTTGTGATAGTTTGAAAACAAGAAGATCATGATTTACTCTATCGAATGCCTTCGCAAAGTCCGTATAAACAATATCAGTCTGAAATCCTCTTTCGAATCCTTTATAAATTAGATCACTTAAAACTGTAAGGTTTGTTGCAGTAGAACTACCTGACATAAAACCATGTTGGAATTCAGATATAATGCATTTGGTATAGAAACATAGTTTATCTGAAACAATCTTTTCAAACACTTTGGGGATGACAGATAATTTACAAATAGGTCTGTAGTTACTAACATAAGCTCGGCATAAATCCTCGTTTCTAACCCTCCAAGTGGGTGCCGGGCGGGCAATGATCACTACAGTTGTTTTGTGCGATTTTGGCAATAACAGGTGGTTAGCTAAGGTCAGGTTGAAATTGCTGAGGAGTTCCTTTACTCTTTAAGAGTTCAACTCTTCAGAAATGCAATCTGACCATTGATGCGAGGTTCCTGATTTTCAAGGTGGTGTGAGCGTTCTTAGAACACAATCCGTGCTGAAGAAATGGAAGGCTGGGGGAAAAGCCAGTCATTAACGAGCTCTTTCGGGTGCCTAGGTACAAGGCCAGAAATATTCTTTACCTTACCCCGGTATATCGGCTCTGCCGGGGCTGACCTCCTTTCCGTACTACTCGTGGGACCAAAATAGATTTGTTAAAACCCAAAACCCCAGACGATGACATGACGAACGATTACAGACCCCAATTACAACAACAACCAGACGTTGATATGACAGACTTTAACGAACTTGGCAGCGCGTCAGAAGACGAACTGCTTGCCTCCAGTCAGGAGACAACTATCAACGTCGGTGGCGAAGGTAGTGCTGCTCGTAGTAGTACTCCATCGTCACCAAAACCTTCGGTTAGCACTCAGAGCACCAGCGGTGAGCGGGTGCTAACCACAACACAAAAACAAGGCCGGACAAACAAACATAGGTCCCATCGCACGACTCGCAAGGCCAATTCAATCATGCTAGTTTCGTCCTGAAAAAAATTGCGAAACGAGAAGAAACGCAAGCATTAAGCGAACGCGATCGTGAGGACAGGGAGAAGTTCTCCAAAATTGTTGAAGAATATAGCAAGTTCTTGGAGGGCGCTACTCTTCAGAGGAAAGAGCAAGTTGCAAAGCGCAACAGGTCTCAGGACGAGACTACTCGGCCCTCGAAAAAGAGTAAGGCTCTTCCAGTTCTTGCCAGGAATAAAAAAAACACTCCACCATCCACATCCGGCAGTCAGCCAGTGGCGAAAACTTTGAGTGAGATCGTCAGGGACGACCTTCAAGTTGCGCTGACGGACGAGTTTTCCTCTACAGGGAAACCAGTCCTTGAAGCGTGGAACGCTATTGAGGCTCGACTGTAGGGTATGGTGGTGGAACATATCCTAGAGGGTAAGGGAGGGCCCTCTCCATCCTTCAGCTCTGCTGAGACGGTAAGAGGATATAGGGTGATCAAGTGCAAGGATCAGTTGTCGAAGGAATTCCTTGGCAATTGCGTCACTAAGATTAGTGATGCATGGAAAGGCATGAAGCTCAAGCTAATCCAAGCCAAGGACATTCCCAGACGACCAAAGGCTCGCATTTGGGTACCGTATATGGAAAAGTTGGATGGTGAGAGCTTTCTCAAAGTCCTAAAATGCCAAAACCCGGGGGTTGCTATGGACGACTGGGTCGTCATTAAAGCCGAAGGGGCCAATGCCAATAAAACAACGATGTCCTTCCTGCTCTTGATTGATGAGGCAGGAAGGTTATCGATTGTAAGGTCTCATCGATTAAATTTTGGCATCAGGGAAGCCAAAGTGAGGATCTTGCCACCTCAAGGGGACGACACAGGAGTTGTCGAAACATCCGACGTGACGTTGGAACCTTTGAGTGTGGCCGCAACCACAACCCAAAATGCTGAAATTCACACAGATTAATCTGAAGCACTCAAAAAGTGCTTCAGACAATCTCAGAATCTTTCTCAGGGAGGAAGATGTGGATTTCGGCATCATTCAAGAGCCATGGGTTCGAAGCCATAAGATCTGCGGGCTTCAAGACCAGCTCTACAATCTCTATTACAACTCAAACAACAATAACCAAGGTAACCCTCGCACATGTATTATTGCTAAAAAACATTTAAAAGTATTTTTATGTCCTAATTTTAGCACTCCAGACCTGACAGTTGTCAGACTGGAAACAGAAGGTGTAGGTGGACTATACGTAGGATCGGCGTATATGGCCCACGATCGTATTGCACCACCCGAGGAAGTTGCCACTCTGGTCCATAATATCAACAATGCCAACCTCATACTGGGTTGTGATGCCAATGCTAGGCACACGGTATGGGGCAGTTCCGAAATCAACGAAAGAGGTGAGTCTTTATTTGATTTCATTATTTCTAACAACATGTCTATTTGTAACAGAGGCAATATCTCCACCTTCATTTTCCCGAGTACGGATACGTTTGAAGGGTGGGAAGATGTGCTAGACGTTACACTAACTAACAATAGTGAACAGGTCAGGTTGGAAAACTGGAAAGTATCTACACTGAGATCATTCTCCGATCACAGGTATATACTTTACGAATTAGGTCTTAACACTAAGCCCCCTGTCCCGTTTAGAAACCCCAAAAAAACCAACTGGAACAAATTCAGTCAAGTTGTAGGTTCCAAATTAAGAACTGTACCGAATCTTGTTTTAGATTCTGTAGAAGAACTGGAGGCGAAAGTAAGCACTTTTGAAACGGCTCTGAATGTAGCATTCAAAGCTTCCTGTCCAGTTAGGTACAGTAAAAAAACTTTCCCTCCATGGTGGAATGAGGATCTCTCAGATCTTAGGAAGATTACAAGAAAGACCTTCAATATCTGCTACGTTAGCAAACAATGGCAACCGTACAAGGACTGCCTCAAAGATTACAAAAAAGCGGTATCCTCAGCCAAAAGGCTGGCTTGGAAAGAATACTGTGAATCAATTGAAAATATAAAAGACTCTGCTAGGCTAGGCAAAATACTGTCAAAACAACACTCATGTCCATCTCTCCTCAAAAAGGAGGATGGTACTTGGACAGTGGATTCAGCCAAATCTCTAGAGGCTTTAATGACAACCCATTTCCCAGGCTGTAAGGATTACAGCCTAGTAACAGACAATGCCCTTAGTGGTCAGTCAGAACACTTAGAAAATATTCATGGTATTATAACCAAGGAAAAGATTTCCTGGTCTATTAATAGCTTCTCCCCATACAAATCTCCAGGTGTAGATGGCATTATTCTTTTATAATAATAATTATTATTATTATAAAATTCGTTTAAAATTGGTGGTAGCGCCTTTAAGTTGTTGTTGTTGTTCAAACACATTCAATGAAAAATTAACAGAATGGTCAAGTAATAAAAACTGACATTCTACAGTACAAATAGTACAATATAACAACAATTCCCATAATGCTACAGAAGTTGCATAACACGGCTGTACCCTGGTTAGAAGTATTCTTCACAAATTGCTTCCGGTTTGACTACGTCCCCAAGTCGTGGAGACAAGTTAAAGTTATTTTCATTCCGAAGGTGGGGAGACGGGGACACGAAGCCCCAAAAGACTTTAGGCCCATCAGCCTCACTTCCTTCGTCATGAAAACACTGGAAAGAATAATTGACATATACATAAGAGGGATTTTAGAAAGAAATCCTCTTTCCAAATCACAACACGCCTACCTTAAGGGAAGGTCCACGGAAATGGCTCTTCACGAGGTGGTGCGCACCATTGAAAAAACAATTCAATATAAAGAATATACCCTTGCAACCTTCCTTGATGTCGAGGGAGCTTTCAATAACGTTCTTGCTAATTCGATTCAGGGATCTCTTGTCAAGTTCGGCGTCGATGCTTACATTACAAAATGGATTTTATCCATGTTAAGATCAAGAATCATTCAAGCAACGTTGGGTAATGACCACATTATTAAACTCGTAGATAGGGGTACACCTCAGGGAGGAGTTCTATCCCCCTTACTATGGTTGCTTGTCATGGACACAATCCTTTGTGAACTGGACAACTGTGGTGTAAAGGCGGTGGCGTATGCGGATGACCTGGTGGTTATGACATCAGGGGCGTTTTCTACAGTGATAAGTGATATCATGGAAACTGCCTTGAAAAGAGTTGACATCTGGGCTACTAGTTGTGGACTAGGTGTCAATCCAAATAAAACCGAATTGATGCTCTTCACCACTAGGACTAAAATTCCCCCCTTCACCCTACCCCAGTTGAACGGTCACACTCTTTCTCTATCAACAAAAGCTAAATACCTAGGAGTTATTCTGGACCCTAAGCTTAGCTGGAAAATCAATATCGAAGAACGTGTGAAGAAAGCAAGTATAGCCTTCTATGCATGTAGTAAAACTTTCGGGAAAAAATGGGGTCTGAAGCCTAAAATGATTTTATGGACTTACACAGCTGTAGTTCGTCCAATTCTAACATACGGATCGATCGTATGGTGGCCAGCCCTAAGTAAAAATATAATATAGACAAACTGAAAAAGATTCAAAGAACAGCCAGCATAGGTTCCACAGGTGCAATTAGATCTTGCCCAACCGATGCCTTAAGCGTTATTCTTAATCTTTTGCCTCTAGACCTTCACATCAAATACATGGTATCCTGCAGTGCAACCAGGCTTAAAGAAGCAAGCTGTTGGGCAGAAAGACCCTATGGTCATGGACAAATTTTAAAACTGTTGCCGATAGATCTTCGCTCAGTCCATATTGACTACCAATACCCTTGTCTTGACTTTGATAAAAGTTTCAATGTGCTTTTTCCTACCAGAGACGAATGGAAAAACGATACGGTGACAAATGAATATGACACCACAATTTTCACTGACGGCTCAAAGATGGTTGACGGAGTTGGGGCGGGTGTTTACTCCGACAAACTTAAAATTAGTCAATCGTTCCGCCTGCCCGACGCTGCCAGCATATTTCAAGCTGAAGTGCTTGCTATTAAGGAAGCCTGTAGGATACTAAACAAAAAACAATATCTAACCATAATATTCACAATGTAGCCATTTGTGTAGATAGCCAAGCTGCAATTAAGGCAATTAACAGCTGCCTGGTGTCTTCAAAGATAGTACATCAATGCAGAGCAGAGCTCTCAGGTTTCAGTGATAGTATACAAATTTCTCTCGTATGGGTCCCAGGCCATAGCGACATCCAAGGCAATGAGCGAGCAGATGATCTTGCTGGGCAAGGATCAGCCCTTCTCGTCTCTCAGGCGGAATCAGTAGATCTTCCACTGGGTTTCGTGAAGGGCAGAATATATGACCATTTCCTTTCAGAATCAACAAAGAGGTGGCAAGGTTTGGCAACCTGTAAAATAACTAGAAAGATATGGCCAACCTATGACAAAAACAGATCGAATGATTTAATAAAACGAAACAGAATAGACACGGCCAGGGTCGTTGCAATCGTCACTGGCCATTGGCCAATAGCCGAACACGCAGCTAAACTGCGCATACCTTTTAACAGCTACTGCCGTAGTTGTAGAAATCCGCTGGAGAAGGAAACTATTGAGCATTTCCTCTGCCACTGTCCGGCCCTGGCTAGATCTCGCCTCCAGGCATTTGGTAGCCTGTTTCTCGACAACCTAAACGTGCTGTCGAACAAAAGGATAAATGATTTTACCACTTTTCTCAACAGCACCAGTTGGCTCTAACAAACCAAGCAATATCTCTATTTCAACTTTCACCTTGGAAGTTTTTGGAACTTTCGTTTAGGACTGGCTATTCGGACTAGCACTTACTCTATCTTTGGCAATAGCATCAGAGTACTGATTAATACCTGGTAGGTATAAACTGTCTTTGAACGGGCTTAGCCTCATATACATCTAGTGTAAAGTTATTGGGTAGGCTCTCAGTCCAAATGGAACCACCCAGCACACAGTGTGAGCTAGGTTCTTCCCTTGTGACTGCGGGCACAGACCAAAAACTGGTCCCCTTAGCTTTTCAAAGCACTCACTCACTTTCCATTTCAACTTTCACCTTTTAAGTTTCTGGAACTTACCTTTAGGAATAGCTTTTCGGACTAGCACTTACTCTATCTTGCGGCGAAAGCATCAAAACACGGATTTACACCTGGCAGGTGTACCGCCTTTGAACGGGCCTAGCCTAATATAGATCTGGTGTAAAGTTAATTGGTCGTCTCTCAGCCCAAATGGAACCACCCAGCACACAGTGTGAGCCAGGTTCTTCCCTTGTGACTGCGGGCACAGACCAAAAACTAGTCCCCTCAGCTTAACAGTCACTACCACTATATCACAAAAATTAGGTCAAACGAGTTATGGTATCAAAACGGCGCTTTTCCGCGCTAATTGGGTTTCTTCGGAACAGTTGTTCTGCGAAACCGCCATCTTACCTACCTACCTACTAACATTTTGTCTAGAACCTGATTTAAAAATTGGAGATATAAAAGAGACTTTCCACTCATCAATAAATAAACCAGTTGCGAGAGATTTGTTAAAAATCAAACAAAGAGGCAGCGATAGTGCAAATGCACAATTTTTTAAAATTATTGGGGATATTCCATCAGGTCCAGGACTTTTGTTTTTATCAATTTCTTTAAGGGCTTCATATACATCAGTGGTATTTAGGGATAATCTGCCGAGGTCAACTACATTTGAAGAGGAAGCTTCAGAAGACACATTTATAGAATCTACAGAATACACAGATTTAAAATAATCAGCAAACAAATTACATATAATAGACATATCACTAGACATAGTTCCAGAAAACTCCATGCAATTTGGCAATCCTGTCGACTTTTTCTTCATATTAATGAACTTCCAGAATTTTTTACCATTGAATTTGATTTCAGATTCAGTATCGCTTATAAAGTTGTTATAAAGGAATTTATAAAGAGAATCAAACTCTTTTTTAACAGACAAATACAGCGCACGATTTATAGAATTACTTCTATCTTGTTTATATTTCTTGTACGCCTTATTCTTCTTGTTTTTTTAAATTTGTAAGCCTTCGATTAAACCAGGGTGGATTGGAGTTAATTTTATTTCTCTTTAAAGGAATGAAATTTTCAATAGCAAATGTTAAGTGCTGCTTAAAAGTACAAAACGCTTGTTCAAGATTTTTTTTGGCAAAAAATTGGCACCCAACTGACAGAGTTAAGATAAGTGTTAAAAGCATCAAAATAACCACGATTATAATCATAAAATTCTATAAATTCATTTCGATTTAAAGCAAAAACTAATAAATTAATTTCAATTGATATAGCAACATGGTGCCTGGTATTATTAACAACAGGAATATGTAAACACTCAATAAAAACTTTCAACTCCTTATCAACAAAAACAAGATCTAGTATTCGATTTAAGGCATTAGTGATGGAATTAATTTGTTTTAAATTAAATTGACTCAAATAATCTATAACAAAACTTTCAATATTCGTTGTAATATTAAAGGGAATTAAACAGTTTTCATTTGAATCAAATATCCAATCAATGTCACCAATATTAAAATCACCTAAATATATAATATGGTCAGAAAGACGTAAATTAGAAATGACTGATTGGATATTTTGTAAATGCAAACTATACAATTCAATAGGGCTACCTGGTCGAATATAGCTCACGCTCAGATAAATATTAACATTATTTTCAAAAGATATTTTAACAAATATTTGATCAATATCAAAGCTATGAGATAATTGATTGGAAATTAAATCGATCTGATTTGAAACAAGACCGGTATGAATCGCAACCAGTACCCCACCACCTCTGTCAAAACCAGTTGTGGTTGAACAACGATCTTTACGATATACATTAAATTGTTGAGCATTAAAAATTTCACTCGTAAGGTGGCTATCATTCAATCAGGTTTCTGTTAATACAATTATGTCAAAATCATGAGAACTAAAATAAGAATATAAGCTTTTTAATCTAGTTCTTACTCCTCCTACGTTTTGGTAGTATATATTAAAGCTATGATGTTGAGAATTAGCAAAAACAACACCATCAACAGCAACGGGATCAACACAAGTAACATGGGCAGCATCATAACCAACAACAACAGCATCTCCAACAGGGGCAGCAACAACAGAATTCAAAAGAACATCGTCATCAACAGCTATATTAAAAAACATATTATAGTTTATAACAGTATAGTCCATAACATCAGCAGTATAATTGAGAAAGCGAGTGTTTAAGGATTCTTGGACTAGGTATTGGACTAGAAATGAAACAAATACGAAATATACTCAAGTCCCATTTTTGTTCACAAATGAAACCGTCATACCTCTCAACAAAGATAATATGATGGATGTTTCCAATTCAAACTTCAGAGAGGCAACAGAGGAATTAAACCGTCATCATGACCGTAATTGGAAGACAATCAAAAACACCAATATTGGACCTTTGGATTGTGCTCAATACTGGCAGCTGAAATTATCTTGAATTTGTTGGCAGTAATTCTCAAATATGGAAAAAGACCAACTGCAAAGATGAACTCCACTAATATCGAGTTGACAGACCACAGAAGCACACAAGGACATGGGTTTCAAATCAACAGGGAACCTAAGTTGGTTTAGGGAAAATGTTAACATCATCAACAAAAACTTTAAATTCTTTAAATTCATTATTATCGTTACTTTAGAGTATTTGTTCACAATAACCACTTTGTGCATTTATTATTGTTATTGTTTGGTTACTAGTGCACCTGTGCTCATAACCTATTAATTTGCAATAACTGCAGATTTGCAGTATTTTGATTTCTTGATAATTTCCATTATTTATTATGAAATTATTATGAAATCATTAATTTAGTGCCCTAGTTATGTAGGTAGTTTGTAAGAATATTTTGTTTGAAAACTAACAGTAAAGAAATAAAAATTTATTATATCACTGCAATTGTACCAAGCCATTCTTTTGTATATATACTAGCTGAAAACCCGTTGAAAACGACGGTTGAAATAAACTATTTTTGGTAAGGATTCTAAGGGGTTTTAATTAAAGTACATTTTTTATTCCTGTTAAAAGAGAGGAAACTTGACATGGCCATGAATTGAAATAATACAGTAGACAACATTTTCTATAGTTATAAACTCCATTATATACTTAAAAAAAAAAAAAAAAATGAAGGTACCTATGTCCTAAGAAATGCTTTATTAACCCGAGTTAAAAAAATTATATTAACACAGTAACAATTCCTTTTAAGTAAAGTAAGTAAGTTATTCACTAAAATAAAAACTTTTCCACTTTTTTTTTCATCAAAACTTAGATTTAAGCTTTAGTATTGACAAAAACTTTGATTAATATATATCTGAACAACGTATTGCGTTGAATATTAGAGAATAATAATTCAGTATGTCCGTCTTAACCACCAATGATAAAAAAAGCTTTAAGTTTTCTTTTCGTTAGATTGAAGACATTTTTTGAAATTTATACCAATTAAAATGTAAATCATGAATTATACTACTGCTAAGTGAATTATTTACCCTATTTTGAAAGCTTTAAGTTTGATCTCTTTTCATAGTCTGTAATTATCTAATCATTTAACTTTAAATTTAGTCTTTGTAAAAATTACCACCCAGACGATCTAGTTCCGGGAACAGTAAATGAATTTAACTTTATTGAAAAGCAATAAGCGTTGTTTTTTACTAAGCGGTTTCTTAAAGTTTTTAACTTGGTGCCGAAATGCGGAACCGTTAATAGAATAGCGAGTGTAATTTTTATAGAAGTAAAAAGCGATAATTATAAACGTGCGTTTTTTATAATTCTAATCAAACATGGATTAGGTATTTCGTTCCACCTGTCGAGGTCAAGTCACTAAATTGTGTAACGCAATAACGGAATATATGAAAACTATTGATCTCTCTCCTTTGAATGAAGGCGAAAAAATAGAAGAAGAATTAATTATTTATCTCGAGCAGTTAAAAAATGCTCCTAGCAATATGAGAAAGGCGGACGAAGCGTTGCGTTCAACGATTAAAGAAAATGATATCAAGAAAGAGTGTGAATCTGTCATCGAAAACGATGATGAAGCTGTAACATTGATATCTATGTTGGATCATGTATTAAAATAAAAATTCAAGGTAAACAGGAGTCAACAATTGCAATCGGATGACCGTCTCGAAAATTCCTTACGGAACAAAAGTAGCGGTAGTGTTCATTCTCATAGCGGTATAAAACTAAAAAGCTTCGAACTCAAAAAAATTAACGGGGAGTTCGATAAATGGATTCCCTTTTGGGAACAATATAAAACAGCGGTACATGAAAACATACACTTCGATTCAACGACCAAATTCAATTTTTAAAGCTAAGCGTTAACTGGAAAAGCGGCAGCCTCAATTGTAGGATTTACTCCAACAGAGAAATGTTATAATGCTGCTATTTTGCTTCTTCTAGAAGAGTATGGCAACACAGAAAATATCGTTGAAAAGTATGTCCAAAAATGAATGTCAACTAAATCCGTCACTTCTCCATCTGATATAAGTGGATTGCGTATTCTTTATAATGAAACCAGTGGAACGATAAGAAGTTTAACGGCTTTGCAGGTACTAGAATCACAATATAATATTGTCCTGAAATCTCTTCTCTTAAAAGCTTTGTCGCAACATCTTCAACAATGTTAAATGATGAAAGCGACCATACGAGCCAGCCAGCTAACGATGAGGAAGTAGATAGTCGGCTTAATTGTTTAATCTCTTTTCTTAACTGTGAAGTCGAAGCTTTGGAAATTTCACAGATGTCAGAGTGTGTTCACCGTTCACATCCATGAATTAAAGAGCAAGAATATCAAAACAAATGTAGATTTCAGCATAGTACTGCAACTGCACTCCTTACTCATAACTCGAACAGCTATTCTGAGAAATGCGTCTTATGTAAAAGCTCTGCTCATATTACAAAAAATTGCGATGCTAATGTACCGATTGAAAATAAGAAAGCCTTACTAAAGCGGGAGGGGAGATGTTTCCGTTGTAGTAAACTTAATCATAGCTCCAAATTTTGCAAAAACCAATGGATAAAATGTGAATCGTGCAAAGGTAGGCATCTTAGTTCTATGTGTGAGCGGGGTGAACAATCTTATTTATCAACAAAAACGGGAAGCGATTTGCAAGCGTCGAAAACAACAAAACCCAGGCTTCCACTACTGCACCAAATACCCTACAGCGGGAAGATGATAGAAATGAACTGTCTATTTTGAACGAGGGCAGTGAGTCCAAAATATTTTTACAAACCACCAAGGCAATTGTAAGTGCTCTGTTTAATAATAATACATGTTTCCTTACGAGGCTCATAATGGATAATGCAAGTCAACTTACATATGTATATTTCGAAGAGTTTGAGTGCGAAACTTAATTTACGTAGTCGGTGTTCAGCGAGTGCGTATCATTCCATTCGGGGAAAACGAGAAAACTTAAAAGCGCGCGAAAAAGTGTAGGTGGAAATGTCAATAAAAAGTCAATATGACAATAAAATAATAAACGTGATAGCTATAGAAGTTCCTTTCATTTGTGCTGATGTTTTACCAACTCCAGATAAGGAAATTTTTTGTGATAAATTGAACATAGCGTGCAATGAATCTTTATTTGAGGGGATTAATCTCTCAAGACTATTATTGGAAATTTAGTTTCACGAAAAGCGAATTGATAGCGGATAACTGTGCAGCGGTAAAAACATTCTTCGGTTGGATCGTACAAGGTAAAAGTAGCGGGAATAATTTACAGATTCAAGGTTTATCAACATTTCTTGTTAGCGAAACTTTCGATAATGAAACAAAATTTGATATCTCGAAGTTCTGGAAATTAGAACAAATCGGTATAAAAAATGAAGTTAATGATTGGGACCATATCTTAGGTAACGTAGTAAATGATATAGCTTTAAGTAATCAAAAATGTACGAAATTAAAACACAAATTATGCACCAACAAAAACTTCGCGATGGCTTGGTTACGCGGTTTAACAACGAAACTTATGAAAAATTCGGAACAATTAATTAACTATGATGCGGGCATACGTAAACTTTTAAATCTTGGTATAGCAGAGAAAGCTGTTGAATCCTCTTTTCATAACTTGTTACAATTTTTCCTGCACGATGAGGAATATTATTATTAATATTAATATATATTTATTAAATTATTTAAACTATTACTTTATCAACGCGAACAATAAAAAGAATATTAAAAGGTACGCTCGACCGCGACGACGAAGACTAAACTAAAACAATTACCAAAAAAAAGTAGGTAATTGATGCGATGATAAAAAAACTGGTTTTTCAACAGCAAAGATGATGCTGCTTCCTCAGCCTAGCTCAGCTGGTTGTAGGTTCGCGAATTATAATAAAAAGAAAATATAAAAAGGAGGTATATGTACCTACTTGTACTTACTTCGTATACGTATGCAAATGCAGGTACGTATACAAGAAAATCAAAAAGGGGAAAGGGCGCCAGAATTTTTTTTTGAAAAAAAGGAAATTTCAAACCTTTGAAGTGGAACAGACGGTGAAAAGCCAAAGTAAAATAAAAACTAAATAAATAAATATTTTAACTTCCCGAGTAGGAATTTTAATTATTCTTCAATTAGCCCAGGAAACCTTTCAAGCAGGATTAAAACCTGCGATCTTTTAAAACAAAAAAAAAAATAACAATTTCAATAGGTAGGTATTAAAATTAAACTAAGATGGACCACTATCGCTTGGTCCCGAAATATAGAAAATGCAATTACAACAGGTCGCGTGTCCTGCAATCTCAGGATAAATTCGACGCAGAAGTCTACCGAATAATGTTTTTTTTTTCTCAAAAAAAAAAAAAAAAAAAAAATACTCGACATAAAACGTCGCAAAACAACACAAAAAACCACTGTGTACTTATCTGTAAAAACTGCAAAATGTTCCTTCCTTTTTCTCCTGTCTGCCTAGAATGTTCACTACAACCACTTTGTTGCGTTATAATTTACCGCAACAAGTTTCATTTGCCTGTTCTTCTCTTTCCTCTTAATTCTTTCTTCTTTTTTTTGGTTGCGGCTCAAAATTGCTTGTAGAGTAAGTGGTTTCATGTTCCATCAACCAGAGGGCCTACTCTCAAGTAATTGGGAAAAGTAACATTTTGCAATTTTTATATTTAAAAGCTCATCGTCGTCGATATTTGCTGCGTTTAAACCAGGAGGTTTACAATTAGAAATTTGAATGTTTGGTAACAGATGGTTGGTGTAAACCATCAGTGTGCGAGAGACGATCCACACTTACGAAGTTGCTTGAGCCTTTAAAACTATACCGCCCAACAGGAAGTTGACGGCAGAAGTCGAATTCGTGCAGATAATATGCGATAATATGCATGGCCACCCAAAATGTGCGACAGGAGGTTCACACCCAACTGACAAGTCAGTCAGTCTTCGTAAATCTTGTCTTCTTTTAGCATGGCCGAGAGTCCGACCTAAAATAAGTTTTTAAACACGAAATGAAAACGGCTTTGCTAGGTGTTTCCTTATCCTTTTGAGTCTGCGCGAAGGTCTACGGGTTTTAATTTGTAGAGTTAATCGCGAGACGGCGGATCCTTTCTCACCATTTGATTTTCAAAATGGTGGAGACTTTGTCCAACACAAAAGTTTTGCTTTTTATTTTAAGTCTGGGTCGGTTTTAGACGGGGACTTTATCGTGTGTAAATAGTTTTTCGTTTTCATTTTTATTAAATTGGAATTGATGGAAAGGGACTGAACTCGTCCATTTAACCATATCGAATTATCACCAATGGTTGGGATATTCGGAGTTGTCTCTGAGTGAATCGTGGTTTGGATTCAACAACGGGCAGGCCTCAGCTAATGAGCGGGGTCGTGCGAATAAACCGTAGCCGAATACCGCCACACAGTTGGTTCGAAAGAGACGACAATATGGTCGTTGAAAAAATGGACGAGAGAGGTCCGCCATTAGTCACTTCTTGGAAGACTTTGGTTGTGAAGAGATAAAAATTAGAAATCGAAAAACTATTACGATTTTTGTTTAGTAGTTAATTTTGGGAAAGTTAATATTTTTGAGATTGTGAGAATAATTTTGGCAGTTTGAGCCAAATTATTTAGTGGACAAATTTAGAGCTAAAATTTTTTTGTGAATAATAAAAAGAAATCTTTTGTGTAGAGGAGCGCAGTTCGGGCGATTACTCCAGGAGAAAGGATTCTCGTTATAGATAAGTACCTTTTTAGTTTATTGTGTTTACTTTGGTTCGGGTTCGATTTTGGATTTTTTTTGGTGGCCTATATTGGCAAATATTGTGAATTCGGTAGACCTTCGCTCCGTTTTTCATTTATCCCGATATTGCGGGACTCGTGACCCTTTTGTTCTTCAATTATTGTCCGTTCGGGAACGGTTCCTCTTAGCCATTTTCATTTCGTGTCTTTTGTGACAAAAATTGTAGTTACCTATTTTATATTCAACAATTGTTTTGTTTTTTTTTACTTTTAAAATTGGCCTTTTGTCAATTAAAACACACCATTTTATATTTTTTTGAAAAGATCCTGGTTTTCCACCTATATTTTATAAAGGTTTTCCCAGGCAGTAATTTTTAATAAACATTTTAAATCCGCATTCGGGAAAATAAACTATTCTTTTATTGTGTTGGAGATAAGTTCCAGTGTTTAGTTTAAGGCAAACTTTTCTATAAAAGTTTCCTGGCGCCCTTAAAATTTAAGCAGAAGCGTACGACGAGGTACGTAGTCATTAGGTATTCGGTTAATATCACCTTGTTTTTTTAACAACGTTGAATCGATTTCAATCGATTAACCCTTTATTTATCTGTTGGCAAAACAGATTTTGTCTTTTTTTGTGTATTCTTTTTTTTTACATCGACCCACCCCACCCACTTGAGCTAGTTGGGAAACAGCACATAACAAGCTGCTGTTGTTGTGTTGCATTTTTTTTTTCTCTCGTGTATATTTCTTCTCTCTTATTTTCATTTTGACACTTCGTCATAATCGAAAATATTTTGCGCGGTGCCGGTTGCACATTTTTTTTGCTTAATTTGATTTTGTTTTATTTTCTTATTTTGTTGGATACGAAAATCCAAAGTACCGCGGTTTTAAAGTTTCGTTATCATCATAAAGTTAAAATTAATAATAAAGTAAACAAAAAATATTGCAACAACTTTAAATTAAAATATCTAATTTCTCTACTCTACTTTACTTTCAACAAAATCAAATAAAAATTTTTTAACTATCAACAATTTTTCTGTATTACATTTTTTTTTGAACCTCTCGTTCGTTTGCTAGTCACTTAAGAAGTGTCCTTCCAAACTTTCACCATGTTTGGAAAGCATCTTCTTTTTTTCGTCGTCCCCTATGGTTTCGGCCAATCAGTGCCCGCTAATCTCGATGACGAGATAATACAGCAATCACATAGCATTATTTGCTAATATGTGCAGTCGTCATCGAAATTCAGTGGTCCTGCTTACTCCCATATAAAACCCAAGCTTACTGTATATTCATCATCGAATTCGTCGGCCACTGATCTTCTTACAGTGAAGAGCTATTCGATGAATGCATTCAGCCCATATTCCACATTTTTATAAAAAAGAAAAACAATTGAAAGCTGAAAAATCTAAAGTCGATTTACAATCATTTTTCCCCTCAAAACTAATACAATGCAAACAACAAAACAACAAAGAATTCAAGGCAGACAATATAAAACCATTCAAGGAAAATATGGCAGTTTATATCTCCTATTTGTGATTTCAACTACTTCGGTGGACTTCTGTTTAGATTTGGGAGATTGGGGCTAGCAGAAAGCGTTCCATCTTGTACAAACTATATTTAAATTTATGACGGGCTCTCGGCCATTTTTAAACAACATCAACTTTCGGGAACAAAATGTCATCCGTGTTTATCTTCATCAGTATGCCTTTTTGGCTAGGCAAGGTTTATGGTTTCGGAGAGTAACTTCAGCCTTTATGTCTATGTTACAGTAGTACGTCCAACTACTATCTTGGTTATTGGCTCACCAAATCAATACTTTAATCGCATGATATCCGAAGATCTGTTTCTTCAAAATACTAAGAGATAGTACCGATGTCTGATGGACCATGGTTGCCCTGCTCTCTATCAGTAGATTGAAAGAAACACCTGAGAAGATAAAAATTAGTAGGAAGTACTGCAGGAATAAGGAATGGGACTGAGATGTAAGGAACAGTTTTTGTAACGGTAAATTTTACCGTGACAAACTGCCTTTATTATATGCCCCAATTGCCTGTTTACCGTGAAGACAAATCGACAAGTAAGCTGAGGATTGTTTTCGATGCTTCGTCAAGCGAACCAGGGTCATCATCTCTAAACGAGCGTCTCCATGCAGGAGAAAATTTAATACCCGATATTTTATCCACAATTTTAAGATTTCGTTCTAATTCCATTGCTATTATTTCCGATATTGAACAAGCTTTTTTGCAGATTTCCATTGCAGCAAAAAAATCGCTCGATTTTTTGAAGCTATTCTGTTACTCCCTGATGGTTTGCAGCACGATCTTTACATTGAAAAGCATTAGTAAGTAACAGAATAGCTGAAAAAATTTTTTCGGCTATTCTGTTAGTTACTAATGCTTTTCAATGTAAAGATCGTGCTGCAAACCATCAGGGAGTATAAGCAGCAATTTTCCTGTGGGGAGGAAATTTTTGAAGAAGTTGAAAGTGAAAGCCCTGTTGTTATCGGTCCAAACATTGATGAGAATATTTGCGTCATTTGTAAGGATTTGCGGGCAAATATTGTTCTGCTGCCTTATTGATCTGCTGCATCTTAAAATGTGTAGTAAATGCAACCTAAAAATTCAAGCGAACTCTATTGCTGAAGGGCAGGATAACTATAAATGTCCTTGTTGCAGGGAAATTGTGTAGGATACAATACAAGTTTTTGTTTAACAGTTTGGGGTGATATTTCATTTTTTTAAATAAAATCAATTCTGAAAAAAGATAAAGTGAGGTTTTATTTAATTTTTAAAAAAAAGTCAAAACAGGTTGGGGCCTTGTTTCATTTATTGTTGGGGCATTTTTTCATTTCGTTGGGGCCTTATTTCATTGGGTCATAATTCCATTATGAAATAATGACCCAATTTGGGGCCTTATTTAATTTTTTCTTTTGGGGTTTTATTTTCTGGTGCCTAATTTCGCGGAGCCAAATAATAGTGAGCTTACGCTGTTGACAGCTGCAGTCATAGCAGCCAGACTTAGTAAATTTTTACAAAAAATCCTTGATTTCAAAATCTACTCTATTCACCTATGGACCGATTCCACTATTACCTTGAATTGGATTGTTGGCCATGGGACTAAGATAAAACCTTATATAACTAGAAGAGTATATGAAATCAACGAACTGTCGAATATTTACGACTGGGGTCATTGTAGTGGAAAGGAAAATCCTGCAGATCTGGTGACTAGAGGAATACATGCAAAGCAGTTATCTAGTTCTGAACTTTGGGAACATAGTCCTCGATGTTCTAACTGACGATACGAGTAATTGGCCACATAAATTCATAAGCAATAATTCTCTTGTGTTACAGCAGTAATGTGTTAACAAAGAAGCGGCGATTGAGGATAGCGGAAATGTGTTAAGAAATAAAGAAGCAATTTTTGATATTAACAAATACAGTAGATTGAATCGAGTTTTGAGAATGACGGCATATATTTTAAGATTTATAGATAGATCGAATAAAAAATGGAATGGCAAAATTGATTAAACAGCGGATGAAATTAATAATGCAACGAACTACTGGATAAAACATACTCAGGAAGTTTAATACAAAGATGAAATAAAATATATATTGAAAGGTAAAGTGTTTTCACCAAATTCAACTATATGAACATTAAATCCTATATTGGTCGATGGTATTTTGCGGGTCAAAGGAAGATTGCTAAAGTCAGAATTTGGATTTGAAATTTGTCATCCAATCATTTTACCGAAGCATGCATGGTTTACTCAGTTATTAATATTGGATGAGCATAAAAATTCATTACATGGAGGAACAAGCTTAGTTTTGGAAAATCTGAGGCAAAATTATTGGATTGTACAAGGCCGCAAATTGATTAAAACAACATTGCGACATTACATTATCTGCAAGCGCTTGCATGAAAAAAGTCCTGAAAGTCCTGAACAACCCTGCCAAGAGAACGTGTTATGACAACAAGACCGTTTGAAACGACGGGCGTAGGCTTGGGTTTAACCAATGTTTATGTTATGCTTTTTACATGTGCTGCAAAAAGAGCGGTACATTTGGAATAAGTCCCTGACATGACAGTCATTAGTTGCCTATATGCAATGAGAAGGTTTTTCCAAGGCGAGGAATCCCGAAAGTTGTGATATCAGACAATGCAAAAACATTCAAAAGAGCAGACCTGGAGCTTCAAAAGCTAGAAGAACTTCTCAAAGCACGTGATGTTACTTGGAAATTCATACATGAGCGAGCGGCATGGTGGGGAAGATTTTGGGAACGGCTTGTGCGTAGCATTTTTAAGGTCCAATCTTAATCCGTCTGTATTTCAGGAATCAATAAACCGACTTACACAGTTAACATGCTGTTAGATAGAGAAAATGTCAAACTAGGTTATGAAAACTATTTTTTTGGACAAATTTCCACAGGCTGGCTAAAAACGACACCAAAATTGCGCTTCCGCAACTCGAAAAAATTGGGCATAAAATAATTATTTTGAATATTTTTAGACACCAACACAGCAAAGTACTTGAATTCATCTTTGATTCTGCCCATAGCAGTACGACCAAGTATTAACAGACGAATATTTTTCTCCTACTCAATTGCAGCGGCATCTATACTATTAAAACTTAATCAATTTTGGGTTCTGGAAATGGATAAGTAGAGACAAGATTCGAATGAGCTTTGAACCGGTAAAAACTAATCTAACGAAAAGATAACTTAAAGCTTTTTTTACCATTTGTGGTTAAGACGGACATACTGAATTATTCTTCTCTAACATTGAACACAAACATTGTGCAAAAATACACTCACCGGCATGAAAACTTGGCCACTCGTAATTTTTTCTATTTAACGTGTGTAATATGCTCTCACTTTATCTTGCATTAACAGTAACTGATCGTGTCCTATTATTCCAGTTTATGGTAACATGGATTCCTGAAGAATTTCTTTTAAGTATCGCGTTGACGTTTATGGATTATCAACTATGACAAACTCCGTACGTCCTTCATAATAATACCTTTAAAAAGGATCCATGAAAGCCACAATATCTCTGGTGCGGATGAGTAGAAACGGATTTCCTCGTAACGTAATGAATAACGGAAATGTAAAGAAGGGATAAACATTTTCCTGGACTACCTTCATATTTAGTTGACGTTGTGCTCACAGAAGAGTAAGACGTATTTTCCTTTCCTCTAACGAGTCAAACCGATGAAATATTACGAAGCAGGTACGCTGCCTAAGTGACGAAGATCTTAGATCTTCAATCGCGAAAGTGCAAGAAAACAATCTAACAATGTCAAAGGAAAGTGATCCAACCAGTAGCAATTACTGGCATCCCTTGCAAGTTCAATGTGCGAACGATACCAGTGGTGAAATTGATGAAGACATGTCCCCGTCGGAAAATGTCACTAAATCCGTTGCCCCTCCTATTAAATTACTTCAAAAATCTACTGAGTTTGTTCACAATTTGATGCAAGAACTTTAAATTGAAAATTATTCAGTAAAAAAAATATCCATTGGGATAAAAATATTTTGTGAGTGCATAACCTCATTTAATTTAGTGTGCGCGGCATTAAGAAGCAAAATGTGTCAATATTTCACTCACGACCTCAAAAGTGAAAGATCTTTCAAGGTTGTTCTCTTTGGGCTAGACGAAGTCAAAATTGATCTTCTCAAAGGAGAACTAACCAGACTAGGTTTAAAATGTAAAGACCTAAAAATGATCAAAAAGACATACGATCACTACACTGAAGTGTTCTATATAGTTTTCCTTGAAAAGCAAAGTGTAAAAATTACAGATTAGAGAAAAAACATTCGCCATGTTCTTTGTAAACATTCGCCATGTTTTCAAGTTCGTTGGGAGTTTCAACGAAGACTAAAAAATAAAATAACGCAATGTCACAATTGCCAAATGTACGGACATGGTGAGAGAAACTGCAGTGTCAAAGCTTACTGCGCGAATTGCTCTCAATCCCATAAAACCGCCGATTGTACTGCCGAAGGCATTTCCAAATGCGCCAATTGCCAGGGAAATCACAAATCAACTGACATCATTTGTCCTCGAAGAGTAAAATATCTTGAAATAAGGGGTAAAACAAATCATGAGAGAAGTCCGAAAATTTCTCTCGCAAAACCAAAACATCATAATAGAATGGTGCCAAACTATATGAGCACAAACGACTTTCCTACACTCCCAAGGCAAAATAGATCTTCTGTGCCTATACCATCCTCATCTCCTGCCATTCTCCCTGCACATGCACCTCAACAACAATGAGCACAAAATGCAACTACTAGTGCTTACAAGCAAAATGCCACAGTTAATGAGAGTGATCTCTTTACACAAGATGAGCTTTGCAGCCTCACCATGGATATGATAACCAAGTTAAGTATATGTAAGTCGAAATTCGAACAATTTAATGTTATTACGCAGCTTGCGACTAAGTATTTATACAATCATGTCAAGTAAATCAAACTATCTTAATGTTTTATGTTGGAATGCCAGAAGTATTCGTTACAAATGTACTGAGTTTTTCAATCTTCTCTGTGATAAAGATGTCGATGTGTGTCTTGTGTGTGAAACGTGGCTCAATACTGGAATCACTTTCTCACACAATAATTATAATTGTCATAGATTAGATCGCAATGATGATGAAATAGGAGGTGGAGTTGCCATCGTAGTCAAAAAGAATTTAGTATATAAGTTAGTACCAAATGTCAAAACTAATACTTTTGAAACAATTGGTATTGAATTAATATTAAATGATAGTACAAAATTTAAAATCGTATCTGTTTACTTTCCTGGGGGCGCTTCTAATGCCCAAAAGGTTGGATTTTTTAAGAGTGACTTAAGGAAGCTCATCACAAATAATGAAAAATTTTTGCTCGGGGGTGATTTCAATAGCCGACATCGTAATTGGGGTTGTAAAAGAGCAAACAAATGAGGTAATTTGCTGATGGACATTATTATGAGGTATCCAATCTGCATGCTTTTTCCAAATGGTCCTACATATTTTCCAACCAATTCAAAATCGTCACCATCAACATTGGATTTGATTCTAACGAACTCGCCAGAAATCGTTACTCAGCCTACGACAACTAATGCCTTAAGTTCTGATCATATTCCAATAAACTGTAATATTCTGCTCAATAGTAAAATAAAAGATGTGCGATATTTAGATTTCAAGAACGCAAATTGGGATAGATATAGAACGCAAATTAAACATCATCTTAGAAATACATCCTGTGATATAAATAATGTTACTAGTTTCCATCAAATTGATGAAAAAATTGAATTCTTTACAAATTCTATTCTGCAAAGTGTTAATGAGTCTGTGCCTACAAAATCAAAAGTGACAAGATCAACTGTACTTCCACAGTATATTTTAATTTTAATTAAGCAAAGAAATAAGTTTAGAAGTCAGTGGAAAAGATACAGACAAATAGTGGATTTTAACGAAATGAAGACTTACACAAGACAAATAGCATTTGAAATTTCAAAGTTCAGGAACAAAACATGGAACGAGAAATTATGTAATCTTGATCCAAATTCCAAACCGTTTTGGAAAATTGCAAGGGTCCTCAAAAATAAAAACAAATTTTTTCCACACCTGGAAAATGATAGTTCTCTGCTTATAACTAGTGAAGAAAAAGCAGAAGTTTTCGGGGACTCATTTGAAAAAAATTTTAATAATCCGTTGATTAATGAAACTAGCACAGTTAACAGCGCTGTGGGTCAATCTATCAGCATAATAAACTCTTCAAATGAAACTTTGCCAACTGATGTCTTCGTAACAAATGAAGACATCAAAGACATTTTACAAAATATGCGCAATAATAAAGCACCCGGAATTGATATTCTTAAAAATATATACATCAAAGAGCTCCCAATAACCGGAGTTACTTTTATATGCTTTATAGTTAACGCTTGCCTCAAATTACAATATTTTCCAGTTAAATGGAAAGTCGCGAAGATTATACCAGTCCTCAAAGCAGGAAAACCACCAAATAAAGCCAATAGTAATCGCCCAATTAGTCTCCTCAGCAACTTAAGTAAAATATTAGAAAAAGTAATAAAAATAAAACTGCTAGATTTTCTCGAGTCTTCCAATGTAGTGCCAGACCAACAATTTGGATTCAGACAGGGTCATAACACTTCTCAACAAGTTTTAAGAATTTGCAAACACATCAAAGATAAAATGAGTGCAAAACAGTCTACCGGTCTTGTCCTTTTGGATGTTGATAAGGCTTTTGATAGCATATGGCATGAAGGTATTCTTCATAAACTAAAAGTATTTGGATGTCCTCTACATATAATCAAAATTATAGGAAGTTTTCTCAAAAACAGAAGATTTCAAGTAAATTTGAATAATATACATTCTTCAATAAAAAACATAACGTTAGGTGTCCCCCAAGGATCAGTATTGGCCCCATTATTGTATATAACTTACGTTGCTGATTTTCCAGAAATATGGAACTGTGAAGTAGCAATGTTTGCGGATGACACTGCTATTTATAGCTCAAACAATTTTGGTCATGACATACAAAATGATTTACAACATGCATTAAACAAAATTTACGATTATTTCAAATCATGGAAAGTCAAATTAAATGCTGATAAAACGCAGGCCATCTTTTTCACTAGAAAAAGGAAACCTTGTGCTTTACCACTTGGTCAGCTTCATTCAAACAATTGTGATGCCCCATGGGTTGATTCTGTCAAATATCTATTTGTATATTTAGACAAGAGATTAACCTTCCGGGACAATATCACAAATACCCTTAGCAAAATAAACATTGCTACCAAAATGCTATACCCCCCTATGTGTAGGAAATCACCTCTGAGTCAATCAAATAAGATAATAATTTGTAAGGTAATTTTTCAAGCCATTATCTTGTACGCATGTCCAGTATGGGGAACTTGTGCAAAAACTCATATTAAAAAATTACAAGTTTCGCAAAACAAAACTTTAAAAATGATGACAAACCTGCCTTGGCTTTTTTCCACTCATCTCTTGCACGAAAAAAACCGGTGTACATCAAGTAGCCAGAAAAGTTGAAATTCTCAATGAAAGATTCAATTTAAGATGTAGTGATTCAAAAAATGTATTGATACAAAACTTAGTAAACTAATAAAAATATTTCATATATAATTTCGTATTCTTACTATATGTATTATATGTATGTTTTGTACTTATATTATAAATAACTTTTTTTTTTTTTTGTTTTTGTATTATCTATTTATTTATTTATTTGTTTATGATTTATCTGTTTATTTGCTGCCTAGTTATTTGTCTATTTATAAATTTGTTTACTTATTTGCCCATGTATTTGTTGTCTATTTATTTATTTACTTATTGTTAATTTATTTATCTTTTTGTTTCCTATTTATTTATGTATTTATTTGATTGTTTATTAATATATATATTTATTTATTCTTTACTGTAAGTTTGTCGACTCATTATTTATTAATGCTTTTAAATTTTGTAATCATTTATTTATTTATGTATAAATGTACCTATATGTACTCGTACATTTTTCTTTTGTTAAACAGTTTAGTAGTTTAATTATCTAGCCACTATTATTAGTTTTCTTTTTACATAAAAATCCATAAAATATATTAAATCAAGGTTTTAATCATAGTTTTCCTTCGATTGTTATTCTATCAATTCTAAATTATTAAAAAACATTTAAAAAAATTTTCAGTTGTAAGATATAGTTTAAATATCAAATCTCTGAGCAAGCTGCGTATTATTAAACAATTTTGTAAAGCCTTTATCTATGGAAAAAGTAAAATATCTATCTATCTATCTACCTTCATATACAACATGTGGTATAAATACTCAAACGAAAAATAACAATTTGGCCAAGTTTCCGTGCCGGTGAGTTTATATTAATCAAAGTTTTTGTGAAAACTAAAGTGGAAAAGTTTTAATTTTAGTGAATAACTTACTTACTTTATTTAAAAGGAATTGTGACAGTGTTTAAATAATTTTTGAACTCGGGTTAATAAACTATTTACTAGGACTTTTCCAAGTTTTTTTTTTATTTTAAAGCTGTATCATTTTAAAGATTACAGCTTTACTATATACTATACTTCATTGAAATTCAGGTTAGTAAACATTTATTTGGTATTACGAATTCATATTATAATTATTTTAAAGATTTAACGGCAAGTTGATATTTTAGGATATTTTAAGTACATAGCTACCTACCTCATTTTTTTTAAAGTATAAAATGGAGATTATAACTATAGATTCAAATTAGCTTTTTATGGCCTTTAGTCCATGAAAAAATGGCGTTTCGTGCTGATGCTCACTTTGCACTCATCAGTTGACGACGAGTGAGCACCTTGTCAATACGAAAATTTCCGCTTGTTTCAGTTCAACTTAAATAACTTTTTTGACAAAAAGCTAAAATGAACTATATCCAACAAGATCACGATTGCAATCATTAAGCTGGAAGTGTTTACCCGTGGCCTGGTTAAAGTTAAATATAAATTTTTTTTGTTATAATACAAATTCTATACACCTACATTGAAAAAACTAATAAATATAGAATAATAAATAAAAATAATTTCAACTAAGTAGAAGACTTAGCATTAAATTTAGTGAACTTGTTGAATTATTGATTCAAATTAGCTTTTTATGGCCTTTAGTCCATGAAAAAATGGCGTTTCGTGCGGATGCTCACTTTGCACTCATCAGTTGACGACGAGTGAGCACTAATAACGTTAATTCTAGGATTTTAAAATTGAACAAAAAATGCAACTTGTCTTGTATAATGTCTGATAATAACTTGATTTGAAATTTAGCATCACAGTAATGTTACATGTACGAATTTATTTATTATAATTTTTTTTTGTATATCATTTAACATATTCATTTATTCATTTGTTACTGATTTATATGTTATTTATTTATTTATTTATTTAATAATTTATTTATTTATTTATTGATTTATATATTTATATTTTTATTTTTTATTTTTGTATTAATTTATCTATTATTATTTATACATATTTAATATTTAATATTTAATAACTTAGTGATACATTTCCAATGTGTTATTTTTTTTTTACACTATCAGATCTTATTCAAATGGAGCTCTAAACAAGCATCAGCAGATGAAAGAAGATTTGCCAACACATATAATGTGTCCCACTTGTTAGTAAGCACAATGCAACAAAAACAAAAACACTTTCACATAAAAACATATAAAGTCAAAATTAAACAAACTGACAAAGAAACATTTAGGATCGTGGAGCACTGGTTCTGAATATAGCTTTTTAAATAAGTTTTATTTGAATTAAAATCTAACACACCATTGTTCAAAATGTTCAAGTTATATAACATACTCATCCGCGTGAAAGGCTCATGCTGCATGCATGCCATAATTGGTTCTGTGATGTTCAGTAACAAAAAGCTCAGAACTTCGAGGGTGGTACGACCATCCGCGGTAGTTTAAACCAATTAAGGCTAACAGGTCCGACGAATCAATTAGTCCAGAGATAAGTTCATGGAGAAAAATTAAGTCATTGCGTTTGCTCTACGTTGATATAAAGATTGTATCTGCAAAAGCCTTATCCGATGCTCGTATGGTGGCAGGTTATATGGATCAGCCCATGGAATGCCTTTAAAAACAAAACGAATAAAATTATGCTGGACTAATTCAATACGTTTCTTATGGATTTCATAGGAAGGGGTCCATACTTGTGAAGCATACTCAAAATGCGGCCTAACATAACAGTATTACAAAGAGAGAGTAACGTATGGATCGTTAAATTCCTTTGCCCACCGTTTTATAAATCCAAGCATAGAGTTCGCCTTTTTTACAATAAATTTAATATGTTCAGATCCTTAAAACTAAATACATTATTTAAAACTAATACGATTAATTTAATTTGGGGTATACAATATTCAAAGACACTTGGAACTTTTCTTTGAGAAAGCAATAGTTTGGCATTTTATAGGATTAAGAGTTAACCCATTTTTATTACATCAAATACTGAAACTATCAAGATCAGCCTGCAAAAGAGTGCGATCATTGGGAGATTTGGACCCATATGGCTTCCCTGGGATACATCTCAATGGGCAACGAAAGTATTAGGAAGTGAATTTCTAAATTTAACCTGGTAAGTTTTTTCTTCTAGGTGTAATTTGATCCACGCTATAAAAAGATTAGGGAAACCGTATCATCATCATCATCGGCTCGACAACTGGGGTCCGGTGTGCCTGTCGTGGTAGTTCGCACAGTGGCACAATCTTTGTGCTGCCAATTGATTTGTGCCTGTCGTGGTAGTTCGCACGGTGGCACGATCTTTGTGCTGCCAATTGTCACACTTAAATATGGCACATGAACCGACACTCACTTTGTAGTGATTTTTGTTGGAAATAAAAAACCATTAAAGTTAAGTTCATTAATATATAGGTTCACTTTATTATTAGCTTAGTTTTACTTTAGGTTTAAGTCTTTTAATAAATTTGGTTTTTAGCTTTAGGTTTTAGATATAAGTTTAATGCGCTGGCCACGTTAGCTTGAGAGCTGTCAGAAAAAGAATAAGAATCAATGAAAAATCATTCCGGAAAAGGAATGGCGAACATCGTTTTTTCTTATGAAAGTTTTCTTGTCTAATGGCTTGTTATCGTGATAATAACATTGGCAAGGTTATGTAGACTCTCACTTAGGTTTACACAATTAGGTTTACACCTTGTGAGATGCTACATCACTCCCCGCCGTACAATTTAAACTTTTAAATTTATTTTGAAATTTAAATTTAACAAAGAAAAAAGTGGCTGATCAAATAAATGTTGAATACATAATCATTACATTAATATATAAGCTTTTTATAAAATTTACAATTTTGATTTATTTTTTTTTTTTTTTACATACTTTATAGTACAGTGAGTTTTGTAATTGTTGGTAGAAGACCTTATAAAATTGAAATTTGATTTTGGTAGAAGACCGTACATTGTTTTTGTTTTAATTTTTGTTACATTTTTTATATATGATAATGAAAATTTTCAATTTAAGTTGAAAGTGACTTGTTTTTTGTTTGGTTTCGACTCGTTTTCTTCGTTTTCAATACAAAACGCTGGCTTTAAACGGTCAATTGAAATAACTTGCTTTTTGCCATTTAACAATATCGACATTGTTTTTTCGAAGCGGTCAATAACTTCGAACGGGCCTTTATACGGTGGATTAAGACTTCCACGATTCACCTCCTCCCGAACAAAAACGTATTTACAATTTTTTAAATCTTTTGGAACAAAGATGTATTTTTGTTCACGATTTCTTTTCGGGCACGGTCGGATTTGCGAAATAGCTTGAGTGATTTCTCGAGCTGTCGTAGAATTTGAAATCGGATTTAAGGGTTTTGGTTCGATGAGTTCTGCCGGTAATCGTAAGTTTTGTCCGTATAGTAGTTGGGCTGGCGTTACGTTTAAGTCGTCAATTATTGTCGAGCGGATACCAAGAAGAGTCCATGGTAGGTTTGAAAACCAGTTTTGTTTGTCTTCGTGCGAACGTAAAGCTTCTTTAAGCTGTCTATGGAAGCGTTCGACAAAGCCGTTAGCTTGAGGATGATATGTTGTCGTTCGGATTCGTTTTGTACCTAGAATTTCGGATATCTCTTTGAAAAGGCTTGACTCAAATTGAGTTCCTTGATCAGTAGTGATCGTTTGAGGTACTCCAAATCTCGAAACCCAGTTTTGAACGAAAGCTGTTACTACTGTTGGGGCATTCATGTTTTTGATTGGAATGGCCTCGGGCCACGAAGAAAAACGGTCTCTTATGGTTAAAAGGTAAGTAAAACCTTGCGATGGTGGTAATGGACCAACCAAATCCATATGGATATGGGAAAATCTACCTTCAGGAACAAGAAACTTTCCATGTTCAGAAGTCGTATGTCTGGTAATTTTTGATTTTTGACAAGAGATGCAACTTTTCGTCCATCGATTGACATCACCGTTCATCTTAGGCCAAAAATATTTTGCAGTGATTACTTTTCGCATTGCTTTTGAACCTGGATGTGAAAGTTTGTGATGGTTGTCAAAAATTGTTCGGCGGAAAATGTCGGGAATGTAAGGACGATTTTTTCCGGTGGACGTTTCGCACCAAATGTCAACATCATTTAATGGAATATTACTTTTTAACAATTCGAAAGGTGGATTTTCACGCTTTAAAAGCATTTTAAGCTCGTCGTCATTTTCTTGCTCTTTAGCCAAACTCGGAATGCTGACATTTTTAAAATTTATCAATTCGACGTATAATCGCGATAAAGTGTCAGCGACGATATTTTGTGTGCCTTTGATATAGCGAATATCGGTTGTGAATTCAGCGATAAATTCTAAATGTCGAGTTTGACGAGGCGATTTTTCTGTTTTTGAGCAGATGGCGTTTGTGAGCGGTTTATGGTCGGTAAAAACAGTAAATTGTCTACCTTCTACATAATACCGAAAATGTTTGACGTTTTTAAATATCGCAAGGAGTTCGCGATCGAACGTAGAATATTTTCTTTCGGCGGGGCTCAGACGTGTGGAATAGAAACCCAATGGTTCCCAACAGTTATTATGGTATTGCTGGAGGACTCCTCCGATAGCGTCGTTAGAAGCGTCTACCATAATACTGATTTGAGCTACAGGCTTTGGATGAAAAAGCATAGTGCGTTGCGATAGATCTCGCTTGAGAACTTGGAACGCTTCTTCGCACGTGTCTGGCCATTGAAAAATTGGTTTTACTTTTGATTTTTTATCGGTTTTCACATTTTTTAGTAATTCGTAAAGACATTTAGCTTTTGACGCCATACTTGGCATAAAACGATTATAAAAGTTAATCATGCCGAGGAAACGCTGAAGTTGTTTGATAGAGCAGGGACTAGGAAATTCGTTTATGGCTTTGACGCGTTCTTGCGAAGGAATGATTCCACGTTTGGAAATGTTGTAACCCAGAAAATTGAGCTCGTTTACTCCTAGTTCGCATTTTGCCACATTGACGTTAAGTCCGTGCTCTTGCAATTTACGAAAAACTTTTCGCAAATGCACCTTGTGTTCCTCGGTTGATTTACTTGAAACCAGTATGTCGTCTAGGTAAACGAAAACAAATGGAAGATCACCTAAAATGCTGTTCATAAAACGTTGAAAAGTTTGCGCACCGTTGCGCACGCCGAAAGGCATTCGAAGAAATTCGAAAAGCCCGAAAGGTGTTATGACAGCCGTTTTATGAACGTCTTCCTCCGCGACCGGTATTTGGTGGTAAGCGCGTACCAAATCTATTTTCGAATAGATTGAGCAACCGTCAAGGTTAGCAGTGCAGTCTTGAGCGTTTGAAATCGGATGTTTGTCTGGTATTGTCGCTTGGTTTAGCCATCGGTAATCACCACATGGTCGAAAATCGAGTGGATCCTTTTTTGGAACCATATGAAGCGGTGAAGCGACGTGTGATTTAGAAACACGACAAATACCCAAACTAACCATCTGTTGAAACTGTGTCTTGGCGATTGCCAATCTATCCGGATTTAGTCTTCGTGCGCTGGTGGAAGGGAGTTGACCATTTGTTGTTATTCGGTGAACAACGTTATGTTTTACCGGTAACGTGAAGTCTGGCGGAGCTTTAAGCTCAGGAAACTCATCCAACACAGCACCGAGTTCACTTGGAATTGAAAAAAGTTTTGGCGAACAGATGTTTGTAGATTTATAGAGACAACTAACTTGAAGGTTGGTTTCTTTATCCACAACTCTACGGCTGCTAAGATCGACGATCAAATTAAACTTGTGAAGAAAATCAGCACCTATAATAGGGTGATCAATATCAGCAATCACGAAAGTGAAATCGAAAACGCGTCGTAGATTTAAGTCGACTCTTAAACGTTTGCAACCGTAGGTGTGGATTTTTCCACCATTTGCCGTAAGTAGAACGAAATCGTTAGGCTTGTTGATAGTCTGGCAGAATTTACGCGGAATTATCGAAATTTCTGCACCAGTGTCGATTAAAAATTGGTATTTTGAAGTTCTGTCACGGATAAAAAGACGGCGCGAAAAGTTTGCCTCACTCAAAGCCGCATTTGAGATCTGGCGCACTAGTTTTTTTGACTTTTATTTGCGTCTGATTGAAACGTACAAAACTGTTTCGAACAATTTCTAGCGTTGCTTCCAAATTTCCGATGAAACCAGCAAAAAGATTTATTTTCATTCGTCCTACTTGGCGAACGGTGGCTACCTGTTGCTCTATCGCGGGAAAAACGTCTGGACGACCTGTTAAAACGATTTGCGTTAGCGTAACTTGTTTCAAGTTTTTCAATTTTTAAAACGAGCTTTTGCAAAAGTGCATTATCGGAAGTCTGAGTTGCATTAAGTTGCGAAATCTGTGGACAAGTGCTTTGGGAGGAGTCATGGAGTCTGTCGGCTAGCGCGAAAAGTTCGCTTTCTGTTTGCGTACTCTCCACCGCCATGAGGCAAACCCGTATGTTTGGTGGCAGCCGATTTAGCCATAGTTTTTTGACTAGTGGTGTATTCACCAGATTGTTGCCGCTTGCCAGACTCTCCATGCTTCTATAAAGCTCAGATGGCTTCATGTCCCCAAGTTCCACTTTCGTTAAGAGGGCGTCCAAACGTTTTTCCGCGCTGTCCCGATTTCTTTCTAACAAAACTTTTTTTAAATTCTCATATTTTTCTGTGACGGGAGGTGAAACTAAAACATCTGCAACCGATTCCATAGTTTGATTATTTAGTGAAGCCACTAAATAATCGTACTTTGTGCCGGATGCAGTAATGTTTTTGAGTCTGAATTGGGTTTCTATTTGTAGAAACCATAGATCGGGCCGATTATTCCAAAACGGTGGAATTTTTATGGAAATCAGCGATGCTTGATTTGCAGTGTCTGCGAGGGTCAATACTTCCTCTTCGATTTCTGCAGAACCGCCGGGTTTCACCGTAGGCATTTCGAACACGGAAAAAAAATTTATCCACGAAAAAAAAAAATTTTGAGTCCGCGAAAAAAATGTTGCCTTGGCTTCACCTAACCAAATCCTTAAACCGATTCCGAATTCAAACGATTGAACCGGTATAAATTTTCTGACGCGCGATGACGTTTTGATTGGGAGGAGATAAAGCGGGATTCTCAATCCACCGCATGCAATGTACCGTAGCAAGAGGAAAAGAAAAAAAAACTGTAAACCTACCAAATAACGCGTCGAAAATACCACACAAAAAACTTCACCAAAAATAAAAAAAATTTTCACTCAAGGAATATAAATTTAATATAAATGTATATATTATTATTAATATTGTACTCACTGTACTTTTATATAATTTTGATATACAAAATATATATATATATATATATGTAAATGATGATGATAGCGATGCTTATGTTGTTGATGATGGTGGTGGTAACGGGATGGTATGATGCTTGTTGCTCTGCTGCCCGAATGGCGTGACACAATAATGCGTTTCGATTTCTTGGCCAGATTGTTGTCGTCGTCAAAAAAAAAATTTTTGCGTGGCGCTCTTTGGCCAAGCGTTGTGGTGGCTATTTGCGGCGGTGGTTTTTGTCTTTTTGCCTCGACGTTGGCAAAGGGCTATGCTGAGCGTTGAGCGGTAGCGCTCCCTTGAACACTTCTGGCCGAGTATATGTTGGCTTTAGGGCCACTAAATCTGGAGAGCACAATGGCTCCGTCGGGGTCACCAATTTGTGCCTGTCGTGGTAGTTCGCACAGTGGCACAATCTTTGTGCTGCCAATTGATTTGTGCCTGTCGTGGTAGTTCGCACGGTGGCACGATCTTTGTGCTGCCAATTGTCACACTTAAATATGGCACATGAACCGACACTCACTTTGTAGTGATTTTTGTTGGAAATAAAAAACCATTAAAGTTAAGTTCATTAATATATAGGTTCACTTTATTATTAGCTTAGTTTTACTTTAGGTTTAAGTCTTTTAATAAATTTGGTTTTTAGCTTTAGGTTTTAGATATAAGTTTAATGCGCTGGCCACGTTAGCTTGAGAGCTGTCAGAAAAAGAATAAGAATCAATGAAAAATCATTCCGGAAAAGGAATGGCGAACATCGTTTTTTCTTATGAAAGTTTTCTTGTCTAATGGCTTGTTATCGTGATAATAACATTGGCAAGGTTATGTAGACTCTCACTTAGGTTTACACAATTAGGTTTACACCTTGTGAGATGCTACATCCGGTCCTGGCCTCCTTCAACAAGTCTCTCCACCTATCCCGGTCTCGAGCCGACGCCATCCAGTTGCGCACCCCAAGGCTCCGGGCGTCCTGGTCTACGCCATCTCTCCAGCGCAAGCATGGTCTACCACGCTGTCGTCTGCCATAGAATGTACCACAAAGAACTTTCCGAGCAGGTTCCTCTTCGCTCATGCGAGCTAGGTGCCCTGCCCACCGAAGTCTACCGAGCCTAAGTTTTGTCACGATATCTGCTTCAAGGTAGATTGCGTATAATTCATGATTGTACCGTCTCCGGAATCGTCCTTCCTCACATATGGGGCCAACAATTCTCCTTAAGACTTTTCTCTCGAACGCGGCTAAGAGGTCAGAGTGCCTTTTGCTAAGCACCCAAGTCTCGGATCTATATGTGAGTACTGGCAGGACCATGGTCCTGTACAGCAGTAGTTTTGAAGTTATGGTGAGATTTCTGGATTTGAAGAGCTTTGACAGACTGTAGTAGGCTCTGTTGGATTTGAGAAGCCGCCCGCGTATTTCTTCTTCTAAATTGTTATCGGCTGCTACTATTGACCCAAGGTATTTAAAGGATTGCACCACTTCAAATTCGTGCTCCGCTACCTTGATTGTTTGACCAACTGTTCCTCTCGCATTCGACGCAACCATGTACTTTGTTTTACCTTCACTAATGTGCAGCCCCAGATTTTGTGCCGCCTGCTCGATCTGGATGAAGGAATCGTGTACAGCTTGCTCGGTTCTTCCGATGATGTCGATGTCGTCTGCGTAAGCCAGTATCTGGCTGGACCTGTTGACGATGGTACCTCTTGTTGCCGTGCCAGAGTCACAGATTGCTTTCTCCAACGCCAGGTTGAAGAGGAGGCAGGCCAAACCATCCCCTTGTCGGAGTCCATTAAAGATGTTGATTGGTCTGGATAGCAATCCGGCTATTTTTACTTGGCTTGTTACGTTGGTCATGGTCAACCTACATAGTCGTGGCAATTTATTTGGGATGCCGAATTCTCTCATGGCTTTGTAAAGTTCTACCCTGGCTATGCTATCATAGGCGGCCTTAAAGTCTATAAACAGGTGGTATGTTGGGATGTTAAATTCTAGACATTTTTCCATCGCCTGCCTAAGGGTAAAGATCTGATCAGTTGTTGATTTGCCTGGAATGAAACCACACTGATATTGTCCGATGATGGTTTTAGCGTATGGGGTTATCCGGTCTTGTAGGATAGAGGAGAGTATCTTATAGGCGGTACTCAACAACGTGATACCTCTATAGTTGCTGCACGTTGTGACATCTCCTTTCTTATGTATGGGGCATATTATACCTTTTCAGCAGTCTTCTGGCATTTCTTCATGCTCCCACACGTGCACTATAATATCATGAATTGCCTGACGTAGAGCTGGCCCACCGTGTTGAAATAATTCGGCTGGTATACCATCAGCTCCCGGGGCTTTGTTTTTCTTTAGCCGGTCTATAGCCTTCTCAACCTCTTCTATGCTTGGTGACGGCACCCTATATTCATCTTGAAGCAGTGGAGCCTCCACTTCTGCAGTGAGTTGACCATTTAGCAATTCATTAAAGTACACTTCCCATCGCTCCAGTATGCTTTGTGGATCGGTGATCAGATTTCCCTCTCCGTCTTCGCGTGCCCGCGTTCTATGAGATTGTTGCATTGCTCGGTACGCAACATTCTTAATTTCAGTCGCTAGCTTGCATTCATCATCAAACCAGTCGTTCCGATTTCTACGACTGCTGCCTAAGATGGAGTTGGCAGTACTAATGACAGTTTTCTTAAGGCGTGTCCACTTCTCATCTACGCCCAGCATACTGGCCCCAGGACTTACTCTCCCTAAATCAAGCGATTCTAGGGCGAATCCTAACGCATTACCAAAGGTGTTACTGGCATTTTCATTGCGCAGGGCAGCCGTGTTGATTCGAACCTGATCGGCGGATGCAATACGTCTTCGCAAGGCAATCCGCCCTCGGAAGACCATACCAACAAGATAGTGATCCGAGTCGATATTGGCGCCTCGGTACGTTCGTACCGTCATCAAGTTCGAGTAGTGGCGACGGTCTATCAACACGTGGTCTATTTGGTTACGAGTGACTCCATCAGGTGATACCCAGGTGGCTTTGTAGATATCTTTTCGCGGGAACCTGGTACTCGCAACGACCATGTTTTTCGATGCTGCCAATTCTAAGACTCGTAGTCCATTGTCATTAGTGTTCTCATGCAAACTATGGTTGCCTGCCTAATGCCTGAATACCGGCTCCCGACCTATTTTAGCGTTCAAATCCCCAAGGATGATTTTTACGTCATACCTTGGACAGGCATTGAGGGTCCTCTCGACTTGTTCGTAGTAAGTCTCTTTTTCTTCGTCTGAGGACTCCTCCGTAGGTCCGTGAACGTTAATGAGGCTAATGTTCGTAAATTTGCCTCGTTAGCGAAGGGTGCATAGCCTTTCGCTTATAGCGTTAAAGCCGATAATGGTAGACTTCATTTTTTCGCTGACTAGGAAGCCTACCCCGAGCACATGGTGTTTTGTATGACAGCTGTAGTATACGTCATATTCTTTCTTCTGTAAAACACCATTCCCTGTCCATCTTATTTCTTGTAGTGCTGTTATGTTAGCTCGATATTTTGACAGGGCATCGGCTAGCTGCTGAGCAGCTCGAGCTCTATGATCACAAAGAGGCTATGATCACACTTCCACCAGTCCCGAATAGTAACGGCCCGTGCATGTTTTCATATGCTACATGTTATTCCCCCTATACGTCTGATGGCTGACCGCCAGGGAAACCGTATGCTTGCAGTTTAAAAACAATAATATTATGGCTGACTTGGTCAAATGCTTTAGAAAAATCTGTGTATATGCAATCAACTTCAGAACCGCTTTCTATTGCATTTGAACAAGTATGTAAAAATGTAAGAAGGTTTGTAACAGTAGACCTTTTCTGCACGAAACCATGTTGCTGTTTACATATAATTTTCATACCAAAGAATAAAAGGCTTTCACATACAACCTGTTCAAAAAGCTTAGGGATACAAGACTATTTAGAAATAGGTCTATAGTTTTTGATGTCAAATTTGTCGCGTTTATTAAAAACAGGAGTGAGAAATGATTTCGTCCAGAATGACGGAAATTTCCCAGACTTTAACGAAAGCAGAAATAATAATTGCAAAGGCTGCCCTTATACACGACTACACTTTTGCAGAACAATTGGGGGTATAACGTCGGGGCCATATGAGCAATCGTCATTTAATAAAGACAAAAAGTGTAACACCTACTTGCGGGTATAGGTGTTCACGTCTTTAAGAAAATCTTTATCAACACTTACATGAATATCAATAAAAGAGTTTGAAAAATTATTTGCAAACGCATTGCAAATATCACTGGGATTTTGTACCGAAGAGTTTTCTTATACAATACTTGCTGGGAAGCCATCCGAAGTTTTTTTCGAGTTAACAAAATGCCAAAAGCTTTTAGGGTCCTGTTTTAAAGAGATTCTATTTCATTAACATAGTTAGAGTATAAAGCTTTTTTTAAATTCTTCATAAAGGGTTATATACTGTTCGAAGATTATTGGAGAAAGGATTTTTTTTTACATTTTAATTAATTTTTTATTTCTTCATTTTCTTATATCTATCTTAATGCTAGACAAAAAATCTTAAACAACTAGCTTAAGTATTAACTTAACTAACTTACTGGCCCCATACGGGCGCTCTAAATTATACTATAACTATATTTAAAAAATGCCTTTCGGCGTAAAGACTATTTTAAATTTAAAATTCAATATAGCTAACTTAAACTTAAACAAGAAAATTCTTTAAAAACTTGTTTTCCATGACATTTTAATTTTTCAATTTCTGGCCGTGCACCATTCGGAAAGAATTGGAGAAAGAATTTTTATGTAAACGTTCCATACTTTATTTCTCATGTTTCGAAGAGATTTAAGCTCTTGTGTATACCAAGGGTGACAAAAATTGGTATTCCTAGATCTTTTCGTAGGTACAAAAATATTTATACAGCTACTGAGTATATTATAAAACCCAGTTACTGCAACAATATTTGTAGAATCTAATATATTTTAAGCAACTGAAAATTTGTCTTACGAAAATCAAACACATATGAACAGTTTTGTGGATAACAATTATCAGGAAGATGGCTGCTCAGGTCAAAAAAAATATGCAGAGGTGGATGGTAGTTGTCTATATTAGTAATGCCAGAACTAGATTCGAGAACAACAGTACTAGTAGCGTCAGGAGAAAATACTAAATCGAGTAGTAGATTTTTAAATTTCTTAATACAGCTTACTTGTTGTAAGTCAGTAGAATAAATACCATCTAAAGAAAGAAGCTCTGTTTGTGAAGATGTTGATAAGAACCATCTTCCGAAGGGACCCACTCTATATGGTGCAGATTAAAATCTCCGAGAAGTAAAATATTGCTGTTGGAGCAAGACAAGTCAATAATAAAATCTAAGGCCATAGCAAGTTCGTTATACAACAGGGTTAAGCAGGGTAAGGCATTTCATATTCGGGTAGTGCGGCTGTACTTAATAGTACTTCCGAAGTTGGGCTAAAGGCTGAATTGATGGGCATTCCTTGCAGTATTCATTGCGGTTGAATTGTTTCAGGGGAGGAACGCAACTGGCTATTTTAGCTTTAAAAAAAAGCGATAAAATAAGGAGAGCCTAGAAACATTACGGCGGTGTTCAAGTGACACAAATGTTTCCGTTATAGTCCCATCTCCTCATCTTTGAGGCTCTTTTCTGGATTCTATCAAGGTTAGGTTAGGTTAGGTTTATGTGGCTGTCAGGAAGACTACTGACACACTTAGACCACAGATAGGTCCGTTGTGATACCACGAAATGAGCGAGGGAGTATTTCTTTAATTAAACCAGTTGGAGCTTCTTATGAAGCGATGTAAAGATAGAATATCAACGTTCGACATATCGCTTGGATCGTCGAAAAATAAATTACCCTGGTGTAATTTACGTCTTTGGGAGAGAGCTGGGCATGAACAGAGAAGATGGGTGATAGTCTCCTCCTCCTCCTCGTCCATGCAGCTTCTGCAAAAATCATTAGAGAATACGCCAAGTCTTATGGCGTGTCTTCCTATGAGGCAGTGTCCGGTTATGACACCAATTACGGAGCTAAGATGTAATCTGCTCATAGATAACAAACATTTAGTACGTTTCTGATCTAATTTTGGCCAGATTTGTTTTGTCGCTACAAAGGTAGTAGTGTTTGCCCATCTTAAATTTGTTTTCTCTATGGTATCTAGTTTTAGCATGAGTTTGCTTGTAGCGATAGGTATACCAATATTCACCTTGTTAGGTAAAACCGTTAGTAGGGTTCCATTTCTGGCGAGTTCATCGGCTTTGCAGTTTCCCTCAATGTCTCTGTGTCCCGGCACCCAGAAAAGGTGAATACTGAACTGTTCTGCCATCTCCATGAGAGATGATCGACAGTCGCGGGCAGTTATTGAGTTTGTGGAAACAGCACTGATTGATTTAAGGGCTGCCTGACTGTCTGAAAATATACGGATATCCGATACAGATATCACGTTTTTCCTTAACCAGGATAATACCCCTTTAATCGCCAGAATTTCCGCTTGGAACACACTACAATGGTCAGGGAGACGGAAGGAGAGACTTAAATTTAGTCTGTCTGAGTACACGCCACCACCAACCCCATCTTTAGTTTTTGAGCCATCAGTATAAAAATGAACTGATTCATCTTTCAAGAATCTCTCATTTTCCCAAGTGGATCTTGGTGGGATGGTGACTTGAAAATTCTTGTCAAAAACTAGCTGGGGTATAGAGTAGTCGGAGTGACTTAGTTTTGGTCCGAATGCTTTCAGAATAATGGAGTGACCAATTGAGTTATCGGTCCATTGAGAGATGGCTTTGAGACGAACGGCTGTGCTTGCGGCCGTTTGTTTGCTAAAAATATCAAGGGGTATGAGATTAAGTAGAATGTCAAGAGCAGCTGAAGGTGTCGAACGGAGAGCTCCGCTAATACACATACAGGCTGACCGTTGGACTTTACTTAACTTGTCACGATATGTAACTTTGTCTAGGGCAGTCCACCATACTGCTACCCCGTAAGTTAGTATCGGTCTGATGACCGCTGTATAGAGCCAGTGGGTTATGTATGGGGATAAGCCCCATTTATTTCCGATAGCTTTTTTGCAAGAGAAGAGTGCTACTGTGGCTTTCCTAACTCTTTCCTGTATATTTGCTTTCCAATGAAGTTTTTTGTCCAGTATAAGACCTAGATATTTAGCTTCATCTGAAAACCTTAGTGGAGTTCCCGTAATTGATGGGGGACTTATTTGGGGAATTTTATATTTTCTTGTGAAGAGGACAAGTTCAGTTTTGTTTGGGTTTATACCCAGTCCGCATTTTTCTGCCCATTTGAGCATAATATTTAGAGCATTTTGCATTAATTCAACGAGAATTTGAGCATGTTTTCCCGATATTGCAATGGCAACATCGTCGGCATACGCGATCACTTTGAAACCTTCTTTTTCTAGGCTTTTTAACACCTCATTTACGACTATGTCCCATAGAAGTGGGGAAAGGACTCCGCCTTGAGGTGTACCTCTGCTGACAGATCTTCTTTCATGAGTGCCACCTAAAGATGAATTAATAATTCTACTTTCTAACATAAGATTAATTAGGTCATTCAGTGAACCATGTATATCTAGTTTCTTCAGTGACGCTGTGATTGCTTGATAGCTGACATTATTGAAGGCGCCTTCAATATCGAGAAATGCAACTAGAGTGTACTCTTTATGATGTAGTGAGTATTCGATGGTTCGTACCAGTGTATGTAAAGCCGTTTCTACCGATTTTCCTTTACAATAAGCGTGTTGTGCAGTAGATACCAGATTAGGATCTATAGCATTGCGCAGATGGATATCGATCAATCTCTCTAGGGTTTTGAGAAGGAACGATGATAGGCTGATTGGTCTGAGATCTTTAGGGTTAACCTGGGAGCATTTACCGGCTTTGGGTATAAAGACAACTTTTACCTCTCTCCATAAAGAGGGAATGTAAGTTAATTTTACGCAACCAATTAGGATGATCTCTAGGATGGGTGTTATGATATCCGAGGCAAATTGAAGCTCGGCAGGTATTATGCCGTCGGGTCCGGGAGATTTGTAAGGATCAAAGCTGTTTATAGCCCATTTCAGTTTATCCTTAGAAATCAGACCAACAATATTTGTATGTGTGTTGCTTGATAATAATGAATCAATGCTATTTATATTTTGTGAGCTACCTGCAAAATGGGTGTCTAGTAGCAGGGTGAGCGATTCTTCGCAAGAATTGGTCCAAGAGCCGTAAGCTGTCTTTAAGGAGCTAGGCATTGTAGGATTTTTTGATAGAATTTTTCTTAATCGTGAAGCTTCTGAAGTTTCTTCTATTTTTCCACCGAAGTTCCTCCAGGAGGTTCTTTTATTATTCCTTAATTCTTTTTTATAAATTTTTAGGGATTCTTTATAAAATTCCCAGTCCAGACTATCTCTAGAATGTTTAGCTCGATTAAAAAGTTGTCTGCACTTTTTCCTGAGCAGGTCTAGACCCGAGTTCCACCAACGTGGTTTCTGTTTTCCTCTTATTTGAGTAAGGGGACAAGAAATGGCCATTGATTTATTGAGAGCTAGGGTGAGATCTTTGACTTTATCATCAAGATCATTTTTATTAGAAGGGATACTTAAGAGTGATGGTTTAACTAATCTTACTAAAGTTTCTCTATATAGTTGCCAGTTGGTTTTCCGATAATTTCGGAAGGCTGGCTGTTTTTTAGATTCTTCATCAAGACAAAATTGGATGTATCTGTGATCAGAGAACGAATGTTCCTTAGAAACTCTCCAGTTTTTGATCTTGTGATGAATCGTATCGGAGACAAGAGTGATATCTAGAACCTCTTGTCAGTTTTTGGTAATGAATGTTGGTTCATTGCGAATGTTACTTACTATAAGGTTAGTACTTAGAATAAAATCAAAAAGTGGCTCACCTCTGTCATTTATGTCTGTACTTCCCCAGACGGTATGATGGGCATTAGCGTCACACCCGATTATAAGGCAGACTTTCTGTCGTTCTGCTTCCCTGATTAGTTCCTCTAGCTTGTCGCCAGGAAAAGGGCCAAGGTGGTCATGGCCGAGATACGCTGATGCTTACCAGTACGCCCCGTTATTGGTTTGTAGTCTAACTACGGTTACATCACGATCGCTGTAATCAGGGAGTAAATATACATTAATGCTACTTTTTACTAATATGCAAGATCTAGGGTCACCTTTATTTGATGCATACAGCAGGTAGTATCCGGGAGTCCTGAGTCCTTGAACAGTGGAATTGACAATCCAAGGTTCTTGGATCAGGACGATGTCTTCCCCTTTATTTTGTAGACGGAGAAGGAGGGAGGCCGAAGCCACTTTGGAGTGATGGGTGTTAATCTGTACTAACTGCACCATCTTGGTTACAGCTAGGTGGATCAACCCCCACCACAGTTTGGTCGAGATCTACATCGGAATCGAAATCCGATTTAAGAAGGTCGTCCTCATTGCAAGATGTTTCATTTGCGGAGTCAACAATATCCATGTCGGAGTGTTTGTCAACGTTAGGAGCCTCTTCGACAGATGGCGGTTTTATATAAATAGAGGACGACACAGTGGAGGAGGTGCATGGAGTATCTACCTCCATTGTCTGAAGGTCGATACCCAAGGCATGTTCCTTCTCTGCAAATACATCCTGTGATTTTGATGGCATCGCGTTCGATGCGTTTTCCTCGTCTTTTTTGTATACTTTTAGAGTTATGGTAGACCATCCAAACCTAACCACACCTTGGGTTTCAGCCAATGGAGCCAAAGAGTCCTTATTTATCACCACTATGGCTGATCTATAAGAACCCCGTGGGTCTTCAAGCTTCGCAACCTTCCAGTCGTGAGTAGGCAAGGATGGATTACCATACTGTAGCATCTTGAGGATGATTTCTTTATTGGAGAGATCGGCCGGGACATTAGTGCGGGCTCTTGGTCTGCACGGGATACACTCCTTTGCCACAACCTCAAGTTTTGCATTTGGCCATAGGCCCTCTAACCTGCTGACAGCGAGTTTATACAGGTCACACGATCTCTCACTATCAAAGGCAACTAGCTTGACTCGACCTTGATACCATCCCGCATCCTCAAAAATTGCAGGTTCCCCTGGATTTTCTAGCATGAGGGTCCAGTATGAGGCTTGGAGTTTATTCAAAACCATTTGCCAATGATCGGGAGAGATCGCGCCATCTACATTACTACTGTCGATGACAGCTAGAATGGTTTTGTCTTTTAGCACGGCACTAAGGGACAGATCTTTCCTGGTAAAGGATGGAGCGCCAGCGGTGTTCGCCTTTGGCCTTTTGGGTTCCGGAGTGGTTCCCTCGGAAGACCTTAGTCGCTTTGACGTTAAGTCGCTGCAGGTCTGAAGTTGGGCTAATGTGTTTTTGGCCCAGGCAAGTTTTTCGGATTGCTTTGAGTCTAGTTCAGATGCTGGCAAGGCACCATTCACCTTCACTATTCTCGTAGCGTTCCTGAATTCCTTTTTCATTGTCATTTTCTTCCTCTTCTCGGTGGGAGTAGGTCTACATGACGTATTACCACTGCCATCGAGGAGGGGAGCCTCCGTTGTGTTCGGAAGAGATCTTCCTTGTCTAGTGGTGGGACCAACAGTCGTGGTCGAACCTTGAGCCAGAGCAGTAACTCCCGAATACACGAGAGGTTTTGTACGGGCGGTTTGTGTGGGAGTTCCACTAAGGGCTGCGTTTTTCGCAGCAGAAGAGAGGTTGGCAAGACCCTTGTCAGCTTCTTTGAGTCCTACCGAGTTCGGAGTGGGTACGTTACCAGCGGGCAGATTGATATCTCCTCCGCAGGTAGTAGCGTCTAGACTGTGGGACGCTCCACAACCCCGGGGTGGCTTGGGTGGCTTGTTAACCTTTCCGGAAATTGTGGTCGTCACACCAGTCCTACCGCTATTTAAAGCTTTTTCAGTTGGAATGGAAAAAGTTTGTTTTTTGTTTGTGTTCGTGTTGTTATTTGTCACTGGCGACTTATCCTCTTTCGACGCCAAGCCATCGCCGGCAGTCGTGACTCCTACCGACTTTTGAACCGATATCCCAGTTCGATTTTTATACTTTTTGTTTACTTTTTCCATATTTTTTATTTTCCAAGTCTTCATACTTGTGTTTTGTTTTTGAGTTATGTTGGTTTGTGTGGCTCTGTAGCTGGATTGCTAGAGAACCCCACAATTAAGCACCCCCACCACGACAAGGTCAACTCATAGTGGGTGTGGATTCTATCAAAGAGATTCAAATAAAATATAAGCGCTCCTGCCCAGACATGAGAATTGTACTCTAGGTTTGGCCGAAAATACGCCTTATAGACAACAGTCAAATCATTGGAAAAAAAGAAATTCTTGCATCATCGTATGAAACCTTAGCATTTCGCAGCGTTTTTGCCGATGTCAAATATGTGTTCTTTCCACAGAAAATGGTTTGTAACACACATACCGAGAATGGAAAGCTTTTCGGTTTCTTTTATACAAGTGCCACTCAATAATAATGGTCCTTAAAGCGTAACAAACAAAAGACCACATTGAGTTTTTGAAGCATTCAATTCCACGCGGTTGTTGATTCCCCATTGGACAATGTCAAAATCGGAATAAATGTGCTTCTCATACGCCGCGCTCCAGTTAAACAACCGAAGAGAGAGCTGGGTTGTGAATCTGGAAACGAATATGAAAAGCTGAGGGTGCTTACGTCAGCGAAACAATTTAGTGGATTAGAAGTTTCAGACGAAAAATCATTAGTAAAAATTGAGAAGAGAGTCGGAGACAACACGGAGCCCTGGGGCACACCAGCATTTATATTGAACCGTCAATTAAGGTTTCTGTAAATAAATCCGGAAGTTGATGACGACGCTCTGGTTAAGTGATGATTATAAATGTTTACATCTATTTTAGAGATGATCAAGGAGATGATGATGACGGAGATGATTTTAAGGCATTTATTGCCAACCTTTTTGACACAAAAATACAAGCTCTGGCCACGAAAGACGACATTGCTTTTATAGGTTTACAACTAAAAAGTCTTCAACAAGAAAATCAGAATCTTTGTAACATATTGGAGAATGTAGAGAAACGTTGCGTTGAAATGGAAGAGCACATTGAAGTCTTATCTGCAATGTTCAAAGAAAAGAACATTATAATTGCCATCCCGTCTGCCCAGCTTTCTGAAACTAAAGAGCAAATCAAAATTCAGGCACTTTGTTCAACCCTTCTGGATAACGAATCGCAAATATCACCAGCCAGGAAGATCTCTGAAGGACATTGAACATCAAAATTTCTTGTTGGATTAAATTCTAAATCTGAAGTATTAAGTATGCTTAAAAGCGTAAAGAAACTTAAAGGAACAAGTGTTTTTATTTTTAAAAAGATTACACAAAATCGGCTCAGATGAAACGACAGCGGCTTCTGATATACAAAAAATGTATTCTTAATATAAACAAAACAAGTAAACCACATATAAGAGGAGTCAAACTGGAAGTCAGAAACAAAGTATTTTCCATAAACTCTGATAACGCACTGATCTGTGGGCAATCGTTTGACATGCTGCAAACAGCTTATCGGCAAAATACGAAGAAAGGGAACACGATAAAAAAAAACAACAACAATTTGTTCGAGCGTCTGGGAGTGCACTTATCAACAGAGAGCAACAACTATGAAATTGTGAATCAGCTGTCTGCCAAATAATGCCTGTAAATGCAAACATATATTTTTATTTATTAGCTTATAATATTAATGGTATCAGTAATAAACTAAATTTTATAGATTTTTTTCAATATGTATGTAAATTTGATATATTTTTCCTTTTCGAGACCCATCGAGAAGAAGAGCAAAGCAACGATTTCTATCAATTATTTCCTAATTTTAACACACATTGGATTTCAGCTACAAAAACACATAACAAGGGTAGACCATCGGGTGGATGTATTTTTGGATATCGATACTCATTCAAAAATGTAAGTTTTATTGAAATAAGTGGGACTATAGTTGTAAAGTGTCAGTTAGACTTTGAAAATTTTAATATTGTACCAACGTACCTTAACTGTACTAATTGGGATTATCATTTCACTGTTTTAAGTAATGTGTGGAATGAATTGGTTGACGAAAGTGTAATGAGAGTAGGTGACTTTAATGAACGAATAAGTAAGGCACAGATTTCATCAACAAATTTAAAAGACAATTTTACTTTACAGAGAGGTTCATACGATGAAGTAGAAAATAATACTGAGAGGGTTTTAATTGATCTCTTTCAAAGTTTCGATTTATTTATTCTTAATGGCTGTTCCAAAAAAGATCCAAGAGAGGAGATTTTACATTTTTTGGTAGCCAAGGAAAATCAGTGATAGGCTTTTGTGCATTATCTAGCAGGTGGTTTAGATATGTCAAAGACTTTCAAGTATGCACAAATTTTCTCTGATCACCTTCCAATCGTAGTTTACTTATCTCTTTCAAGGCAATTAGAATCAAGCGAACTACAACTCATACCAAAATTGAAGTGCAGAAAATGTTTTGAAAAAGTGTATCAGAAAAAATTAGATGTTTATAAATCTTTGAGTGATTATTCTTAGGAGGAAAATTTATCAAATAAACTGAAACTTCTATTAGATGGTATTTATGCTTCAGCACTAAAATTCCCAAAAAGTCCATTAAAACCGAAACAAAAATTGTTTGATGACGACTGTCGTAAATTAAGAGCTGTGTCATTTAACATGTTTCGTTTATATAGGAAATGGTCTAGTTTAAAGACCAAGAATTGTTATTTTGAAGCAAATAAAAAATGTAAAACAATGCGTTCAGAGGAAAAAGCCAATTATGAGAAAACGCAAGCTCTTCAGTTCGCACAAACAAAAGATTCTAAATCATATTGGTCTATGTTGAAGCAAATAAATGGTCAACATTAATCTACTTGTTGTAAAAGATGATCAGTAAGACAGAGATTTTTTAATGGCAGAATAGAATGAAGTTCTAAAACATGCTAAGGAAAATGAAGCCACCGGAAGTGATCGTATTAGTTTTGAGTTCTTCAAAAATGCTAGTGTAGTGTTTTATACAATGTTATTAGACAGCTACAATAAAATTTTGATGACAGGAGAAATTCCTAGTTCGTTTAAACAGTCAATAATATTCCCGCTGCTTAAAAAGGTCCGGTCAACGAACTCGAAAATTATCGTGGTATTACCTTTATGAATGTAATTGCCAAAATATTCTGGGGAATGATGTTCAACCATTTGGAGAGTTGGGTTAATACTAACAACATATTTTCAAGCTGGTTTCCGCAAAAATTATTCCACGAATGATCAAATTTTTTCACTCACAACCATTGCAAAATCGTATCTCAGTAGGAAAAAGAAATTATGCATTTTTTATCGATTTTAAGGCAATTATGATTCTGTTAACAGGAATGCATTGTTTTATAAGATGTCTTACTTGGGAATTTTATACAAATTCGTTAATATATATTTTGATTTCTTTGTATGAAAATACAGAATCAGAAGTATGGGATGGACAAAAAATGTAAGAGTGGTTTAACATAACACAATTTCTGGTGTTAAACAAGGATGCATCTTAAGTACACTTATATTTTCAATTTTTATTAACGACATTGTTGATAGCTTACCAGGAGGAATTCGTATCGCAGAAACAAGTGTTTAAGCACTTTTATTTGCTGATGATATAGTGATTTTTGCAGAATCAACAAAAACAGTGCAACTTATGATCAACAGAGTATCGGATTATTGTAAAAAGTGGGACCTTTTGATAAATATCCAAAAGTCAAAAATAATGATAGGAACTGCAAGATAAATGCAATGCTGCATTAGGTTTTGTAAATGCAGCGTGGAAAAACGTTATGTCAAATAAAAATATTCTGTTGTCGACAAAAATCCAAGTATTTAATAGTGTTGTGAGATCTTCAGTATGCTACGCTGCACAGGTCTGGGGTTGTTATTTTTATGAAAATTTAAAAAAGCGCTTCGTAATTTCATCAAAAAAATGTTCTGTCTTCCTCCCAATGTACTAAATTATGCTATTTATCTGGAAAGTGGGCTAGGTCTACTTCATAACCTTACACTGAAGATACAGACTAGCTAAGTTTTGAAAGTTATGAGGTATAAGCGTATAAGGAATGGAAACGTTTAGGGCAAATGTGTGGTTGTGAGCTGATTATTCTTCCATTTAATGAGGTGGCATATCTAAAGACTGCCTTCTCTTCAATTATGGAAAGACTTGATGAGAATCAACGAATCGATTTTATACTTCAAGCAAAAAATTCTTCTAGAAGAGTTCTGTATTCAGAACTCAACTATAATCTTTGTAATTTAATTAAATGAGTATATAACATAGTTGGATTTGTTACTTTATTTGTTGAAGAATCTAGTTCCCCTTCGGCTGTTGAGGTCACTTTTTATAAGCAATGAAACTAAATTACTTCATTTACTTTTCCCGACGTTTCGACAGGGATTGCTGTCTTCTTCAGGGGATCTATATTATACGAAGAAACATATTTATAAACATAGTAATTAGTATATAAAAAGCAAAATGTTGTTAACTTACTTTAAGTTAATAAAAAATAATTTGAAAAGAAATTTGAACTTGTTTGATTTGGAAATTTGAACTTGTTTGAAAGAAATTTTAAAGCAAAATTAAAAAATAAAAATTAAAATCAAACTATTGAAATTTAAGCACTTCTTCTAATGAAGATCAGTCAACTAATGTCTACTGGTGATTAATTAGATTTTAACGGAAAAATTCAAAATTTAAAGTTGACATGCAGACACAAGAGAACAATAAACGGCAGATATTTTTTGTGTGCTCTGTTTCCTATTCATGTTGTTGTCGTTGTTTAAGATGTGCAGTGTTTCCAACGTATACCTTTTGGACACATGTCACTCCGTTTGCAAAATTTCTACTTCATCGAAATTTGGTTGATGGTTGGTTGCAACACAATGACTCACCAGTGCTGTCTTCCCGAAACTTGAAAACTCGAAACTCGATTTAATATCCGATTTGTGGTTCGCCATTCTTTGTCGCAAGAGCTGTTTGGTTGTGCCAACATAGCAAAGGTATTTTCTTCCTCTTTGCCCATACAATTAATTTTGTAAACTACGTATGTTCTATTTTCATTTTCAATTTTGGGCTTCAGTCGCGTGAAAACAGAGGCTAGTGTACAATGTGACTTAAATGCTAATTTCACATTTTTGCAACGGTCTTTTACAACTTGTTTATACTTTATTAGTTCGAATGGATATCCATTGTTGGCCAAAATCTTTTTCATACTGGCATACCATGAATTTGCTTGTAAATTTCGTCTTTGTATTGTAAAAAGTTATTGTCTTTAATGCAAAACTCGAAAATCTCTTGAAGTATAATGCTTCGAGCTTTTTCTACGAATTCAAAAGAATTTATTACTAAATATGTTGAGTTGTTGATCACACTTTTGATAGTTCGTAGCATGGCATCTTAATAGATGATACTATGGGACGTAGTGGCATCTCTGTTTTATGTACTTTCGGAAGTCCGTAGTTTGTAGTTTAAACTATTTTAAAGATGAATTTAGTTTCAAAAAAATTTCGCTGATTTTTAGACTTAGATCGGACACTTCTTCTGAATGGTTCCCCTTATTCTGTAAACGTTAACCAATTCTGTTCAATGTGTAACTTAAATCAATGTCTATCTGCCCAATTTTTGGAAGAATAAAGGAGATGTATTTTGGTCACAAAAATTTGAGTATGGAGCAAACAAAAGAAATATTAAATGGTCCTGACTGGAATAAACTATACAACTATAGTGTTCAAGCTTATAAATATAAATTATTGATATTAAACAAATTTTCATGAACACCCTTTCCCAGATAAAAAAAATCGTTGCTTGTCTTATATTTATATTGTTTTCAGTATTTTTGCAATCAAGTTCTTATTTTTATATGTACCATGTTATCAATTGTAAAATATATATAATTTCATTTTTTTATTTTTATTATTTAAATTTATAAAAGTGTAAAATTAAAAAATTATTGAGTTGCATACCAAGCAAACGGCAGGTGCCATGTTTGATTTGTTATTATCAACGTTATGTTATTAAATTTTATGTATTGTTACATATCACAATAAACGAATTTATTTATTTATTTATTTATTTGGAAACCTAAAACTTGGATCGAAAACCCCAAAATGTAAAGTCTGATTTCCAATGAAGCGTTGGTCGTCGCGTTGACATAATTTTATGTCAACGCAATAGTTTAGCTATAGGAATTCATGTATTGCGTTTGCAATGCCACGTTGAGCGTTAACGTTACGATTTGGAATCCACTAGCAGGGAGACAAACCAACTTAACGTAAACGAGCGCGTCGCAGAAGTTGAAATATTTCAAATTTTGCGCTCATTGAACAAGATCCATAACCTTGCGGGGTTAGAAAGCGGTATTAGTTGTACCCGATTCGTTTTCGTTTTAAGTAAAAGTATTTTTCTTAGCACAAAAGTTCCTGAATTGTTGGTTTACAAAAACAGACGAAGTGAAACGAAACCAACTAATCATTTTGTTGACCTTGTTTGAGTATTTTCACCGGGAGTATACCCCTCCAAAATATCTTTTCTGGATATAAGCCGGTCTCTGACATTTTGATAAACAGATGTGTGTGTTTGAAGGGAAATAAATAGATTTTATAGTTTTGCAAGTTTAAAACACATTTAAATGGAGTTATATAGTATCATTTGGTAATAAATTTGATATTAACAAATTCAATATTGTTTTCATAATGAGAAACCACATGATATTAATATCAAATTGCTAAAAAAATCTTTTAAGGCTGTTTTTGGAAAAATTATATTAATATGCTATTTCACTTGAGTTCTTCTGTCCGTACGCGGCGCTAACGCCACATGTGAAATCAGCCATACATTTTTTTTAGATTAAGATTTTTAACTTGTTCTATTATAGGTAGGTACTATGAGGCAAGTCTTGGATTCGTGCAAAAAAAAGTTTTGAGATAACAACCAAACATGACATTAAGATGATAGAGAAGACGAAAAATGTGGGTCTGGCAATTCTGTCCGTCTGTTTGTCTGTCTGTCCCGGCACCTATAGCCTAAACGAGTGGGCCGTTTAATGAAAATGGCCCTAAATATTGGGGTTATTTTTAATTTGTTTTAATATAAGAATTATGGGGTCGGGCCATTTCTGATAATGAAATTAGGTTCAAAAATTAAAAACAGAAAAAAGGCCCCAATAAATGTTAAATCACCCTAAAAATTCAAAATTTTATTGATTTCTGATTTGTTGTGTTTGTTTTTCATACGAGTTTTTGGTCCATTTTTCAATTAATTGCTTAGAAGTTTCAGGAATACTCCAAATTCAACCCAGTAGCGCAATCAAAGATGGCCTCATAACATTGCATGGCCACTCAATACATCAAACGTGTACAAGAATGTCACACTTGCCAACAACAAATCTATCGGACTATGCCATACCAGAGTTTTTCAGCCCTTGCTTTGCAATAATCATTTACGGAAAGAGTGTGTAAAGTTAGTCCCCCCTTTTTTGAAAATTTAATTTTTGAAAGTTGTGCTAGGTTGTGCTACGTTTGCGCCGGTTTGTGCCGTATTTTTTTTTTTTAAATATTCAAAAATGGAGGTTTAAGATCCAAAAACCGTTTTTGACCTAGCCCCCCCCCTTTTTCGACAATCGAGTTTTTGAAAATTGTGCTAGGTTGTGCTAGGTTTGTGCCGGTTTATGCCGTACTTTTTTTTCAAAAATATTCAAAAATGAGGGTCTTAGAGCAAAATAAAACATTTTTGACCTACCCCAATATTTTTTAAAAATCAACATTTTCGAAATTTTCAAAAATGTGCTAGGTTCTGCTTGACTTGATCTGAGCTGTGCTGTTACTTATTTTGTTTTTAAGAGCCAAAAAACTTTACCAAAAACTGCGAAGTTAGCCCAATTTTTTGAATATCAGTTTTATTTTACTTTTTCAGAATTTAAAAGTTGTTCTAATCATTGTTTTAAAAAATTAAAGTCGCATCTTTTGTATTTTGGAAGGTAGAGCATTTTAAAGTTTATTTTTAAAACTCAAATAACTCCCCACAATTTCGACTTTTCTCAAATTTTAATTTTGATTCTGAACAAGTGTTATTAAATACAACTTGTGAATAAAAAATTTAGTCCTTACAAGATTTAAGTCATGTTTTAAATTGAGTTTCAAAAAATGTTTATAATTTCTGAGAGCTCCAACCGCCCCCCTTTTTCCAAAATCGAAATTTTGAAAGTTGTGCCAAGTCAAACTCCCCAAAATCTCTAATATTTGAAAAATATAAAAAAATACGGAAGTAAACTGAAAAAAACCATTTTGCTTGAAATTATGACCAATTAAAAGCTCCCCTTTTCTGAAAATATATATAAAAAAACTGTCCCAAATACTTATACCTATAAACTATAAGGATTTCAAAGTTGTTTTGTTTTAAAATATTTAACCTACCCACAATTTGAAAAAAATGCACAACGTGCTCCCCTTTTCCCCAATAGTGAAAACAAAAACTTTTTCATTTAAAAGTCATACTAACCTAAAGGTTCCAAAATTTCACTCTGTAGAATTTAGGCAAAAAAAAACTAATTTTACGATATTAGATTGAATTTTTTGATTTATGTATAGGTACCTATTCCGAAAAAAATTTCTGATACACACCCTTTTCTCAAATGAAATTTAAAATTTTTAATTCAAGTAGAGAATTGCTTCAGCTCCATTCTTCCAAGGTTTTGACGAAAATATACGAATTTTTGCAGACTTTAAGTGATTAATCATTTCTTACGATCTTAGAATAAAAAAAAATTATTCCTGCTTTACAGTACAAAAAAAATCTTTAATAATTAATATGTTTGAATGAAAATTTGGAAGAAATGGATTTGCGTGATTACGCACTTGGCACAATTTTTAAATTTTCGTTTTGGGGAAAGGGGGGCTATGGGGGATATTTTTTGAAATTTAAAATAGTAAAAATAATTTTTATGAATTGAAAGCTTGGAAAAATGAAAAGGAACCCTAGCACATATTGACAAAAGTTTTTTACTAATCTAAAAGGGGGATTTAATAGATTTTTTTTTATTTCCTTCGTATAGGTAGGTGCAAAGTGTTTTTTTGGCATAAAATCTTCAATAATTAATATACTTGAATGAAACTTTGGCAGAAATGAATTCGCCTGATTACACACTTGGCACAACTTTTAAATTTTCGATTTGGGGAAAGGGGGGCTAGCACAAGTAAAGAACACCCTAGCACATTTTTAAACATTTCGAAACTGTTGATTTTGAGAAAAATATTGGGGCAGGTCAAAAATGTTTTTTTTGCTCTAAAACCTCATTTTTGAATATTTTTGAAAAATAACTACGGCTTGAACCGGCACAAACCTAGCAAAACCTAGCACAATTTTCAAAAATTTGATTTTCGCAATAGGGGGGGCTAGGTCAAAAACGAGTTTTTAGCTCTAAACCCCGATTTTTGAATATTTTTGAAAAAAAAATTACGACAAAAGCTGGAACAAACCTAGCACAACCTTGCACAACTTTCAAAAATTGAATTTTCAAAAAAGAGGGGGCTAACTTCACACACTCTGTACAATACCCTTTTCGCCCTAGAAGTCAGGCCTAAAAGAAGGGCGACTTCGCCCTCTATTATATGGGTACAACAAAAATACGAAGTATAGGAAAAATATTTTTGATTCAAATTAGCTTTTTATGGCCTTTAGTCCATGAAAAAATGGCGTTTCGTGCGGATGCTCACTTTGCACTCATCAGTTGACGACGAGTGAGCACCTTGTCAATACGCAAATTTCCCCTTGTTTCAGTTCAACTTACATAACTTTTTTGACAAAAAGCTAAAGTGAACTATATCCAAGAAGATTACGATTGCAATCATTAAGCTGGAAGTGTTTTTACCCGTGGCCTGGTTTGAGTTATATATAAAATGTTTTTGTTATAATACAAATTATATATACCTACATTGAAAAAATTAATAAATATAGAATAATAAATAAAAATAATTTCAACTAAGTAGAAGACTTAGCATTAAATTTAGTGGACTTGTTGAATTATTGATTAAAATTAGCTTTTTATGGCCTTTAGTCCATGAAAAAATGGCGTTTCGTGCGGATGCTCACTTTGCACTCATCAGTTGACGACGAGTAAGCACCTTGTCAATACGCAAATTTCCCCTTGTTTCAGTTCAACTTACATAACTTTTTTGACAAAAAGCTAAAGTGAATTATATCCAACAAGATTACGATTATGCCGAAGTTCTCGTTTCATCATCATCATCATCGGCCGACAACCGGGGTCCGGTCCTGGCCTCCTTCAACAAGTCTCTCCACCTATCCCGGTCTCGAGCCGACGCCATCCAGTTGCGCACCCCAAGGCTCCGGGCGTCCTGGTCTACGCCATCTCTCCAGCGCAAGCATGGTCTACCACGCTGTCGTCTGCCATAGAATGTACCACAAAGAACTTTCCGAGCAGGTTCCTCTTCGCTCAAGCGAAGTCTACCGAGCCTAATTTTTGTCACGATATCTGCTTCAAGGTAGATTGCGTACAATTCATGATTGTACCGTCTCCGGAATCGTCCTTCCTCACATATGGGGCCAACAATTCTCCTTAAGACTTTTCTCTCGAACGCGGCTAAGAGGTCAGAGTGCCTTTAGCTAAGCACCTAAGTCTCGGATCCATATGTGAGTACTGGCAGGACCATGGTCCTGTACAGCAGTAGTTTTGAAGTTATGGTGAGATTTCTGGATTTGAAGAGCTTTGACAGACTGTAGTAGGCTCTGTTGGATTTGAGAAGCCACCCGCGTATTTCTTCTTCTATATTGTTATCGGCTGCTACTATTGACCCAAGGTATTTAAAGGATTGCACCACTTCAAATTCGTGCTCCGCTACCTTGATTGTTTGACCAACTGTTTGACCACCATGTACTTTGTTTTACCTTCACTAATGTGCAGCCCCAGATTTTGTGCCGCCTGCTCGATCTGGATGAAGGAATCGTGTACAGATTGCTCGGTTCTTCCGATGATGTCGATGTCGTCTGCGTAAGCCAGTATCTGGCTGGACCTGTTGACGATGGTCCCTCTTGTTGCCGTGCCAGAGTCACGGATTGCTTTCTCCAACGCCAGGTTGAAGAGGAGGCAGGCCAAACCATCCCCTTGTCGGAGTCCATTAAAGATGTTGATTGGTCTGGATAGCAATCCGGCTATTTTTACTTGGCTTGTTACGTTGGTCATGGTCAACTTACATAGTCGTGTCAATTTATTTGGGATGCCGAATTCTCTCATGGCTTTGTAAAGTTCTACCCTGGCTCTGCTATCATAGGCGGCCTTAAAGTCTATAAACAGGTGGTATGTTGGGATGTTAAATTCTAGACATTTTTCCATCGCCTGCCTAAGGGTAAAGGTCTGATCAGTTGTTGATTTGCCTGGAATGAAACCACACTGATATTGTCCGATGATGGTTTTAGCGTATGGGGTTATCCGGTCTTGTAAGATTGTGATGTTACTTTTTTTGTTTTCCAGCTAAGGTAGTTCAGCGGTCGTCCAGGGTTGCTCAAAGAAAGCAAACGAAAACTTTGATGTTGTTCAGGGCTCAGCAACTATGTCTCCAATCCAGTAAAGCTCAACTTTAAATTTTAATTTTGTCAGCACGGAATAACTTTTCTGCCTCAGAAGAGTGTAAGAGGCACAAATCTTTAAATACATCTGCCCCGTAGGAGCACAATTGAATATAATATCTGCCCCTTTAAGAGCACAGGTGATATAAAAAAAAATTTCCCCAGAGGAACACAAATTAACCTTATTTGCCCTTAAAAAGAGCACAAATTTAATAAAAAAAACTGTCCCCAAAGGAACACAAATTAACCTTACTTGCCCTTAAAAAGAGCACAAATATAAATAAAAACTGTCCCCAAAGGAACACAAATTAACCTTACTTGCCCTTAAAAAGAGCACAAATATAAATAAAAAACTGTCCCCAAAGGAACACAAATAAATTCCACGGCAATTTCTTGCCTCAAAAGTTGCCTGTGGTATAGCGCACTACGCACCCAATACGGTCGGCGGTTTGAATGCTTAGGACTATTACGAGCTGGTTGAGAATCAACTTAGCTCTACGGTCGGAATCGAAGTGATTTTTTCAGTGAAATTCACTCCTACTCATAAACTTTTCTGGTGAAAGCTGGTGTGACTTATATTATTTAAAAAAGAATACACGTCACACAGCAAAAATGTACCCACTGCTGCCTCGCACTATTGTATTATTACCCATCCTCTAGTGCAATCGTTTTAGATGAAGCTGCCGTGGAGGTATACAATTAGCATGTGTTCGGTTGTGTGTCGCTCACTGGTTGCTTCATGCATTTCCTATGCTGTTGCTTGAAGGTAGGTATTGTATGTAGGTACATGGCAATGCATGGCATGTCTATGATGATAATAATATAATAGCATGTGTTCGGTTGTGTGTCGCTCACTGGTTGCTTCGTGCATTTCCTATGCTGTTGCTTGAAGGTAGGTATTGTATGTAGGTACAAGGCAATGCATGGCATGTCTATGGTGATAATAATATAAATACTCTTTCATGTAGGTAAAGTAGGTACATGGCGGTTACTTATGCTAAGTCTAAGGTTGTAATACACCCTGGTACGTATATAAAATTTAATGCATTTTATAGTGAAAATAAGACGGGTTCTGCATTAAATTAAGTAATAAGATGCGGATAATGGACCTATTTAATTAAAAGTATAACAGGTTAGGTCCCTTAGTAGACGGTTGTGCGGCGGTAGGGAAAATTATCATTATAGTTTAAGAGGAAATGTGTAACTTCGTTACATTCCCCCCTTTCTTCATAAGACGAGAACCCTCTCGTCATGTTTTTGGTATATATATTTTTTATATATTTTTTTTTGTATATATATTCTTTTTTTTTTTTTTTTTTAGTTAAATAATTAAAAATTAATTTATTTTTTTTTTTTTTATAATTATTTTTTTTTTTTTTTTTTTTTCTTTCAAATATTTATATTTTATTTGTACATATTCTATAAAAAAAAATAAATAAAGATTTAATTTATGGCGCGGTGGAAATAGGCTACAGCTCCGTGGCGGTGTCTCTACGGTAAAATGTCGACTTCCTTAATGTAAGGCCCAAACTTGAGGTTAGCTTTGGTGCGCCTCTTGTTTGGGCGTACGCAAATACGTCCCCATGGCCGTTGTATATAGAACTGGCCGCCCCGTTGATTGCTTCCCCGAATTACTATGCCTTCGAAAGGGTCAAAGGCGGGCGGCTGGCTGCCCATGTTGCTAGGTCCAGTGCTCGTGTATACCGGAATGGGGAAAGTAGCACAACTTGGGGTTGGTGTCATCGTCGGCTGCGTCGAAGTGACCGTCGACGTTCTGGGCTGGATGCATCTCTCGGGCGTGAATTAATGACGTACTGCGGCAAGGCAAGGTTGTTGCTGGTTTATCAGCTCCTTTCCCATCGGTTGGTTGCAGCGAACGGGCACTGACGGCTTTGGTGCGCCTGTCGGTGATTTCGGCGCAGAAGGCCCTGCTCCATGACAGGGTTTTAGAGTCGGAGTGGATGTAGACGGTCCTCGTGCTGGCGGTTTTAACGTCATCCAGTTGTTCATGGCCTCCTCGCGCTGGGCCCTGATCTTGGCCATATACTGCTCCATGGGTGGGGGTGGGAGTATTGGCTGAGCCAAATCACGATCGGCGGCAGGCGGTTTCACGTGGCTTATACGCTGACGCGGTTTTAGCGTGAAGCTCAGCTCGTCAGTGCGCCGGAGTGTTCCCGGTCTCATCGGTGCGGTGGGTTGTCGAGCGCAAGGATTCATCAACGCGGCTTGCGGATGGTGTCCTCCTCGTTGAGCAGCAGAGGTTTCGCTGGCGGAGGTGGTAGTGTCTTTAGTTGCTTTGGGCCTTGGCCCGCGCTTCAGTCCTGGTTTGGCGGCGGTAATTGGAGGAGCCATTCGCTCTGGTGCCATAAGCCGATGGAAGCGGGCGCTCGGTGCGCGGTCTTTATGTTGCCGAGGGCTAAGGTGCACAGCTGGGCGATTCCTAAGCGCATCCCCCGTTGGATGAAGGCTTTCCATGACGGTGTCTTTCTCAGGACGTCCCGACTGTTCAATAGACGGAGGAGGATTAGTCGGTTGTTCCATTGAAGGTCCATTGTTGTCGCTGGTGGGCTGCATCGCAATTATTAATTTATTTTCAGGAGTAATTTTATTAGTTATGTCCGGGGGTAGAGGTTTGTGTCTTACGGCGGCGGTCGGTTGCAGACTGATACTGATATTAATATTTTTACGGCGGTCAACTGTATTATTTATATTTTTATTTTTATTTTTACTTTTATTTATATTTTCAGGGAGCGGCGGTCTGTGTGTGACGGTGGTTGATTGCACACTGTGCTCATTAAAGACATTCTTAATGTCGTCGGATGCGTTGGTGTTAGTGACAAAGGCGATAATGGTTTTAGCTGGTTTGCTAATGCCATCGACGTTTGCACCATCTTGATTGTTCCTTTCAGATCCTAAGGACTTCCTACCGGTCACCGCTTGTCCGTTTATACAAATCTGGACGTTTGCTCGACTCATTAAGTCCATCCCAATAATGGCATCCTCCTCGAGAGCGGGCAGGTAGGTTACTTCTCCAGCTATCTCTGTACAACCCACAGAGAACGTAGCAGCGAAATGTTCTGTGGTCATGATGGGTTCAGCATTAGGTAAGTGAATAGGACGGCTCTGCTCACGCATAGGAAGTGCTAAGTCTAGAAGCTTTTGCCGAAGAGCATGAGCCACAAATGATTTTGTGCTTCCAGTGTCTACCAAAGCGTGGTATGTTTCCGTGCCTATATGAATGGGCATGAAATACCAAGGATCGTGGCCAGGCGGTACGGTTGCAACGGCTACCATATCTTTATGACAAAGGCAGTCCTTTGTCATCCTGCCATCTGTCCCACAAAAGGAACAGAATAGCCTAAATGGCCTGCGACAGGCTTCTTTCCATTCCAGCAATGGGTATCCCTGTCGTACGGAATCATTGATGGCGGGTTTCTTGGGCTTGGAAGAGGGGCTGGCACCTGAGTTGGACGCGAAGATTGCTCATCCCTCTTAATTGCTTCAAACTCCTCAGCCAAATATGCCAATTCGTCCAAGGTAGTGAAATCCCGTCTGCGAATGTAGTACCTATACTCTGGTCGCATGTTGTCGAAAATCCTATCGATATTATCGATGAAGGACATGCGAGGGTGTTGACGAAGCAGGTACTGAGCCGAGAGAATATAATCCTTTGCTTTCTCCCGGGGTCCTTGACGTTTCTTTAATATTTCTTCCTCTAGCTTGTGTAGGTAGCGGGCTGGTCGGAAGTGGCGAGTGAAGGCCTCTCTAAAACCTTCCCAGCAGACGAAGCTTTCACTTTTAATCCGCAGCCACTCCAAAGCACTGCCACGAAAGAGGTCAGGTAAGGTGCGCAACATATCATTAGGCGGTATGTTGTAGCAGTTAGTTAGCTCAGACAATCTTTCCAGAAATTCTAACGGGTTTCCCGAGGAATCGAACCTTAACCCCCACTTTCGGACTGTGTTCATCACCTCTGCCTTATAACTCAGGGTGAGCCGGTGTGACGGCGGCGGGTGCTCATGCCTGGGTTGGTTAAGAGAGGGTGATGTACTGGGCAAGTGAACAGGGTGGTTGATTTGGGAATTCGCTGGGCGGGGATTTCCGCTAAGTTTCTCCAAACTAGGGACCTGTAAAGTTGTCTGCGTATAACTGGTTGAGGTAGGGTCTTTAGAAGTTATCGGCACAGGCATGATAGGCACGATGACGGCAGGTTGCGTCTCAAGGGGCAGGGTGTCGTCTAGACGTTTTTCGACCAAACTTTCCCACTTGTTACACAGGTCGTGCGTTGATCCATTGTCCCTCAGCTTTTTGATGTGTTGGCTGAGTCGGTTACGAAGATCCTTCATGTTGCCTTCACTATCTAAACCTTTAGAGCGGAGTGCTTCTTGCAATTCTGTTTTTTTCATAGAGTATATAAAATTTAGATTCCTGAAGATATTATAAGTATCGGCAGCAGCTTGATCTTCAGAATCTGACATGTTGCGGCTGGTTGATGCGGTGACGTTTGATGAAGAACTGATATCAAGAATTTGCTGTCGAAAGTCGGTGGTACCTTTAGAAAATTCTAAAACGGTCGGCGGTAGGAGTTCGGTTGAACCCTCTAAAGGTCCCTGCTCGGGCGCCAAAATGTGGTGTTACTTTTTTGTTTTCCAGCTAAGGTAGTTCAGCGGTCGTCCAGGGTTGCTCAAAGAAAGCAAACGAAAACTTTGATGTTGTTCAGGGCTCAGCAACTATGTCTCCAATCCAGTAAAGCTCAACTTTAAATTTTAATTTTGTCAGCACGGAATAACTTTTCTGCCTAAGAAGAGTGTAAGAGGCACAAATCTTTAAATACATCTGCCCCGTAGGAGCACAATTGAATATAATCCCATTTAACATACTCTTGAGAGTTTCATTCTTCAAATTTGGAAAAACCACTCACAAGACTCTTATAAAACTCTTCATAACTACCAAAATAAAAATTAGTCTTTAAATAGTTTTGTCATAAGAATTTGTAAACCTGAATTCTCATAAAACTTTTTTAATTACACTTCAACTCTTTAATACTCTTACAATAGTTCTTCTACTAGTAGATATATACTTAAATTCTCTAAAGACTCTTATTACAATACTTGAACTTTACAGTCTCTTTATTCTTACAACAAAACTCTTCTAAGAAGTTCAGTTTTATCATAACCTTTTAAAAGATTCAAAGAATTTCATTTCTTGTGCCAAGAATCTAACAAGATCTTAAGTAGATAAGTTTTTAAAACAAGAGTCTTAAAAGAGGCGAAAAATCTTTAGTCTTAGAAGAAGATTTTAATAAGAAGATGATAAACTGAAACTGTCAGAGCAAATCAATTTCGATTGTTTTTTTTTTATTTTGTTTAGTTTTTCACTTTCACTTTTCACTTTTTGTTTTTTAATTAACAATTTCCAAATTACTGCCTTTACGGTAAGCACACATTTGATAATAAAGCACACACTGATAATTTTGTAACAAAACAGGCTTTAGGTGGGATTTGACATTTGTAGATTTAAGATATGTATTCTTAAGCCACTTCAAATAAGAGGCTTACTAGAATTCTTTTGACATTTGTGTAAAATTTCTCTCTATGAGTAAATTACTTGCTAGAGTAATTTTGACTTTTGAAGAATTTAATTCTTCTTAAATTCGTTTACTAGAGTAAGGGCACAAAATGTCTCTACCACGCAAAACAAGTTAAAATTGAAGTGATGTTAGATGGGATTACAATAGGAAATTTCATAAAACTAAAAATCCCGAAAAATCCTACTCATCAAATAATTAATGTTCTTTATAACAAATAACAAGAATAACTATATTGTCGTTTTTGGTATTAGCTTAAAGGGGTTTCTTTATAAATAATTCCACTTTAATTTAAATGTTGTAGTTATGTAGTTAATGATACGAAAATATAATGAGAACGGTATTTTTTTTGGGGCAACTTGTTTTGTTGTATTAATTTATAATTCAATAATTAAATAATTTTTTTTTGCTTTCGAGGCGTTTCATAAAAATCTCTATGGTTAAAATACCAACCATTTTTAACATCCGTTTACTTATAAAACCACCGTTAAAATATTTAGCTAATTACTGTGGGAAAATATGATGATAATTAGAAGAATACCTTTCCTAAAATCAAGAACAAATTTAAAATCCTTTATCACACTTTAACAATTACCTAGGTGGATCTTATATTGTTGTAAGCTCAGCCTTAAATGAATGTAAAGTACCCTGTCTATAATAGAAATTTAACTCAGAAACTAAGCGATTATTCGTGGTACTTTTGATTATATTTTTTGGGATAATTGGGTGGGTTTTTTGTTTTGGGAATTTCCCATTTACAAAATTGTCTAACAACACTGTTTTGCATTAAAAGATTTTACGCGCAATTCAGTTAAACAATTTCAACTCTTATTAAAGAATTTTAACTCTTTTAAAAAGTCTTTTGTTTTTAAAAGGCATTCACTTCAAGATAACGTTTCTTGGAATGTCAAAACGACTCTAGAAAATGTCTTTTATGAAGAGCTGTAGTGTTAGGCAACACGGCCATCAAATCATGCTTTCTTTCGTTTTTTAGGGTTACCAAAAACCGAGAAAATTATTTATATTCGTAAAAAAATTTAACAGCAAAATATATTTATAATGTGTACCTACGACGTAGGTATGTTACTTTTTTTTCTTCACTGGTACATGAACTTATATAAAGACAGAATAAAAACAATTTTGTGAAAAAAATATATTAACAAAAAAATAATAAAAAGCCGTAGAAAAACAAAAAAATTAAATAAAAATTAATAGATATATTTTTCATTAATTTATTTCATGATAATACTCAATTTTACTTAAGTAAACTTTTGTAAAATTGATTGTCATCATGCAATAAATTAATGAAAACCATTTTTTGAAACCCTAGAATATCTAGTTATTTTTATAATTTTGTCTTTATTATAAGAAAATATTTCAACAGCCATAGGATTTGAGTCGATATTAGTGCAGACATCTGTTTTTGAACTAATTAGAACAATACCTAATAAGATAAATGATAAAACATTAACGTCAAATTTTATGACAGGATTTGAACCACGCGAAAAATCAAGATTGCGATGACCGGATCATGGATTGGATTTTGGATTTTATGGTTAAATGAACTGTTACTTGTGTTTGTACCAGTAAATAACTTTTGAAAAAGATGAATAAGTTTCATTAAAAAAAATAAAGCAATAAGTGTTCCGAAAAATGGTAACCCTATTTGCATTAAAAAACATTTATAAAATAATTAAACTTTCAGCTTTCCAAAGGGCGCTTCATTTTTGTAGAGGCAAAACGGTATCTTAGCAGATAATATTTCAACCGCAATGAGAGTTTGGTTCACATAATGCGAAAAATAATAAATATAATACCTACCAATCAAGATTTTTATCAACCATATATTTGATGTGTCAAAAAAAAAAACCCTTTTAAAAATACTCTAATACAATCTTGTTATATATTTCTCAATAAATATATCTGTCATTCTCAACAATAATAAAAAATGTTAAAGATAGACAAAGAAGCGCATGTTGCTACTGTTTTTATTTTCTCACTTCTCTCTTTTGAGAGACTCTTAAAGTGAGAAATGCTTTCTCATAGCAAGAACTGGAAAGATCTTATGAGAATTTTCAAAGAGTAACATAAAACAGATTTTTACTCTTGCTGCTAGATCGAAAGTTTTCTTTTGAGAAATGTATTCTCGCTGAGAGAATAATAATTCTGGTATGAGATGAAACTAATTCTTGGCAATTGGGCCATTTAAGACTCAAAAGACTCTTTCAAGATTTTTATAGAATGCTATAAAAATGTTTTTTTAGAATATGAGCTCTTTGGATTAACTCTTTCAAGATTCTTGAAGATTCTTAAGAGAGGAAAACTGTTACTTGGGATATCTGCCCCTTTAAGAGCACAGGTGATATAAAAAAGAACTGTCCCCAGAGGAACACAAATTAACCTTATTTGCCCTTAAAAAGAGCACAAATATAAATAAAAAAAACTGTCCCCAAAGGAACACAAATTAACCTTACTTATGAATGATGTGTTGCTTGTCTCCATGTTTGCTTTATTATGTATTTTTATGTTTATTTTTTAAAATAAAAAATAATAAAAACGATTGTATTTTTATTTTTTAAAATTAAGAATTTATTTTTACTTTATGTTGCGAACAAATTTTTTTTTTTATATAAATATAAATAACTAGCGACGCGTTTCAGAACTCATGTTCCATCTTCGGGCTACTGTTTACTAAACTTTTGTTGTTTTTCTATTGTTCATCTTTCTGTCGTGTTGTTGTTGTTAGATTGCTATTGTTTTGAGTGTGGGAGCAGCTTTTTTGGAAAGCTTTCTTTTATTTCTTTTTGTTGTTTTTTGTGAATTTCAAAGCTGTGTCAAATAATATATTCTGTTTTATTGTTAATTTGTCATTTAGTATTCTGTCTTGTTCTATCTTGTTGGCTTTATATATTTCGAATTCTTCTAAGGTGTCTAGTGTTTTCCCTTTTTTGCATGTCTGTAATATTTTTAGGTTATGCTCAAAGCTTGTATAGTTATGATTATTTTCAATTAAGTGTATTCCATATGTTGATCTGGTGTTTGGTTTTGGTTTATGTTCCAAGAATCTTTCGTGAAAAGATCTTCCTGTTTGTCCTATATAATATTTGTTGCAATCGTCGCAAGTTATTTTGTAAACGCCAGTTGATGTTTTTTTGTTTTTTTTTTTTGCTCCTACACTCAAAACAATAGCAATCTAACAACAACAACATAACAGAAAGATGAACAATAGAAAAACAACAAAAGTTTAGTAAACAGTAGCCCGAAGATGGAACATGAGTTCTGAAACGCGTCGCTAGTTATTTATATTTATAAAAAAAAAAAATTTGTTCGCAACATAAAGTAAAAATAAATTGTTAATTTTTAAAAATAAAAATACAATCGTTTTTATTATTTTTTATTTTAAAAAATAAACATAAAAATACATAACCTTACTTGCCCTTAAAAAGAGCACAAATATAAATAAAAACTGTCCTCAAAGGAACACAAATTAACCTTACTTGCCCTTAAAAAGAGCACAAATATAAATAAAAAACTGTCCCCAAAGGAACACAAATAAATTCCACGGCAATTTCTTGCCTCAAAAGTTGCCTGTGGTATAGCGCACTACGCACCCAATACGGTCGGCGGTTTGAATGCTTAGGACTATTACGAGCTGGTTGAGAATCAACTTAGCTCTACGGTCGGAAGCGAAGTGATTTTTTCAGTGAAATTCACTCCTACTCATAATCTTTTCTGGTGAAAGCTGGTGTGACTTATATTATTTAAAAAAGAATACACGTCACACAGCAAAAATGTACCCACTGCTGCCTCGTACTATTGTATTATTACCCATCCTCTAGTGCAATCGTTTTAGACGAAGCTGCCGTGGAGGTATACAATTAGCATGTGTTCGGTTGTGTGTCGCTCACTGGTTGCTTCGTGCATTTCCTATGCTGTTGCTTGAAGGTAGGTATTGTATGTAGGTACATGGCAATGCATGGCATGTCTATGATGATAATAATATAATAGCATGTGTTCGGTTGTGTGTCGCTCACTGGTTGCTTCGTGCATTTCCTATGCTGTTGCTTGAAGGTAGGTATTGTATGTAGGTACAAGGCAATGCATGGCATGTCTATGGTGATAGTAATATAAATACTCTTTCATGTAGGTAAAGTAGGTACATGGCGGTTACTTATGCTAAGTCTAAGGTTGTAATACACCCTGGTAGGTATGTAAAATTTAATGCATTTTATAGTGAAAATACGACGGGTTCTGCATTAAATTAAGTAATAAGATGCGGATAATGGACCTATTTAATTAAAAGTATAACAGGTTAGGTCCCTTAGTAGATGGTTGTGCGGCGGTAGGGAAAATTATCATTATAGTTTAAGAGGAAATGTGTAACTTCGTTACAGGATAGAGGAGAGTATCTTATAGGCGGTACTCAACAACGTGATACCTCTATAGTTGCTGCACGTTGTGACATCTCCTTTCTTATGTATGGGGCATATTATACCTTTTCGCCAGTCTTCTGGCATTTCTTCATGCTCCCACATGTGCACTATAATATCATGAATTGCCTGACGTAGAGCTGGCCCACCGTGTTGAAATAATTCGGCTGGTATAATATCAGCTCCCAGGGCTTTGTTTTTCTTTAGCCGGTCTATAGCCTTCTCAACCTCTTCAATGCTTGGTGACGGCAACATAGGGTATTCGTCTTGAAGCAGTGAGTTGCCCATTTAGCAATTCATTAAAGTACACTTCCCATCGCTCCAGTATGCTTTGTGGATCGGTGATCAGATTTCCCTCTCCGTCCTTGCAGTATGTGCAGCGTGGTGTGTACTGCGTCGTGTTTCGGATGGATTGGTAGAACTTCCGCGCCTGGTGCGGACCTCGCTCTCGGCTTTTTTCTATTTCACAGATTAAGTTCTTCTCCCAGGCTGATTTTTTCTGTCTGTGAAGCCGTTTTTCTATTCTTCTGAGCTCTTTATATTCTTCTTCGCGTGCCCGCGTTCTATGAGATTGTTGCATTGCTCGGTGCGCAACATTCTTATGTTCAGTCGTTCCGATTTCTACGACTGCTGCCTAAGATGGAGTTGGCAGTACTAATGACAGTATTCTTAAGGCGTGTCCACTTCTCATCTAAGCCCAGCATACTGGCTCCAGGACTTACTCTCCCTAAATCAAGTGATTCTAGGGCGAGTCCTAACGCATTACCAAAGGTGTTACTGGCATTTTCATTGCGCAGGGCGGCCGTGTTGATTCGAACCTGATCGGCGGATGCAATACGTCTTCGCAAGGCAATCCGCCCTCGGAAGACCATACCAACAAGATAGTGATCCGAGTCGATATTTGCGCCTCGGTACGTTCGTACCGTCATCAAGTTCGAGTAGTGGCGACGGTCTATCAACACGTGGTCTATTTGGTTACGAGTGACTCCATCAGGTGATACCCAGGTGGCTTTGTAGATATCTTTTCGCGGGAACCTGGTACTCGCAACGACCATGTTTTTCGATGCTGCCAATTCTAAGACTCGTAGTCCATTGTCATTAGTGTTCTCATGCAAACTATGGGTGCCTGCGTAATGCCTGAATACCGGCTCCCGACCTATTTTAGCGTTCAAATCCCCAAGGATGATTTTTACGTCATACCTTGGACAGGCATTGAGGGTCCTCTCGACTTGTTCGTAGTAAGTCTCTTTTTCTTCGTCTGAGGACTCCTCCGTAGGTCCGTGAACGTTAATGAGGCTGATGTTCGTAAATTTGCCTCGCACGCAAAGGGTGCATAGCCTTTCGCTTATAGCGTTAAAGCCGATGATGGTAGACTTCATTTTTTCGCTGACTAGGAAGCCTACCCCGAGCACATGGTGTTTTGTATGACAGCTGTAGTATACGTCATATTCTTTCTTCTGTAAAACACCATTCCCTGTCCATCTGATTTCTTGAAGTGCTGTTATGTCAGCTTTATATTTTGACAGGGCATCAGCTAGCTGCTGAGCAGCTCGAGCTCTATAGAGCGATCGTACGTTCCATAAGAAAATTCGTAAATCGTTTTGCCGTTTTCGTTGCATAGGTTGTCGTCGTGAGATCAGTCCGTTTCCGAGGCTTGTTGTCGGTCTCGTAATTCTAAATTTTACGGAACAGGGAATTAACCTGTTGCCAACCTGAGGAACCAGCCTGATCATATTAGCCAAACCTTTTTTTAAAAGGCTTGTTACTAGCGGCCGCCGCGAAGAGGCTATGATCACACTTCCATCAGTCCCGAATAGTTACGGCACGTGCATGTTTTCGTATGCTACATGTTATTCCCCCTATTCGTCTGATGGCTAACCGCTCGTTTAGGTACATTAAAATTAACTAAAGAAAGCAAAATGGGGAAATCGATTTTATTATTAATAATATCTCTCACAAATATTTCATCAAAATATTTCCGACGTGATTCTAAAGTTTTGATGCCTAGTAATAAACAAACACCTTGAGCCCTAAGAGAGAATATCGATATTCCAATTGAAGATTCTGATAGCTATTCTAGTAAAACTTCTTTGGATTCTTTCGATTCTCACCGAACTATTCGCATAAAAAGGATTCCATACAATACAACAATATTCTTATATTGATCTGACATAACAGAAGTAAAGCGACCTCACAGTGAAAGGATCTGTAAAGTCCTTGGAATTTCTTGAGATAAAGCAAAGCATAAAGCCTCCTTTCGAAACAGCATAGCCAATATAACATGAGAACGTAAATTCGTAGTCAAATATTACACATAGATCCTTTTTTTCTTTTACCCTCAAAAGGGATAGTATCAATATCATACGAAAAATGAATCGGCGCAGTACGACGGGAAAATGTCATACTTTGCACGTTATTTTTGCATAAAGCAGATAATTTATTTAGATCATTCTGAAGATGAATGCAGTCCGACAAATTTTTTTTTATGTCTAAAAACAGTTTAATATCGTCTACATACATCAGACAGGAGCAATTTTTAAAATATTTTGGGATACCATTTATAAAAATAAGGAACAGAAAGGGTCCCAAATGGCTATCTTGCGGAAAGCCAGAGGTGACTTCTGAAGGATCCGAATGGATCTTGTGTAGTCGAACATACTGAACTCTACTTGTGGGTACGATTCAAACCATTTCAACAAACTGGAATGAAATCCTAAGTTTTTTAGTTTAGCAACTAATATTGTTTGGTCCTCTCTGTCAAAAGCTTTTGAAAAATCAGTATAAACAACATCGCAAACCCTGTTCAAGACCGCCTAATGTATACTTGCTAAAAACCGTAAGATTTGTTGTGGTAGATCTTCCATTTATAAAGCCGTGCTGCAATGGTGATATAACTTCTCTTAACAAGAAAATTATCTTTTTATAGAATTTTTTTTCCAAAAAGCAGAGGTATTGCTGATATTTTGCAGATAGGACGATAGTTTTCGCCCAAGTACCGTATGGAATTTGGAATACCTGTTGAATGTTTCTTATAATTAATGAATAACCAGAAATGTTTACTGTTTTTTTTTTTTTTTTTTTTTTTAACTTTGATACAGTACTTATTATGTACTGGTTATACTATAGAAATTTATTTAAAAAATCGAATTCCCTTTGTAGTCGAAGGTACATATAATAAAGTAGGCGATCATTATAAGTCCCGAAATAGTTTAAAAGCTTTTAACCATGTTGGTACGACACAAAATTGGTTAACATATATAATGATAACCAATTTTGTGTCGTACCAACAAGGTTTTGATAAAGATGTCGTAGGATATTAAGGAGTATACATGGTGATTGGTTTAAGGTGCACCAAAAAGATTGAGCGTCTAGATGGGGTAAAGACAAGAAAAAAATCGTAAGGGAGGGGGGGTCTATTTCCCCCCGTTTTGGCGGGAGGGGCAATTTTCTAAAAAATTGACTTAAATCAGAAAAACGCTCAAGCTTTTTGGTGCAACTTAAACCAATCACCCTGTATAAATCAATTGCTTTATTTATTAAATTTTTAAAAGTTGCAAATGCAATATCTGTGTTGAAATTATTGAAAACAGTCAATTCGATTTATAAAGTTAGAATTTTCATTAAAATTACATTTATTGAAATTGTATTTTAAATTTACATTAGGTGTTTGTTTTATATATTTAACAAATTCAAACTTTATACAAAGTGCTAAGTGATTATCAGAATTTTTTAAAGGAAGGGGAGTGGGGCTGTGGATTCGCACACTAAACTCAAAATACATGAAAACTAAGTCAAGAAAACGACTCAATTCGTTTGGATAACAATTTATTTGTTTGAGTCCGAACTCAGCTAGAAAAGGGATGATTATTTGCTTCATATGTAGTAGATCTACTTCATTTTTGAATGACTGTCGACCTGCTACGTAGCAACTTATATCTCCTTCGTTTGGATTGTTTGGATTTTTCTATTATTAAAGTGATATAAAATAAAAAATGATGAATATTCTTCCACTTTTTGCTTTTTTCATAGTCTCACGCAAATATAAATTGTTAGTTCCGAATAATTCGGGCTAAAACAAAAAAAGGTTGTTTCTACTCTATGGATTTACCAATAAATTTTACATATACGAAGTATACTGCCGCTAACTTCATAAAGGCTCTATCTGGAAAATTTTATTTTTTGAGTTTATGACATATTTACTGTCAGGGTATTGTTGTTATGATGTATTATTATTTTATATCATATACAAAAAATAAAACATAACTTGAGCTTAAAGACACATATTTTTTGGTATTTTTCACGTTCTTTATTGCGGTGGGCGCAACAGTTTTTTCTTCTTCATCTTCGAAAAGTGAAAATATTTAGTTAGGGCCTCTACGAAGTTAGTGGCAGTATAGTGTGTAGACGTATACAAAAGGTCTGCATGGCAAAACCTAATTTTTTGAGCTTCTTCATGTAATGACGAAAAACTATACCATACTTACTTTTCGTTCGAATAGTCAGATTTTACAATACAGTTTTGAACAACAGATATCGATATTGAAATATTTGTTCTTGGTTAAAGAATATAGAAACAGTCATTTCAATTTATCTTTCGCAAACTTGCTGGCCATTTCCACACTTAAGAAAGATTTGACCAAATCTGAAAGTTTGTTTTTAACTAATACTTTTGATACTTTTGCGATAAAAATGTAAGAAAAGTTTTGTTTATTCAATAATTTTGATATCACTACATTTTTCGCCAATCTACTTCGTTTTTTCGGGTCGTTTACTACATATCACTGCTTCAGCATTATCATTCCTGGCTAGAGTGTCAACAACCACACTCTCACACTCGCTGTTAACATTAAATGGAATTAAAAAAACTTTAATCTGGATCCAATATCCAGTTAACGTTTGGTAGATTAAAATCTCCCAAGATTATTACATGTTGATTTTCTTTCAGATTTTTTGGAATATGTGAACAATTTTCAATGTGTAATTTATACAATACAAAAGAGCTTTTTGGAGGAATATTACTTATAATTATATAAACGTCGTGCACATTATCGACGCCTACACGGATGATCATGTGGTCAACGTAGTGTGAAGAGTCAATGGCGGTAGTTGAGGAGGGCAAGTCTAAAAAACCAAAGTGGTGATAGATAGGACAAAAAAAAGGTGGAAGAAAAGTGGTAGAAAGAAATATTTTTTTTCATGTTAAAAAAATCATTTATTTATAACGAAAATCAATCAGCCCATTCAAATTAGTTTTTAAATAACATATTTTGTTCACAACCGAAAAAATTATTATTTTTTATAATTTAATTTGACAAATTAGCACAAAGCTACCACTAATAAAAAATAAATGTTTGTATTAGGTGTTGTAGAACCCAAGAACTTTTGCATTTTTGTTCTTAATATTAATAAGTTAATATTATCATTATTATTTAAAATGGAATAATCTAACGAAAAGACATCGACGTGACCCAATTAACGAAGTAAGAAACGAAACTCCGAAACAAAAGCGAAAATACACCACGATCCAGAACCATATAAACTATAAACCATCGCACAATAGAGCTCAGTCAAGGAGATGGATTGGAAATTGTAGCAATGGAATTTTTTTCAACTTTAATGTATATGGGTAAATTATGATTTCCAAAGCAACACAATGATAGAAAAGAAAAAATATTATTATTAGCAGCAAAAGGTAAAAGGTGGTAGATTTTGAGTTGATGGAGGTAGTAGAATTTTAAAAACAAAAAAAGTGGTAGAAATACCACTTAAGTGGTACAAGTCCCATCAGGAATGGCTAACAACACACGGTGCAGGGAACTAAGTCCACGGGAACCAAGTCCACCGAGGGATTAAGTTCCCACTTAGTGAGAACTAAGTTCACTTTGTTGAAGTGGACTTGGTTCCCATTCATGATGGGAATTAAATTCTAAGAAAACTGTGTGGCTTTAGTTCCCTTAGAATGTGAAACACCTTTCCACTTCCACCCAGAACAAGTTAAACAAGAAGTTCAGTATTTTGCTATTTTATTGATTTAATAAAAATATATTTTTGTATGGGAAAATGTACACCAGATTTAACTAGCAAAGTTGTCAAAATTTAAAAGATAAGGTATTAATGTTTTATATAGAATTATATATATAGATTAAGCTTACAAGATTTTGTAAGAGAATCATGTAATCAAAGATTCAAAGCAGTTCATTTTGAAATTAAGTTTACATGATTCTGAAAACAATAAAAGAAAAATCTTGGAACTAAGGTTCCATTTCTGGCGAGTTCATCGGCTTTGCAGTTTCCCAAAATGTCTCTGTGTCCCAGCACCCGGAAGAGGTGAATATTAAACTGTTCAGCCATCTCCGTGAGAGGCAGTTATTGAGTTTGTGGAAACAGCAACGAGTGATTTGGTTGGTTGTCTGAAAAGATGCGGATATCCGATGTGGATACCACGTTTTTCCTTAACCAGGATAATACCTCTTTTACCACCAGAATTTCCGCTTGGAACACGCTAAAATGGGCGGTGAGACGGAATGAGAGACTAAGATTTAGTTTATCTGAGTACACGCCACTACCCACCCCATATTCGGTTTTTGAGCCATCAGTATAGAAGTGAACTGATTCATCTCCTGAGAATTCCAAATCCTAACAATAGGATCTCGGTGGGATAATGACTTGGAAATTCCTGTCAAAAACTAATTAGGGAGTAGTTTAGTCGGTGTTAGATGAGTTTGATCCAAATGAATTCAGAATGATGGTGTGACCTATTGTTGGAAATTCCTGTAAAAAACAAATTGGGGAGTAGTGTAGTCGGTGTTCCATGACTTTGATCCAAATGAATTCAGAATGATGGTGTGACCTATTGTAATATTGGTCCATTGAGAGATAGCGTTAAGACGAGTAGCCTTGCTCGCTGCCATCAGCTCCACTGATACACATGCTGGCTGACCGTTGGACTTTACTTAGTTTATCACAGTACGTAACTTTATCTAAGGCAGTCCACCATACTGTCACCCCGTAAGTAGGTATAGGTCTAATGACCGCTGTGAAAAGCCAGTATGTGATATGTGGGGATAATCCCCATTTGTTCCCGATAGCTTTTTTGCAAGAAAATAGTGCTACTGTGGCTTTTCTTATCCTCTCTTCTATGTTGGCTTTCCAGTGTAGCTTTTTGTCTAGTATAATGCCTAGATATTTAGCTTCATTTGAGAAAGTTAGTGAAGTCCCATTAATTGATTGGGGAGTTAGTTGGGGGATTTTATATTTCTTTGTGAATAAGACAAGATCAGTTTTGGTCGGGCTTACACCCAGTCCGCATTTTCCTGCCTTTTCTAACAGTTTATTAAAAGCGTTTTTGCATTAGTTCAGTTAGAATTTGAGCGTGCTTTCCTGATACTGCAATGGCAACATCGTCAGCATGTGCTATAATTTTAAAACCCTCTCTTTGTACCCATACTTCACACAAAGTCTTATGCCTCTGTTAGTTTGAGGGCTATATTAAAATTCAGTTTAAAGTACGCAAAACAATACAAAGAAACGTTTTATACCTCTACTTGCCTTACCAATATAAAATGAAAAATCAAAATCAGAATATTCACTGACGAACTAATAAAATACTCTACGACCCTTTTTCAGGGAAAAACTTTATTCATACCGAATTGAGTGTTCTCTCCAAAGAATGTACTATACTCAAGAGGGCACACTTGGAGTGTACCCTCAGTTTTTATTAACACCACCCATTGCCTCTGCCAACTGGCCTATTTCCTGTACCTATTTATGTTGGAAAATAAAACTCTTAATATACAACTTGTAAAATATTTATCTTTAATGCAAGTTTTTAAAAGTAAGTAGTTAATATAAAGTTTTAATTAAAGTATATTAAAGAAGTTAATTTCAAATAATGATGTTACGTTAAGAAGGTGACGATAGCGACTGACTCAGTATAGATTTCAGTTAGTCAAACGCAATGTTAAAATCAATGTTAAATCGTACGATGTAGATTAAGAAAGGGATTAACTGGATATTATATTCTTCATCTGTAGTCAGAGGTGTCCAACCTTAGTGTCACGCCCAACATTAGGCCATCCTCTTTCAACCGTCCCGGCTTGATGACAAGTTCCAAGGCTTCATGAACTCGGCTACAGTTGTTGTTTGTCCTGGCCCTTCGCCATCTCCAATTCGCTCCACAGAATACCGGTCTCTCCCATCGGAGCTAATGACTTTGTAGGGACCTAAAAACAAAGATTTTAATTTGTTACCGGGCCCAAATTGAGTCCGTTTTATAGCGACAAAATCATTAACCAAAAACTGATTTGCTTTTTTCCTCCTCAGGTTGTAAGTTTTTTTCATCTCATCTTGCACTTTACCTATTTGAGCTTTAGCACTTGTTCTAACTTCCTGCCTGTATTTCTCGAACTCAGCCACTATTTCCATATGAAGATCCTCCAACAGCTTTATATCTTCTTTTTGTCGCATTTTTACTCCAACTAACACTTCGAATGGTGACGTGTTAATGGATCTTTGGAAAGTCGAATTCAGAACTCGTTGCACCTTTTCGACGTGCTTGTACCAGTAGTCAGCATTATCTTTTGAAAGTTTCTTCAGCATAGGGATGACAATTTGATGCACCCTTTCGACTTGTCCATTCGAGCGTGGTACGCCAGTAGTGATAAGGTGATGTTTAATGCCTTCGGAATCGCAAAATTCTTTAAACTCCTGTGAGGTGAATGCTGCTCCTCGACCCGTCACAATTGTATCAGGGTTTCCAAATACCGTCTGTTGAGCCTTTAATTTGTTTAAAACTTCCGCTGCGTTTGTTGTTTTCGTGGGATACAGCCAAACAAATTTTGAAAAGCCATCGATTACTGCAAATATGTATTTGTATTGTTTACTGGTAGCTGTCATTGGTCCCAAATGATCCACATGGTAGATTGACAGCGGTGCATCTCCCTTATCAGCTGGGTTCAAGAAACCCTCCTTTTTACCTCGCTTCCGCTCTGAAAGAATACACGGAACACAAGAATTGATGCAACGTATAATTTTATCATGTAAATTTTTTATATAAAATTCTCTGTTAATGATATCTTCTACTTTTTTTGAGCCAATGTGCCCATTCTCATGAACGCTTCGAATAATTTCTGATTTTAAATCTTCAGGAACGACCAACAAATCCTCTCCTCTGACCTGCTTATACAAAACGTCACTTTTAAGAACATACCCATCGTAATCCGACTGCGACCGAAGCACAGTTTTAATCGCCCTTATTGTTTCATCAGAATTCTGGGACTCTTTAAGAACTTTAGTCAGCGTCGTTTCAGCATACATCACCGGGTTTCTAGAAAGCGCATCAACGTGTTTCATTCTATCTCCACTCCGATGTTCTACAACGTAGTCAAAATCCTCGAGAAACATTGCCCATCGGGCAACTTTTGGTGAAATTTCCTTCTTCTTTAGAGTTTTTGTGAACGCCTCACAGTCTGTCACCAACTTAAACTTCGTTCCAAGCAAATAGACCCTTAACTTGGTCACCGCATAGATAACAGCCACAATTTCAAGTTCGAAGCTGCAGTAGTTTCTCTCGATAGGTGAAGTTTTCTTGCTCATGAAGTGAACAGGATGCAAACATTCTTCATGTGGTTTCCTCTGCAACAAGATCGCTCCAAAACCGTCAATGCATGCATCTGTGTGCAGTTCAATCACTGAATTTTGATCAAAGATTCGTAATATTGGATTAGATGAGAGTAGTCCTTTTAGTTGGTCCATCGCTAGACGTTGCTCATTCTCAAAATAGAATGTTGAATTTTTTCGGAGCATATCTGGTTTAGCAATCAATGAATATTTTGGTATAAATTTTCTAAAAAATCCACTAAGTCCTAAAAAACTTTGGATTTGCCTGATATTAGTTGGTTCTGGAAATTTTTGAACAGCTAAAACCTTACTGGGAGAAGGTTGGATCTTACCATCTTCTATTACATGTCCAAGAAGTTCGACACGGCGTTTCAAAAAGCAACATTTTTTCCAGTTTATCTCCAGTCCGTTCTCTTCTGCCGTCTGTAAAACTAATTTCAAGTTTCACATAGCCTCTGCTCTATCCTGACCTTTGATCACAAAATCGTCCACGAAAATAACCACAATTTTCATTGCCAACAGTTTCTTGAAAACATTTTTTATGAAACGCTTGAAAGTTGCCGGTAAAATGCACAAACCAAATGGTGTTCGCAAAAGTTCGTATAAATCGCTGGCGGTAGCAAAAGCTGTATATTTTCTCGAATCCTTTGCAACAGGAACATGAAAGAATCCATTGCGAAGATCCAGTGTTGAAAATATCGATGAGTCTGCACATTGATCCAGCTGCTCTTCAACTAAATCCATAGGAAAACGATCCTTTAGGATTTTTTTGTTAAGCCGCCTGTAGTCAATACAGACGCGCATGCTACCGTCTTTTTTTTTACCATCACCACGGGACTATTATATTCGGAAGTACTAGGAGCAATAATACCATTAGCAAGCCATTCATTTACCTGTTTTTCCAACTTGGTTGACTCTTTCGGTGCCAACCTTCGTGGTCTTGAATAAACTGGGATTTCATCGGTAAGTATGATTTTGGTTTCTATCGGTGTCTCTATATTTCTTTTTGGTTTGTAGTTCCTAATAATTTTAGTAATTTCAGCTCTCTCAGATACACTCAGTTTTCCGTCCAGTTCCATTTCATCGACATAGGTTATGATCATGATTTCATGTGTCACGTTGTCTATCGCATTTTCATTTTTGTTGGTCCACCTCGAAATTCGTACTCCTTCAGGGCTTACTTGTAAGACAGCGTTTTCAAGAAGTTCTTGTCCAACAATAATTTTGACTTGGGACAATCTATCTGGAATGACATAAAACTTCGAAAAAAATGTGTGAGAATCGATCTGGATTTGTATCTCTATGAACCCTAGTGGAACTATTTCTTTCCCGCCAAGACCAATAAGAGTTTTACACGTTGCCTTTAGTTGTGGTTCTTCTAAAATGAGATAAATTTCATTGGTTAAGATATTTAGGGAACTACCTGTGTCAATTAAGGCTTCGAAGCTCTTACCATTTATAAAAACAGTTTTATGACAATTGTTTTTATCACGAACAGCACTGGTATAACTTTGTTGTTCCTTTCCATTTAGTTGCTTGTTTTCCATTGTATTGCCTTCATTTTTAGCCACACATTTAGATGCAAAATGTCCTCTAACCCCACATTTCCAGCATCTGCCGCGTGGTCGACCATCCTTTCCATCCTCCAATTTTTTGTCTGATGTGCTGTTGATATTTGACGAGCAGCTTGCTCCACTCCAAAATGCCTGCCATCTCCTCATTTTCCTTCTGCGTACTTTTTTCCTGTTTATGAGTATCAGTTTCCTCTGTCTTATTATCCCCTTGTTCTACATTAACCGCTCCGCCCTCACCATCACCATTCTCATCAGATTTTTTGCTCTCGTTCTCAGATTCATCCGCATCTTCGTCGTTCGCTATTCCACCAAGCAAATGCCTCCTCAGCTTTTTCAATAAAGCTGGTCGTATTCCTCTCGAACATAGGTTATAGCTCTCTAAAAGGCATCGAAGATCTTCAATTGTAAGTTTTTCGGCCTTGCTTAGAATTTTATCTGCAGCTTCCATATTGTATATTCAATTTCGCAGCAATATAAACACCGAAATTCCAATCGTATAAGATGTGACAACCAGAAACCTGCAACAACAACACTCCAGCAACTGCCGCTCCCACAACAACTTAAGATGCTACCCCGTTAACCAAAAAAAAGAGAGAAATTTATGATTAATTAATTTGCGTGATGTGTATCGCCACCTCTTAACTTTTAAATTCAAAATAGGTTGAGCCCCCGGCACAAGTACGATAACTTTGGCGCCAAGAATTGACAACTGTTTTTTATAGAACAGATCAATACAAGCATTTTTTACTATAGGTGGGGGGGGTCTATCTCCCTCCGTTTGGGCGGGAGGGGCAATTTTATAAAAACAGTGCTAAAAATTTAAAACAAATATTAAAAAATAACGGTAATACTTACAACTAAGTTTTATAACTTTTTTTTTAAAGCCAATACTTTTTTCTATTAGATGTTTTTTAAATCAAGTGAAACCTATGCATAGTCTTTGAAAAAGCGGACTTTAAACTCAAAAATTGCGAAAAAAAAGGTAAAAAAAAACTTTGAAGTGTGATTTTTCAAAACTGTAAAACAAAATACTACTTTTTTTATAAAATTCGTTGCTCATATTAATTTTAAATCATAAACTGAAAACAAAATGATTTTATGTTTTCTAATTTTTGAGAAAATGGAAATTTACTAAAGCATATAAACAGTGAGGTATGTAAGGGGGGGCATGCTGCCCCCCTGCAACCCCCCTGCTTGGACACACTATAGGATTTGGGGTGGGTGCGAGGTGGGGTGGGTGCGAGGTTGGGTGTATGCAAAGTTTCTGTTGCATTTAAAGATGCCCAAGCATCATTACAAAAACGAACCTACGTACAACATTCACCGTATACCAAAAAAAAAAGAAAACTTATAAGAAAGTAGTTTTAGTAATTTTCCATTTTCTCAAAAACCAGAAAACATAAAATCATTTTGTTTTCAGTTTATGATTTAAAATTAATATGAGCAACGAATTTTGTAAAAAAAAGTGGTATTTTGTATTACAGTTTTGAAAAATCACACTTCAAAGTTTTTTTTTACATTTTTTTCGCAATTTTTGAGTTTAAAGTCCGTTTTTTCAAAGACAATGCATAGGTTTCACTTGATTTAAAAATCATCTAATAGAAAAAAGTATTGGCTTTAAAAAAAGATATAAAACTTAGTTGTTAGTATTACCGTTATTTTTTAATATTTGTTTTAAATTTTTAGCACTGTTTTTATAAAATTGCCCCTCCCGCCCAGAATGAAACTGAAATTTAACGTGGATACACTATCTATTAAGACTTAACTCCACGGTGGCGCTCCACTGCGAGTTAAATCAAACGTTAACCAGCGTCCTGAAATATAATTACCGAAGTAGATTATAAAGCAGTAACAAATTGAGAACATGTAGGTATGTGCACACTCCTTGTTAAGAAGCGAGACCGATCTACATCTCTTGCACCGAGGTGCCAAATGTTTCCGCTATGGATAACCACAACCAGCACGAAGCTCCCCGAAAGGGCCAGCCCAACTGTTAGGGTAGAGAATGATCATGATTAAATTCCACAAGGGACATTCCTCTCGAACAAACTCTAGGGCCCCCTAACACCCGTGCTAAGTTTATTGTACGTCAAACCTAAAACGTCGTGTAGTTGGGGAAATACTCCCAACTGTAACACTTTGACATTCTGACTTTACCTACAAAGTCACAGGGATTGCCTACCCTGGAGATGTGCCAAGTATGTCTTGAACTGGAACCAACTTAAGTTCCACATCTCAACTTCGTTCAATTCTACTTGACTTACTCAAGTTTTTTGACGGTAGTAACGCTCGTTACCCAGTTTATGTTCTGGGATAGAGTAGTTATCTACCGCCTTTTCGGGTGGCCTCCTTGAGTTACAAAGACCACCCTGCTTATTTGCTACTTTCACAATGGCACTAGCTCAGTGCAAAACCAACAAAACACTCATGTTATGAAAGTTCCCTTTCAAACGTTTAAATGAGTAATCGTCAAGGACACTTTCGTGATTCCCCTGCCCTAACTACTTTTGCTTGATGTAGGGCCGTTACCCAGTTAATCCTGGGATAGGTTACCTATTGAACACGGACATTACTCTGAAGATGTTTATAAATAAACATTCAGGTATGCTCTGGTTCTTCACCACCAAACTTGAGGGTGAACGTCCTAGGGTGTGCCGTTCACCCGGACTGCTGTTAGTTCACTGATCAAGACATCTTAGATGCCGTAGAATAATGAACAGTTTAAGCCCTACCACCACGACAAGGTCGCAATCCATCGGTAGAGGCCCCTCCCGCCCAAACGGAGGGAGATAGAGCCCCCTCACATATAGTAAAAAATGCTTGTATTGAACTGTTCTACAAAAAACCGTTATCAATTCTTGGCGCCAAAGTTATCGTACTCTCCCCGAGCCCCCAATAATGTTGGAAAATAAAACTCTTAATATACAACTTGTAAAATATTTATCTTTAATGCAAGTTTTTAAAAGTAAGTAGTTAATATAAAGTTTTAATTAAAGTATATTAAAGAAGTTAATTTCAAATAATGATGTTACGTTAAGAAGGTGACGATAGCGACTGATTCAGTATAGATTTCAGTTAGTCAAACGCAATGTTAAAATCAATGTTAAATCGTACGATGTAGATTAAGAAAGGGATTAACTGGATATTATATTCTTCATCTTTAGTTAGAGGTGTCCAACCTTAGTGTCACGCCCAACATTTATACAGTGCTGTAAAAAACATTACGGATTTTTGGTCAAATTCATTAATTGCTCTTTTATTAGAGAAAAATAAAACAAAAATGTATTTTTATATTTTTTCTCCAATGTTTATCAAACAATCAAATCAATTTAAATAAAAATCCAACAATTCAAAAAAAAAAATTATTTAAATTAAACGTTAATTCAGAGTTCTGCCCGTGTAAAACTAACCGGGTTTATTGTTCTAATATTAAAATTTAATATTTTGTCCAGTAGCTAACCATTATTTTTGATTACAACTTGACATCGACGATGCATCGACTCAATCAAATTTAAATAAATGGAACTTGGAATAGTCTCCCACTCATTCTGCGAAACTGCTAAAAGAGCAGTTGTTGAGGTGTGTGTTTTCTTCCCAACCCGCCTCTTTGAAATGTCCCACAGGTCTTCAATGGGTCTTGAATCAGGTGATTGAGACGGCCGCTCGATAACGCAAATATTTTTCTTTCAAACTACTGTTTTAACAGCTTTGAAGAATGTTTGGGGTCATTGTCCTACTGGAAGACCAACGCACAGGCGTCTCTTCCTCAGTGTATGGTAGCATTATTGTCTCCAAAATATCTCAAAATATTGAGAATGGTTCATTATTTCAGAAATTTGGTGTAAAAAGCCACAGCCTGCAGCTAAAAATTTGCTGGTCCTAAACGTGTCCCTCAAGTGGCTTACTGTTCTTCCACCATATGAGTAAAACAAGTTGAATTTCTTTCATCACTGAAAAGCATACTGAACCTAATTAAATGTTTTACTTTGTAACGGATTAACCGAGGTGTTGTCGGCTAAAGGATACTCCATCGGGATGTTTCATAATCTCCTCTCTTCATGAAGAGGTGCTAAAACCCTTTGATCAAAAAAAAACAACAAAGCACATAGTTGAAACATTCAAAATCTGAGAATCCTTAAAACCTCTCCTTTTTTTATAACCACCATTACAACCTTACGTTTAGAGGTACCTAAGGCTGATCCTGGCAGCAGAAAGGAAAGGGTGTTCAGTCTACGATAGTTTGGCATACTTGCATATGGCACAACCTAGCTCGTCGGGGCTATTGTAGCGCTGAACGGTGTTACGTATTAACATGCCAAGATAAATTTACAAAAAAAAAAGAGTCGGGATCAAAATAGAAGAGCCCGAATTCGTCCTGAAAGGTTCACACATTTTGAAAGAGTTTCAAGTGAGGAGAGAGTTAGATGGTGTTGTATCTCGGAGATATTAACCCGCCCAAGCATCGCACTGGATGCTACCTTGGCTGTCATGTCCTCAAAATTAATGAGAACCCCTAACTATAGAAGCTGGATCAAGATGGATCAAGAAAAAAAGATTCCATCATCGTCACTGTACTAACCCCAAAGAAAAATCTTCAAAACTTCTTCATGGATAACAAAAACCTCAAAGCCTGGAATGGCTCCATCTTCATACTATTTGTAAGTCTTTACTTAAAGACACTTAAATCTTTATCTGCTGAATGTAGGATCTTCCACTTTATCATGCTGGTTAGGTTTTCTCGCATTGGTTACATCCACCATTGACGTCAATTAGTTTACGTACATATTTCGAGGTGCCTGAAAATTCTGAGTGAATCCAAAACTTCCCAAAATCATAATAGAAAATACTTCGAAATGAGAAAACAATCTAAATATAATTTTAACAGGGTCTTTCTGTTTATAGATATTTATTGCGAAATTCATAAATCCTAGCAAAATATTGATTCTTAATAAGTCTCGAAATTCAAAAACTTAAATTAATAAGAAAGCACTATCAAAATCTTTTATTTATATAAATATTATTATTTATATCGGCCTTCTTTACGCTACTTTATTTTTATCTACAAGGATTTTCAAAATACAAAAAAAATTAACTGCCAAAAATTGACGACCGAAAACACTATATGTATATATGTATACATATATGTAAACATAATAAGCTATGGTATAATAGGGTACCTATAAAAATTTGTTATAATTTGTTATCTAGGGGTTTGCCAAATTTAAGAAAACAATAATAAAAAAACTAAAAAAGCTTTTAACTCATGAAAAGAAATATAAATTTTAAACTATGTATATTTTATAATGAAATTATTAAATAGATACTATTATACCAATGTATGTCTTTGGTAATTACGTTATAGTTAAACACGGAAATTTTTATCTTTAATTAAAATTTTAAATAGCTACATACATTAGATTTATATATTACTATAGTAAAGATTAATTTTTTTTTGAAGGTGTTTATATTTTCTTTAATTTTCTTCAAAATTCAACTCGCGATTTTAAAAGTATTGTATGATAAATTCCAATACAAATTTAATGGTGTTTGTTTATACCCGAACCGATTTAGTAGATTCACCAACCAATATAAAGCTAATTCTACATTCGCTTCGATTTTATTTAAAATATCATCGCATATCAGCTATTTAATCAATAAAATGTAATATTGTAACTAAATGACTTACCAGAAAAACCAAATCTTTATTAAAGACTGTGACAAACTTCTTGAAGTGGTGCACCGCTCCCTGGGATATTTTGTACCATTCGTACCTGCTTAATATAACTAAATTTGATTTAAAGATTAAAAACTTGATAACGATTCAAATCATTTCGAATTTTTTTGAATATTTTTTTTTTTGTTGCAATTAGTTACGAGACCAACGAGTTGAATCTTCGGAAATGGTTAATAATTTTAAGGTTGAATGTAACTATAATTTTTTTTGCTTTTTTAATGATTACACTGGGATAAATATGAATAAAAAAAATGCAAGATATAAAACTTAGTTGTAAGTATTACCGTTATTTTTTAATATTTGTTTTAAATTTTTAGCACTGTTTTTATAAAATTGCCCCTCCCGCCCAAACGGAGGGAGATAGAGCCCCCTCACATATAGTAAAAAATGCTTGTATTGAACTGTTCTACAAAAAACCGTTATCAATTCTTGGCGCCAAAGTTATCGTACTCTCCCCGAGCCCCCAATAATGTTGGAAAATAAAACTCTTAATATAAAAGTAAGTATAAAAAAATAAAAACAATAAAAAGACTAAAAATAGTCGAATTAGATTTTATTAAAAAGTAAGTAGTTAATATAAAGTTTTAATTAAAGTATATTAAAGAAGTTAATTTCAAATAATGATGTTACGTTAAGAAGGTGACGATAGCGACTGACTCAGTATAGATTTCAGTTAGTCAAACGCAATGTTAAAATCAATGTTAAATCGTACGATGTAGATTAAGAAAGGGATTAACTGGATATTATATTCTTCATCTGTAGTCAGAGGTGTCCAACCTTAGTGTCACGCCCAACATTTATACAGTGCTGTAAAAAACATTACGGATTTTTGGTCAAATTCATTAATTGCTCTTTTATTAGAGAAAAATAAAACAAAAATGTATTTTTATATTTTTTTTCCAATGTTTATCAAACAATCAAATCAATTTAAATAAAAATCCAACAATTCAAAAAAAAAATTATTTAAATTAAACGTTAATTCAGAGTTCCGCCCGTGTAAAACTAACCGGGTTTATTGTTCTAATATTAAAATTTAATATTTTGTCCAGTAGCTAACCATTATTTTTGATTACAACTTGACATCGACGATGCATCGACTCAATCAAATTTACATAAATGGAACTTGGAATAGTCTCCCACTCATTCTGCGAAACTGCTAAAAGAGCAGTTGTTGAGGTGTGTGTTTTCTTCCCAACCCGCCTCTTTGAAATGTCCCACAGGTCTTCAATGGGTCTTGAATCAGGTGATTGAGACGGCCGCTCGATAACGCAAATATTTTTCTTTCAAACCACTGTTTTAACAGCTTTGAAGAATGTTTGGGGTCATTGTCCTACTGGAAGACCAACGCACAGGCGTCTCTTCCTCAGTGTATGGTAGCATTATTGTCTCCAAAATATCTCAAAATATTGAGAATGGTTCATTATTTCAGAAATTTGGTGTAAAAAGCCACAGCCTGCAGCTAAAAATTTGCTGGTCCTAAACGTGTCCCTCAAGTGGCTTACTGTTCTTCCACCATATGAGTAAAACAAGTTGAATTTCTTTCATCACTGAAAAGCATACTGAACCTAATTAAATGTTTTACTTTGTAACGGATTAACCGAGGTGTTGTCGGCTAAAGGATACTCCATCGGGATGTTTCATAATCTCCTCTCTTCATGAAGAGGTGCTAAAACCCTTTGATCAAAAAAAAAAACAACAAAGCACATAGTTGAAACATTCAAAATCTGAGAATCCTTAAAACCTCTCCTTTTTTTATAACCACCATTACAACCTTACGTTTAGAGGTACCTAAGGCTGATCCTGGCAGCAGAAAGGAAAGGGTGTTCAGTCTACGATAGTTTGGCATACTTGCATATGGCACAACCTAGCTCGTCGGGGCTATTGTAGCGCTGAACGGTGTTACGTATTAACATGCCAAGATAAATTTACAAAAAAAAAAGAGTCGGGATCAAAATAGAAGAGCCCGAATTCGTCCTGAAAGGTTCACACATTTTGAAAGAGTTTCAAGTGAGGAGAGAGTTAGATGGTGTTGTCTCTCGGAGGTATTAACCCGCCCACGCATCGCACTGGATGCTACCTTGGCTGTCATGTCCTCAAAATTAATGAGAACCCCTAACTATAGAAGCTGGATCAAGATGGATCAAGAAAAAAAGATTCCATCATCGTCACTGTACTAACCCCAAAGAAAAATCTTCAAAACTTCTTCATGGATAACAAAAACCTCAAAGCCTGGAATGGCTCCATCTTCATACTATTTGTAAGTCTTTACTTAAAGACACTTAAATCTTTATCTGCTGAATGTAGGATCTTCCACTTTATCATGCTGGTTAGGTTTTCTCGCATTGGTTACATCCACCATTGACGTCACTTAGTTTACGTACATATTTCGAGGTGCCTGAAAATTCTGAGTGAATCCAAAACTTCCCAAAATCATAATAGAAAATACTTCGAAATGAGAAAACAATCTTAATATATTTTTAACAGGGTCTTTCTGTTTATAGATATTTATTGCGAAATTCATAAATCCTAGCAAAATATTGATTCTTAATAAGTCTCGAAATTCAAAAACTTAAATTAATAAGAAAGCACTATCAAAATCTTTTATTTATATAAATGTTATTATTTATATCGGCCTTCTTTACGCTACTTTATTTTTATCTACAAGGATTTTCAAAATACAAAAAAAATTAACTGCCAAAAATTGACGACCGAAAACACTATATGTATGAATGTATACATATATGTAAACATAATAAGCTATGGTAGGGACTAAAAATAATAGGGTACCTATAAAAATTTTTTATAATTTGTTATCTAGGGGTTTGCCAAATTTAAGAAAACAATAATAAAAAAACTAAAAAAGCTTTTAACTCATAAAAAGAAATATAAATTTTAAACTATGTATATTTTATAATGAAATTATTAAATAGATACTATTATACCAATGTATGTCTTTGGTAATTACGTTATAGTTAAACACGGAAATTTTTATCTTTAATTAAAATTTTAAATAGCTACATACATTAGATTTAAATATTACTATAGTAAAGATTAATTTTTTTTTGAAGGTGTTTATATTTTCTTTAATTTTCTTCAAAATTCAACTCGCGATTTTAAAAGTATTGTATGATAAATTCCAATACAAATTTAATGGTGTTTGTTTATACCCGAACCGATTTAGTAGATTCACCAACCAATATAAAGCTAATTCTAAATTCGCTTCGATTTTATTTAAAATATCATCGCATATCAGCTATTTAATCAATAAAATGTAATATTGTAACTAAATGACTTACCAGAAAAACCAAATCTTTATTAAAGACTGTGACAAACTTCTTGAAGTGGTGCACCGCTCCCTGGGATATTTTGTACCATTCGTACCTGCTTAATATAACTAAATTTGATTTAAAGATTAAAAACTTGATAACGATTCAAATCATTTCGAATTTTTTTGAATATTTTTTTTTTTGTTGCAATTAGTTACGAGACCAACGAGTTGAATCTTCGGAAATGGTTAATAATTTTAAGGTTGAATGTAACTATATTTTTTTTTGCTTTTTTAATGATTACACTGAGATAAATATGAATAAAAAAAATGCAAGAAGACTGAGATATAGGTACAGATATAATGGTAGATAACTATATGATCATGATGATGGATGGTATATAATGATCGTGTGTGGATTTTAAAGTTGATAAATGTGTAGTAAGGATACTTTTGATTTGTAGATCAGGGGGCATCTGTTTTCGATTAAAAGCTGGATCAGTGATAAGATGAGGAATCGAACTTCGTTGATTAGGTGAATGTGGTGTTGTGGGAACTCGTTGCATGCAATTTTTTTTTCTTTTCTTATTTTTTTTTTTTTTGCAAATAGGTATGAGCGTACAGGAAACAGATTAATGTGGAGTCGAGTTCATAGGGACGTGTGGTTTTATAGGGTGCTCTTTTGTGGCTAGTTGCTCAAAATGTTTTTTTTTCCTTTTATTTCACAATTAGCATGTTTTTGCGGCCTTTACACGGATCTTGAGAGAAAGCGTGCAGATCGGAAGCTTAGATGGGTTTTGATTTAAAAACAAGAAGTCTATAGGCAACAATTTTGGGTGTGTTAATTAGCCGCGTGATTGTGCGATTTTCACTGCGATAAAAATGGGCAGATTCCACTAGATTTTTGCTGTTTATTGCGCGCACAAATGAATTGTCTTTTTACTCTCGTTCACGTGGATTAAGTCTTGTTTCTTTTTGTGAAGTGTATTCATACGTATTATAGCGACTGTTTTGTGTGCCGAATTTTATGGATTAGGGTTTTCCTTATAACTTAGTTTTTACTTTTTTTTTTAAACTTTTAACTTTTTTTTTTGAATAAAGAAAGAAAACTTAAAACAGATTTTTTTCTGGACAAGCAACGATTTTTTTTAAAGCCACGCCCACCTACGGATACTATGCAAAAGAGAGTGATTTTTCGCAAGCTGGCCTTTTTATAGCCCGTCGCCAGCCATCGGATAATGACGGAAATATAATGGAAGCTCATTACGAAGATGGCGCTGGGAATGATTTCGCCTGGCATTCTTTCTGGCCAAGTTTCTGACTAAAAAATTTGACACTTGAACTCAAATTTTTTTTTTAATTTAAAACGAACCCAAATTGTTAAAATTTCGACTTAAATCTACACTTGGACATTTTAGTCCTGGACATTGAAATAAAATTAATTTACAGTACAAAAGTAAAAGGTTTTTTTGTGAACATTCGAGTGGTGGAAAATGCTCCCTCTGCTTCCCCCCCTTGCAGATGCTCATGGGACGACAACTTGTCCTTAGCATTCTTGTCAAAGTCGGCTGTGTGTCGTCCAGTGTCCAATATGTGCTGGGCCAGAGCGGTCGATATGCGTTTGTTTTTGATGTCGACTTGATGCTCTGTCTGATCGATAGTAGGCGTTTCTTTGTTCCAATATAGATCACAACAACGGGGGATGCAATATGATCTATATTAGAACAACGAAACGCCTATTGTCGACCAGAATGACAGAGCATCAAGCCGACATCAGATACAAACGCATATCGACCGCTCTGGCCCAGAACATATTGGACACTGGACACACAGCTGACTTTGACAACGTACGAATCAAAGATTAAAAATATAAAGATGGGAAACAATGGCTGATAACGGCATTTGCTTACGAGCTCGAACTGTCATTTGACTGATTAATTACAAAAATGTGCGTTAAAAACTCACAATACTTAATCAGTCTACCGCAGTTTTCCCCTGTGGAGAATTAATTTGTCTGTTATTTTTAAAAATCGGCAGTTATTTAAAAAAAAAATGATACATTTCGTATGGTGCTTTCCGGATTGAAACTTTTAAACTGCGCTTTTACTGGGAGTCACGACTCACGACGGACAAGTCGACTCGAACCTGTCTTTCCGCTTTCTTGAAAAATGTTGTGAATATGTGTCGAAATTCACGGGCTCACTCATTCATATATTTAAGGTTTGTTATAAAATCAAGATCTCTATGAAACATATACAAATGCCTAAATATTGAAGATATTGCTCTACACGACGCAGTATATTGAGCAATTTATTGATGATTTAATAGGGCAAATTCATATTCGCACGTTGAAAACAAAAGTGTCACTAAACAAAAAACCTAGTTTTGAGATATGGCCATTTAAAGATTTGGACTTACTTCAATTGTCTATACCTCGCAGAAAAAATATTAAAATGGTGTGTTACTTTGCCACAATATAGTATATTTATCTTCTTATAAAATGGCATTTTAAGATTACAAAAAAAATCATGTGTATTTAGAAAAAAATTGCTTTTTGAAAAAGTTCGGTATAGTGGCACGTAATTATAAATAAAATGAAATTTTATTATTGTTAGAACGGCACTAAACAAAATATGACTGTTATAAACTAAATGTTTTTTACGGTTTGAATAAAAGAAAAATATTGAAAAATGGCTTTAAACCAAAAGTTTCTGTTAAATAATTGCACTGAACATAAAATCAATGTTTTTTTTAGGAGAAAACCGACGCTAAACGAATTATGACATTAATGAATTTACTTTTCAGTATCATAAAAACTCTTAGCTTAAAAATAAATCGACATTATGCAAAAAGTGTCATTTTATCCTTTAGCAATTGAGTGATTTACGTTAAACTTAAAAGTGGCACTAGCGACCTCCTGTGGAAAATAGAAGAAGTAAAAAAAACGAATATCTTCACAAAAGATGGGTGGTATATATCGGAACCTAGATGTCACTATAACTTAAAAGTGCTAAATTTTGTATAGTGCCACTTTTGTTTTCAACTTGCGATATGTTTGACAAGTTCTTTTTATACTATTGTATGGTGTTCTATAAGATGTTCTCCGTTCTATTTTTTTGTTTTACGATGCGTAAACTCACAATTTTGATTCCAACTTAAAGTGACAGCCACAACGAAGTTAACGAAACGCCATTTTTTAACGAAAGACCAGTGCCTAGAAAGCTCCAGAAGGCTCTGACTGTCAGTGTACTAGAAGATTCTAAAGCGGAGTGCTAAATGGTGCAGCCACTATAAATACGAGCGCACCATGCGGCAAGAAGTAAGTCTGAATTTGTAATTAGTCGTGTACAAGTCGGTAATTTGAAAGTGATAAAGTTTGAATTTAAAAATAAAGAAAGTAAAAAGGAAATAAAGAATGTTTTGAAATATTAAGAATTAAAAGTGAAAGACGTAAAGTGAGTTGTATTAAAACGGAAATAAGTTTTATTTAATAAAACAAACCTAGATAAAACCTAACATTGTTGTCAGAAGTGTAATTAAATAAAACTTTAGTGTAAAGTGATTGTGTAAAAATGGGTAAGCATCTGAAAGATTTAAACGCTGTTGAACTAAAAGCAGAATTAAACAAACGGGGCTTTCCTACTGCTGGCTGGAACAAAAAATTACCTCATTATTCGTCTGCAAGAAGCCATGAGACGACACGGCGAAAATCCAGACATTTCTGTCTTGGAAATCGAAATGGAAAAAGATCAAGTAAGTACCAACACAGACTTGTCCAATATGTTGGCTCTTCTTCTCGAACGTTTCGAAGAAACGAACAAACGAAACTTCTCGAACGTTTTGAAGATCAAAGAAACGAACAAACGAAACTTCTCGAACGTTTCGAAGATCAAAAAAACGAACAAACGAAACTTTTCGAAGATCAAAGAGAAGAACAAAAGAATGAACAAACGAAACTATCGAAGGCAAACTCACTACTTTAAAGAACAAGTTTGTTGTTGTAGATGAACGTGTTGAAGGAGTTGAAAAACATTTACTCAAAGCAGACACAAGTTTGCAGAAGGTTGAAGAAAAATTCGTAAAAGTTGAATATAAATTCAATTATTTGTCAAAAGAATTCGACAAGATTAGAAAATTGAAGCTGCGAGAAAGTTCTGATGAATATTACAAGAGAAAAAAAAAGCATCCTCCAACTTTTGATGGACAAACTTCTTGGTCAATCTATAAAAGACAATTCGAAGCAGCAGCAATGACAAACGGCTGGGACGATGAAGACAAGTTTGTTGCACTTTACACTCTTAGAGGACCTGCTGCTGAGTTACTGCAAACAATACCACCAGAGATGCATGGCAACTTTAGTGCACTTTCACAAGCCCTTAAAAAACACTTTGGAGATAGCCATATGCAAGAAGTCTTTAGACTTCAACTAAAAACCAGAGTTCAGAAACGGGGGGAAACTCTTCAGCACCTTCAAGCAGACATCGAACGCCTAGCTCGCTTGGCATATCCAACTGCGGGCGAAGAAATCATAAACAAATTCGCCGCGGAAGCCTTTGTTCGTGCTTTGTCTGACATTAATCTCCAGAGAGCAGTACGAACAGCTGGAAAACGAACACTTCCAGAAGCATTAGCTTTCTCCTTGACTATAAAAGCTGCTTTACAGGCTTCACTAGGAGTACATCGGGGAAGAGAAGTTGCTATAAAAGAATGCTCTTGCCAAAGAATGGCATTCCAGAACAACCGTCAAGATGGAAAAAGACTGGGATTGCAACAAGACCGGATATTTTCAGCGTAAGTGCCGAATGCCACCAAGAAGAAACGCATGTCAACATTGCGGAAGCAGAAATAATACATCAGATGAGACTACAAAACAAGACCAACGCCCCACCTCGTAAGAACCAACTTCGAGGGGCAGAAGCTGGTTTCTGGTATCTATGGCCCCAAAAACATCATGCAAGTCTCGCAGACTAAACGAAACAATAAAAGTCTAACTGTGGAAGCAGCTCTTAACAACAAGCAATGTGTGGTTACTATCGACACCGGTGCCACCGCTTCCATTGTACAAAGAGATTTGCTCAAGATGGCATGGCTACACAACACCAACAGCTATTGTTTGAAGACTGCAACAGGAGAAGCAGCAAGAGTATACGGAGAAGTCCGTCTTCGGATCCGCTTGGCAGAACTAGAGTTTTTGAACATCCATTTCTAGTGGCAGATAGCTGTATGCGATGAGTGCATTATTGGAATCGAGTTATTGAAAAAGCATGAAATAATTCTTGACATTGGTGACCAAGTTCTTAAATACCAAAATATAGAGTTTCCAATAGTTTATGGCAATCAAAACTCATCATCGATAAGAGCAATCATCGATGAAGATATGTGTCTACCTCCTTTGTCAGAAGTCTTTGTTTGGACAAACACCAAAGATGATTCTGGGAGCCATCGATACCTTATGGTGGAACCAGACTCTGAGCAAAGCTCCCAAAATTACATCGTGGGAAAGACGCTGGTGGCACCTCAAAATAACATGGTGCCCATACGAATACTAAACATCAAACCATTTGAGATCAAACTGAGAAAAGGAGAAGTTGTCGGTAAATGTGACCCTGTAGCGTCAATAACAAAGGTAACCGAAGAACATGTGGGAAACGATGTTTTGCATGATAAGATTTATCTTATTCATTTGTTTTAATTTTTTTTTCTCATTATCAAAATACCTACTTAAATATTTTTATTTGTAAAAAAATTGAAAAGGCACACAGTTTGAGAATATCAGGAAGATGTAATCATGATCTCCAACCTTAAGTTCATTCAATCTCTGTTCAATTTTAATTCAATTATTGTGGAAGGTATTGATGATCGTGTGGATGTGTGTCTACCATGGAGTATAGGAAGAAGACGGATCTCGATTGAGGAAGAGAGCCATTTTAGGACGACATGTTAGGTTCGTGCTCTTGATGCTCATCAATCATTGGTCTAAGTTAAAAGAGAAATCGATGTAAGAGTTCCTACTATAAAGCGAGAAAAAAAAGAACTTGAAAATTGTTGTTATAGTGACACAAATACATACTTCGTTCTTGAAAGTTGTTTTCATCATGAAAGTGTTTCCGGTACGTTTTCTGAGCCGATTTCAACAAAACAAATATTTTTTTGTCACATCTATTTTTTATAAATTCAAAAATAAATTTTGAGTTCAAGTGTCAAATTTTTAAGTCAAAAACTTGGCCAGAAACGATGCCCGGCGGAATCATTCCCAGCGCCATTTTCGTAATGAGCTTCCATTATATTTCCGTTATTATCCGATGGCTGGCGACGGGCTATAAAAAGGCCAGCTTTCGAAAAATCGTTCTGTTTTGCATAGTATCCGTCCGTGGGCGTGGTTTTAAAAAAATCGTTGATTATCACAAAAAAAGGTAGGTTTTAAGTTTCTTTCTTATTTTAAAAGTAAAAACCAAATTATATTTAGATATATGCCGTCGCTAAAAGTCTATAAATAGAAAAAAAAAAAGACAAAACTAAATTATGAAGAAAAACACACCCAAAATTGCTGCCCATAAACTTCTCGTACTTAAGACCCCACCAAGCTTCCAATCTGCACGTTTACCTCAAGATCCATGAAAACGCCGCAAAAACATGCTATTTGTGATAAAAAAAAACATTTTGAGCAACTAGCCACAAAAAAACACCCTATAAAACCATACGTCCCTATGAACTCGACTCCACATTAATCTGTTTGTCCATCACCATACGAAATCCTCTACGCTCATACCTATTTGCAAAAAAAAGAAAAGAAAAAAAATATTGCATGCAACGAATTCCCACAACATCACATTCACCTAATCAACGAAGTTCGATTCCTCATCTCATCACTGATCCAGCTTTTAATCGAAAACAGATGCCCTCTTGTGGTGTTTTTCAATACACATTCAACTGTTCAAAATAAACTGTAGAGTTATAAAAAAATATTTAATCACATATGCATTGATTTTTCATACAATAATTAATTTCTAGAATGTGTCATTCGTTAATAGTTTTTCTTAGTGTTATAGTTTCATATTAATAAATATAATTTTATGTTTTTAAAAGATGGCGTATTTATTATTCAAGATACAATAATTTGGCGACGAGTGAAGAAGTTCTTAAAGATTCAAGATTTCAACATTTAGCATTCAATACTTGAATTGCATTAGCTATCAATTTTCAAATTTTTCAAATTCAAAATGGATGCCACACAGCTTCAACAAATTCTGCAAGCTTTTTAAGATCAACAGGCAAAGATTACTCAACTGGTTGCACAATTGCAAGCGCCTTCAACTCATTCAAATATTCATCCATTTGAAAATTACGATGCTGAAAAAGAAAAATTTTCGAATTATCTAGAACGTTTCAAAAACTATTGCAACATGAAAAATGTTACAGACGAAGCTAAAAAAGCACAAATTTTATGCGTTTCTATTGGTTCATTGCACTACATTAACCTAGCTGCGTTTCTTGGTCAAGAAAAACCTGTCAAAAACTTAAAACTGCAGGATCTTATCGATAATTTCAAGAAGATGTTGATTCCGAAAAAAAATTTAGTAGTTTCTCAACATTATTTCCTTAACGTTTTTCAAAAAGAGGATCAGAATGTTGCTGATTTTTTTTCCTCGCTACAGATAAACATTGCCAATTGTGAATTCAGTGTTGTATGTCAGTGCATGAAAACTGTGTCCGTGTCTGAGATTTTTCTCCGCGCTCAGTTCATCCGTGGCCTAAGAGATGATTTGCAGTCAGACAAGACAACATTCGATGATATTCTTCTCAAAGCAACTGCTCTCGAAGCTTCAAGAATCGAAAGCAAAGAATTTAGACAAATTTCAAAAACTTTCAGTACAGATGTCAATAAAATGTCCACCTCAAGAAACAAGACACACATGAAGAGTCAATCAAGTTCAAGATCAAGGTTTCCTTCAAATAACACTCAGAAGTCATACGGTCGTTCCAGTTCAAAATCTCAAAACATCAATTACAAAGCCCTGGGAATAGAAAACTGTTGCTTAAGATGCGGACGAAACAATCACAAGGTTTCAAATTGCCGGACGGACAAATCTCAACTCAGGTGTAGCTCTTGCAAAAGAGACGGCCATGTTTCTAAGGTATGTCTTTCAACTCTTTTATCGCAAAATAAAAACTCTTACTCCAACCATCCGACAAATGCCATCAATGCCGAAGATTGTTCAAGTAATTCAACCGAACAATATGGACTATACAAGATTGAATCTATCGAAAATGAAATAGTAGATTTATTCGAAGTTAAAAACTGCGACAAGTATCTCATAGATGTGACACTAAACAATAAGACACAGAAGTTTGAAGTCGACTCAGGAGCAAAATACTCACTTCTAGCACAAACTGATTTTCGACGTCTTAATCTACACTTACCGTTGGACAAATCTCAAGTTTTGTTTCGATCGTACTCAGGCAATATTATCAATCCCTTGGGAAAATTATCCCTCAATGTTGCTTACGGGGGGAAAGAAATTATTGGTGAGTTACATATTGTTCCAGATGGCCATGATGCTCTACTAGGTAGACAATGGATAATAGGTCTAGGTATCGAGCTTAAGAAAATTGATTCTAATACGTCAAATTCGTCATCTGCTTTTCAAATTCAACACAACTGCTCAATCGATGATATTTTTAAACAATTTTCTTCCATTTTTGAAGAGAAGTTAGGTTGTGTTCCAAATTTTCAAGTCTCACTTCAACTCAGGGAAGGAACCAAACCAATTTTTACTCGAGAAAGAAATGTGCCATATGCTCTACAAGAACGAGTCGACAAAGAACTCAACTCTCTCGAAAAAGACGAAATTATCACGCTAGTTTCCGCAAGTGATTGGGGTTCCCCACTGGTGGTCATACCAAAACCCGATGGCGGAGTACGTCTATGTGTCGACTACAAGTGTGGTGTTAATGAACGCCTAGTACAAGCTAATCATCCAATAAGACGAATTGATGACGTTTTACACAGCCTCCGGAACTCTCGATATTTTTGCAAATTAGATCTGTACAAAGCCTACTTACATTTGAAAGTCGACGAAGAAAGTAGCCAAATTCAAACAATTTCAACACACTTATCGAATGAATCGCCTCAGTTTTGGTATAAAAACCGCACCATCAGATTTCAACAGAATACTATGTCAAATTCTTAAAGGACTTCAAGGCGTAGAAGCTTACTTCGACGACATAATTGTGCATGGTCCTTCACGCCATGAATGTCTTCAAAATCTTGTTGCATGTCTAAACAAGCTTAATAAATATGACCTGCACGTCAATAAGAAGAAATGTTCATTTTTATTGGAAAAGATTGAATATTTGGGACATGTAATAGAGTTCAACAAAATTTGCAAATCTCCAGAGAAAATACGCGCTATACAGGATATGCGTCCTCTTCGAATCCAGATGAAGTTCAACAATTTCTTGGAGTTGTTACATACTACTCTCGGTTCATTCCAGATTTTTCAAACAAAGTCTCATGCTCTTTGTTGTCTTCTTAAGAAAGGACAAAAATGCTTTTGGTCTTCAAAATGTGAATCAGCTTTCCTGAAATTGAAAACAGAACTATGCAGCGAACGAGTACTTATGCCATTCAATCCTAACTTACCAGTCGTACTAACTACAGATGCCAGTCCTTATGGAATAGCTGCTGTATTGAGTCACACTCTAAACGGACTTGAAAAACCGATTGCATACGCTTCCCGTTCTCTAACGAAATCCGAACAAAATTATAGCCAGTTAGATCGTGAAGCCCTTGCGATAATTTTTGGTGTCACTCATTTTTACAAATATCTTTTCGGTAGACATTTCCTACTTGTCACAGATAATCAACCCTTATCAAGAATTTTACATCCTCACAAAGCCTTACCCCAGATAACCTCAGCTCGACTTCTCAGATATGCTTCCTTTTTATCCGGGTTCAATTACTCTGTCAAATTCAAACCAGGCGAAGCGAACCAGAATGTTGACTGTTTGTCTCGTGCACCAGTTCAACATATTAAAATTTCAACTGACCAAATAATTGGTGATGAAGTAAACACTTTGTATGCTGAAACAATATTCCAAATTTCAAGCTAAGAAATCACAGCTCAAATCATCAAAGAAGAAACAGAAAAAGATGCTGAGCTTCAAAAAACTACAAATGACTTACAAAACAATTCAACAGATTCGGACTTAACACTCAAAGATGGTATTATTTTTCGAAAAGACAGAATACTTATTCCACAATCCCTGCGTTCAACAATTCTTTCGGAACTTCATGAAACTCACTTGGGTATCACTAAGATGAAACAACTTGCCCGACGATACGTATATTGGCATAATATTGATAAAGACATCGAGCGGTTAGTAAGAAATTGCGAAAACTGTGCAGTCAATAGATCAAATCCACCAAAAGCTCCAGTGCACCCGTGGGATCCGCCTCAAGACAACTGGGAACGAGTGCATATTGACATTATTTTCTTGTTTGCATAGATGCCAAATCAAAATGGGCCGAAATTAGGGTAACCAAAGACGTGCCCTCAAGTTTAAGTACCATTCAAAAGCTTTCAAATATATTCTCATTTCATGGATATCCTCAAGTAATGCTATCCGACAATGCTTCAATTTTCAAAAGTGAACAATTCTATTCTTTTTGTTCAAGTCACGGAATATTTCAAAAATTTATTGAACCTGAACATCCTGCAACAAACGGACTTGCCGAAAGAAATATTCAAACCCTCAAACATCGACTAAAAGCTCTCGCAAACGATAGGAATCCAATTCAAGACAAAATATATAACATACTTCTACGTTATCATGCCACACCTCTTTCATGTGGAAAATCACCTGCTGAACTTTACCTACATAGGAAACTCAGGATACGCATTGATGCTATTTTTCCATACCATCCGCAACCCTCTAAACTGGTATCTAAACCGTCACGTTTATTACAAGTGGGGGAGATGGTTCAAGTAAAAATTCTCAACAAATGGCAGTTTGGAGAAGTAAAAAAGAAACTTGGTAAGCGGCACTACCTTATTAATCTTGACATTGGACGTATAATCAAACGACACATCAACCAACTTCAATTTACACTGGTAAAAAAGAAATCCGTGTCATTTGGACCTACCCAGAGTTTCAATGTTCCAAGACCAAGCAAACCTTATCAGGTTCCTGACGGACCTATTCTTTCTCAACCCGTTCCTCAACCGAATTCAGTTCCATATACTGACAGTCATCAACCTTTAGCTCAACAAGAAATCAGAAGATCATTCAGGAACAGACGCCCTCCTGCCCGATTTCGTACTTGAGATGTATATCTTTTAATAAGTGGGGAAGACTGTGGTGTTTTTCAATACACATTCTGTAGGTCATATAGTTCATTAAGTAGGCGTTGTATTTATAATTCATTCAAATAGTTTTTATTTAATATATAATTAAACACTTAAAATTATTATTATTTTTTTATTATTTATTAGGTTTTATTTGCTTACTTGCATTTTAAGATACAATATCTTATAATCTAATACAAGTTTCAATATGAAATACTGTTATAAGCTACATTTATACAATACAAATTTAAAAATTCAAAAGCTTAAATTATTTTAAATTCTTCTTAATTTTAATAATATTTAATTATTACAATTACTTAGTTTATTGTTCCAAATTTATTTATTTTCTTCTTCTCACGTAAATTTCACTTTTTTTTTATTTTGTTTTGTTTTTGTTATTTTGTTTTGTTTTTGTTGTTCCGAGTTAAAAGAATAACTGTTTTAATTTAAAATTTGCAGTTTTAATTTAAAATTTGCAGTTTGATTTAATATTAAGTTTAATTTTGAGCTAAATGAGCTACTAGCTCATTTTTGAAACCCTGTGGGTCACCAATACATCTTATACATCGAGGTAGACTATTCCATAAACGAGTAGCGTAAATAAAAAACTGGCGTTCAGAGGTTAAACACGTGAATTGAAATGGTAAAATTTGTTGGGATCTAATCGATGAGGTCATTTGTAATATATCATAAAGATAGGATGGTTGATGTGATTGCATTATTCTAAAGAGGAACATTAGTGTTCTGTATCGAATGAGGTTATCAAATGAGAGGTTATATATTGCTTTTGAGTAGGACGATATCCTATCATATCTTTTTACCCCGTATATGTATCTAGCAATACTATTGTATGCAACATTAAGTTTTCTTTTACTGTTATAGTCGCAGTTACAGTATATCTCACACCCATAAATCAATATTGGTATAACCAATGTTTTGGCTAACATTAGTCTGGTTTTAAGAGGAATATAGTTTTGCGCGACCCATAACGTGCGGAGAACACCATATACTTTTCCTATGACGATGTTTATATGCGTGTCCCAAGTTAGTTTCCGGTTAAATACCATTCCCAGATTTCTCGCAGTCTCTACATATTCCACTTCAGCGCCGTCAAGAATTATTGGTGGAAAGTATGACAGGTCTACAATTTTTTTGGAGATAATGAGGCACTTGGACTTACTCGGATTTAAAAAGAGACAATTACTTTGAGCGAAGAATAGGGTCTTTTCTAAGTCTTCATTAATAATCGAGACAGAATCTTCGATTAATCCGAGAGGGCAACTTATGTACAATTGAACATCATCAGCGTACATTTGAATTAAAGATTGAGAAACGATTTGAGGAAGTTCATTTATGTAAAGAGAAAATAATAAGGGACCAAGAATTGATCCCTGGGGAACACCTCTTTCAGTAGAAAGGAAATTTGACATTTTACCGTTTACATATACAGCCTGCTTTCTTCCAGTTAAATATGAGCTCATTAGATGAACAGCAGAGTTCGAGAAATTGAAAAGTTGACATAGCTTGTTGCAAAGATTCACATGATGAACCGTGTCAAATGCTTTCGAAAAGTCCAGCAATATAAGGAAAGTAATATTTCCTTCATCCAAGGGCTTTCGTATATCCTCAATTACATTGGTAAGTGCTGTAGAACAACTATGCTTTTCTCTAAACCCAGATTGTTAAAGTGATAGCAAATTTTTACTCCGAAGGTAACCGTTGATCTGGTTTTGAACAATTTTTTCAAATACCTTTGATAAAAAAGGGAGTATTGAAATGGGACGGAAATCATTGGCATTCTTAGGAATCGGTATTATTTTGGCCATTTTCCACTGATCAGGGAACATACTTGTTGTCAAGATTGTATTGAAGATGTGTGTTATGTGTGGCAATAAGATGGGTAAGATGGCTTTGATGAATTTAGGATGTATGCCATCTACTCCAGTTGCATTAGATTTAATTGACAAAAAACACTGAACGACATCCATACTATCTATTCTTGAAAATTGAAATAAATCATCTGAATCATTATCATGGCGAAGGGAAACAATGTCAGGAGGCGGAGGAAACGGTAAGTTGACAAATTTTTGATTAAGCTCGTTACCATCTACCTCGTCGGAAACTACTGAGCTCTTTTTTCTTGCTACTCCTAACTCGCGTAAATTACTCCATAGTTTCCTACCGTTCATAGATAAGCTCAGACGGTTACAATAAAAATTCTTTTTTGCTAATCGTATTTTGTTGGTAACTAGATTACGTAAAGATCGATAGTTTATATGAAATACAGCAAGTCTATACCGTTTCCAATTACCAAAAGCTTGATTTCGCAAAAGCATAAGTTCACGAATTTCAGGCGTAAACCACGATCGTTGGTCATGCCTGCGCATTTTTGTACGCAGTGGAACGTGAGTGTTAAAAAGTGATAACACCTGTGAATTTATGTATTCAATTTGATCACTCGGAGAGGCCAGGTAATAAACGCTGTTCCATTCGATGTTACGAACATGTTGTTCTAAATTCACGTAATCAATAGAATTGAAGTCCCGATATTGATACGAGACATTTAAACCCTGAACTTCAAAGTCAAATGTCATGTATATAAGATCATGCTTTGAGAAGCCTGGTGCTGAAAGCTGATCTTTAAAAAGTATTGTACAGATCCAACTGCAAGGTTAGAAGCATCTACTGTAAGGCGCGTAGGAGACTTTTCGCTGGGATGTACTAATAATGTCGCTTCGGAGAGGGCGGTTTTAATTTTCGAAAAAACATTTGAACATTCTAATGGCCAAACATTTACTTTCTTGTTTTTGGCGTTGCTAAGAAGTTTCATTTGCTCATAAACTGGTGTCAAAAGTTCTGCAAGCTTCGGGATGAAGCGGTGGTAGAAATGTACCATTCCCACGAAACGCTGAATTTGTTTCAAAGACGATGGGCTGGGAAAATTTTGTATTGCTTTTACCCTTTCGTCTGAAGGTAAAATTCCCGTTTCGCTTATTTTGTGCCCTTAGAACTCTAAACATTGCTTTCCAAACTCGCGTTTAGCCAGTTTAATAGTTAACCCATGTTCTGACAAACGCTCGAATAAAGTTCGTAAGTGTTTTAAATGCTCCTCATTGCTTGGACTCGCTATAAGAATATCATCGAGATATACATAACAAAAATCCAGTCCCCTAACAACCTCATTCATGAGCCTTTGAAACGTTTGAGCCGCATTACGGAGGCCATAAGGCATTCGCCTAAACTCCCACATTCCAAACGGGGTTGTTATTGCGGTCTTAAAAATGTCTTCTTCCGCCACCGGAATCTGATTATAAGCCCGTATTAAATCTATTTTTGAGAAAAATTAACATCCTATCGCGTTTTGCGAGAAACTGTGTAGATGCGGTATAGGATATCTGTTGGGCAAGGTAACGCAGTTTAAACCTCGGTAGTCCCCGCATGGACGCCAATCATGTGGTTCTTTCTTTGGCACCATATGAAGGGGAGAGCAAGTTGGGGATGTGGAAGGCCTACAGATACCTAGCCTTTGCATATGTTCGAATTCCGCCTTTGCAGTTTTATATTTTGAACTATCCAAACGTCTTGGTGTCGGAACTGGTAAGTGGCCGGAGGTTACAATGTATTTAATTTAATTTAATTTAATTTATTAATGCTTAGTACAAGCAACTTAGATACTTAAAATAAACAACATTTTTACTTAATATTAAGAATATTATTTATAAAATAAATACAAAATGATAAATACATTATAATTTAGTAATAAAGGTAAACAATAAATGAACTTGTGGTGATAAAAGACAAAAAAAAATATATATATATTGGTTTTTGATCATATATATTTAACTTTTGATAATTTCAAATTGGGCTTGATGATCGATATGAAAAAATGCCATCAATTAAAAAAACTAATTCATTCTTTTTCCCAACGTTTCTCCGGTTTTTTCCGGCTTCATCAGGGGGTTTGGATTTATTAGTTCTTAAAGAAACAATTAACAATGAAATGTTTTATGAATAAAAAAATAATAATAATTTAAACATTTAAATAATTTATAACAATTTGATAACTATTGCACTTACTTTTGTTGTTAATAAATTACATTGAGGAACAATTTATATAAAATAAAAAAAAATACATTAATGGGATATATTTGAGTGCAGGGAACTACGAAGGGTCGGTTTGGAGATGTTAAAATCAAACACATTCGAACAGTTGTTAGCGTTGCGAAGCATACGGGACATAGGATTATAATAAGAGTAGTTTGTTCGGTGATAGGGGATGCGGAAAAGTGGAACAGACCTAAGATTACGAGGGTTGGTGTTAATGGAAATGACATTTAATAACGCTGGACAATCAATGTTGCCTGAAAGCAAATCGTGAATAAAAATTATATCAGAGATATCACGTCGTTTTTCTAGGGATTGAAGATTAATAAACTTCAAACGATCAACATATGGAGGCAATCGATAACGATCGTCCCATGGGAGACCACGCAGGGCAAAACGAAGAAATCTGCGTTGTACACTTTCAATTCTCTTGATATGAGTTGCCTGATACGGGGACCAAACTTGAGATGCATATTCAAGAATAGGCCTAACAAAAGTGATGTATATTGATTTTGTGACGTATGGGTCATCAAACTCTTTTGACCAACGTTTTATAAAGCCCAGCATTGAATTGGCTTTGTTAATGATACTGTCAAAGTGGGCGTTAAAGTTAAGTTCTCTATCGCACATGACCCCCCGATCGTTCGAAGAGGTAACATAAGGAACAAGTTCACTTTGAATAACATAGTTACGGGGTGGCCTGGGTTGGCGCTTTCGGAAAAAAGTAATGGTATGACACTTGTTAACATTAAGTTCCAGCTGATTTTTCTTACACCAGACATAAAATCTGTCAAGGTTTTCTTGCAAACTACGATAATCGGTATGTGAAGATATTCGTTTAAATATTTTCATATCGTCCGCATGAATCTAAACATTACAATCCAGAATCATGGCAACATCGTTAATCGCTAAAATAAACAACATTGGGCCAAGATGACTGCCTTGTGGAACACCGGAGGGTGCGTTCAGAGGGAGGGAAAGAGATGATCTAAAACGAACAATGTAACTTCTGGTTGTCAAATAGGAATTTATCCAAGAGATGAAAATGTTAGGAAAACCGAGGATTTTTAATTTTAAAATAATAATTTTGTGAGACATTTTGTCAAAGGCTTTACTAAAATCTGTGGCAATAACGTCAACTTCGTCCCCCTCATCCATAGCACATAGCGTACGATAAACAAAATCTACAAGGTTTGTTGTTGTGAACCTGCCGGTTAGGAAACCATGTTGAGCGGGAGATAAAATGGATTTACAATGAAACGAAAGTGCTTCATATACAATACTTTCGAACATTTTTGGTATGCATGAAAGTTTAGCAATTGGGCGATAATTGGCGACATTATTTTTTGATCCTTTTTTATGGATGGGAACTATATAAGAAGCCTTCCAAGGCTGAGGAAAAACGCCTTGCATAAGAGAAAGCCTAAAGAGGTTGGTAAGAGGCTGAGATAACGCATTAGAACATTTCTTAAGGACAATTGCTGGGATTCCGTCAGGTCCTGTAGAGTAGTCATCTTTTAATTTATCGATTTTGTCTTTAACCATAATTGGTAAAATATTCAGGGATGAAAATGATGTTTGTGAGAAATTTCGCAGGTAGTTGAAATATTGTTCATCTGGTTCAGTATCACAGTCTGAAAATGATTTTTTGAAAAAAAATGCAAAAAAATTTGCTATTGTGGAAGGGTCAGAAGAAGAGTTATCTAGGTAAAAGAGGGATGGAGGGTAGCCATCAGATTTTTTTTTCACATTAATAAATTTGTAAAAACATTTAGGATCGGACTTTATTGAGGATTGCATGGTAACAATGTACTCTTTATATAATCGTTCGCAAAGATCCGAGAATTCTGTAGAGATTTTTGAAAAAATGTGATAATCATAATCCAATTTAGATTTTAAGTATTTTTTCCATAAGGTGTTCCTAACGTTCCGAAGGGACCGAAGTTCTTTATTATACCAAGGTGGAGAAGAAGAATAATTTTTACGACGTAAAAAAGGAACAGATTGAGCAAACCAGCTGAACATTTTGGTATAGAAGGTAGACAGTTCATCTTGAATCGCCTTTTGGGAAATTTTTAAATTTACTCGACTAAGAAGGATGTTTAAGTTATGAAAGTCAGCTTTACGAAAGTTGAAACTGTATTCAGGGACTAAGTTGTTGTATGATGCTTGTAGGTAAGAAAAGGAAGTGAGCAGGGGAGGATGAAAACGATCAAGAGTAGAAAGTAAATGATCACACTCAATTACAATAGTGTTGGTTGGGTCGGATGTAAATATAAGGTCAAGTTGCCTGTTTAGACTGTTGGTAACGCCGTTCACTTGAAAAAGGCTTGAATCTAGCAAACAGTCAGTGAATAAAGTTTCCTTTTCAGATTTAGCATTAGCTGGGTAAAAATAAGTTTGGTCTTCTGATGAGGACCATTGGATGTTAGGTAAATTGAAATCTCCCATGCAGATGATATCATCATTAGCACCAGCGGTTTCAAAGAGATAATCTATTGCATCAACAGCTAGTTGGTACGAGCTTATGGGTTGGGCGGGGCGGATGAAGCAGCACATGACATATATGTTCCGAAAAGGTAGTTTAATTTTAACAGACGTAAATTCAAAATCGTCCGTTTGTGATGATTTAAAGAAGGAAGCACATTTTTCTCTAAAAAATTTACATAGAACTAATAATTTACCAAAATATAAAAAAAAAAGTAAACTTAGAACACAAACACAACGTACGAGAAGTCGAAAGGGGGCGTTTTTTTTTCTTTTCTTTTTTTTTAATAGAATAGGAGCACGGGGACACAAACAATAAAGGGGGGAAAGGGCTGCTCTGCTTCCGCTGCTGCTGCTGTTACTGCTGGTGCTGCTGGTGTTACTGCTGCTGCTTTTATCGTTTCTTTATTTTCATTAACTTTTTTTTCAGGTAAGTAGGTAGTTTCTTTCCTTCTATTTTATTAGCTTTAGTTTCACTTGTTTTATTTATTTACTTTTATTTTCTTGCAAATTTCTTTTTGTTTTATAGGTCCATTTATTTATACCACTGGCCCACTGTGATGGCTGTATCGGTGTAACAGGTAAGTAAATACCTTTTTTTTATTTATATGGGTATAGGCACTTTTGGTTTATTTTATTTGTTTCTTTGTTTCATTTATTTAATTTAAGTTTTGATTTAACTTTTCAAATTAATATTTATTATATATATTTAAAACCGATTTTTGGCACTTATATTTAATTTATTTCACCCATTTTCTTTTCTTTTATTTTCTTTTAGGTTTGAGTAAAAAAAAAATCGAGGAAAAAGAACACGACCCACAGGCCCTACGCAAAAACACTTCGTTTACTATCTGTCTTTCCTTAAGTTTTCTTATTTTTTTAAATTTTTTTTCAACCGCACCGAATGTACATATGCTTCTTATCAACTCCCAAAATCATCCATCACCACACAACCTGCACTTGCATACCTTTCTTTTTTTTCTTCACCTATGCTTAAGTTTACCCGTTGTATACGATCAGCCCATATAGTCCGCTAACTTTCGGCAACAAGAATTCTGTCCTTGAAATAGAATCATACCATTTAGCAGTTAAAATTTTCTGCAAGCACAAGTTGTGTGGTGATGGATGAGTTTCTCCAATACCCAGCACATCGTTGTTATGCTTAGCATAATATATGGTGTGCAGCGGTACTTCGTAGAAGAAAAAAATTATTATGAAAAGACTATGCAATGATGTGTATTTGTTGTTGTTTAATTTTGGCATATTTTTGTGTCGCATTACATTGACACTGCGGGTCGGTCGATTATGTTCTTTTTTTGTTATTTATTATTTTATGTTATATTATTGTTTATATTTGTATTATTATTGTTGTTTGTATTATTGTAGTTGTTTATATTATTGTTGTTGTTGTTATGTTTGTTATTGATGTGTTATAAAGTAAGTATTATTGTATGTTTATTTTTATTTAAGGTAAGTATATTATTATATATTATTTCTTTTTATTTTATTTTATAGGTACAATTATATTATTTTTAGGTAAGTATGTTTTATTATGTTGTTATTGTATTATAAGGAGGTAAGTATTATGTTAGGGTGAATATTATTATAAGTTTTATTTGTTTTTTTTTTTTTTTTTTTTTTGTTATTGTTTATTAATGTGCCGTTCCCCACAAAACTTCTTATTTCGGCGAGTTTATGATTGAGTCGAAAGAAGAAGAAAAGGAACGATGTCCTTTGAAGAGTCTCATGCACAGGCTGCTAGCCGGGCTTATAAATTTTCTTGTTTTGTTTGTTTTTGTTATTTGTTTAAGTCTTTAGCATGGTATACCCCCGCCTTCTTTCCTGCCATGTCCTCCAGCTCTTATAGGTTGTTACCCACTAGACGACCCACCCTCATCTTGAGGAACTGTGGGCCAAGTTTTGCACAGAACTTCTTCGACTTCTCGCTGAGCGCGAAGTTCCTCCGGAACACTACGTCTCCCACGGCAAACTTTGCGCTTTTGCTCCGTAAGTTATACGCGTTTTCGTATCGAGAATGGGCGTTAGCCAAGGAGGTTTTCAGGTAGGAGTGGATGATGTTCATCCTTGCGGACTTTGGGACAATGTCGATTCCGGAATTGTTGAGGGCATTCAATTTCCTTAAGATTTTGTAGTCGGTTCCGTGTTCCAGGCAACCTTGACCGAAGAGCGCTTCGTAGGGCGACATGTTGATGGCTGAGTGGATTGTTGTTCGAAGGGCACTGGCGATGGCTGGTAGTTGTCTGTCCCAGTTTCTGTGGTCGCTGTCGATATATCCTCGGATAGCGGCGAGAATAGACCGGTTTACCCGCTCGCTAGCATTTGCCTGTGGTGAGTAAACAGCGGTCCGAACGTGAGTTATACCGTAGGTGTCCATGGTTTTTTGAAACTCTCGGCTGACGAATTGCTTCCCGTTGTCCGACAATAAAGTTTCGGGGACGCCAAATACGCAAAATACCTTTTCGTAGAGAACCTTCAGCACAATGTCCGTTGTCGCCCTACGAATATCCTCTATCAGCACGAACTTAGTCAGCTGGTCCAGTACTACTACTATGTGAGTGTTTCCGTCTCGCGAGCGTGGGTACGGGCCCAAAAAGTCGATGTACAACATCTGAAAGGGTCTCTCGGCTACAAATGCTTTACCCATAGGAGGCCTAAGGGTGACATTTGGAGCTTTCGAGGCCTTGCAGATGTCGCACTTTTCCAAGAAGACCTTGACTTGCGCTGCCATATTAGGCCAGAAGAATCGTTGCTGCAGCCGGTACAGGGTTTTCGCGATTCCACCATGCGAAGCCCTAGGAGGTCGATGAGCCAGTGAAATTAAGCGGTCGGTTAGCGGTTCAGGGACCCAAAGCTTCCAAATAAGGTCGTCCTCTACAGGATTCCCTGTGCAGTGTTTGACCTTCTTATACACGAAATTTTCCGAGACTAGAAGGTCATGTAGCTTTACTTTTTGTTCTTCGATGTCTTTAATGATCTTGAGGTATTCCGAAGATTTAAAACTTGGGTCCTCAAGGTCGATATGCAGAACATCGTGAGGATCTTCCAGCTGCGAGACATCGCAACCCAGTGCATCTACCTGATGCACCCGTGAAAGTGCATCAGGCACAACGTTTAGGGTACACTTGCGATGCTCGATGCTGAAGTCGAATCCCTGCAGTTTTAAGCTCCATCGCGCTAACCGTCCACTCAAATCTTTTTGTCCCATCAGCCACTTTAGGCTCGCATGGTCGGTCACTATCCTGAAAGGGTGTCCCTCTACATAGCCACGGAACTTCTGCACTCCCATAACAGCAGCAAGGCACTCACGCTCGGTAACGCTATAGTTGCGCTGGGCTGTGTTGAGCTTCTGTGAGTGATAGTAGATTGGACGTTCACTACCACTCTCGTCAACCTGACTCAGAACGCAGCCGACTCCTGTGTCGGATGCGTCACACTGGATGATGAACTCCTTCGTGAAATCCGGGTGAACCAACACAGGCTGGGATGTCAGGGCCTCTTTGAGAAGGTTGAAGGACTCCAACGCAGCCTCGTTGAACTCGAACTTCTTCCGCTTCTTCAGCGTGTCTGAAATCGGTGCCGCAAGCGTTGAAAAATCCCGCACGAAACGTCTGTACCACCCTGCGAGTCCCAGGAAGCGTCGGACTTGCCTAGATGTAGTCGGAACAGGAAAATCAGCAATGGCTGCTACTTTATCTGGGTCCGTCTTCAGGCAGCCTTCTCCAACAATGAAGCCTAAGTACTCCAACTCCTTGAAGCAGAATTTCGACTTCTGGACGTTCATCGTCAATTTTGCTTCCTTTAGGCGACCGGCGAAAACTTTCAATAGCTCCACATGCTCATCGAATGTGCTCGAAACTACCAAGAGGTCATCCAAGTACGGAAAGATTTGTTCTCGCAGTTGGTGTGGTACCACTTTGTCCATCAATCTGACCATGCGTTGTGGAGCATTGCAGAGGCCAAAGGGCATGACAGTAAACTGCAACAGGGGCATGCCGGGCACAGTAAACGCCGTCTTTTCTCGGGATTCTTTCTCCAGCGGGATCTGCCAAAATGCGTCTTTAAGATCCACGCTCGAAATGTAACGAGTATCCTGCAGACGCGATAGCAATCCCCCTATATGAGAAAGTGGATACGCATCCTTCTTGGTTTTCGCATTGACTCTCCTGTAGTCCAAGAACAAGCGATTTTTGCCGGGCTTACGAACTAGAACTACAGGAGAGCTCCAGGCGCTGTTGCTCTCTTCAATCACTCCAAGTTCAAGCATGCGCTCCAACTCCTCATATAGGAGTTTCTGTACCGCTGGAGAAACCGGGTAATGTCGTTGCTTAATGGGCTCTGCATTACCTGTATCAATAGTATGTACCTATAGAGATGTTTTCCCTAAGCCTTGTATGGCAGAGGACTGAAACAATTTAATGACATCTTTTAACCGTTTGGACTGCTCTTAGGTGAGTTAGTGAGCGTTTGGATCCACATCCTTCTCGACTGAGCACTGAACCACTGAAAGTTCAGAGATAAACTGAGGAGCAATGCCGAATTCCTTCCAGAAGTCGATTCCTAGGTACAGTTTCTGCTGCAGAGACGGAACCAGATACAGTAGCATTGTTTTCGTCATCCCTTTGTAGCAGATATCCGCATAGAACTTTCCTATTATGCGTTGTTGATTTCCATCAGCTGTTTTGACCTCAGAAGAAAGTTTGGTGAAGTTTCGGCCTCGACACCTAGGCAACTTATGCTGGCTCCACTGTCCAATAGTCCTAGGACAGACTCTCCAAAAATGGTGACGTTTGCATAAGGTCGTAAGTCATCCGAGCTGAATAGGGTGGTCGCTTCTATGGCTTTATAGGCTTTCTTCTTCTCCAGAAACTTCTTCCTCAGTCGGTCCACCTTTTCCGAGACAGCCATCCCTTGTGTGCCAAATATCCGCTTCCTGGCCTCATAGTAATTGTGCAGACGTTCGTGCAAAGGCAGGATGGGTCTCAAACGAGGTGGTAATGCTTTGGGTTCTTCGTCGTGGGGTTGAGGAGGTCGTGGGAGGATGCTGACGGCTGGAGCTGGCTGGTAGGATCAAACATCGTCGGAGGCTGGACTGGAACTGGTGTTAAGGTGTTGGGTTTGGGTGGGTTGATTCAGGAGGTCTCCGGGGTCTTCTCCGAAGAACAATTCCCCCGGAACCTTGGATTGCTCTTCGGCTCGTTTCCCGAGCATCGTGGACATTCGGGACTGGTGGTATTTTCCCATCCACACTTAAAACAGAAAAGGGCTCTCTGTGGGTCTGGGCATTCGAAGAACGAATGGCCGCGACCTTTGCAATTCCAGCAAGTGTAATTGCGAGTGTCCCTTTCTCTTTTAGGGTTTAAGGCTTCGATTTCGGGAACTCGTGAATCTTCTTCATCATGTTCTCCTGCAGCTAGCTCCGAGACCGCATTGCGACGTGGTGGGGGTATGGGAGCTTGACGGGTCCTCTGGAACGCGGCTTCTCGATCCACCAAGTACTTTTCTACCTTACGGCACACGTGAACCATGTCTGCGAGGGAGTTGGTTTCGAAAGTGATCATCAATAGACCCATCTGCTTTCTCACATTGTTCTTGAGGACGTCAATGATTTCCGCATCCGTTTTGGGAATTCTAAGACGGCAGTTCAGTTGCTGGACCGCAAGGTAGAAATCATCGAAGGTTTCGTTCGCTCCTTGATGGCGGTCGTAAAGGCGTCTTGAGAGCTCAGAATCAGTTTCCCGACTCCGGAGGTGCTCTATCATGGCATTTTTCAACACCAGCCAGGGAACATCGGGGTTGGTTTTGAGTTTCCACGGGGCCTGCGATAAACTGATGGAAATTGGTAGCGACATCATCCCAGTTGGCTTTATAACTCCCCGTAGTCTTCCCAACCGGAACAGGAAGTCGTCTACCGACATATTGCCGTTGTCGAACTTCAATCCCCATTTGTCGTAGTTCAGAGATCGGTATCCAAATCCAGAAAGTCGCGGAGCTGATCTGGAATTGGAAACGGGGTCACTAAGGGAGAAGTCGTCAAGGCGACGGAGGAAATTGTCTGCATTGTTTTGACCAGGTCGGTGAGGGGATGGGCCTTCCGGAGGTGCAGGATGTCGGGTTGAGGTTGGTCCTGGAAGCTGTGCAGATGGTAGCCGTGAGGGTTCTAAATTCGACGGGTAACGATTGCGGGAAGGCGAGTGGTCAAATGCTCCAGCCGGTCTTGCATGTGGGTCAGCCTGGGCTGGATAGCTTCCACGTAGGCCACCTTCTCGATGATGGGCAGATCTGCCTACCTCAGGTGTCGGGGCTGACGCAAGGGTTTCGCGGAGGATGGTTTTAACCTCTTCCCGCAATGTCACTCGCATTCTCTCCAGTTCGCCGCTGAGGAATCGAAAATCCTGAGCTCGCTGCGCTCCCACCACAGCTGTTACGACATCCTCGATGTAATCCGACATCAACTCGCAGTTGTCATTACCTAAAGATTGCCGAATCTGAGGTAAGGGTTGGGGTAGATTAAGATCGGACTTCCTCTTGGCTCCCTGCGTCTCAGTTTGAGCCTGTAGTGAGCCAGCTCCTTCATCCTCTATCGAATGGCTACCATTTGGGGTCTCCGGTTCATCTCTGAGGTCAGCCCATGAGTTTGAGCGAAGGTGCGATCTTAGAACCCTACCTCGAAGACTGGTGTTGGCCTTCTTTTGACCACGTCGACGGCCAGACATTTTGAAAAGCGTTACGCAGAAGATTTAAGAATTGTAGATGATACGATTCAAATTCAATTTTGCCGTGATTTGAAACACTAAAAATTCAATTAAGTTAAAATTAAACGAGAACTCCAATAAATTGTTCAATTTAAAGAGAACTAGGGTTTTTTTTTTTTTTTTTCAATTTTAAGGTGATTTGAAACACAAAATAATCCAATGGCAAAAAAAATAAAAAAAAATACACAGATTTTTTTTTTTTTTTTTTGAATTCAGTAATAATGAGTATTCTCACAAAAAAAAAATTCAAAAATATTGAAATAATAGATTTAGAAATATTTAATGCTTAAAATATATTGAAAAATTTAATTATTCGATCGGCTTGTAAAAAAAAATTATTTATAGATCAATTTCATAAACATAACAGTTGAAGCAGAGGAGCTGGTTGTATAGTTGGGGAAGGAACAAGGCGGTTGTCCCCTACTGAAGTATCAGTAGACCACGAACACCAACAGGCCCACTGCGAACACAATGTAAAGTTTGGATCCAGGATTCACGAAAGGAGATGAAGCTGGCAGTGCACAGTGGCACCTATACCGACTGTCAGTCCAGCTTTAGAGCTCACAAAAAATATTAAATAAAATATTCAAATAACTAATTTCAATTATGGTCGAACAACTATAGTCGAGTTCACCTCATCTAAGGCTTCGACAAAAAAAAATTGAAATTTTGAAAAGAAAATTTAATTTTGAAAAAAAAAATTACAAAAACGCAACTGTTTTAAACCGAGACACTATCATTTACCGGACGATTGTAGTATCAAAATAATGTTCGAAGATGGAAAAAGAAGTTTAATTTTGAAAATTCTACAAATACGCAACTGACGTTAACCGAGACAACTCTCATTTAACGGACGATTGTAGTATCAAAATAATGAACGAAGATGTTATTTAAACTAAATGAATCCGGGAAAGAAACTCCGCCCCTGTATTCTGGATCTACTCCCCTAAGATAAAAAAAATCAATATAACTGTTAAAGTACATTCGAGCCCCACGTTGGGCGCCACCTGTAACGAAATAGACTGCGCCCCTCTACACTCCTCGTAGACCACCCTTGCAACCTCATATGTACAGGTACATGAGGCTGGTCCGGGCAGCAATAGGCAGAGGGGTGTCCAATACTCCGGCCCCCGTTTGGCATGCTGGCAACCGGCCTTTGCTCGTCGGATGGGTGTGAGTTCTTGGAGCCGTGTATTGGACTGTTGTTACGCATATCATCATGCCTGTCTATGCTGGAAAAGAGAAATGAAGGGAACCCGATGTTAAGAAATTTAAGGGGAGGGGTGACTTCAGTAGGAACGAGGGTCCAGATGTTGTTGGCCCTCGGAGGATTTTCCCACCCATGTATCTTTATGATACCACCATGGCTACCACGACCTCCAGTGTTGTGTGGCAGCCCCTAATCCCGAACCACCCTATCCCTATGTTCCCCTACCGATCCAGCTTACCTCTGCTTCAGACCAAAATTCTTATTGTACCTTCATATTAATTTTCAACGAAAGAAATCAATTTGAAACGGTTAATCTGTATAACCATAAAAACAATAGAGTTTTAACTTATTGTATACATTTATTAAATAACTTATATACTAACATAATTTGTGTGAGGTAAGTATTGAATTATGAACACTTTTATATATATATTTATATCTTCTCAGTGTAAGGTAAGTATTAATTTTAAATTTATCAAAATTTTATTTCAGTGTAAGGTAAATATTAATTTTAGATTTATCAAAATTTTTATTTCAGTGTAAGGTAAGTATTAATGTATTTAATTAAATAAAATACATGATATATATTGTGTTTATATAGGATATATTTCCCTTTATTAATTTTTTTTTCTTTTTTTTTCAGGGAAAAGTAAGTATTTACTTGAAAAAGTAAGTATTTACTTGAAAATTTCTTTGAATAAATAAGTACATTTCAAGAAAACAAAATTTACTTACTCGCTTTTATGTGTACATCTCCGCAGCAGTGCACTACTCTGGTTATGTCGAGCTATATTGAGGGAATTTTAGATTATTTAATGAATTTTTGTTTTCCTTTTTTTTTCTTATTTACACTGTTAATTATTTTCTTTTAATTTTAACCTTTAATTTTTTTTTATATATAGATTTTAACCTTTTTTTATTTACACATTTTTCTCTTAAAAATTTACATAAAACTAATAATTTACCAAAATATAAAAAAAAAGTAAACTTAGAACACAAACACAACGTACGAGAAGTCGAAAGGGGGCGTTTTTTTTTCTTTTTTTTTTTTATATAGAATAGGAGCACGGGGACACAAACAATAAAGGGGGGAAAGGGCTGCTCCGCTTCCGCTGCTGCTGCTGTTACTGCTGGTGCTGCTGGTGTTACTGCTGCTGCTTTTATCGTTTCTTTATTTTCATTAACTTTTTTTTTCAGGGTAAGTAGGTAGTTTCTTTCCTTTTATTTTATTAGCTTTAGTTTCACTTGTTTTATTTATTTACTTTTATTTTCTTGCAAATTTCTTTTTCTTTTATAGGTCCATTTATTTATACCACTGGCCCACTGTGATGGCTGTATCGGTGTAACAGGTAAGTAAATAACTTTTTTTTATTTATATGGGTATAGGCACTTTTGGTTTATTTTATTTGTTTCTTTGTTTCATTTATTTAATTTAAGTTTTGATTTTACTTTTCAAATTAATATTTATTATATATATTTATAACCGATTTTTGGCACTTATTTTTAATTTATTTCACCCATTTTCTTTTCTTTTATTTTCTTTTAGGTTTGAGTAAAAAAAAATCGAGGAAAAAGAACACGAACACAGGCCCTACGCAAAAACACTTCGTTTACTGAATCGAATTTGTAAATAAAAAATCCTTTATTGACTACAACAAAAAAGAAAAAATTCAAAATAAAAAGGAAAAACAAACGCGAATTACTTTTTTAAAATCGAATTTTATTTGTATGCATTTCGGGTTGACATGCAGCCCATCATCAGCAATTAACAGTCGTTACTTCGTTTACTATCTGTCTTTCCTTAAGTTTTCTTATTTTTTTAAATTTTTATTTCAACCGCCCCGAGTGAATGCTTCTTATCAACTCCCAAAATCAACCATCACCACACAACCTGCACTTGCATACCTTTCTTTTTTTTTCTTCACCTATGCTTAAGTTGACCCGTTGTATACGATCAGCCCATATAGTCCGCTAACTTTCGGCAACAAGAATTCTGTCCTTGAAATAGAATCATACCATTTAGCAGTTAAAATTTTCTGCAAGCACAAGTTGTGTGGTGATGGATGAGTTTCTCCAATACCCAGCACATCGTTGTTATGCTTAGCATAATATATGGTGGGCAGCGGTACTTCGTAGAAGAAAAAAATTATTATAAAAAGACTATGCAATGATGTGTATTTGTTGTTGTTAAATTTTGGCATATTTTTGTGTCGCATTAAATTGACACTGCGGGTCGGTCGATTATGTTTTTTTTTTGTTATTTTGATATTCGAATTATTATTTTATGTTATATTATTGTTTATATTTGTATTGTTATTGTTGTTTGTATTATTGTAGTTGTTTATATTATTGTTGTTGTTGTTATGTTTGTTATTGATGTGTTATAAAGTAAGTATTATTGTATGTTTATTTTTATTTAAGGTAAGTATATTATTATATATTATTTCTTATTATTTTATTTTATAGGTACAATTATATTATTTTTAGGTAAGTATGTTTTATTATGTTGTTATTGTATTATAAGGAGGTAAGTATTATATGTTAGGGTGAATATTATTATAAGTTTTATTTGTTTTTTTTTTTTTTTTTGTTATTGTTTATTAATGTGCCGTTCCCCACAACGTATCAACTTATGTACACAAATATTTCAAGTGAGTAATTATAATACCATCTTTGGGTTCATCCACCAGACATATTTATGAATATTTTTCCCAGAAAATAAAGATACATACAAAGCATTCAATATAATTGTATTAATTATATTATTTTTTTTTATTTATAATTTTTTTTTGTCATAGGTTAGTTCTTAGTTTTTATTTTTCAAAATATTAGAAATTTACATTGCTGATCAAATACTCAATTTTGGTTAAGAAACATTTTTATATAAATTTTTTAATTTTTTTTGTATATTTTTGCGTTTTTTTTTGCTAAATAGACCGATATTTTTACGTTTTTACTTTCCACCTACCATTCGTTTTTCTATTCATTTTTGATTATCTCTTTTACATACATTTTGGACTTTCCGTTGTCCTAAACTTTCTCGTATTATTCAACCAAAGTGTTAGTTTATAAAAATATGGGCGTATAGTTTTTTTTGATATTTCGGTATTGATTAGTTTAACCTATGTCTTCAGGGCAAATAGGTAAAGCTCATAATTTCCGTTCGGGCCGCGGTGCTGCTAATAACATTGTTGTTCGTGTTTCAAGCCCAAACGCTCGTGGTCGAGTTACAACAACAAAAACTCAAAAAAGAGGTAGTTCTTCTTTTGCCCGGTTAGCTACAGCCTGAACATTAGACTTTTTCTCGGGTGTAGGTTGATTAGATAATTTACCATCGTCGTTTCATTCTTTTTTCATTTGTTTCGTCAGTACCTAAATACTCGTCAAATGAAAAAGTTTTTTGGGAAACGATGTTTTGCATGATTAAATTTATCTTATTCATTTGTTATAATTGTTTTCTCATTATCAAAATACCTACTTAAATATTTTTATTTGTAAAAAAATTGAAAAGACACACAGTTTGAGAATATCAGAAAGATGTAATCATGAACTCGAACCTTATGTTCATTCAATCTCTGTTCAATTTTAATTCAATTATTGTGAAGGTATTGATGATCGTGTGGATGTGTGTCTACCATGGAGTATAGGAAGAAGACGGATCTCGATTGAGGAAGAGAGCCATTTTAGTGACGACATGTTAGGTTCGTGCTCTTGATGCTCATCAATCATTGGTCTAATAAAAGAGAAAACGATGTAAGAGTTCCTACTATAAAGCGAGATAAAAACAGTACTTGAAAATTGTTGTTATAGTGACACAAATCCATACTTCGTTCTTGAAAGTTGTTTTCATCATGAAAGTGTTTCCGGTACGTTTTCTGAGCCGATTTCAACAAAACAAATATTTTTTTGTCACACCTATTTTTTATAAAATCAAAAATAAATTTTGAGTTCAAGTGTCATATTCTTAAGTCAAAAACTTGGCCAGAAACGATGCCCGGCGGAATCATTCCCAGCGCCATTTTCGTAATGAGCTTCCATTATATTTCCGTCATTATCCGATGGCTGGCGACGGGCTATAAAAAGGCCAGCTTTCGAAAAATCGTTCTGTTTTGCATAGTATCCGTCCATGGGCGTGGTTTTAAAAAAATCGTTGATTATCGAAAAAAAGTTTGTTTTAAGTTTCTTTCTTATTTTAAAAGTAAAAACCAAATTATATTTAGATATATGCCGTCGCTAAAAGTCTATAAATAGAAAAAAAAAAAAAGACAAAACTAAATTGTGAAGAAAACCTAAGCTATACAAATTAGCTACATAAAAAAGTCGCTTCACGTAAAAATTAAATTTAACATAAAGAAAGAAAACATATTGCGTACTAGATTGGGTTTGATGTCATCTAGCTGATGAGCCCACCATCAAACTAGGGCGAAACGCAATGCTTGGAGTAAAGGCCACAAAACCTTTAATATTGAATTTCATTCATAAATACTCCATTTAATAAAATCTAATTCGACTATTTTTAGTCTTTTTATTGTTTTTATTTTCTTATAACTTCGCTTGGCCACGAGCATAACATCATAATTTTTCTAATGTCTAACTTTAATCAAAGTTCTTTAGAATAATATAATTCACAGGGAGTTTTCTCTGTAAATTTTATAAAGCAGTCGGTAATCATCGACAATTATTGCGTACTAGATTGGGTTTGATGTCATCTAGCTGATGAGCCCACCATCAAACTAGGGCGAAACGCAATGCTTGGAGTAAAGGCCACAAAACCTTTAATATTGAATTTCATTCATAAATACTCCATTTAATAAAATCTAATTCGACTATTTTTAGTCTTTTTATTGTTTTTATTTTCTTATAACTTCGCTTGGCCACGAGCATAACATCATAATTTTTCTAATGTCTAACTTTAATCAAAGTTCTTTAGAATAATATAATTCACAGGGAGTTTTCTCTGTAAATTTTATAAAGCAGTCGGTAATCATCGACAATTATTGCGTACTAGATTGGGTTTGATGTCATCTAGCTGATGAGCCCACCATCAAACTAGGGCGAAACGCAATGCTTGGAGTAAAGGCCACAAAACCTTTAATATTGAATTTCATTCATAAATACTCCATTTAATAAAATCTAATTCGACTATTTTTAGTCTTTTTATTGTTTTTATTTTCTTATAACTTCGCTTGGCCACGAGCATAACATCATAATTTTTCTAATGTCTAACTTTAATCAAAGTTCTTTAGAATAATATAATTCACAGGGAGTTTTCTCTGTAAATTTTATAAAGCAGTCGGTAATCATCGACAATTATTGCGTACTAGATTGGGTTTGATGTCATCTAGCTGATGAGCCCACCATCAAACTAGGGCGAAACGCAATGCTTGGAGTAAAGGCCACAAAACCTTTAATATTGAATTTCATTCATAAATACTCCATTTAATAAAATCTAATTCGACTATTTTTAGTCTTTTTATTGTTTTTATTTTCTTATAACTTCGCTTGGCCACGAGCATAACATCATAATTTTTCTAATGTCTAACTTTAATCAAAGTTCTTTAGAATAATATAATTCACAGGGAGTTTTCTCTGTAAATTTTATAAAGCAGTCGGTAATCATCGACAATTATTGCGTACTAGATTGGGTTTGATGTCATCTAGCTGATGAGCCCACCATCAAACTAGGGCGAAACGCAATGCTTGGAGTAAAGGCCACAAAACCTTTAATATTGAATTTCATTCATAAATACTCCATTTAATAAAATCTAATTCGACTATTTTTAGTCTTTTTATTGTTTTTATTTTCTTATAACTTCGCTTGGCCACGAGCATAACATCATAATTTTTCTAATGTCTAACTTTAATCAAAGTTCTTTAGAATAATATAATTCACAGGGAGTTTTCTCTGTAAATTTTATAAAGCAGTCGGTAATCATCGACAATTATTGCGTACTAGATTGGGTTTGATGTCATCTAGCTGATGAGCCCACCATCAAACTAGGGCGAAACGCAATGCTTGGAGTAAAGGCCACAAAACCTTTAATATTGAATTTCATTCATAAATACTCCATTTAATAAAATCTAATTCGACTATTTTTAGTCTTTTTATTGTTTTTATTTTCTTATAACTTCGCTTGGCCACGAGCATAACATCATAATTTTTCTAATGTCTAACTTTAATCAAAGTTCTTTAGAATAATATAATTCACAGGGAGTTTTCTCTGTAAATTTTATAAAGCAGTCGGTAATCATCGACAATTATTGCGTACTAGATTGGGTTTGATGTCATCTAGCTGATGAGCCCACCATCAAACTAGGGCGAAACGCAATGCTTGGAGTAAAGGCCACAAAACCTTTAATATTGAATTTCATTCATAAATACTCCATTTAATAAAATCTAATTCGACTATTTTTAGTCTTTTTATTGTTTTTATTTTCTTAAAGAAAGATAGCTTAATCCTCGTGAACACGCCGAGTGCAAAATTAAAGTGAATTTGTGCACACTATAAACATCCAAATCAAATGCAATCTGCTCCTTTTTATCACAGTGGAAATCGCACCATCACGCGGCTAATTAACACACCCAAAATTGCTGCCCATAAACTTCTCGTACTTAAAAAACCGCCAAGCTTCCAATCTGCACGTTTCCCTCAAGATCCGTCAAAACGCCGCAAAAACATGCTTATTGTGATAAAACAAAAAGAAAAAAAACATTTTGAGCAACTAGCCACAAAGGACCACCCTATAAAACCACACGTCCCTATGAACTCGACTCCACATTAATCTGTTTGTCCATGACCATACGAAATCCTCTATGCTCAAAAAAAAAAAAAAAAAAAAAAAAAATTGCATGCAACGAGTTCCCACAACATCACATTCACCTAATCAACGAAGTTCGATTCCTCATCTTATCACTGATCCAGCTTTTAATCGAAAACAGATGCTCCCTGATCTACAAATCAAAAGCTTCCTTACTACACCTTTATCAACTTTAAAATCCACCCACGATCATCATATACCATCCATCATCATGATCATATAGTTATCTACCATTATATCTGTACCTATATCTCAGTCTTCTTGCGTTTTTTTTTTATCCATATCCTATATCTATTTATCTCAGTGTAATCAATAAAAAAGCAAAAAAAATTATAGTTACATTCAACCTTAAAATAATTAACCCTCGTATCTCGTAACTAATTGCAACCAAAAAAAAATATTCAAAAAAATTCGAAATTATTTAAATCGTTATCAAGTGTTTAATCTTTAAATCAAATTTAATTATATTAAGCAGGTACGAATGGTACAAAATATCCCAGGGAGCGGTGCACCACTTCAAGGAGTTTGTCACAATCTTTAATAAAGATTTGTTTTTTCTGGTAAGTCATTTAGTTACAATATTACATTTTATTGATTAAATAGCTGATATGCGATGATATTTTAAATAAAATCGAAGCGAATTTATAATTAGCTTTATATTGGTTGGTGTATCTACTAAATCGGTTCGGGTACAAACAAACACCATTAAATTTGTATTGGAATTTATCATACAATAATTGTAAAATCGCGAGTTGAATTTTGAAGAAAATTAAAGAAAATATAAACACCTTCAAAAAAAAATTAATCTTTACTATAGTAATATTTAAATCTAATGTTTGTAGCTATTTAAAATTTTAATTAAAGATACAAATTTCCGTGTTTAACTATAATGTAATTACCAAAGACATACATTGGTATAAATAGTATCTATTTAATAATTTCATTATAAAATATACATAGTTTAAAATTTATATTTCTTTTAATGCGTTAAAAGCTTTTTTAGTTTTTTTATTATTGTTTTCTTAAATTTGCAAACCCCTAGATAACAAATTATAAAAAAATTTTATAGGTACCCTATTATTTTTAGTTCCTACAATAGCTTATTACGTGTACATATATATATATATACATATATACATATAGTATTTGTTTTCGGTCGTCAATTTTTGGCAGTTAATTTTTTTTGTATTTTGAAAATCCTTGTAGATAAAAATAAAGTAGCTGTTGCATCGCAACTGTTGCATCGCAACATGGTTCCAACGGCTAAAATTTAAACCTTTCTTGAAGATAATTAGCCATCAGGAATTTCTCTTGCCAAAAAAATGCAAAATACCGACGGCACTATAAATTAACATGGCATAATAAGTCTCCAATTATCATCGCCTACCCAAAGTTGCAGCAAAGTAACCACACCTTGTAGGAGTCAACACAGCAAGTCTCCAAAATATAAAAAGAAACTTTGGGACTGTAGCTCCTCCCCAATGCGATGTTTTCAAATCTATGATCGATCAGCTCTTGAGGATCTGCAAGATGATAAGCAGCGAGAAACTTAGAAGAAGAACATCTATGAGGTCAATGATCTGTAACCGAATCAACTGTAACAAAATCATGCGATAAGAGGTTTCTTGAAATAAAATTGGAAAGTTGTTAATCAGTTCGATCTACGGTTCTTCCACTTCTTTTATTTTTGAGTGCCCATTTTTGCACTATCATTTTAAAGGTTCCCACGGCAATCTACGAATTTGAAATCCGCGACAATTATTCGATTGCGGAAGAGAAAAGTGATTTTATTTTTATTTTTCGAGTGTCCTTGCGAAACATTGTGGTCCTTCGAGCCGGATATAAAGGATCTTACAAAAGATCAGTGCTAAATACTAAAAAAAAAACTAAAAAAAAAAATATTAAATTGACTGTGTATATAAAAGATACACGTGGAGTGCGTAGAAATAAAACCTATAGACAATCGCTTATGAAGTGCGTCGTGTAAAGGACATTTTTTATCGAATATCAACAGTTATTTATCCTGGAGAAATCTCGATTTGAAGAATCTACAACGAGGGAGCAACGCTTGACTGTAAAGGTGTGTGGCATTTTTATTATAATAATTATTCTTAATAAATAAGATCATTGATCCTCCTTGATCTAGTTATACTTAAACCTTAATAAAAAAATTTTAACTCAATAAATATACTCTTGTGTTGGGTGTTCTTCGGGTTTTTTATTTTTTGTGTTGCTTTCAAAAAATGAGTAAACCAAAGGTTCCAAATTTAATCGATTCGATTCAAACTATTGCTCAAGATATCGATGCTGATTATAACGCATATAGTAATTTAACAACAACAAAAAAATCAGTTTATATGAATGAGGCGCGTTTGGCAAGTTTGCAAGGAGCCTTTGATGAAGCTAACATAATTCATTAGAAAATCGTTGAAGCCCCAACTGAGGTAGCAAAAGTAACCTACATGAAGGATCTTATCTTTCATAAATTAAAAGAAACTTTCTTTGCATACTCGAGTGACCTTAAGGAACATTTAGCTAGCAGCGAGAGTCAAAGTCTTCTCAACAAATCTCTAGTTAGTACACACACCCCGTCGGTAGAATTGAAACTTCCTCTTATGAAAATTCCCACGTTTGATGGTTCGTTAAAAATGTGCCTGAATTCAAAGGATTATTTGAAGGTATGTATGTCTATATCTGATTCACATAAACTGCAATATTTAAAGGGAAGCGGCGCGTATTCTTCGAAACACAGATACGAATTTTGAAGCTGCATGGGCGTTGCTAGTTAAACGTTTTCAAAATATTCGTTTACTGAAAGACAATCAGTTTAAATTGCTTTTTGAGCAACCTTATCTTACTGTAGAATCATCAGATGATCTTAAATTATTGTAAGACACGACCAACGAAGCACGACAACTCAAAAATATAAGAGTACCTATTTATTCATGGGAACAGGTTCTTATTTTCCATACGGTACAAAAACTTCCATGTACAACTCGTGTGCTTTGGGAATCTCATATTTCTACTCATGTAGACTACCCAAAGTACAGCGTTTTAGAAGATTTCATCCTTATGAGATCGCAAACCTTGGATGTCATAAGGGAATCCTCATCAGGTTTAAATCAACATAAAGCTAAAAAACCAGGCACAGTGCGAGTTCATAACTTTACAATTAACACAAAGTGTTCGCTGTGTCACGGTCAACATTCAATTCGTTATTGCTTCAAATTAAAGGCGTTCAACGTGCAAAAAGACAGGAATTTGTAAAGAAAAACAAATTATGTTTCAATTGCTTGTCAAGTGCGCATATTATTCAAAACTGCAAAAGCACTTTCACGTGTGCTACGTGTCATCAAAAGCATTATTCTTTACTGCATTATACCGAACCAGCTGAAACAATGCATGCTAGTGAATACGCTCCAAAAGGAGCTGTTCAAAACTCAAATAAACCAGCATCTTCTTCTGCTAATATAATTCAATGAAGGTCATCAGAGAACCCTGTATCCCCCGTCGGAATTGCTTCATCATACAACGCGTCTTTAGCCGAAAACATTCAAGTACCTGTTCTTCTGGCTACGGCCCTCATCCAGGTGTTGACACCTGCTGGCCAACCGTTGCTGTTGCGAGCTTTATTAGATCCTGGATCAGAGGCGTCCTTTATAACTGAATCGGCCACTCAACTTTTAAAATTAAAAAAGGAAAAGAGCTGCGTTAACATCCTTGGTGTAGGTGAAACAAACACAAGCACCACCAAATACAAAACCACGTTCACTATTGTATCTAACGTGAACAAACACTTTAGCTTACAACTTAGTGCTTTGATCTTACCTAAGCTAACAGCTGTGCTTCCAACGCACCATATTCCTTGTGCTAACTGGAGTCATCTTCAAAATATTAAACTTGCTGATCCAAGGTTCTTCAAACCAAGTAACATCGATATTTTTCTGGGCAGTGATGTCAATCCTTCTATTATCCTTGAAGGTATTATAAAAGGAGTGCCTGGTACTCCTATGGCTCAAAAGACGGAAATAGGATGGGTGCTTTCTGGAGGCTTTTCATCCATAAACCAACCAAATATAACATCTTTGCATATAACAACTGAACCTCAAAACTTGGACAGTTTGCTTCTTAGACTCTGGGAACTTGAAGAAGTAACAATCCGGAAATTACTTTCACCAGAGGAAGTAAAGTGTGAAAGTTATTATTGTAGAACCCATGAACGTCAACTGGATGGAAAATATGTCGTCCAACTTCCTTTTAAGGAAAGAACACATCCTTCGATAGGTTGGTCACAAAGTTCCGCGCTTGTAAGATTTTTACAGTTGGAAAGAAAATTCACATCGAGCCCGTCATTTCACGAAGAATATAAAAAGGTGTTTACTGATTATAAACATCTTGGGCATATGACAGAGGTAAGTCCAAAAGAATTAATTTCTTCTCACTATTTTCTTCCCCACCATGCAGTGATGAAAGAATCTAGATCAACCACAAAGCTGCGAATTGTTTTTGATGCTTCTTGCAAAACTGCAGATGGAACGTCCTTCAATGACCATCTTTTCATTGGGCCAAGATTGCAAGCTGACATCTTTGATCATATTGCTCGGTTCAGAAGGCATCAAATCGGATTTAAAGCCGATATCACTAAAATGTACAGGCAAATCTGGGTTCCGCCTGCGGATTCACTCTTCCAACTCCTCTTATGGCGAGATGTCGAGGAAGGTGAAATAAAGATGTACCGTCTATACACAGTTACTTTTGGAACTGCCTGTGCACCATATTTAGCCATCCGAACGCTTCAACAACTTGCGGCTGATGAACGAGATGACTACCTTATCGCATCGAAAATTGCCATGCAAAACTTTTACGTTGATGACGTAATTCATGGCGCAGATTCCGTAGCAGAAGCTTTGGAAATGCAATCTCAACTAAAAGCGATGTTGAATAAAGGAAGTTCCCATTACGAAAGTGGGTCAGTAACCATGAGGAGCTATTGACATCCGTCACAGCAGAGGAGAGAGAGATGAAAATACCATGGTCATTTGACGAGAACAACGCGATAAAAGCACTAGGTATCCAGTGGAATCCTGTAAAGAATCCATTCTGGATTCCCTTCCAGAATGGAAGAAGAATACAAAGCGTATTATTTTATCAGATCTTGCTCGCCTTTACGATCCAATGGGTTAGATAGCACCTTGCGTCATCGTTGGAAAAATTTTAATGCAAGACATCTGGAAAGAAAACAAAGCTTGGGATTCTGAACTCTCAATAACTATCGTTTCCGCCTGAAATAAATTAAAGGGCGAACTAAGTCCTTTAAAGGCCATCGGAACCACGTTGGATTAATCTCACCACCCGATCAGTGGTCGAGTTACACGGGTTTTGCGATGCCTCCGAGAAGGCATATGCTGCCACAATAAACCTTCGAAGTACGAATGGGAATGACAGTTTCGTAAATCTTATCGTTTCAAAGACTAGAGTGGCACCTCTTAAAGATAAATCATTAGCTCGTTTGGAACTTTGTGGAGCTTTATTGCTGGCACACGTTTTTGGTGCATACTATAAAAACGATGGAACTTCAATCTGCAAAGGTATTTGCGTGGTGTGATTCTCAAATCACACTTGCTTGGATTAAGACTGCACCATACACAAGAACTACATTTGTAGGAAAATCCATTCCAACATCTACTATAGTAAGCTTATGAAATTCACATTAAATTTTCATACACGTATGAACCATAACTGGCATAATGCTATAGAAGCGAACCAACCCGAAAATTTATGCGACTCACAAAATACCTTCACAAAATCAAACCATTTCGAAAAGGAATAATTTAAGTAAAGTTGTTTAAGGTAAAACCGAAGCGACATAGAAATCTGTTCCCAAAATAAATGAACGAAACTATCTAGTACGCCAACCTTTTATCTAATTAATACCGAAACAACCGAAACAACCACCTAGGAGTAGGCAGCGAAAGTAAGTTAGCCGAGACATTCATCAGGCAGTGTAAGAAATAAAATGTCCAACTAAGTAGGAGTAGGCAGCGAAAGTAAGTTAGCCGAGACATTCATCAGGCAGTGTAAGAAATAAAATGTCCAACTAATAGTGCAGAATTTCTCAAAATGAAATGTGTGTCAGAAGAATAGAAGCGTAAGCTTCTGAAGGAAACAGAGATAAATTAAAATGTTTTTCTTTAACTGGAGAAATATTAATCCTTAACGGAGGTATCAAAAAAGAATTTACTTACGATAATTAATACTGCACGTATCAAAGTATTAGGTCATTCATTAAGCAGTAGTTGCGAAAGTTAGTTAAAATAATAATATAATATCAGAAGGTGTAAAAAACAATACCTACACATGAATCTGCTTACTTAGATAAAAGTCTTTTAACCAATTGCATACATGTAACTATATATATACTTACGTCATTTTTCAAAAATAATCGCGAAAAGAATCTGAAATAAAAAGAAATAAAAATATACTTACCCCGTGGACGCAAATCATAATGAAATAAACTTTTTATTCTGTCCGAACACTACTCATAATCAAATACAATAGGTGTAAAAGGGAAGAAAAAGATAGTTCTTAGAAAAATTAATGATACTAACAACCCTACTAGTAGAAAAGAGAGAAAACTATAATTTCCTAATGAGGCACAAAAGTGGATGAAATGCGCTACAACAATTTGTATGTAAACAAAAAAATCCAATGGTAAAGATGTTTACACACACAAATGAAAGTAACTTGAGTCTTAACACATGCAAACAAATCCATCGAATCTCGAAAGTATCTACGAGTGTCGATTATCAATAAAAAAAGATGGCCGGAATAATTTCGAGAGTCAAACAATCTTCCTAATGAGAACGAAAGGGACCAATACTCATTAATAAGTCTATCTCCAATAAACTAAACCAGTCAAACCGCCAAAAAGTATAGTTGTAGAAGCTCTGATAGTCGTAACGTGCCACGCATTGACGTATTAGATATGGACCGCCAGTAGCCAACTTCACGCGTGTTCCAACATAACTAGGGGCGCCATCAACTACTAGCAGGGAATCTGCGTAGCAGTGCTACGCTTGTTTTAATTAATCATTTAAGTTTAATATAATTAGGTGGAAATTGTAATCAAACTAGTTTTATTTTACAAAACAAATCCACTCTTTATTGCGTTGAGTCACTTGCATATGAATATGTCGACGTTTTATTTAAATTTTAAAAGCGAAATTAGTACACGTATTTAACACTAAAAGATGATGGCGTATTTTTGCCGCTTTTAGATGGAACATTTTTTGGCCGTTTGTATGAAAATTTGAACCGACTGGCGGTCCATATCTAGTACGTCAATGGTGCCACGTAAACGAGCCGATCAGTCCATTCGCAATTTCTAATTTGACAAAGCCGGACGCAAAAAGGTAAAAAAATTAAAATCTAAGAAACAAAAGTTAACAAGTACAGTTTAACAAAAGTAAAAGTTAAAATAAAAACTAAAAGTATAAAGAGAAATTATAAACACCAAAAAACTCATAAAATAATAAAGGAACCGAAGCAGCAAAAGGATTTACGCAGTGTGATAAAAAAACCAAGGTAAGATTTTTCTTCTATAAAATCCACCCCCACAAGATAATTTGCGAATACATGCTCAAAAATGCGAACAAAAGATTAAACGTTCAAATCAAGTAGAATAATCTAAGAAAACAGCAAATCGATTCATCTAATGTGGGAACGCCACGTTTCCCTGAAAATCTCTATAGAAGAAAAAAACACATACGTCCCAGATACACCACGAGTAAGTGGAACCGAAGGAGGATTTTTGGTTGGGTATTGGACAAACAAGGAACAGATAATTTTGGTCGTTGGGTTGCTAACTACGCCACTCCAAAACCACACCACGTTAAAACCACCCCTTTGAAAGTTTTTAGAAAGCGCGTGCATCGACGACAAAGACGAGGGATTTCTGCTCAAAGCAGAGGTGCTGTGGAAGCAAAATCACCCCTCAATACACATCGTCAAAATAATCAGGAAAAGGACCAAGAAAAACCAGGTAAAAAAAAATAAAAATTTTTATCACAAATTTTTTTTTGCATACAAAAATCATATTCATGGTCCAACCAAAAGACTAAAAACTAAAGGACGATCAAATGTACAAAAGCTAAATTGTGGAAGCCAGCGGGCACAAACAAATGTTTCCACGAAAACACAAAAACAAAAGAAGTCACCTACAGTTCTTTACAACAAAAATTTTATAGACAAAATGCTAATGCATTTTTTTATTCTTTCAAACAGATCAGACGAGACTGCGACCAATACGAGGCTTCAAAAAGTCTATTGTGTCAGCATCTTAAAAGGAACTTACCACTCGGAGAGCGTCATCTGGTTTTCACCGGGGAGCAGAAAAGTCAAAGTACAGAAAATCATCACTGAATCACAAATTTTCTTTTGGAATTCAAAGTACATTGGATCACTGGCAGCACGTAGGACCCGACACAAAATCGTGGGAATCGTAGATTCGTTCCAAGTGCTGGAGAAATCGAAGTCATCAAGAAACAACCATAATGTACCCCTGCTGGAGTCACCTTTAAGCAGGATGAATATGAGTAAATTTATGTAACATGGATGAGGTATGGTAGTTATTTATTTTTATGAAATATGAATCAGTAAAAATTTTTTTTTACCTAACGCCTGAAGATTCTTTTTAAATCCATTTGTAATCGAAATAAAAACCACCCCCACAAACTAAGGGTGACACAATTAATTCTTAGATAAAAATATAAATTATATTTGAATACGTTCAATGCAAGAAAATTAAGTAATAATTTTTTGTACCTACATCAAAGCATATCATCAATGGTACAAAGATCTGCAAAAATATAAAATTGATCTTATGTAAAGTAACTGAAAAGAAAAAAAAAAAAAAACATTAGAGTATTTGAAAATAAAGTATACAGAAGTTTCTATGGTTTCAAAGAAAAAGTAAACAAATAATTTAATTTTTTTTATTGGCCTATCGTAAAGAAATTGCCTATACCTATAAAAACGAAGTGCGAGAATCCCGCCTTGACAAAGGCAGTACTCTATCACAAAAATAATAAAACGTTAATCTGCAACAAAAATACTTACCTAGTACCTACCTGAGTCCGCAATAAAGATAATCTAGGTACAATAATCTGAAAAGAAAAATAAAGTTAAAAATAAAGTAATTAATGAATTGGAAAAATCTTATGTAGATAAATTAAAATTTAATTCGGGGATTTCGTTTGTAGTCAAAGTTGGGAAATAAAGTGTACTTACTTGTAGTGTTTAGTGCAATGAGGGTGCAAATATCCTTAAAAAAAAAGAAAATATTTGTGAAATGAGATTTATTCAAGTCAACAGTAGAGGTTTTAAATACATAATTTCGGTTGCCTATTGAAGACTTGAATCAATTTCAAGCAACATTTTTTATGTGAGCTGAAATGAAAGCAAATTTAAAGTAAAGGTTTTTTTTTGATAAAGTGTATAAGTGAATTTAACGATTCATGAACAGAACGTTTAGATCAATTATAAACTAATATAAATTGGAAACAATACTTACGATTACGAGTACTTACGCTGAAGTTTTTTTGTTGAAGCTAAAAAAAAATTCTTCTTTCAACTTTCGGGTGGGATATAGGCACTGTGGAGGCGTCCTACGCAAATTTTGTTTGATTTTGGAAGTCTAAGTAATCAGAGCTGTGTACTTCTGAACATTAGATTGAAAAATTTGGTGAAATCGAAAAATATATGTACCTACCTATCGTGTTTAGCTCGGTTAAATTAATACTAATAAATAAATTAGTCGCGAATTGGAGAATCGGTCATTCATTCAATCTTGGCTATTTAGAAACGTCGACCTTGTCTGATATTAAGAAATTAATATGGAGATAAGAGCCAACTGAAGATTGAACGAAGACGTATGGTTCAATTTAATGTTTTGAAAATTCGAGTTAGGCTTTTGTGTCATAAAACGATTATTCGTCGGAGTAGTTCGTTTCCTGTCGCGGCAGAGGGATAGTGATTAGTTTCGCTAATCCTCGAATGGAGATTTCTTTAAGCAAAAGTTCTTTTTTTTTTGCTAATAGAAATCTCTTAGAAAAATTCGGAAGGAATTTTTTGTTTGTTTGTATTGAGATTCGACTATACGTCGTGATTTTTATCTTTGGAACAGGTTCCATTGATTTTTCTTGTTTTGATTATCACACATCGTCCAAATAGGCAAGGTATTAAAAGGGCAAATATTGTTTTAGAATCGAGACATTAAGAATAAATAAAGGTCATTTTAATTAAAAATTACAAAAAAAATAGAAGGAATATATGTGAATCTCTTGTAGAAAATTTAAGGAGAAAACAAAATTAACGTTTATTAAAAGAAATTGTTTGTAGTCAATAAAAATATTTCATATAAAGATAAAAAATGAGAAATCGAATTCAAAGTAAAGTTGAAACTTCTAATTATTATTCAATTTTTTTTATGAGTATTAGAAATTCAATATTGTTAGATTAAGATTTATTTAAAATAAAAATGTTAAGAAATTTTATGAAGTTAAGCTTTGAGTTTTTCAGTCATTGCTAAGTCATAACAAAGCTTGCTATCATTCATTTGAAGTTTATTCTGGTTATCCAAAAATATTTCAGATAACATGGGCGACTAAAGGTTTTGGTGGAGAGACGTGGCTGAAGCCATGTCAATGTGAAGGCAGCATCGACAACGTAACAACTTCACGCAACCATGTAAGAGCAACATAAAATTCATTCCATTCTTCTGCAGTATTAATTCGATCGCGGGATATTTTCACATAAAATTGAGTACCAGTGGAGATATCAATGGGTAGTGTCTTTGATGGACTAGTCTCCGTCAAGTCGCTTAGGTAGGGAAGTTAGGTACTAATATGAAATCAACATCATCTGATTTCCCGCCACAATAGGGTCCTAGTGAAACTTCAAGGATGAAATAGGACATAGGAGGGTAGGGTTAGGTAATCCTTCGAGGTTTTAACACCATTACCTCGATATTCTGGTAACACTCGTACTTCCACCTTAATTATCTATCGTCTTTTTGAATTCTATCAGATGACTCACCATTTAACTCTGCCCCTTTGCTTTTTAGCATAGCTTTTCTATAATTTAACAGAGTCAACAGCCAGCAAGACTCCAGGTCTAATAGATGTGACACCGGCTATCACTCCTGCAGCACCACCCACTTCCCTGTTCCGATGTGTTCGGCCCTGGCGAAAATTTGCAGACCTGAAGCAGCGGTGTGGTGATAGTCACCCTATCCATTCAGGCTTGGACGTGCCCCACCTTAGGAGAAGGTACTAAAAGTTGATGGAATGGATAGGTTTCGGATCCTAACACAGCGAATTTGAAATAGGAGATGATTTTGAGATACGCATAATTTTCTATTGAGTATAATAGGTAGGGGAATTGAAAACTCTTTTTAGAACATCTAGATGCTTTCTCGAAATTTCTTTTTTTTTATCGTCGCTCTTCCGAAGCCAGATAAACTTATTCTCGAGGCATCTCAGGATAGGTGGAGACCTATTTTGAATCCTTTGGAGACCATCTGACTACGCCAGATTATGAATCAGACGTAAGGTTAATAATCGGTGGTGTCTTTGAAATCCGTATTTCCCACCGACATACGATGAGAAGCACTTGACTTTGAGAAGAGGTCGAAGAGATCTTTCGGATCATCTACTACGGTTGAGTAGTTGACGGCCGAAAGCATCCCTTCATCCCCTGCTTTTCCCAAACGACTGCAATCTCAATTTTATGGAATTGGATCTGAATAGGGATTTTTCAGTTCGCTGCACAATTGGAAAATGTAAAGGGGTAATCGTATTGGGACTGAAGCATGGATAGCAGCTTGATTAAATCTCATCCAATGTGTGGGCTTTTTTTTGCCTTTGGGTCTTTTTAGTCGATCAGATCTCACTCTCAGTCTTAACCGCCTTCAGCTTCCAGCAATTAATTCCAAATTATAATTATTTTTAATTCATATTCGGGATTAACTCAAAGTTTAATTATTTCTATAATTTCTTATTATATTAATTTTTTTTCTTTTTGTTGATATAATCAAAATCTTGAGTATGAGTTAAAGATTAATTATTTTTCAATTTTTGTAGCGGGACCATCCCATTCCTCCCGTTACATAATGGCGCTCATACGTGTAGGGCCCGAGTGATAATGAGTTTGATAGTTTTTGAAAATTTGATAGATATTTTTTTTTAGTAACTTTTTGAAGGTGGTAATTTTGGATGATGTAGTAAGTTTGTTCGAACGTCAGTTTGAACCGATCAAGTCAATTTTGAATTTTTAGGAAATTGGTTATGTTATAGAGATTTAACATCGGACGGTTTTCTGACTGAAGTGTCGACCGGTAATTAGTAGAACTTTTTCCTGAATACGTCTGCAACGACAACCTGTCAAAATTCCACTCCACTCTCTTAATATTTCATGAATAGTTTTTAGTAAGGTTAGTTTACATAGGGATTTCCGTATTGGACATGTTATTAGTCCAGTAGTCCGTTGCTTCTCATGAAAGCTGATCAAAACCTAGAGACTAATTTCTTTTTTAACTGTTTAGTTGTTTGCAACTACGTCCGGTGAATAGTTGAACTCATTTCCTGTTCACGTCTGTTACTTGTCAATCGACAAGTTATTTGGAAAATTTAAATGTTACTGCACTTCGATATAGTAATTGTTAAATTTATTCAGCAAATCTAGTTAGTTAGCTAGATGATATAGTTCTGGTCTGATGTCTGCTAGGGGATGTTATCTACTTCCTTAGGTCAGTAGCAACAGAGAGAAGTAAGAACAAGCTAGCCTAATAGGAGAAGTTAAATAAATTTTCACGAGTTGTTAGGTATACAGAAAATTTTGTGGTAATATTAGGAATAATATAATGATGATTCACACATGTTGTTACGGGGTTGCTCCTGAAACATTGGGGAACTTCAGTCACGTCTCCGAGCTTACAATGATTGGAGAAAACTGTTGAAAATTAAAAAAAAAAAAAAATTGTAAAAATAGAATAATGAGATTAAGATTTAGATTTTTGAGAAAATTTTAGAAGAGTGAGTTTTACTTGAAGAATTAAACTCATGGATCGAGAAATTTAGTTTTTGAGTAAAATTTTGATGCCTGGTGGCGAACAAGTAACATTTGTTATAAGTTTATTTAGTATATTGAGTATTTAGTTTTGCCTGGTGGCACTCTTTGAGATTTTTGAGTTATTCAGTTTTGCCTGGTGGCACGTATTTAGTATTCAGAATTGCCTGGTGGCACAATTAGATTTAGTTTTGTCTGGTGACACTTATTTAGAATATAGTTTAGAGTTAAATTTGCCTGGTGGCACTCATATTTAGTATATACAGTTAAGGTTAGTTTTTTTGTGAGAAAATTTTTGAATTGTCTGGTGACACCCATATGTAGTTTAATTATTTAGTTTTCGATTAAGATTTAGTAATCTAGGTTTGAGAAAAAATTTGGTTTTTTAGTATAGTTAGATATTGTTTTTTTTTTTTTGATTAATAATATAGATTTTTGAATTTTGAGATTGAGAAATATTAAGAGGGTTTACCCTAGAGAAAAAGTAGGTTAAGTTTAGTTAGTAAGTTTAGTTAGTAAGAAATAGGTATTAAGACATAGGTAATAACATTTAACTAGTAAGATTTAGATAATAGGATACAATTAGTTTTTTTTTAATAAATAGGTAGTTGGATAGGTAGTTAGATTTAGAGATTAAGATAGTTAGTAGTTTTTTTTTTGCATAGGTAGTAAGATTAGGTTAAGAAAAATGTTTGTAAACTAGAAATAGTAGTAGTAGTTAAGAAATATTTTTTTTTGATAGGTTCGAAACTTCACAAACCTTTAATTCTTTATAATTTTTTTTTAAATACCTACAATGGTGAACAAAAACAAGAACGGTTCTACGGACAAGAAAAAGGGGGGTAGACCTCCCAAACCGCCAGTTCCAAGCCGAGCTCCACTATTAACGACTCCAGAACCGCATAATACGCGTTACAGAAAAAACCTCGACATGTATCACAACATGACGATGGATACTAACGCAGTAGCTGACATGAGTCAAGTTGAGGAGGCAGCAGGACCGTCGAACGCGGAACGAAAAGTGATGAAGAAGTACCATTAGTCGATTTAGCAAGGCACCTAACACCAGAAGGAGCTCAGGAGGAAACATTAAACCAACAATCTGATGAATGGGAAGACTACGTTAAAGAGATAGCGTTAGCAACCATAGGTCTCAACAGAGCCGAAGACCGTAAAAATTTACGAGAAACGTTAGCTCAGAGTCAAGCCCAAATATTAGAGAGAGTGGATCAAGCTGTTAAAAACGCCTTAGCCCAGATGAGTGAATTAGTACGACCAGCAGCTACAGCTATACCTCTATGTGACTGACCTACTCCTGATACACGAAACCATAATGTCAGAAAAGAACCTAATCCAGATGCAACTACCAGAAATAACATCCAAGAAACGCCAAGAGAAAGAACTAGAGAAAATGATCATGAAGATCTGAGAGAAGCGGTCAGAGAAGCATTGGGTGTACGGCCAAGAAGAAACGTCACTCCACCTAGAGTTGATACCAATCGAAACAACCTACCGGAATTCCCTAGGGAGTGGCCTAGACGCAACGTATCCCCACCTAGAGCTGAACCTTCTCGAAGATATGATCCAAATTTCTACGAAAGGTTAAATCAAATTCAGTTTGACAATACGTCAATAAATCTTAATGCGAGAGCACCAGCGCCATCACCAGCAACATCATTTATACGTTCTCCCCACTATCACAAATGGGGCATAGTGTATAATGCCAAAAATATGCCAGTAGACGAATTCCTTTTCCGACTTGATCGGGTAAAGGACAGCTACGGTGCGTCATGGGAGGAGATAGTGGCAAATTTCCACCATTTTGTGAGCGGAACGGTAGAGGTGTGGTACTGGATGTACATGAAGAATAACCCATATTCATCTTGGGCAGCGTTGAAGTTAGCACTGATAGAGCAGTATCGTAGTCTGGAAACTGATTCTGAGTTGTCTAGACAAACGGCTGAAAGAAAGCAAGCTCCAGGCGAAACCTTTGACTCGTTTTATGATGCCATTCTAAAAATCAATTCGCGCATGAAAAATCCCAGACTTAATGAGGAATTGGCTGAGATAATAACACAAACTGTACGCCGACGCATGGGAGAACTGTTATTAACATTTAAATCGACTCGACTCGCAGACTTAGTTTTCACTTGTCGAGATATGGAGAGATTTTTAGCTCAGTATGACCCGATGAGAGCCAGAGCGCTTCCAGTTTATAACAAACCTTCGAGAAAACTAGTACATGAAATCGAAATCCAAACTGATTCACAGTCGAGCGAAATGTCAACAGCCGTCGAAGCTTTTCACCACAACAGGAACCGCGACTCGAGCTGAATTCTGATAATGTCAAATGCTGGAACTGCTTAAAACTTGGTCACACGTTCAGAGATTGCGCAGACTTACAGAGAAGAATTTTCTGTTACCGTTGTGGCAAACCAGATGTTCTGTCACCAAATTGTAAAATGTGTCCGGGAAACTCGTCAACGAGCCAACATTCATCCGAGAGGGAATAGGCCAAGATGAGCAACTCGGGGAGTCCTCTATAAACTTAGAAAAAACCGATAAAATTACAATTTTGAAAAATCCTGAATCGAAAAATATCTTGAAATTAACCTCCACTAATTCTAGGATCCCTAGACTTAGACCTTTAAAGTCCTTACATCAAAGGCAAATTGAATATAATATAGCTAGAAAACGAATATATGTATATCCCAAACATTTAAACAAAGTAGAAGCCTTAAGACCTAAATTCACTAATAAAAGAAAACTTTATAAAGTAGTGTCATCGACAAAATTATCTAATTATAAGGACGATCCCCGTCCTTACGTTCAAGTATAATTATTCAATGAAGAGTGGTACGGTTTGCTCGACTCTGGAGCAAGTGTCAGTTGTTTAGGTAAAGGAGCGTTAGAAATTTTAGAAAGCAAAAACATCTCCTTTCAAAAATTCTCTACCAACATAGTTACTGCTGATGGAAAACAACAACCAGTAGTAGGAGTAGTTAAAACAAAAGTTTCTTTTAATGGCAAAACACATAACATAGACTTATTTATAGTACCTTCTTTAATGCAGAAACTCTACTTGGGAGTAAAGTTTTGGGCCTTATTTGAGATAGCGCCCCATATTATACATTTTAAAGAAAATATTTCTGAGATAGCTTTAGAGAAACCTCATTTCTCTGAGTGTGAGCTAACTGCAGAACAGTCCGTTGTGTTGATAAACACCGTAAAACTTTTTCCGTCATAAGCTGAGCGGGGACTCGGACGAACACACCTTGTGGAACATAGTATAGACACTGGCGATGCGTTGCCTGCTAAGCAATGGCATTACCCTATCTCTCCAGCGATACAAGCTTTGGTGTACGCCGAAGTGGACTGCATGATTTCCTTGGGAGTGATTGAAGAAAGTTCAAGCCCATGGTCCTCACCTGTTGCATTGGTGCGAAAACCCGGCAAAAATAGAATGTGCTTGGATTTTTGGAAAGTCAACTCCGTAACAAAGAAGGATGCGAGTCCAATTGGGCATATAGAAGGTTTGTTAGCACGACTTTCAGAGACACGCTATATTTCTAGCGTGGATTTGAAATATTAGTTAAATAAATAAAATAAATAAAAACATATGAAAAAACGTGTTTTATTATTACATTTATTAACAAAAAGAAGAAACTTTTTACAACATTTATTATTAATATATTATTAATACGCGACGCGTTTCGGACGTTCGTCCGATTATATGATTACTGAGTGTGGTATGGTATGTGTGTTTCGTGTTTTTTGATGTTTATCAGTTGGCGTATGTTTGTCTCTCTTCATCTTCTTTTGTTTTGGTGATTAATGGCTGTGTTGTATAGTGCATTGTTTTTTATTATTAGTTTGTCGTTCAGTACTTTGTTTTGTTCCGTCTTGCAGGCTTTGTAGATTTCAAACTCTTCTTATGCGTCCAATGTTGTCCCTTTCCTGCAAATGTGCATTGGTTTGCAATTTGTATTGAAATCGGTGTAGTTGTGGTTTTCGTTAATTAAGTGTTGTGCGTAATTTGATTGCGTTTTTTGTTTTGTAGGAGACTGTTATATTATGTTTCTTTAATTCGTATTTAATTATCTGTGGTAATATATTGGTATATTCAATTGATATGTATTTGTTGTTGTTAACTAATGAATTGTTGTTTATTCTATTTCTTTGTAATTTCTTTTTCTTTTGGGTTATTAGTTTGTCTATAGTTTTGGTTGTGTATCCGTTTGCAATAGCGATTTGTTTTATTATTGTGACTTCTGTGTTGTAGTCTTCTTTGCTCATTGGTACGTTGAAAAGTCTATTGATGAAGGCGTTGAAAGATCCCATTTTTTGGGAATATGGGTGGTGGGAGTTCTTGTGGATGGTTATATCAGTTGTTGTTGGTTTTCCGTATATTTTATATTTGAGTTTTTTGTTGTATTTAGTGATGGTCAAGTCTAAAAAGTTGATTTCATTGTTTTCTTCCGTTTCGGCTGTAAAGTGAATATTTCCATTGATGTTGTTGATGTATTTATTTAATAGATTTATTTGTCTGAGGGTGCCATCAAATATGATAAATGTGTCATCTACATATCTGGCATAGAATAATATTTTTGGATGTAAGGGGTTTAATTTTGAAAGTATATGTGTGTTTTCGTGATGGTTTAGGTATATCTCTGCAAGGAGTCCGCTTAAAGGGGATCCCATAGCGAATCCTTCCTCTTGCGTGTAAAATATGTTGTTGAAGGTGAAGTAGTTTTGTTGTAATGTGGTTTCCAGTAAAAGTATTAATTCATCTATTTGCTTTTTGTTAAGTTTGGCGGTGGTGGATAAGTTTTTGAAAGATGCGTACTGGCAAGTACCGTTGGAGAAGGTGTCGATGGATAAAACTGCATTTTCAATACCAGGTCATCCGTTATATCAGTTCAAGGTGATGCCGTTCGGACTCTCCAATGCTGCTCAGAGTCTGACAAATCTTATGAATAAAGTTATCCCGTCCAACTTGAGAGATCAAGTTTTTATTTATTTAGATGACCTTTTGGTCATTTTCAAAACGTTTGATGAACATATTTCTGTTTTAGAAACCGTATCAAAGAGGCTAGACGAGGCAGGACTTACAATAAATGTGGAAAAGTCACGTTTCTGTTTCGAAGAGTTTTAATACTTAGGTTATGTCATAGGGCGTGGCTGCCTCAAAGCAGACCCGTCCAAAATTTCTGCAATTCTCGATTTCCCGGTACCAACGACTGTACGTCAAGTACGTCGATTCCTTGGAATGGCTGGTTGGTACCGGCGGTTCATCGAAAATTTTTCAGAGGTAGCCGGACCGATGTCCAACACTCTTAAGAAAGGAAGTAAGTTTGAGTTCAACGAACAGGCGTTAGAAGCTTTTACCAAGCTTAAGGTAGCTTTAACTTCGGCGCCAGTTCTCCGCAACCCCGATTTCAGTAACCAATTCGTGATTTTATGCGACGCTTCAGCCACTGGAATCGGATGCGTACTGTGCCAAAGAGATGAAACTGGTGCAGAATACCCCATTTATTACTATTCCCAAAAATCAAATAGTGCGCAACGTAACTACTCAGTTACTGAGCGAGAATGTCTCGCAGCCGTAAAAGGCATTTATAAATTCAGACCATACATTGAAGGACGTCTAGCTCGGTGGAGTTTGAAGCTTCAAAGCTTCGAATTTTCGGTGGAGCATAGAAAAGGTACTTTAAACGCTGTGCCTGATGCCCTGTCTAGAGTGCATGAAGTGGAGGCGTTGCGTTTGGCTTCCTTAGAAATGCCCATCGAAAATTCAAGTCATCACGTCAGACGAGACTGCGACCAATACGAGGCTTCAAAAAGTCTATTGTGTCAGCATCTTAAAAGGAATTTACCACTCGGAGAGCGTCATCTGGTTTTCACCGGGGAGCAGAAAAGTCAAAGTACAGAAAATCATCACTGAATCACAAATTTTCTTTTGGAATTCAAAGTACATTGGATCACTGGCAGCTCGTAGGACCCGACACAAAATCGTGGGAATCGTAGATTCATTCCAAGTGCTGGAGAAATCGAAGTCATCAAGAAACAACCATAATGTACCCCTGCTGGAGTCACCTTTAAGCAGGATGAATATGAGTAAATTTATGTAACATGGATGAGGTATGGTAGTTATTTATTTTTATGAAATATGATTTTACAATTGTGGATAATTTTGCGAATAAAATTGCGGCTACCCATAATTAAAAACTGTTGTCGAATGATAGCGAAAGTCTGAGATACTCCTGTATGTAGATATCGACGGTGAAAATCTAAAATAATGCGGTTAGATACTGGGTTAGTGTAGTGTATAGAGAATGTGTTATTTGTATTTATATTTTCTTCTTACATAAATACTTCTATTTAAAGACATACAACTATATCTTTGTACGTACTACTAATATATTAATATTATATAATGAGAGTGTCTTGCTAATAGTCGCTCTAACTTGTAACATCATTGTATCACTTATTTAAATCATACATTATTCTATAATAAACTTAAGTTGAATTAAGCAGGTTGCATTTCATTTCTAAGAAACACAATAAATTGGCGACGATGACTTTTTATTCTAAAGTGTTTAAGCTTTGCCATTCGAATTTAATGATCTAAAAAAAAAAAAATAAAAAAAAAAAAAATGACCGAAAAACTATTAGTCGAACAATTTTCCGATTTGTTAAGAAAACAACAGTCTTGGATGGAAACGGTTATTAAAGATCAAAAAGAGATTGTTAATAAATTCTTAATTAAATCATCGAGTGCAGAAGGTGGTGCAAGTGCGATAAGTGCAGTTCCAGCGTTTGCTAAGTTCGATAAAACTAAGCAGACTTGGAAGTCTTATCTGAATCAATTAAACCAGCATTTCAGTGCGTACAGTGTGACCGAAGACAACAAAAAAAGAGCATTTTTTCTTTCATGGGCAGGCTCAGATTTGTATGATCTCACACAAAACTTATTTTCGGGAAAAAATATAGAAGAAGAGACATATGAGACAATCGTAGACAACTTGACACAACATTTTGCAGAAAGAACCCATGTGCTTGCCGCTCGTTTTAGTTTTTTTCAAATGCGCATGAAAGAAGGGCAAAAGTATGCGGAATGGTTAGCGGATTTGCGTGGTGCCGCTAGAGAATGTTATTTTGTATGTGAAAAGACAACGTGTAAAGAACCGTTCGTTGACAATTTATTACGGGATATTATAGTTCTCCATACACCACATGATGTAGTTCGATCCGCTGCTTTACAAAAACCTAACCCAACTTTGGCCGACGTATATGCTATAGCTGAAACGTATGAATCTACCCAAAAATCGGTGCTCGCTATTAAAGGAGATTCTTCGTGTCAAGTTCATCAAGTAAATTTTTCGAAAAACTGTAGATCGCTCTCGCGTTCCAAATCGCGTTCTTCTCAAAAACCAAATAATAATTTTCAATCTGCTCAAAGAAATCAAGACGTTTCGCGCTCATGCCCTGGGTGTAATTTCCGTCATCTTCGCGCTGAATGCCCCGTTCGCAATGCTACCTGTCGTGTATGTGGGCAGATAGGTCACATTTCCTCCGTGTGTCGTGACAAAACAAAAAATAACGTCGCGAAAATACAAAATAAGAACCAAAATCGCCAACCAGCTAAAGGTAATCGGCAAGAAAACATTTATACCATTGAAGCTGTTCAAGGGACCTCAGACAATGACATTTGCTATCAAATGAAGCAGGAAGGGAAGGTATTATTTGTGTCTTTTGTTATAAACGGTATCTCTTTACAGTTCCAGCTTGATACCGGAGCAACGTGTTCCATGAAAGCATGAAAGCATCAAAGCATATAGGCAGCTAGGAGAACCTGAATTAAAACCTACAAACCAAATTTTAAAAGCGTATGGAAACCAACTTGTCCCTATTAAAGGAGCTTCCTATGTAAGCGTTAGCTGGAAAAATAATGTCCACAAGTTGCCGTTGATAGTAACCGATATGGAGGAAGGTTCAAGTATCATAGGAATGGATTGGTTTCAAACACTAAAATTTTCGATAAGCTGTTGCAATATGATTGAGGAACCATCTACGTTGCTGGCTGCTGCTCCAAATGCTAACTTGGATAAAATGGTAAGAGATGTGTGTTCACGATTTCCTGATGTTTTTTCCCCAGAGCTAGGTTGCTGTAAGGATTTTAAAGCTAAATTGTTTCTGAAGCCAGGAGCCCGTCCAAAGTTTTGCAAACCACGTCCCCTTCCTTTTGCCTTAATGGAGCCCGTAAAGGCTGAGCTTGATCGCCTTGTTAAAGCTGGCGTGTTGATGCCTGTAGATTTCAGTGAATGGGCAGCACCCATTGTTGTAGTGCAAAAACAGTCAGGCAGCCTCCGAATTTGCAGAGATTTCAAGATAGGTGTGAATCCTCAGCTGGATGTAGCTAGACATCCAATGCCGCGTTTTGAAGAAATGTGCCATAAGTTGAAAGGGGGCCAGCATTTCACTATAATTGACCTTTCTGAAGCGTATTTTCAGGTTGCTGTTCACGATGATTCAAAGCCTATACTGGTTATAAATACACCTTTTGGACTGCTACGTTTTGAAAGGTTACGACCAGGTATTGCTAGTGCACCAGGAATTTTCCAGAGCCTAATCGGACAAGTAATAGGAGGAATGGATCATTGTGCAGCATTTGTTGATGACTTGATTGTCACTGGTCGCAATCCAACTGAGCATTGCCAAAATTTGGAGGAGCTTTTACGCCGTTTTGCTGCCAATGGATTACGCTGCAACATTATGAAATGTAAGTTTGCCCAATCTAGTGTTAGGTACCTGGGACACCAAATAGATTCTGGAGGAGTAAGTCCATTGGAAGATAGAGTGGAAGCCATAAATAAGATGAAACAACCTACCAATTTAGGAGAGCTGCAAGCCTTTTTAGTAAAAATAAATTATTGCGGAAAGTTTTTAAGGGATTTTTCTTCAAAGTCTGCTTCGCTTAATGAGCTTCGAAAAAAATCAGTACCTTTTATATGGACAGAACGACAACAAAATGCATTTCAAAGCCTGAAACGCAGTATTGTGGATGCAACCAAGCTAGTGCACTTTAGAAATGACTACCCGCTTATACTAGCATGTGATGCTTCGTCTTATGGTATAGGTGCCATTTTGCTGCATAGGTATCCTGATAGAACCGAGCGTCCGATTGCTCACACCTCTAAAACCCTCAATGATTCTCAGAAAAAATACAGCCAGGTGGAAAAAGAAGCGCTATCAATTATCTTTGGTGTTCAAAAATTTCACCAATATGTTTATGGCAGGTGCTTTGAACTAATAACTGACCATAAGCCACTTTTAAGTCTTTTTCATCCACATAAACAGCTTCCAGTGATGACTGCTCATAGGCTTCAGAGATGGGCCATCATACTAATGGGGTACGAATATTCAATCAGGTATAAGCCAACGCTTGCACATGGTAATGCTGATGCGCTTTCACGTTTACCTGCTGGCTCTGATCAGATGTTTGATAATTCAGAGGCATGTCTGGAAGCAACGCTGGAGCTGGATGAAGATGTTTCAAATTTTCCGTTAAACGCTAAGCTTATTGCAAAAATGACACTAAAGGATCCAGTTCTTAAAAAATTCTAGGATTTGTTGAAACAGGTTGGCCAGAAACCTCAAAAAACTTGGAACCTTCTCTGAAACCATACTTTGCTCGGAGGTTTGCTCTTACGTTTCACAATGGAGTTCTTGTTTATCAAACAAATCATATCAGAGTTGTTATACCTTCTTGTTTGCAGGATCGAGTTTTCAAACTATTACATGTCGGACATTGGGGAGTTGTGAGGACCAAGCCACTTTCACGCCTTCATTGCTGGTGGCCAGCCCTGGATGAGTACATTGAGAGGAGCATAAGCCAATGTGAGCCTTGTCAACAAAACAGTAGTAGCCCGAAACAGGAATTCGCCAGCTGGCCAACACCTCAAAATGCTTGGAGTAGAGTACATGTGGACTTTGCTGGTCCATTTTTGAATCGTATGTACTTTATTTGTGTAGATGCCCTGAGTAACTTTCCGTATGTTGTCGAAATGGGGTCAACGACATTCGAGGCAACAATAAAAGCTCTTCAAAATATATTCGCTATCGAAGGTTTGCCAGAGACACTTGTTTCTGATAACGGAAGCCAATTTTCTTCCTCCGTGTTCGCAGAGTTTTGCCATGAATTGGGTATCGTTCACATTAAAACTGCGCCATTTCATCCAGCTTCAAAAGGTGAAGCCGAGAGAATGGTGCGGACGTTTAAAACTGCTATAAAAAAACAAATTTCTGAAGGTGTCAATGAAAGAGATGCTTTATTAACTTTTTTGACTTCTTACAGATCAACACCAAATGTCACAGGCAAGTCACCATCTGAGCTTTTACATGGTCAACCAATGCGTTCCTTGCTATCTCAACTGAAGTCGATGTCAAAGCCTGATATCAAAACAGTTTCTGCAAAGTTCCACCCAGAGCAACAAGTATTTATCCGTAATTACGCCCGAGGCCCGAAGTGGATTACAGGTGTTGTTCAAAATAAGATCGGGAGGAAGATGTATCAGGTGAAAACTTCAAAAGGCACTGTACGTCGACATCAGAACCAAATGCGAGTTGTGTTATCTTCAAAAGAATTCGATGCCGGCCAACGTTTAATTGACAACACAAGAACAACAAGTCCGCATTTGGAAGTTGATAACCGATCTTCTACATCAGTGCCTCCTCAAAGTATTTTAAAGCCAATTGAGTTGAGGAGATCTACCAGACCATCAAAACGTCAGATTCCAGTCCACGGAAACACTTAGAAACAGAAGTCGTTGAAGCTAAGAAGGGAGGAGTGTAGTGTATAGAGAATGTGTTATTTGTATTTATATTTGCTTCTTACATAAATACTTCTATTGAAAGACATACTACTATATCTTTGTACATACTACTACTATATTAATATTATATAATGAGAGTGTCTAACACTCAGTAAAACTCACTTGCTAATTTAAATCATACATTATTTAAATCATACATTATTCTATAATAAACTTAAGTTGAATTAAGCAGGTTGCATTTAATTTCTAACAAACACAATAGTTAGTTTTAGGTAGAATGATAGGATGTTTAATATTAAACGATACGGTTGCATTTTTGATGCGTCTACCGATGCGAAGCAGTCCATCACGATCCAAAAAAGCATCATACCTCAACAGTTTTGATTTAGCAGGTAATTGGTTTTTGGTTCGCAAATGCATGATGTCGTTTTCGAAGCTGGATATTTGAACGAATTTTAAAATGGAAATTCTTGCCTTGCAAATTTCAACATCGCTCAAACCATTTATAACTCGAGGGTTGGTTTTTGATTGAAGATTCGAGATATATCTAAAGATGTAAGCAACTACACGGTGCAGTCGATTCCAACACGAAATCTTCCTTATCAGATCGTGAAAGACATGTCCATCAAACGACGTGACGAGTGCATGCCTTACGACTGATTTTTACTCCCGTTGAACTGATTCAGCATCCAAAGTGTTCAGAGAAAGATTCGATTTTGGCCAACAGTCCTCTGAATCATAAAGCCAAGATGGACCATTCCAACAAAGACTGTGATCGGCAAGAGTTGAAGGTGAAACGCCACGTGACGCACAATCAGCGGGGTTTGATTCAGACGGAACATGCCGCCAAGCAGGTCGTGGTAAGGTTTTCAATATCGCGGCAGTCCTGTTGGCAACAAATGTTGCCCACCGACGAGGGAGAGAAGAAAGCCAATGCAGTACGATTTCGGAATCGCACCACGCAAATATTCTTTTAATTGTAACATTGAATGAAGATTTTATCAATGTTAATAAACGAGCAAGCAATACCGCACCACAGAGTGCAAGGCGAGTAATAGATACCGGTTTTAAAGGGGAAACTTTCGTTTTCGCAGCAACGATTACAACAGTCACTTTTCCGTCTGCAGATTTTGACAGGGCATAAACTACAGCGGCGTAAGTTAGCGATGAAGCATCTGAAAAGCCGTGCAGCTCGACACTTTCGTCAGATGAAAACACATTACGAGGATAACAAATCTTTTCAAAACATGGCAAATGTTCACGATAGTTCATCCATATTTCCGAGAGATCGAAGGGAAGGGGATCATCCCAACCCAAGTTCAAATTAGAAGACCATAGATTCTGAAATAACATTTTAAAAAGGATCACTGACGGGGCTAACAGTCCAAAAGGGTCAAAAATACTGGCTATTTCAGATAGCAAGTTTCTTCTTGTTATCCAGTGGCAAGGCTTTGAAATTGTAAGGCGAAAAGAGTACATATCTGAGGCAGGGTTCCAGTACATTCCCAGTACTTTTATGAGGAACTGCGAACGTTCAGGATCCACGAATGAATACTCGCAATCTTCAGGATTTTGATTAGCTAGTAAAGCCCAACAGTTGGAGCTCCATTTACGAAGCTGAAGGCGAGCTTCAGATAATAACGAAATAACTTCAGATTGTAACTCGAGTAAGTCTTGAATTGAATTTCCGCCTGTCATAACGTCGTCAACGTACACGTCACTTAGTAAGATTCGGGCTGCATTTGGATACACCGTTTTATAGTCTTCAGCGATTTGTTGCAGTACGCGTACCGGTTCGTAGACGATAATGTTCGATCGGACTATTTGGGTTTTGCCGCCACACAATGCGTTGATAGTCACAGTCCTTTTCATTAACCCATATCTGCAGAAACATTTTGACAATATCGGCGGTAAACACAAAACGATGTTGTCGAAACCGTAGGCAGACATCGATAAGATCGCGTTGTATAGGCGGACCGATTAACAAGTGGTTATTCAACGAATGTCCGCTCGAATCTTTTGAAGAGCCATCAAATACGACCCGAAGCCTCGTAGTTGAGCTGTCCGGCTTCAAAACAGTAAATAAAACTGAAACGGTTGGTTTTTTTTAATGTCATCAAAAGGTATAAGTTCCATGTGACCGAGATCGAGGTACTCCTGCATGAAATTGGTATATTGCTGGTGCAATTCTGGGTTTATACGAAACCGACGCTCCATCGAATACAGCCGCAAAACTGCCGGCTGCAATGTACCTGGGAACTTTATTAAATGGTATTTGAATGGAAGTGAAACGACGTATTTTCCGTCTGAAGCGTGACAAAATGGCAAAAGAGCACTGGTATAGTTGATGATTGCTTTTGCACAAAGAGCATTGTGAATTCATTTCCGATGGCTTTGCTGTTAACGCTCGAATCAAACTTGTCTGTTTTCCACGCGATGTCCATACGCGATTCAGAGATTGGCACGACTCTAATGCATCGCACCGTTGCTCAAGAAATTCAATTAGCTTTAATATTGTCATGTCTTCACGAGAACCGATTTCTTCTGCCCCAGCGTGTTTTGTTTCACTATCGAGTTTATTGAGAAGAATGAAAATTAGCCACGAATTGCGATTATTCTTCGATAATGCATTTAAACCGCGAATGACCTCATCCGCACCGTCCGTAATTTTTCGAAGAATCTGCACATTTTGAGCATTTATTGAAGGAAGAGACAAAAATGTCTGGACAAACGACTGCACAATTAAAATTCCCCGATCGAAACGCTTTTCTAGTCTGTCCCAGGCTTCGGTGGAATTTGCAACTGAAACTTTAATGTGCTGTATGAGATCGGCAGCAGTACTGCTTAAAAAAGATTTCAGATATTGAAATTTTTGAGTGGATGACAAATTTTCTTTCACATCCACCGAACCCAAAAACAAATCGCGAAAGGAAGGCCAGTTCTTATAATCACCGGAAAATTTTGGAATCACGATAGGTGGCAGGTTGATTTTGGCAGGAGTTTTAGCCGACGGGTCTAACGATTTCAAAAAGTTGCTTTGATCGTTTGCAATGCGTTCTAGAACAGGATTGTTTGAATTATTGTTTAAATTTCGTCCACGAATCGCTTCAGTCAATCCTGCATGAGCCTCAAAATATTTATTTTCATATACCCCGAATCCAGAATTGAACTCATCGGTCTCAGCGTCCGGCACAAGCGGGAGGCATTCATAGTGCAGAGTGGTGAATTCTGACCATGCTTCAATCACCCTATTCAAACGAATTTCTAACATACCCGAAGTTGTCGATTGATCAATAATGGTTAAAAATTCAAAATTCATGGTGTTAAAGTGGCCTTAGCCACACCACGTTTTTGCTTCACTGCAATCATATTTTCACAAAAAAAAATTCAAAGTTCGAGGGCGAAAATACGAAGAAATTATGATCAAATTAGTGAATGTTTTCTTCAAAAAAATTATTTTGTTTATTAACTGTCAACGTATGATATGTATATATTATATATATATTATATATAGTGTAATGTATATATGTATACATATAAATATATATAAAATGTATATATACATATGTGCACAAGCTATAAAGCCACGAGTAAGCCACGAGGGTTTTGGCTATCAAATAAGGTAAAAAACCAACGAAAAAATTCAATAATTATTCACTTTTTTTTTGTTATTGTTCCCACGATTAATTTAATTCACTGATTTAGAGTTAATTCGGCTTATTGCGAAGGACCATATGTTACGGATTTTTATAAATAGTCTTTTTTTCATCAATATTTGAAACCCGTAAATCGAAGGGATTCGACTAATAAACTTGAATAATGAAACTTCCCCAAGTCGAATCCAAGAGCAAGAACAAGGGCCAAGAATACACAAATTCATAATACTGAATTGCACCTTATTATTAGAGAATGAATTTGAGTCGATACAAAATGTAGGTGGCCACGTTATAATTTATTATTAATATATAATGTAAGATGATACTTAGCCAAGTGCAGGGTTAATGGTGTGGTCTCTTGCACGAATTCATTTCCGATGGCTTTGCTGTTAACGCTCGAATCGAACTTGTCTGTTTTCCACGCGATGTCCATACGCGATTCAGAGATTGGCACGACTCTAATGCATCGCACCGTTGCTCAAGAAATTCAATTAGCTTTAATATTGTCATGTCTTCACGAGAACCGATTTCTTCTGCCCCAGCGTGTTTTGTTTCACTATCGAGTTTATTGAGAAGAATGAAAATTAGCCACGAATTGCGATTATTCTTCGATAATGCATTTAAACCGCGAATGACCTCATCCGCACCGTCCGTAATTTTTCGAAGAATCTGCACATTTTGAGCATTTATTGAAGGAAGAGACAAAAATGTCTGGACAAACGACTGCACAATTAAATTTCCCCGATCGAAACGCTTTTCTAGTCTGTCCCAGGCTTCGGTGGAATTTGCAACTGAAACTTTAATGTGCTGTATGAGATCGGCAGCAGTACTGCTTAAAAAAGATTTCAGATATTGAAATTTTTGAGTGGATGACAAATTTTCTTTCACATCCACCGAACCCAAAAACAAATCGCGAAAGGAAGGCCAGTTCTTATAATCACCGGAAAATTTTGGAATCACGATAGGTGGCAGGTTGATTTTGGCAGGAGTTTTAGCCGACGCGTCTAACGATTTCAAAAAGTTGCTTTGATCGTTTGCAATGCGTTCTAGAACACGATTGTTTGAATTATTGTTTAAATTTCGTCCACGAATCGCTTCAGTCAATCCTGCATGAGCCTCAAAATATTTATTTTCATATACCCCGAATCCAGAATTGAACTCATCGGTCTCAGCGTCCGGCACAAGCGGGAGGTATTCATAGTGCAGAGTGGTGAATTCTGACCATGCTTCAATCACCCTATTCAAACGAATTTCTAACATACCCGAAGTTGTCGATTGATCAATAATGGTTAAAAATTCAAAATTCATGGTGTTAAAGTGGCCTTAGCCACACCACGTTTTTGCTTCACTGCAATCATATTTTCACAAAAAAAAATTCAAAGTTCGAGGGCGAAAATACGAAGAAATTATGATCAAATTAGTGAATGTTTTCTTCAAAAAAATTATTTTGTTTATTAACTGTCAACGTATGATATGTATATATTATATATATATTATATATAGTGTAATGTATATATGTATACATATAAATATATATAAAATGTATATATACATATGTGCACAAGCTATAAAGCCACGAGTAAGCCACGAGGGTTTTGGCTATCAAATAAGGTAAAAAACCAACGAAAAAATTCAATAATTATTCACTTTTTTTTTGTTATTGTTCCCACGATTAATTTAATTCACTGATTTAGAGTTAATTCGGCTTATTGCGAAGGACCATATGTTACGGATTTCTATAAATAGTCTTTTTTTCATCAATATTTGAAACCCGTAAATCGAAGGGATTCGACTAATAAACTTGAATAATGAAACTTCCCCAAGTCGAATCCAAGAGCAAGAACAAGGGCCAAGAATACACAAATTCATAATACTGAATTGCACCTTATTATTAAAGAATGAATTTGAGTCGATACAAAATGTAGGTGGCCACGTTATAATTTATTATTAATATATAATGTAAGATGATACTTAGCCAAGTGCAGGGTTAATGGTGTGGTCTCTTGCACGAATTCATTTCCGATGGCTTTGCTGTTAACGCTCGAATCGAACTTGTCTGTTTTCCACGCGATGTCCATACGCGATTCAGAGATTGGCACGACTCTAATGCATCGCACCGTTGCTCAAGAAATTCAATTAGCTTTAATATTGTCATGTCTTCACGAGAACCGATTTCTTCTGCCCCAGCGTGTTTTGTTTCACTATCGAGTTTATTGAGAAGAATGAAAATTAGCCACGAATTGCGATTATTCTTCGATAATGCATTTAAACCGCGAATGACCTCATCCGCACCGTCCGTAATTTTTCGAAGAATCTGCACATTTTGAGCATTTATTGAAGGAAGAGACAAAAATGTCTGGACAAACGACTGCACAATTAAATTTCCCCGATCGAAACGCTTTTCTAGTCTGTCCCAGGCTTCGGTGGAATTTGCAACTGAAACTTTAATGTGCTGTATGAGATCGGCAGCAGTACTGCTTAAAAAAGATTTCAGATATTGAAATTTTTGAGTGGATGACAAATTTTCTTTCACATCCACCGAACCCAAAAACAAATCGCGAAAGGAAGGCCAGTTCTTATAATCACCGGAAAATTTTGGAATCACGATAGGTGGCAGGTTGATTTTGGCAGGAGTTTTAGCCGACGCGTCTAACGATTTCAAAAAGTTGCTTTGATCGTTTGTAATGCGTTCTAGAACAGGATTGTTTGAATTATTGTTTAAATTTTGTCCACGAATCGCTTCAGTCAATCCTGCATGAGCCTCAAAATATTTATTTTCATATACCCCGAATCCAGAATTGAACTCATCGGTCTCAGCGTCCGGCACAAGCGGGAGGCATTCATAGTGCAGAGTGGTGAATTCTGACCATGCTTCAATCACCCTATTCAAACGAATTTCTAACATACCCGAAGTTGTCGATTGATCAATAATGGTTAAAAATTCAAAATTCATGGTGTTAAAGTGGCCTTAGCCACACCACGTTTTTGCTTCACTGCAATCATATTTTCACAAAAAAAAATTCAAATTTCGAGGGCGAAAATACGAAGAAATTATGATCAAATTAGTGAATGTTTTCTTCAAAAAAATTATTTTGTTTATTAACTGTCAACGTATGATATGTATATATTATATATATATGATATATAGTGTAATGTATATATGTATACATATAAATATATATAAAATGTATATATACATATGTGCACAAGCTATAAAGCCACGAGTAAGCCACGAGGGTTTTGGCTATCAAATAAGGTAAAAAACCAACGAAAAAATTCAATAATTATTCATTTTTTTTTTGTTATTGTTCCCACGATTAATTTAATTCACTGATTTAGAGTTAATTCGGCTTATTGCGAAGGACCATATGTTACGGATTTCTATAAATAGTCTTTTTTTCATCAATATTTGAAACCCGTAAATCGAAGGGATTCGACTAATAAACTTGAATAATGAAACTTCCCCAAGTCGAATCCAAGAGCAAGAACAAGGGCCAAGAATACACAAATTCATAATACTGAATTGCACCTTATTATTAAAGAATGAATTTGAGTCGATACAAAATGTAGGTGGCCACGTTATAATTTATTATTAATATATAATGTAAGATGATACTTAGCCAAGTGCAGGGTTAATGGTGTGGTCTCTTGCACGAATTCATTTCCGATGGCTTTGCTGTTAACGCTCGAATCGAACTTGTCTGTTTTCCACGCGATGTCCATACGCGATTCAGAGATTGGCACGACTCTAATGCATCGCACCGTTGCTCAAGAAATTCAATTAGCTTTAGTATTGTCATGTCTTCACGAGAACCGATTTCTTCTGCCCCAGCGTGTTTTGTTTCACTATCGAGTTTATTGAGAAGAATGAAAATTAGCCACGAATTGCGATTATTCTTCGATAATGCATTTAAACCGCGAATGACCTCATCCGCACCGTCCGTAATTTTTCGAAGAATCTGCACATTTTGAGCATTTATTGAAGGAAGAGACAAAAATGTCTGGACAAACGACTGCACAATTAAATTTCCCCGATCGAAACGCTTTTCTAGTCTGTCCCAGGCTTCGGTGGAATTTGCAACTGAAACTTTAATGTGCTGTATGAGATCGGCAGCAGTACTGCTTAAAAAAGATTTCAGATATTGAAATTTTTGAGTGGATGACAAATTTTCTTTCACATCCACCGAACCCAAAAACAAATCGCGAAAGGAAGGCCAGTTCTTATAATCACCGGAAAATTTTGGAATCACGATAGGTGGCAGGTTGATTTTGGCAGGAGTTTTAGCCGACGCGTCTAACGATTTCAAAAAGTTGCTTTGATCGTTTGCAATGCGTTCTAGAACAGGATTGTTTGAATTATTGTTTAAATTTCGTCCACGAATCGCTTCAGTCAATCCTGCATGAGCCTCAAAATATTTATTTTCATATACCCCGAATCCAGAATTGAACTCATCGGTCTCAGCGTCCGGCACAAGCGGGAGGCATTCATAGTGCAGAGTGGTGAATTCTGACCATGCTTCAATCACCCTATTCAAACGAATTTCTAACATACCCGAAGTTGTCGATTGATCAATAATGGTTAAAAATTCAAAATTCATGGTGTTAAAGTGGCCTTAGCCACACCACGTTTTTGCTTCACTGCAATCATATTTTCACAAAAAAAAATCAAAGTTCGAGGGCGAAAATACGAAGAAATTATGATCAAATTAGTGAATGTTTTCTTCAAAAAAATTATTTTGTTTATTAACTGTCAACGTATGATATGTATATATTATACATATATTATATATAGTGTAATGTATATATGTATACATATAAATATATATAAAATGTATATATACATATGTGCACAAGCTATAAAGCCACGAGTAAGCCACGAGGGTTTTGGCTATCAAATAAGGTAAAAAACCAACGAAAAAATTCAATAATTATTCACTTTTTTTTTGTTATTGTTCCCACGATTAATTTAATTCACTGATTTAGAGTTAATTCGGCTTATTGCGAAGGACCATATGTTACGGATTTCTATAAATAGTCTTTTTTTCATCAATATTTGAAACCCGTAAATCGAAGGCATTCGACTAATAAACTTGAATAATGAAACTTCCCCAAGTCGAATCCAAGAGCAAGAACAAGGGCCAAGAATACACAAATTCATAATACTGAATTGCACCTTATTATTAAAGAATGAATTTGAGTCGATACAAAATGTAGGTGGCCACGTTATAATTTATTATTAATATATAATGTAAGATGATACTTAGCCAAGTGCAGGGTTAATGGTGTGGTCTCTTGCACGAATTCATTTCCGATGGCTTTGCTGTTAACGCTCGAATCGAACTTGTCTGTTTTCCACGCGATGTCCATACGCGATTCAGAGATTGGCACGACTCTAATGCATCGCACCGTTGCTCAAGAAATTCAATTAGCTTTAATATTGTCATGTCTTCACGAGAACCGATTTCTTCTGCCCCAGCGTGTTTTGTTTCACTATCGAGTTTATTGAGAAGAATGAAAATTAGCCACGAATTGCGATTATTCTTCGATAATGCATTTAAACCGCGAATGACCTCATCCGCACCGTCCGTAATTTTTCGAAGAATCTGCACATTTTGAGCATTTATTGAAGGAAGAGACAAAAATGTCTGGACAAACGACTGCACAATTAAATTTCCCCGATCGAAACGCTTTTCTAGTCTGTCCCAGGCTTCGGTGGAATTTGCAACTGAAACTTTAATGTGCTGTATGAGATCGGCAGCAGTACTGCTTAAAAAAGATTTCAGATATTGAAATTTTTGAGTGGATGACAAATTTTCTTTCACATCCACCGAACCCAAAAACAAATCGCGAAAGGAAGGCCAGTTCTTATAATCACCGGAAAATTTTGGAATCACGATAGGTGGCAGGTTGATTTTGGCAGGAGTTTTAGCCGACGCGTCTAACGATTTCAAAAAGTTGCTTTGATCGTTTGCAATGCGTTCTAGAACAGGATTGTTTGAATTATTGTTTAAATTTCGTCCACGAATCGCTTCAGTCAATCCTGCATGAGCCTCAAAATATTTATTTTCATATACCCCGAATCCAGAATTGAACTCATCGGTCTCAGCGTCCGGCACAAGCGGGAGGCATTCATAGTGCAGAGTGGTGAATTCTGACCATGCTTCAATCACCCTATTCAAACGAATTTCTAACATACCCGAAGTTGTCGATTGATCAATAATGGTTAAAAATTCAAAATTCATGGTGTTAAAGTGGCCTTAGCCACACCACGTTTTTGCTTCACTGCAATCATATTTTCACAAAAAAAAATTCAAAGTTCGAGGGCGAAAATACGAAGAAATTATGATCAAATTAGTGAATGTTTTCTTCAAAAAAATTATTTTGTTTATTAACTGTCAACGTATGATATGTATATATTATATATATATTATATATAGTGTAATGTATATATGTATACATATAAATATATATAAAATGTATATATACATATGTGCACAAGCTATAAAGCCACGAGTAAGCCACGAGGGTTTTGGCTATCAAATAAGGTAAAAAACCAACGAAAAAATTCAATAATTATTCACTTTTTTTTTGTTATTGTTCCCACGATTAATTTAATTCACTGATTTAGAGTTAATTCGGCTTATTGCGAAGGACCATATGTTACGGATTTCTATAAATAGTCTTTTTTTCATCAATATTTGAAACCCGTAAATCGAAGGGATTCGACTAATAAACTTGAATAATGAAACTTCCCCAAGTCGAATCCAAGAGCAAGAACAAGGGCCAAGAATACACAAATTCATAATACTGAATTGCACCTTATTATTAAAGAATGAATTTGAGTCGATACAAAATGTAGGTGGCCACGTTATAATTTATTATTAATATATAATGTAAGATGATACTTAGCCAAGTGCAGGGTTAATGGTGTGGTCTCTTGCACGATCTCATTCCAAGTGAACGAAAAAGAGAATTTGATGTTGTTTATGATGATTGTTGATTTCTAAACAAAATTGGTAACAATACTTACGATTACAAGTACTTACACTGAAGTTTTTTTGTTGAAGCTAAAAAAAAAATTTTTTTTGTTGAGACACGGGTAAGAAAAATTTGAAGTCGTTTTGAAATTGAATTGAGGAATTTAACAAAAAATTTTTTTTGAGATAACGATTTAATCTCAGTCATCCACCCGAACACGATTCATATTTTCACTCACTGGTCCATCCCTGAAATATTCTGAAACTCTGAAAATTGAAAAAAGAAAAGAATCTGTTAAGTTAATTGAAAATTAATGAGTAAAGTAACTGATGAAATCAATCTTTTCATCTGGTTTTGCTATGGTAGGGTGCACCTTCCCTTCGTCGAACCTTTTTGCTTGTAATTGATAAAATATATTGATTTTTATTGAATAAATTTTATAAACTAACCAAACGCTTATTTCAGCTATGGTATGGTTTGAATGTACCTGCCAACTTTGCGAAGATCCTTCAGATCCAATCGTTTTAAAATTTCGTCATTATTTATTAAAAGTTTATATAAATTCTTCTTTCAACTTTCGGGTGAGATATAGGCACTGTGGAGGCGTCCTACGCAAATTTTTTTTGATTTTGGAAGTCTAAGTAATCAGAGCTGTGTACTTCTGAACATTAGATTGAAAAATTTGGTGAAATCGAAAAATATAGGTACCTACCTATCGTGTTTAGCTCGGTTAAATTAATACTAATAAATAAATTAGTCGCGAATTGGAGAATCGGTCATTCATTCAATCTTGGCTATTTAGAAACGTCGACCTTGTCTGATATTAAGAAATTAATATGGAGATAAGAGCCAACTGAAGATTGAACGAAGACGTATGGTTCAATTTAACGTTTTGAAAATTCGAGTTAGGCTTTTGTGTCATAAAACGATTATTCGTCGGAGTAGTTCGTTTCCTGTCGCGGCAGAGGGATAGTGATTAGTTTCGCAAATCCTCGAATGGAGATTTCTTTAAGCAAAAGTTCTTTTTTTTTTTTGCTAATAGAAATCTCTTGGAAAAATTCGGAAGGAATTTTTTGTTTGTTTGTATTGAGATTCGACTATACGTCGTGATTTTTATCTTTGGAACAGGTTCCATTGATTTTTCTTGTTTTGATTATCACACATCGTCCAAATAGGCAAGGTATTAAAAGGGCAAATATTGTTTTAGAATCGAGACATTAAGAATAAATAAAGGTCATTTTAATTAAAAATTACAAAAAAATAGAAGGAATATATGTGAATCTCTTGTAGAAAATTTAAGGAGAAAACAAAATTAACGTTTATTAAAAGAAATTGTTTGTAGTCAATAAAAATATTTCATATAAAGATAAAAGTTGAGAAATCGAATTCAAAGTAAAGTTGAAACTTCTAATTATTATTCAATTTTTTTTTTATGAGTATTAGAAATTCAATATTGTTAGATTAAGATTTATTTAAAATAAAAATGTTAAGAAAATTTTTTAAGTTAAACTTTGAGTTTTTCAGTCATTGCTTAGTCATAACAAAGGTTGCTATCATTCATTTGAAGTTTATTCTGGTTATCCAAAAATATTTCAGATAACATGGGCGACTAAAGGTTTTGGTGGAGAGACGTGGCTGAAGCCATGTCAATGTGAAGGCAGCATCGACAACGTAACAACTTCACGCAACCATGTAAGAGCAACATAAAATTCATTCCATTCTTCTGCAATATTAATTCGATCGCGGGATATTTTCACATAAAATTGAGTACCAGTGGAGAAATCAATGGGTAGTGTCTTTGATGGACTAGTCTCCGTCAAGTCGCTTAGGTAGGGAAGTTAGGTACTAATGGGAAATCAACATCATCTGATTTCCCGCCACAATAGGGTCCTAGTGAAACTTCAAGGATGAAATAGGACATAGGAGGGTAGGGTTAGGTAATCCTTCGAGGTTTTAACACCATCACCTCGGTATTCTGGTAACACTCGTACTTCCACCTTTATTATCTATCGTCTTTTTGAATTCTATCAGATGACTCACCATTTAACTCTGCCCCTTTGCTTTTTAGCATAGCTTTTCTATAATTTAACAGAGTCAACAGCCAGCAAGACTCCAGGTCTAATAGATGTGACACCGGCTATCACTCCTGCAGCACCACCCACTTCCCTGTTCCGATGTGTTCGGCCCTGGCGAAAATTTGCAGACCGAAGCAGCGGTGTGGTGATAGTCACCCTATCCATTCAGGCTTGGACGTGCCCCACCTTAGGAGAAGGTACTAAAAGTTGATGGAATGGATAGGTTTTGGATCCTAACACAGCGAATTTGAAATAGGAGATGATTTTGAGATACGCATAATTTTCTATTGAGTATAATAGGTAGGGGAATTGAAAACTCTTTTTAGAACATCTAGATGCTTTCTCGAAATTTCTTTTTTTTTATCGCCGCTCTTCCGAAGTCAGATAAACTTATTCTCGAGGCATCTCAGGATAGGTGGAGACCTATTTTGAATCCTGTGGAGACCATCTGACTACGCCAGATTATGAATCAGACGTAAGGTTAATAATCGGTGGTGTTTTTGAAATCCGTATTTCCCACCGACATACGATGAGAAGCACTTGACTGGGAGAAGAGGGCGAAGAGATCTTTCGCCGAAAGCATCCCTTAGTCGATCAGATCTCACTCTCAGTCTTAACCGCCTTCAGCTTCCAGCAATTAATTCCAAATTATAATTATTTTTAATTCATATTCGGGATTAACTCAAAGTTTAATTATTTCTATAATTTCTTATTATATTAATTTTTTTTCTTTTTGTTGATATAATCAAAATCTTGAGTATGAGTTAAAGATTAATTATTTTTCAATTTTTGTAGCGGGACCATCCCATTCCTCCCGTTACACATTTGTTGCCAACCGAGTAGCAGAAATCCAGGAGCTGACGGATCCTTATTGTTGGAACTACATCCCTTCTAAGGATTATCTCGCAGATATTGCGTCGAGAGGAATTTCTCCGAATGAACTTATCAAAAACGACCATTGGCGGCATGGACCTACATTTTTGAAAACTTTCGATGTGAAACACTATCCGCCATAGGAAATAAATTCCACCGACCTTGAAACAAAAGCGTCGAGGATTTTAAAAACCAAAAATGATTTGATAGCATCTGGGTACCCCATTGTAAATATTTTTCAGCTCTGCGTTCACTTCTGCGCTTTCGAAACTAACCAACTTCTTTTTAACCATTTTTCATCCTTAAACCGATTATATAGAACGACGGCATATTGGCGTCGGTTCCTAACAAACTTGAGGTTTAAAGCAAAAAAGATAACAACTTGCATGTCCGGACCATTGTCAATCGACGAATTATCTTCAGCTCGTCTACGATTAATTATCCTCGTACAGGAAGAATTTTTTAGTGAAGAACTGTCACAGCTAATCAAAGGTCATACTGTCTCTACGAAAAGCAAATTGGCAAGGCTTTCACCACTCATTGATAAAGGAATTCTTCGAGCTGGAGGTCGGTTGGAAAATGCTGATTTACCTTATTCGCAGAAACACCCAATAATACTACCGTCGACCAACTTCTTAACATCACTCATCGTCCATGACACTCATTTGAAGTCTTTACACGTCGGTCAGCAATTAATGATGGCAACTCTGCGATCTGAATATTGGATTCTTCAACTTAAAAATACTGTCAAAGGGTGAATACATAAATGTCTAAAATGCTACAGATTCAAAGCAACGACAATGCAACAAAAAATGGGTTCCTTGCCAGCACCACGAGTTACCCAAGCGCGACCATTTTAAACTTCTGGAGTAGACTATGCTGTCTTTTATATGTTGCTGTACAAAAGCAGTACATTTGGAGCTTTTGAGCGATTACACCACATCTACATTCCTCGCAGCTTTTAAACGCTTCACTGCTCGTCGTGGAATTTGTTCAAACCTGTATAGTGATTGTAGGACAAATTTTAAAGGAGCATCAAATGTTCTGGATTCACTTTCATTGCACTTCTAATGCAAGCCAATGGTACTCACTGGCATTTCAATCCCCCTGCTGCACATCATTTCGGTGGTCTTTGGGAGGCAGGTGTAAAATCCATGAAGTACCACTTAAAACGGATCATTGGACATTACACTCTGACGTTTGAGGAATATGCGACGACGCTAGCGCAAGTTGAAGCTTGTCTGAATTCACGTCCACTCTGCCCAACGATGGAAGATCCAGATAATCTATCAATTTTAATACCAGGACACTTTTTAATTGGGTCAGCTTTAAACACTACACCGGAAAGGGACTTAACGGACACGAACTAAAATTATTTGGACAGATGGCAGCTCATGCAAAAAATACAACAAAACTTTTGGAAAAAATGGAAGGCTGAATATTTGGTTCGATTACAACAGCGCCCTAAATGGCTCACACCAAACTGCGAACATATGATTGGACATTTAGTGCTCCTATCTTCTGAACACACGCCTCCTACGCTTTGGCAGCTTGGCAGAATTACGGACACACATCCAGGAGCAGATGGAAAAATTCGTGTCGTCACAGTTAAAACTGCAACCACTTCGTTTAAGAGTCCCATAGCAAAACTTTGTTTTTTACCAATGCTAAACGAATCATTTCCACCCACACACACACATTAACAATATTCTTTTTTTAAATATTTCAACTAAAACTTAATTTTAATAAGCTTAATCTATCTTTCTGAACTAAAACTAATATCGTTATAATCTCCTATTGCCACACACCATTCACCAAACCTACATATTGTTTTTCTTCTTTCATATATCAAACATTCGCATTCTGATCAATCATCTCATGCCTCACATATCGGGCAGATGAATTTTGATGACATCAACGGAATTCTCGGCGGCCCGGCAGGATGTTGCATCGCAACATGGTTTAAACGGCTAAAATTTAAACCTAACTTGAAGATTAGCCATCAGGAATTTCTCTTGCCAAAAAATGCAAAACACTGACGGCACTATAAATCAACATCATTTATCATGGCATAATAAGTTTGAGGTTTTTGTTATCCATGAAGAAATTTTGAAGATTTTTCTTTGGGGTTAGTACAGTGACGATGATGTAATCTTTTTCTCTTGATCCAGCTTCTATAGTTAGGGGTTGTCATTAATTTTGAGGGCATGACAGCCAAGGTAGCATCCAGTGCGATGCGTGGGTGGGTTAATACCTCCGAGAGACAACACCATCTAACTCTCTCCTCACTTGAAACTCTTTCAACATGTGTGAACCTTTCAGGACGAATTCGGGCTCTTCTATATTGATCCCCACTCTTTTTTTTTTGTAAATTTATCCCGGCATGTTAATACGTAACACCGTTCAGCGCTACAAAAGCCCCGACGAGCTAGGTTGTGCCATATGCAAGCATGCCAAGCTATCGTAGACTGAACAGCCTTTCCTTTCTGCTGCCAGGATCAGCCTGAGCTACCTGTAAACGTGAGGTTGTAATTGTGGTTATATTTTATAAAAAATAGGTGTGACAAAAAAATTATTTTTTTGTTAAAATCGGCTCAGAGAAACGTACCGGAAACACTTTCATGATGGAAACAACTTTCAAGAACGAAGTATGTTTTTGTGTCAGTATAACAACAATTTTCAAGTTCTTTTTTTTTCTCGCTTTATAGTAGGAACTCTTACATCGATTTTTCTTTTATTAGACCAATGATTGATGAGCATCAAGAGTACGAACCTAACATGTCGTCACTAAAATGGCTCTTTTCCCCAATCGAGATCCGTCTTCTTCCTATACTCCATTGGAGAAACACATCCACACGTGGGTTCGAATCTCATGATGTGCATGTGAAAAAGTTTTTTCACAATAAAATTGGATTAAAGCTCGGCACCACTAATAAAGAGACTGATGAAAGGAATTGGCACTCCTTGAAATAGCTATATCTCCAGCCAAATATGGAAAAACGAATGATAAAATTCGTAAAAAACGAGTAAATAAAATTCGTTTAAAAATTGGTGGTAGCGCCTTTAAGTTGTTGTTGTTGTTCAAAACATTCAATGCAAAATTAACAGAATGGTCAGTAATAAAAACTAACATTCTATAGTACGAATAGTACAATATAACAACAATAATAGATCATCAATACCTTCCACAATAATTGAATTAAAATTGAACAGAGATTGAATGAACATTAGGTTCGAGTTCATCATTACATCTTCCTGATATTCTCAAACTGTGTGTCTTTTCAATTTTTTTACAAATAAAAATATTTAAGAAGGTATTTTGATAATAAAAAAAAAAAAATAAAACAAATGAATAAGATAAATCTTATCATCCTGCAAAGCATCGTTTTCCACAAAACTTTTTCATTTGACGAGTATGTAGGTACTGACGAAACAAATGAAAAAAGAATGAAACGACGATGGTAAATTATCTAATCGACCCACACCCGAGAAAAAGTCTCATCTTCAGGCTGTAGCTAACCGGGAAAAAGAAAAACTACCTCTTAATGTCCTTCGAGTGGAACACTCCTAACACTTTTCCGTTCCCGTCTTCCAACGTAAAGTTTACGGCCTACAATTTTTTTAATTTTCGACTTTATAAATGTTGGGCATAATTTAGCGTTTATTTTCCTTGTGGCATCGCTAAGCACGAAATTTCTTTTATATACTATGTCTCCAACGCTGTATTCTATATTTTTGCTTGGGGTATTGTACGCATGCTCGTCAGCTTGGTGTGCTTTTTGCAAGGAATTCTTTATGGCCGTATGGATTATGTTCATTTTTGACGATTTGGGAATGACGTCAAGTTCTGAGTTATTAAAGAACGGTTTACTCGCCGGCTGGCATTGGCTTGTGGTGCATATGAGGTGGTTTTAATGTGCTTTATACCATAAGAAGTTAACAATTTTGAAAAATTAGTGCTGATAAATGGTTTACCATTATCTGTAAGGATTGATTCAGGAATACCAAACATAAACAGAATCTCTTCATTCACAAATTTAACTGCGGACGCAGACGTAGCATTTCTCAAATCTTTAATAACTTCAAATTTAGTTAGCTGATCGGGAGCAATAATGATGTAAACGTTTCCCTTTTTAGAACGAGGGTACGGCCCAAGAAAATCTAAGTAGACGTGTTGGAACGGCCGTTCCACCACAAAAGGTCTACCCATTGGTTGTCTTAGAACTTGGTTGGAAGCTTTGGTTATCTTACATACCTCACAGCTACCTACGTAAGACTTCACATGTGAAGCCATATTGGGCCAACAAAATTGCTGTCGTAACCTACCCAAAGTTTTACCTAAGCCGCCATGTGCTGACCTTGGTGGTTGATGAGCCAATGAAATCAGTTTTGTAGTTAGCTGCGACGGAACCCATAATTTCCATCCTAGGTCATCCTCTAAAGGATTTCCTGTGCTGTGTTGGACCTTCTTGAATACGAAATTTTCCGAGACTTGAAGGTCTGGCAGCTGTTCGTTTTGTTTTGTGATGTTGTCAATGATCTGAATATATTGTTCAGATTTAAAACTGGGGACTGTTAGATCTATGTGCAGCACATCAGAAGGATATTCTTCCGATACGTTTTCTAAATTTAACTCATTGGCTGCAAAAACTCTTGAGAGAGCGTCAGGAACAAGATGTTGAGACGACTTTCTATGCTCTATATCGAAGTCATATCCTTGAAGCTTAAGGCTCCACCGAGCCAGCTTACCACTGAGGTCCTTTTGACTCATCAACCACCTTAGACTAGCAGGGTCCGTAACTACTTTAAAGTGGTATCCCTCAACATAGGGATGAAATTGTTGAATACTTAATAATGCAGCCAAGCATTCCCGTTCAGTGACGCTATAATTACACTGAGCCTTGTTCAATTTGTGTGAGTAGAAAAATATGGGACGTTCATTGTCCTCTTCATTCTTTTGACATAAAACGCCACCAACTCCTGTAGAAGAAGCATCACACAAAATGATAAAAGGCTCGGTGTAATCGGGGTTAACTAAAACGGGTGCCGATGTTAAAATATCTTTAATTTTTTGAAAGGATTCTAGGGCTTCAGGCGTAAATTCAAATTTGACGTTCTTTTCTTAAGTGTTCGTGATAGGGGCAGCAAGGGTACTATAATTTCTAACAAATCTACGATACCACCCAGACATACCCAGGAACCTACGTACCTGACGTTGGTTTTGAGGAATCGGGAAATCTCTAATACCAGAAACTTTAGTAGGGTCGGTCTTAAGACAGCCTTCGCCGATTATGTAGCCCAAATATTTAATTTCCTTGAAACAAAACTTCGATTTTGCAAGGTTTATTGTTAAACCAGCAGCCTTAGTTTTTTCACTGACGATATTAAGGAAACGAATATGTTCCTCAAAGGTGCGTGTGATTGTTAGCAGATCGTCCAAATAAACAAAAACATTTTCTTTTAATTCGTGAGGTACCACTATGTCCATCAATTTGCAGAGACGTTGTGGTGCATTGCAAAGGCCAAAGGGCATTACTTTGAATTGGTACAGAGGCCTGTTTAGAATGGTGAATGCCGTCTTTTCCCGTGAAGACTTCTCCAGCAGTATCTGCAGAAAGGCGTCCTTCAGATTTAGACTAGAGATGTAGTGTGTATCTGAAATATGACCTAGTAATCCCTGTATATGAGGCAAGGGATAAGCACTTTTCTTTGTCTTTCTTTGTCTTTTGGTTCACTTTCCTGTTATCTAGAAACATCCGGTTTTTTCCTGGTGTTTGAATCAAGACCACAGGAGAGCTCCATGGGCTTTTACTTTCTTCAATTATTCCCAAATCGAGTAACCTATCCAATTCCTCATATAACAGCGCGTATACCCAGGATAATGTCTCTATTTTATCGGATCGGTATCCCTTGTGTCAATATCATGTTCCTCCAGCGTTGTTTTCCCCAAGCCAAAAGTAGCAAAGGACGGGAACATGCTGATGGCTGTTTGAAGTTTAATGGATTCTTCTCTTGATAGCTCACGTATCTCTGAAGACATTTTGGTCAAAGGTGTAATAGAGGAAGAAATTTCGGATATGGCTCAATATCGAACAACTTCCAAAAATTCATTCATAGATATAGTTTCTGTTGAAGCGAAGGAACAAGATACAACTCAAGCTTTTTTGTTTTATAGGTTATATCTGCCATGAATTTACCTGTTATAGGTTGCTGACGACCACCCGCAGTTCACACGTTGGATAAGAAACGAGTGGAAACAACTTGGTGTTTGTTATGAAAAGCATCGCCGTCAACGCTAAGGCAACTGATGCTAGCACCACTGTCTAGCAATCCCAACATATTTTCACCTAAGATTTGGACATCTGCATATAGACGAGGATCATCTGAACAGCACAACGTTGTTGCTTCAATATTCATTAAACCGATTTTTATATTTTTCTTTCCTTTCCCAAATCCTAGCGATTCTTTTAGATAAAGGTAATTTGGAGTCACCGAAAATCCTTTTCCTAGCAGCGTTATATTCTAATTGGCGTTCGTGAAGACTTTTAAACGGAAGTAATTTTCTAATTTGTGGTGAGGATGTGTTTGATCCTGAATTATTTGGTCTTTTTAAAATCTGAATTTGAAAATTGGTGGGTGGAATATCTAATGTTGAACAGAATATGTCGAAGAGAACAAAAATGAAGAACCAACCGCTACAAGTGTTTTACGATGACTAAAAGCTTTATTACAAAAGTAATGAGAAAATTTTTGCATCAGTGCAATATCAATCTTAATGTTAATGTTAAGTTATATATGAGTGGAAAATGAAGAAATATTATAAATTACTCAACACTCCTACTTTTATAAGTATTTGCTTGGTTAAAAAATTAATTCACAATCTTTAATTTAATAAGAATGAGTGGGAAATGAAGAAATATTATAAATTACTCAACACTCCCACTTTTATAAGTATTTGCTTGGTTAAAAAATTAATTCACATTCTTTAATTTATTTCACAATCTTTAATTTAATTCACAATCTTTAATTTAATTCACAATCTTCAAAATTCATTATGTTCATTAAATATATAAGACGATAAAATCTGTACTTCTGCAATGGCTTCGTAAATATGTCACTTATTTGGTTACTGGTATGAACGTATTCCAATCGAATAAGGTATCTGCATATTTTTCACGAATGAAATGGAAACGTACGTCTATATGCTTCGTCCTTCTATGAAATTCAGGATTTCTTATGAGACGAATAGCTCCTTGGATGTCGACGTACAGAACAGCTTTAATTTCTTGGTTTGGTAATAAGACTCCCAACATCTTTTTGATCTAAACCAACTCTTTTACCGCTTCGGACGCTGCAACATATTCTGACTCGGTAGTGGAAAGCGACACACACTTTTGTCGTTGCGATGCCCATGTGATGCAATTCGTGACCAATACGAACACGAACCCGCTGGTGGAGCGCCGAGTGTTAACATCTCCAGCATAGTCTGCATCACTGTAACAACTCAAAGTAAAATTTAGTTTTGATTCAAAATAAATACCATGATTTAGGGCCCCCTTCACATATCTCAAAATGCGCTTCAACATGTTAATGTGAATCAATAATGGTTTTTCCAGATAATGACTTATACAGCCAACTGCAATTGACAAATCTGGCCTTGTTGCAACCATCAAGTACATAACACTGCCAACAGCCTGGCGATACGGAAACTTGATCTCACACTCCCTGTTTTCTGTCAGCTCTGCCGCATTGATTGAAGGATCAGCAGGAGTTGATACCACGGTTGCAACCATCAAATTAAACTTGTTTACAACTCTTGCCGTAAACAACGACTGGCTAAGATGAATAGAACCATCCCGTAAACGCTTTATTTCCAAACCTAGAAAGTGTTTGGCTGGAAAAACTTTTATTTCGAAGTTCCTCTTCAAATAGTCGCAAAGGTTGAGTATATATTTTTTATCAGACGCTGCCATAATCGACACCATACTGTTTACTGAAAACACGAGCGACAAGCCTTGCCTTGAATCGAACATCTTCGTTTGCCATTGCACTCTTTTTTTGAAAAACCCACTTAATATCTACTATACGATTTTCTGGCAGCATGACTAGCACCCATGTCGAGTTTTTATTGAGAGAAGTAATCTCTTCATTCACAGCCTTTTTCCATTTCCATGATTCACGACAGTTTACAGCATCATCATAGCTCGATGGAGTATCCGTTTCTGCAAGTAAAGCTTAACATTCTGATACAGTAAAATTCACGCTACCTGTTTTCGGTTTACTATTCCTCAGTCTACTCTTTATTCCTTCCGATCCCGTTTCTGAGTTGGAATGGGAAACCAATGGCGATTCTTCTGGATCAGATATAAATGGCGAATCGACACAGTCAAAGAGCACACCTCCGCCCGCCGCCATCTAACCTTCCAACAGTGTCGGTACATTTTAAAGTCATGTCTGGAGCAACATCACTCGTAGTCGGTGTCTTTTTTACTTGAACCACAACCATCAACACCATTTTCTTCACCAAATAAATTTAAAGAAACCAAATTCTCAGCATTATTTATTTGTTTAGGGTTATTATTGTTGAACACAACACTTCGCGGAACTTCGATCTTATTGTTTTCCAGAATAAACACTCGGTATCCCTTTACGCCTTCCTGATAACCAACAAAAACACCTTTTTTAGATTTTGCATCTTATATGTACAAACACTTCAGTACCAAACACTTGAAAATATTTTATTTCAGGTTTAGAACCAAACTACAGCTCGAATGGAGTTTTACCTTGCAGCGTACTCGTCTCTGTGCGATTAAAAACAAAAACAGCAGTACTAACTGCCCCCGTCCAGAATTTATAACCTAGGTTCTTAGAGTGAATCATTGACCTAGCAGCTTCCATTATCTCTCGTTCAGCGGAACCATTTTGTTCCGGTTGTCTGACGAATAATATGATTAGCATGCAATTAACTCTGCACATCTTGATTCACAAACTCCAGCCCGTTGTCACTCCTCAGTACTTGGACACGATTTCCAGTTTCAGCCTCAACCTCCTGCAGATAAATTTTAAGAAGTTTCGAAACTTCAGATTTTTCTTTCATAAAATAGTGCGAAAAGATGTCTTTGAAAGAAGAAAATATAGTGATCCTCCAATAGACGGTTGCCTGCATCGGACCACAAACATATGTGCTACCCAACTGGAGAATAAATGAAGCTTTGTTGTGGCTTGGCTTCAATGGATCTCTGTTATGCTTGCCATACATACATCCTTCGCAAAAAATTTGCTGTCATCCACGAACGGTATTTGCAGATCTCTTAAAATTGTTCGCACTTAAGAGATGTTCTGGTGCGAATTATATTTATTCGTCGCGATAAAAAGTTATTTCAAAAAAATATATTATATATAAATATAAACTTTATTTTTCACTTAACAAATTAAATATTTTTAGACAATAGTTCTTACATAGTTTCTTACATACTACTCGGCAACTACTCGAAACTCCTTCTGCGTTGTGTCTATTTATATTCTTGTCCTGATGAGTTAGTTTTCTTGTCTTCAGGGTTTCTGGTTGTGTTGGTTAATTACTTTTTGTATCTTACTTTGTATTTATCATCTTGTTTGGTTGATCATAAAATATCTGTTTGTTATTTTTTTACCCGTGGTAATCTTAATTATAGGATGCTTGTTTATTACTTTTTGTATCTTACTTTGTATTTATCATCTTGTTTGGTCGATCATAAAATATCTGTTTGTTATCTTTTTACTTGTGGTAATCTTAATATAGGATGCTTGTTTATTTGGATGCTTGTAGATTAGTACATTAGCGATCCTATTTATTTTATTGTTTCCTCTTATTTTTGTTTGAGGTACAGTTGAGTGTTTATAACTCCCCCATCGCTCAAAATGAATCGCCCCGATTCATCAATATGTTTTTGTAGTAAGGCAAGTCCTTTTTCTAATCTTATCTCTTGTTGTGGAGCTGTTGGTTCGAATATATGTTGCATCGGTATATTATTGCTGATTTTGATTTGTTTCTTCTTAAAAAATAAGGCTAATATAATAATAATAACAATAATTATACTTATGGTACTAATTCCAATTACTGACTCTGATTTTGTAATATTTAAGTAGCTTAGGGTGTGGGTTTAGTATGATTCAACAACATAATCATTAATGGCATGTGTTTTTATATAATTTGGTAATTTTTGGTTAGGGTTTGTGTAATTATTTTTATCTATATCAACAGTTTCGTTAAATGTTATTAAATAAATGCCATTAATTTTATCATTATTTACTGTGTGATTATTTTTTTAATAAAATTGCTCCATCTTTTATTAATTCGAATTCTTTTTGTATTTCTTTTGTTTTATTACATTTTGTAGAGAGTTTATTTAGTAAATCTGAAAGACATGATTTTTCATTATTTATTTTAAAAAAGTATAAATTTATTTCTTGTTTACAATCTTTAACATTGTAAAATGATTCATTGCATTTTGCTATATTCTTATTAATTATTATTTTTTCATTATTTTGTTCGATTGCTATTGTTTCAAATATTTTACAATTCTTATAAGCAATTGTGTATTTTATTAATATTACTATGACATCTTTAGTTTGAACAATCTTAAAATAACTAATATCTAATAGATCGGATATTGACATAGTTGCATGTTCATTATTTGTTATTTTTTTGAATATCTTTTTTATTCAATATGATAGGGTTTAAAACTTTAGCTTTGCTTAAAGCAATTGTTTGAATAAGGTTTTGTAACTCCAGTATTATTGAATTAAGAAATAAGTCAATAAAAACGCCTTATAGTCTTGCTTATATAAAATTTTATTGATGACGCGTTTCGGCTAAACAGCCATCCTCAAAACACCATCGACTTAATTTGATTTCTTAAAAAAGCTTTAACAATTTCAAACCTTACAAAGAACAAACAAATTATATAAAAAAGCTTTTTAACACAACATAATTTCTAAACAAAAGTAAATTACATAACAAATAATGAAAACACAAAACAGCTGGTTTATTTGCAAATTTTTAATAACGATGAGTCAGCAACGCCAAAGTTGTCGTTCAGCGCTGAAAAAGCAAGACTATAAGGCGTTTTTATTGACTTATTTCTTAATTCAATTACAGTCTTGTTGGCCGAACTTCTTTATTTAATCCAGTATTATTAATTTATTTATTTCTTGTAATCTTCTTGTTTTTAATGTATTTTTTTCAGTGTTTAAAACTTTGGTAATTTCTTGAATAGCTTGAAAAATCTGTGAATTGGTAGTTGCTTGTTTATTATTATTATACACTAATTCATTTAATTTGTTTTCTACTAGTAAATGATCATCATGGTCAGGTACTCCTGATATCCACATAAGTATTGTTCCTATAGTATTGATTGCTCTTTTAAACTTGGTAATTCTAACTTCATCTACTAGTGTCCTCATTAAGGTTATTTCTGACATTATTTCTGTGTTTTTTTGTAAGATTATTTAGGTTTTGTCGGATTAGTGCATGCGTGACAACGTTATCTTTATCTGGTTTGTATATAATTTTTGGTGCATATTCTTCAATTATAGCATGCCATCGCTTCATTTTTTTATTAGGATTTCTTTTTGATACTGAGTACGTAAGTGGTTGATGATCAGTATGTATTTCTATGTTTGCAACTCCGTACAAACAATTTCTTAAATTCTTTAGAGCATATACTATAGCGAAAAGTTCTTTTTCGTTTGTTGCATAATTTTTCTCTGTTTTATTCAGCGTTTTCGAAATGAATGTAATTGGCTTATCGTCTTGTGACAAAACTCCTCCGATTGCATCATTACTGGCATCAGTAGTTAATATAAATTTTTTCTGAAAATCTGGTTGTGTAAACCTTACATACTCGATTAAATACTTTTTAAGTTTATTAAATTAATTAAATCCTCGACAATGTTTATATTACATTTCTCTGATTTTTCGATATCTTTCCATTTTCACCATTTAAATGAATTGTTAAGGGTTTAGTTATCTGAGCATAGTTTTGTATAAATTTACGATAGAACCCTGTCATACCTAAGGAGCTTTTTAATTGCCTAAGAGTTTCTGGTTCTGGATATTCTTTAATTGTGGTGATTTTCTTAGGATCAGAAGTGATTATATTCTCACTGATAACATATCCCAAACATTCTACCTCTGTTTGATAAAATTTAGATTTTTCTAAAGATATTTTCATGTTTGCTTCTTTTAATATTTTTATTATTTCGTTTAGGTGATGAGTATGTTCTTCAATATTTTTTGAAAAAAACTATAATGTCGTCAATGTATACATGACAGAATTTTCCGATGCATGGCTTAAGGATATCATCCATGGCTCTTTGGAATATAAAAGGTGCGTTCTTTAGACCAAAAGGCAAGCGTATATATTCGTATTTACCATTACTCACGGAAAATGATGTCTTTTGAATATCAGATTCTTTCATTAATATCTGATGAAATCCACTTTAAAAATCTATCGTCGAAAAGTATTTAGACTTACCCAAATTGCTTAAAATAACATTATTGTGTCTGGGATTGGATATTTGTCACTTATAGTGTGTTCATTGAGTTTCTTAAAGTCGATGACTAACCTGCTCTTAGGTGTTCTATCTTCGTTGAACCCTTTTTTTGGTACTACCCATACTGGACTTGAATATGGACTTTTACTTGGCCTAATTATATTATCTTTTAGTAATTTACTTATTTCTTTATTTTTAAATTCTGAAGCACTTAGGTAGGTAAGATGGCGGTTTCGCAGAACAACTGTTCCGAGGAAACCCAATTAGCGCGGAAAAGCGCATAACTCGTTTGACCTAATTTTTTGTGATATAGTGGTAGTGACTGTTAAGCTAAGGGGATCAGTTTTTGGTCTGCGCCCGCAGTCACAAGGGAAGAACCTAAGCTCACACTGTGTGCTTGGTGGTTCCATCTGGACTGAGAGCCTGCCCAATAACTTTACACTAGATCTATATGAGGCTAAGCCCGTTTAAAGACAGTTTATACCTACCAGGTATTAATCAGTGCTCTGATGCTATTGCCAAAGATAGAGTAAGTGCTAGTCCGAAAAGCCAGTCCTAAACGGAAGTTCCAAAAACTTCCAAGGTAAAAGTTGAAATAGGGATATTGCTTGGTTTGTTAGAGCCAACTGGTGCTGTTGAGAAAAGCGGTAAAATCATTTATCCTTTCGTTCGACAGCACGTTTAGGTTGTCGAGAAACAGGCTACCAAATGCCTGGACAGTGGCAGGGGAAATGCTCAATAGTTTCCTTCTCCAGCGGATTTCTACAACTACGTCAGTAGCTGTTAAAAGGTATGCGCAGTTTAGCTGCGTGTTCGCCTATTGGCCAATGGTCAGTGATGATTGCAACGACCCTGGCCGTGTCTATTCTGTTTCGTTTTATTAAATCATTCGATCTGTTTTTGTCATAGGTTGGCCATATCTTTCTAGTTATTTTACAGGTTGCCAAACCTTGCCACACTTTGTTGATTCTGAAAGGAAATGGTCATATATTCTGCCCTTCACGAAGCCCAGTGAAAGATCTACTGATTCCGCCTGAGAGACGAGAAGGGCTGATCCTTGCCCAGCAAGATCATCTGCTCGCTCATTGCCTTGGATGTCGCTATGGCCTGGGACCCATACGAGAGAAATTTTTATACTATCACTGAAACCTGAGAGCTCTGCTCTGCATTGATGAACTAGCTTTGAAGACACCAGGCAGCTGTTAATTGCCTTAATTGCAGCTAGGCTATCTATACAAATGGCTACATTGTGAATATTATGGTTAGATATTGTTTTTTGTTTGAGTATTCTACAGGCTTCCTTAATAGCAAGCACTTCAGCTTGAAATATGCTGGCAGCGTCGTCGGGCAGGCGGAACGATTGACTAATTTTAAGTTTTTCGGAGTTAACACCCGCCCCAACTCCGTCAACCATCTTTGAGCCGTCAGTGAAAATTGTGGTGTCATATTCATTTGTCACCGTATCGTTTTTCCATTCGTCTCTGGTAGGAAAAAGCACATTGAAACTTTTATCAAAGTCAAAACAAGGGTATTGGTAGTCAATACGGACTGAGCGAAGATCTATTGGCAACAGTTTTAAAATTTGTCCATGACCATAGGGTCTTTCTACCCAACAGCTTGCTTCTTTAAGCCTAGTTGAACTGCAGGATACCATGTATTTGATGTGAAGGTCTAGAGGCAAAAGATTAAAAATAACGCTTAAGGCATCGATTGGGCAAGATCTAGTTGCACCTGTGGAACCTATGCTGGCTGTTCTTTGAATCTTTTTCAGTTTGTCTATATTATATTTTTTACTTAGGGCTGGCCACCATACGATCGATCCGTATGTTAGAATTGGACGAACTACAGCTGTGTAAGTCCATAATATCATTTAAGGCTTCAGACCCCATTTTTTCCCGAAAGTTTTACTACATGCATAGAAGGCTATACTTGCTTTCTTCACACGTTCTTCGATATTGATTTTCCAGCTAAGCTTAGGGTCCAGAATAACTCCTAGGTATTTAGCTTTTGTTGATAGAGAAAGAGTGTGATCGTTCAACTTGGGTAGGGTCAAGGGGGGAATTTTAGTCCTATTGGTGAAGAGCATCAATTCGGTTTTATTTGGATTGACACCTAGTCCACAGCTAGTAGCCCAGATGTCAACTCTTTTCAAGGCAGTTTCCATGATATCACTTATCACTGTAGGAAACGCCCCTGATGTCATAACCACCTGGTCTTCCGCATACGCCACCGCCTTTACACCACAGTTGTCCAGTTCACAAAGGATTGTGTCTATGACAAGCAACCATAGTAAGGGGGATAGGACTCCTCCCTGAGGTGTACCCCTATCTACGAGTTTAATAGTGTGGTCATTACCCAACGTTGCTTGAATGATTCTTGATCTTAACATGGATAAAATCCATTTTGTAATGTAAGCATCGACGCCGAACTTGACAAGAGATCCCTGAATCGAATTAGCAAGAACGTTATTGAAAGCTCCCTCGACGTCAAGGAAGGTTGCAAGGGTATATTCTTTATATTGAATTGTTTTTTCAATGGTGCGCACCACCTCGTGAAGAGCCGTTTCCGTGGACCTTCCCTTAAGGTAAGCGTGCTGTGATTTGGAAAGAGGATTTCTATCTAAAATCTCTCTAATGTGTATGTCAATTATTCTTTCCAGTGTTTTCATGACGAAGGAAGTGAGGCTGATGGGCCTAAAGTCTTTTGGGGCTTCGTATCCCCTACTTCCCACCTTCGGAAGGAAAATAACTTTAACTTGTCTCCACGACTTGGGGACGTAGTTAAACCGAAAGCAATTTGTGAAGAATATTTCTAACCAGGGTACAGCTGTGTTATGCAACTTCTGTAGCATTATGGGAAGAATGCCATCTACACCTGGAGATTTGTATGGGGAGAAGCTATTAATAGACCAGGAAATCTTTTCCTTGGTTATAATATCATGAATATTTTCTAAGTGTTCTAGGAGCTTAATTGAACACTTTGTTCTCTTTCTCTTTTAAAGTTATCATTCTGATTATTATTATGATGGTAATTTGTATTAAAATTCCTGTTTTGATTAAATTGATTGTTTGTATTCCTAAATGGATTATTCGGATTATTATGTACTTGTCTAAACCTTTGGGGTTACTTTTCTATAAGCTGAAGATCCTAATTCCATTAGATCTGGTCTCTGTTGACTAGCCCTATTTGTTTGTTGATTACTATGTTGGGGTTTTTGTTGGTATCTTAATGTATTACCGTTTGTTTCGTCTCTAATATTTTTTCTTTGATTGTATTGATTCAGAAATCTACTTCTAGTTTTGTTGCTTTCTAACTCTTGAGCCTGAGCTAATGCATTGGGCAAATCTTCAGGTTTCATACTAAATACTGTATCGGACATTGGCTGATGAAGACCATTTATAAATGCTATTAATGCATTTTTCCTATATGATTCATTGAATTTCTCAGTGGTTTCACTGTATGTACCATACGTCATTATAACTTTATTTATTATCAATGTCAATTTTTCTGTAACTTCATTTTAGAATTCTATTAACGTTTTTTTGCCCTGTGTTATCATACTTAATTCATGATTTAAAATATGTATTGGTCTTTTATCCGCGTAGGCGAAATCTAATCTACTTAAAATGGCTTCAAGGATTAGTACCGTACCATGACTGGTAAGAACTGAATTTGCATGACTAACTATTTTATTTCTCATTATTCTTAATGCAGCAAAATATCGTTTACTACAAGGAGTGTACAGACTCATACTATTTTGACAAGCTTCTCGCCAACTCACATATCCCTTATTGCTACCTTCAAAAGTTGGTAGACTTTTAATAACATCAAGACTTTCATTGTCTGGTATTTGTGGATCTATCGTTTGTTTTTTATAGTCTATTACATTATTTGGAATTGTTAAATTTTCTAATTTTTTTGTTAATTCATCTATCTGATTTTGCTGCTGAGCAGTAGCCTGTTCAACAGCTAATTCAATTATTTGTTTTATGTCTATAGTTGTAGTTGTCATTTTAACAATTTTAGTTTCACTTCTTAAAAATAATTTCTTACGATAATTTCTTCTGCTTCTCAGAATGCTGTTCTCCAATCTGTTGCTGGATACTTTCTTTATAGAGCGAACGGGAATCACTTCGCTGGTTTCTTCCTTTTAGTTCACAATTGTTCACACTTTCAGGATACTTTGTTTTTCTCCTATTAATAAACAAATTTGGCTGATAGCTTCGATTTCACTTTGAAAGTTTTTTTAAGCCTTAATTATACCTACAAATACTTATGCAGATTTGACTATATTATTCACTTTCACTTTTAACGTTAATAATGAGCTATCCCGGTTGAGCCCCCAATTATATTTATTCGTCGCGATAAAAAGTTATTTCAAAAAAATATATTTTTAAATATAAACTTTATTTTTCACTTAACAAATTAAATATTTTAAGACAATAGTTCTCACATAGTTTCTTAAATACTACTCGGCAACTACTCCAAACTCCTTCTGCGTTGTGTCTGTTTATATTCTTGTCCTGATGAGTTAGTGTTCTTGTCTTCAGGGTTTTTGGTTGTGTTGATTAATTACTTTAAAATATCTGTTTGTTATCTTTTTACCCGTGGTAATCTTTATTATAGGATGCTTGTTTATTACTTTTTGTATCTTACTTTGTATTTATCATCTTGTTTGACTGATCATAAAATATCTGTTTGTTATCTTTTTACCCTAGTAATCTTTATTATAGGATGCTTGTTTATTTGGATGCTTGTTTATTTAGATGCTTGTAGATTAGCACATTAGCGATCCTATTTATTTTATTGTTTCCTCTTATTTCTGTTTGAGGTACAGTTGAGTGTTTATAACTTGCGCAAGCTTCTCATGCCAAAGCTTTAACAAATCGTCAATTCGTTTTTTTGGGGAGAGTACGGTAACTTTGGCGCCAAGAATTGATAAGGGTTTTTTGTAGAACAGTTCAATACAAGCATTTTTTACTATGGGTGGGGGGGTCTATCTCCCTCCATTTGGGCAGGAAAAAAACAGTGCTAAAAATTTAAAACAAATATTAAAAAATAACGGTAATACCTACAACTAAGTTTTATATCTGTTTTTCAAGCCAATACTTTTTTCTATTAGATGATTTTTAAATCAAGTGAAACCTTTGCATAGTCTTTGAAAAAACGGACTTTAAACTCAAAAATTGCGAAAAAAAAGGTAAAAAAAAAACTTTGAAGTGTGATTTTTCAAAACTGTAAAATAAAATACTACTTTTTAAAAAAAAATCGTTGCTCATATTAATTTTAAATCATAAACTGAAAAAAAAATGATTTTATATTTTCTAGATTTTAAGAAAATAAAAAATTACTAAAACTACTTTCTTATAAGAGTTTTCTTTTTTTTTTGGTATACCTACGGTGAATGGTGTACGTAGGTTCGTTTTTGTAATGATGCTTGGGCATCTTTAAATGCAACAGAAACTTTGCATACACCCAACCTCCCACCCACCCCACCTCGCACCCACCCCAAATCCTATAGTTTGTATAAGCAGGGGGTTGCTTACATACCTCACTGTTTATACGCCTTAATACGTAAGCAAGCAAAAAACAAGTATCCAATAAAAAAGTTGTTTTAGTAATTTTCCATTTTCTCAAAAACCAGAAAACATAAAATCATTTTGTTTTCAGTTTATGATTTAAAATTAATATGAACAACGAATTTTATAAAAAAGTACTATTTTATTTTACAGTTTTGAAAAATCACACTTCAAAGTTTATTCTTACCTTTTTTTCACATTTTTTGAGTTTAAAGTCCGTTTTTTCAAAGACTATGCATAGGTTTCACTTGATTTAAAAAACATCTAATAGAAAAAAGTATTGGCCTCAAAAACAAATATAAAACTTAGTTGTAAGTATTACCGTTATTTTGTAATATTTGTTTTAAATTTTTAGCACTGTTCTTATAAAATTGCCCCTCCCGCCCAAACGGAGGGAGATAGACCCCCCACCCATAGTAAAAAATGCTTGTATTGAGCTGTTCTTCAAAAAACAGTTATCAATTCTTGGCGCCAAAGTTATCGTACTCGTGCCTGTTTTTTTAATAATTTGCACTTGGAGTTGTCTGAGATAAACCGCAGGCCTTTGTTTAAGGCTTTACTTAATGAGAATAAATTTACATGTATTTTTGGTACATACAAAACGTCAAACATATAATTTGGCTCCCAGTGGGAATCAACAAAAAAAAGCACATTAATGTTGCCTTTTCCGATTGCACTTATCGTGGTTCCTTTACCAATGCGAACAACCACTGGTGTTTTGAATTCTGTATAGCTAAGCAGCCATTCTCTTCTATTGGTCATATGGTCGCTTGCACTGGAATCCAAAAGTCACTTGTTTTGTTTTTTAATCTGCACCGATGCCTCCGCTTCGCAAATAAAAGCTTCACCACGGTTAACATTAGGGTTTCCCTTGGTCGTCCTTTCTGGACAATCTCGTTTCCAATTCCCATTTGTCTTACACAAAAAACATCTGCCTGGCTTTGACTTCTGCTGCTTTCTCGGGTTTCTTACTGTTTTGCCATACCTTCGGATACTTTCTTGCTATCAATGCATTACTGGAATCTAAGTCACTACATGTCTGAACCGATTTAAAGCGAGCTTCTTCCATTACCAACCTAGAAGTAAGATTCTCAAGCGTTTGGCTGGCTTTATCCGTCGATTCCCAGGCGCTGTAAAAGTGATGGTACTGTTCCGATAAAGTCATAAAAATTTTAGTTACTACCATCGAATCTGAAATGTTTTCACCGACGTCTGCTAACTATTGTACTAGTGCCTGAAGTTTTGAAACGTGCGTCGCCACGTCATCAGCAGGATCCATGGAGAACATATAGAATCTCTGCTGAAGCATGTGAATGCTTTCTTTTGATTTTGCTTCGTACACTGTCTCTAGTTTTAACCACATGGCTCTGGCAGTTGTACAGTTAATAAAATGCAACAGAGATTGTGTGGCCATAGATGTAGCAATTATTTTCTGGGCCTTACTATCCCCACGTTTCCAGTCATTCACAGCTTTTGGCAAATTCTCAACCTTAATTTTTTATCCGACTTCTGGATAAATAGCTTCTCCATCAACATATTGTAATAAACCATAGGCATTGAGCAGTATTTTCACCTGAAACTTCCATAAATTCAATTGTGTCTGCCCAGCTAGTTTCTCAATTTTAAAATCTGTTACAGCCATCTCTAGAAGTAAAGCACTTGTAAACCCAATTTCTCCACAATACTTACACCGCTAGTAAAATAATAAAACGTTCTACAGGTTAATTGCTTCAAACGTACCCTTTTTAACAGCAAGTATTATCCGTGCGAAAAACAATTATTTTTATTAAAAAAAAAATGCATAAGTACAATGTCAATCTTAATGTTAATGTTAAGTGTTATACAATAAGGATGAGTGGAAAATGAAGAAATATTATAAATAACTCAACAATGTAGCCCAAATATTTAAGTTCATTGAAACAAAACTTCGATTTTTCAAGGTTTATTGTTAAACCAGCAGCCTTAAGTTTTTCACTAACGATGTTAAGGAAACGAATATGTTCCTCAAAGGTGCGTGTGACTATAAGCAGATCGTCCAAATAAACAAAAACATTTTCTTTTAATTCGTGAGGTACCACTTTGTCCATCAATTTGCAGAGACGTTGCGGTGTATTGCAAAGGCCAAAGGGCATTACTTTGAATTGGTACAGAGGCCTGTTTAGAATGGTGAATGCCGTCTTTTCCCGTGAAGACTTCTCCAGCGGTATCTGCAGAAAGGCGTCCTTCAGATCCACACTAGAGATGTAGTGTGTATCTGAAATACGACCTAGTAATCCCTGTATATGAGGCAAGGGATAAGCACTTTTCTTTGTCTTTTGGTTCACTTTCCTGTTATCTAGACACATCCGGTTTTTACCTGGTTTTCGAATCAAGACAACAGGAGAGCTCCATGGGCTATTACTTTCTTCAATTATTCCCAAATCGAGTAAACTATCCAATTCCTCAAATAACAGCGCGTATACCGCAGAAGAAACAGGATAATGTCTCTGTTTTATCGGCTCGGCATCCCCTGTGTCGATATCGTGTTCCTCCAGCGTTGTTTTCCCCAAGCCAAAAGTAGCAAAGGAAGGGAACATGGTGATGGCTGTTTGAAGTTTAATGGATTCTTCTCTTGATAGTTCACTCATCTCTGAAGCCATATTTTTCAAAGGTGTAATAGAGGAAGAAATTTCGGATATTAAATGTGGCGCAATATCGAACAACTTCCAAAAATTCATTCATAGATATAGTTTCTGTTGAAGCGAAGGAACAAGATACAACTCAAGCTTTTTTGTTTTATAGGTTATATCTGCCATGAATTTACCTGTTACCTGCTGACGACCATCCGCAGTTTGCACATTGGATGAGAAACGAGTGCAAACAATTTGGTGTTTGTTCACAAAAGCATCGCCGTCAACGCTAAGGCAACTGATGGTAGCACCACTATCTAGCAATCCCAATATATTTTCACCTAAGATTTGGACATCTGAATATAGACGAGGATCATCTGAACAGCTAGGATTCGTTCCCGAATCCTAGCGATTCTTTTAGATATAGACAATATGTAGTCAAAATCCGGTTTTTGGTTTCGAGAGCAAGCCATCCCGGTTAAATGTTTGCTCTGTCGTGAGTTTCCCGTGCATTTAGGACTTGTACACTGAGGTGAAGCTGTGCCTTCTTTCCCGCAGCGGTAGCAAGACAAGGATCTCTGTGGAACAGCGCACTCAAGATAACTGTAGCCCACTTTTCTACAGTTCCAACAAGTGTAAGTACTGCTGTCTCTTTGCAACAAATGTAGAGCTTCTACAAAATCGGGGGCGGTTGGTGCTGATGGGAACTCATCTGATATCTTAATTTCATTTATATGCCTACGAAATGGTGGAACTATAGGATTTTAAATCTTTTGTTTGTTTTGCTCGTTAATGCATTTCTCCATATTACGGCAAACATAAGCCATCTCGTTAAGACTCTGAGCCCTAAACGTCAACAACAGCTCCCCCATACTCCTATGAACATTTTGTTTAATAAGGCTAATGAGCTCGTAATTAGGCTTTGGACAAAACAACCGTGTGTTTATCTTTTGAATGGCAATGAACAAATCATCAAAAGTTTCGTTAGGTTTCTGTCGGCGATCGTATAATTGTTTTTAAAATTCAGCGTCAGTTTCGAGAGAACTAAATTGTTCCATCAATGTGAACCGAAGACCTGACCAATCTATACTCGGATTTGATTTGAGGAAAACCCAATACCAATTTTCAACTTGGCCCGTAACGAATTGGTGAAAATTAAGCACAATTTCATGCCAAGAAGCACCGTAGCACTCCTTCAACCTTTTTAATCAAAAAATAAATTCATCCACGGTCGAATGACGAATGGTAGTTGAAAAGTAAAAATGTAAAAATATCGGTCTATTTAGCAAAAAAAAAACCCAAAAATATACAAAAAAAATTCAAAAATTTATATAAAAATGTTTCTTAAACAAAATTGAGTATTTGATGTAAATTTCTTATATTTTGAAAAATAAAACTAAGAACTAACCTATGAGAAAAAAAAAATAAAAAATAATATTGTATAATTAATACAATTATATTGAAGGCTTTATATGTATCTTTATTTTCTGGGAAAAATATTCATAAATATGTATGGTGGATGTGAAGATTGAAGACAAAGATGGTATTATAATTACTCACTTGAAATATTTTGTGTATATAAGTTGATACGTCCTTGTTTCAAACAAAAAAAAACCTACACAAAGGAACGGAAACTGACCTTGATTTTTTTGATAAAGATATATTATACGGCAGTGATTTTATAACAGGAAACTATCAATTCGCAATGGACATAATACGGAGCTTCTAGAGCTTATACTGGCAGACGACCATTGATGGTTTCCTACAAGATAAAATTTCAAAAATAATATGTTGAACGACTATAATTCCGACCAAGTCAGAAAATACGGATTCGAAACACGAAGAAAATTGAGAAAGTTGCGTTGAATATTGATTCCTTGCTATTGTAGGGCTGAACGATGTTACGTATTAACATGCCGGGATAAATTTACAAAAAAAAAAAGAGTCAGGATCAAAATAGAAGAGCCCGAATTAGTTTTGAAAGGTTCACACATTTTGAAAGAGTTTCAAGTGAGGAGAGAGTTTGATAGTGTTGTCTCTCGGATGTATTAACCCGCCCACGCATCGCACTGGATGCTAACTTGGCTGTCATGTCCTCAAAATTAATGACAACCCCTAACTATAGAAGCTGGATCAAAAGAAAAAGATAACATTATCGTCACTGTACTAACCCCAAAGAAAAATCTTCAAAACTTCTTCATGTAGCCTCAAAGCCTGGAATGGCTTCATCTTCATACTATTTTAAGTCTTTACTTAAAGACACTTAAATCTTTATTTGTGAATGTATGATCTTTCACTTTATCATGCTGGTTAGGTTTTCTCGCATTGGTCACATCCACCTATGACGTCACTTAGTTAACGTACATATTTCTAGGTGCCTGAAAATCCTGAGTGCATCCAAAACTTCCCAAAATCATAATAGAAAATACTTCGAAATGAGAAAACAATCTAAATATATTTTTAACACGGTCTTTCTGTTTATAGATATTTATTGCGAAATTCATAAATCCTAACAAAATATTGATTCTCAACTACTCTCGAAATTCAAAAACTTAAATTACTAAAATTACTAAGAAACAGCAGAAAATAGGGTAGATAGTTTGCAGAAACAAATATGTTTGTAACAAAAGTATTATTTTTATCGGCTTTCTGGCACGATCGGCTTTCGAGTACGATAACTTTGGCGCCAAGAATTGATAACGGTTTTTTGTAGAACAGTTCAATACAAGCATTTTTTACTATGGGTGGGGGGGTCTATCTTCCTCCGTTTGGGCGGGAGGGGCAATTTTATAAAAACAGTGCTAAAAATTTAAAACAAATATTAAAAAATAACGGTAATACAAACAACTAAGTTTTATATCTTTTTTTAAAGCCAATACTTTTTTCTATTAGATGTTTTTTAAATCAAGTGAAACCTATGCATAGTCTTTAAAAAAACGGACTTTAAACTCAAAAATTGCGAAAAAAAAGGTAAAAAAAAACTTTGAAGAGTGATTTTTCAAAACTGTAAAACAAAATAGTACTTTTTTTTTAAAATTCGTTGCTCATGATAATTTTAAATCATAAACTGAAAACAAAATGATTTTGTGTTTTCTGGTTTTTGAGAAAATGGAAAATTGAATGTGTTTGAACAACAACAACAACTTAAAGGCGCTACCACCAATTTTAAACGAATTTTATTTACTCGTTTACGAATATTATTATTCGTTTCTTTCTATCTTTGGCTGGAGATATAGCTATTTCAAGGATTGCCAATTCCTTTCATCAGTCTCCTTTTAGTGGTATTGAGCTTTAATCCAATTTAATTGTGAAAAACTTTTTCACATGCACCTCGTGATATTCGAACCCACGCCTTCAGATCTTACTCAGTCTTCGAAGTTGTATGCACAACGCATTCCACCGCTTATGACCACTGATGACACAGGTCGAGATGTTATGTTTGTTTCTTTTTTCAAACGCATTTGGAGCTTTCAACATTTTTCTAAGCGCCTTTAAGTATGTTGTTTTGTTCCGCCTCCATTTTCTCCTAACCTTAATTTGATAGACTACAATTCGTAGCATATATCAAAGGGGGAGAGGTTGGAAGATAGGTAACATACCAGACTATTTAAGTTATTATTGTTGTTATATTGTACTATTCGTACTTGAATGTCAGTTTTTATTACTGACCATTCTGTTAATTTTCATTGAATGTGTTTGAACAACAACAACAACTTAAAGGCGCTACCACCAATTTTAAACGAATTTTATTTACTCGTTTACGAATATTATTATTCGTTTCTTTCTATCTTTGGCTATAGATATAGCTATTTCAAGAATTGCCAATTCCTTTCATCAGTCTCCTTTTAGTGGTATTGAGCTTTAATCCAATTTTATTTTGAAAAACTTTTTCACATGCACCTCGTGAGATTCGAACCCATTCCTTCAGATTTTACTCAGTCTTCGAAGTCGTATGCACATTTTTCATTTTTAAATCATTTTTATTTTTTAATTTCCTTATATCTATCTTAATGCTAGACAAAAAATCAACTTACTGGCCCCATGCGGGCGCTTTTTTTTTTTTTTTTTTTTTTTTTTTTTTTTTTTTTTTTTAAATTCAATTATAATGCTAGACAAAAACCTTAAAAACTAGCTTACAGAATAACTTAACTAACTTACTGGCCCCATGCGGGCACTCTAAATTATACTATAACTTTATTAAAAAAATGCCTTTCGGCGTAAAGACTAACTTATATTAAAATTCAATATTATTTAAAACTAAACGAGAAATTCTTTAAAACTCGTTTTCCTTTGACATTTTTATATAAAACTTAAAACTACCCTTTACCTAAATAAAACTTAATTAACCTAAATAAAACGAAAGTATACGTAATGAATATACGTAAATAACTTAAAACTACTTAAAAATACTTAAAATAACTTAAAACTAGAACAGCCACCAGCAGAATTTTTTTTTTTTTTTTCCCGCAGCAGCTTATGCAAATGCACACACACCTATACATATGCATATATGAATACATATATATATGTATTAGTGCCAAATGCACATATCCACAAGAGCAATGCAGTTTTTTGTTTTTATAATTTTTTTGGTGCCACCACTGTCCTACTTAAATATACCTATTGATACCTAAAAATACGTAGGTCGGCCTAGGCAACAACTTTGGTCAACCATCAATATCAAACTCAAAGTGGTCCCCCAACCACCAGAATTGTTTTACTTGCTTAACCAAGTCCTTTCTGTCCCGAAGGGGCACAGCTCTACCGAACCGCAGACGCTCTGCTCCGTTCCCAGAGCCGACGTCTCGATCATACAAGAGTCGACGATCCACAGTTCTACGGCCGACGTGGTAGATTAGCGGAACCGCCAATCTATCCTGTATCAGCCCCCGACTGTCTAAATAGAGGAATGTCTCGGGCGGGATGAAACCGTTAAGACGAACGCTCTCACTATATTCATCATTGGGGTAGTAAGCCCCGAAAATAAGTCCATTGGCTGAGGTCATCGCTCTTGCAATGTGACCCCGAATCAGTTTAATTAAAAAGTTATCTATCCTGTTTATATTGGCCCCGTTGTATAAGACCTCGTTGGCATAATAATGTTTGTACTCCGACTCTGGTGTTCTGTGTAATCCAAGACAGGTCCTAAGACACTGCCTCTCAAACACCCGAATCTTTTCCATTTGAGATGGGGCAACGTTAAACCACACAGGGCACCCATAGGCAATCATTGGCCGGATGAGGGCCATGTAGCAAATCACCTTTACCCTGTTTTCAAGGCGGCTGCTATAAAACAACCGTCTTGTCAGAGCAAACGCTCCCCTAGCTCTGGCCAGAGCAGCATCTATATGTCGATTGAAATATAGATACTGATCTAGCCAGATGCCAAGGTACTTTACTACATCTTTACTCGCCAGTGGATGTCCACTTGGTCCAACGATCACTAGATTTCTCCAGTTCTTTCTTGTATCCCTAGAAGCCTTAGACAAAGGGGTACTAAACAGGATAGTTTCTGATTTCTGAAAATTAATTTTTAACTTCCAGTCATCACAATATCGCTGAATCTGGTCAAAGTCACGCTGCAAGAGATTTTTGATGACTTCAACTTTTGGACCGGTCCTGTACGCTACAAGGTCATCGGCATACGCAATTGCATGAGTGAGACTACCTATCAGATCGCTGGTGTAAATACTAAAAAGAATCGGCGAGTTCACAGCTCCTTGCTGTAGACCGTTTTTAATATCAAATGTTGTGGTAGAAGTTACATTGCCACTTTTGACAACAAACTTTCTACCATTGAGCATGTCATGAAGCATATATAACAGTGGTTTACTTATGCCAAATCTAGTTAATTTCAGATAAAGACCCTCTAACCATACGGTGTCGAAAGCCTTCTCTAAATCAACAAGAACGGCACCCGTGCATTGATTTTTCGCTTTGTTCCATTGAACATCAGAAACTAACTTAGACGCGGCATGAATAGTGTCATGTCCCGCCTTAAAGCCAAACTGATTGTCTGGAATAATATTCTTGTCCTCAGCCCACTTGAACAGAGCTCTATTGAGAATCTTTTCGAATACCTTACTGATACTTGGAAGAAGACTTATCGACCGAAGATTTGCCGGATTGGAGCTGTCGTTTCCCTTTTTGGGGAGAGGATGGACCACAGCTGTCTTCCAACTCACTGGATAATATGCATTATTCAATGCGTTGTTGAACAGTGTGGTATAAATGTCTATGGCTTCCTCAGGGAGATGTCGTAACACAATGTTGGGTATACCATCGACCCCCGCAGATTTCTTTTTTTTTAATGTTTGAAAAATTAACTGAAGTTCTACCTTCGAAATTAACAATGAACTGGGTCCATTTCGCTCGGCGATGGTGGCGTTTGCCAAATTTTCGTCATTGAACACGGTGAAACCGGTATTCTCAGATCGCCATTGCGTTATGTTATTTCCAAGGTAGAAGTTGTGTAGTAAGGCTCTGTTCTCCAGGTCATGATTCGGACGAATGCTAGCATTCACCTTATACACTTGCTGGAAAGCAGCCCCTACAGCTTCTACCTTTTCTTGAGGATCTTCTATCATAAAAAAGTTATCATCGAATACGGCACCCTCCGGATCTATTCCCGCAATCGTAAGTACGTCTTCGTTATCTATTGTCCTCTGAAGTTTAAGACATGGAAGTTCGTTTTGATCATTTCTTCTAAATATCTTATTTATTTGGGGAAACATACTAGGGTCGCTGGAATTAACGGCCCGAATTCTGTTATCCCAATATAAATTAATAGACAATCTATAATTTTGTTTAATCAGAACATTAATGTTTTTGATCGACGACTTCAATGTCCTAATCTCCAGATCACGTGTGTCCGTGAAACGTCTGTACAGAAGTTTCAATCTAGTCAGCAGTCCACTTTTTTGTCGGTGTAGTGCGTCGATTGTCGCGTTCTTGTACAAACCAGTAGGGTCTTGTTCCTTATATTTTGGGATTGTTTTGTCCATTGTTCGTTTTATAGTCGTATCCATTTGAGTCAGGAACCCGTCGATCTCGAGGTTCGTCAGGTTTCTGTCATTTGGTGGAGAAATGTCATCGGAACGTATTTCTCTTGCCAAGGCGTTGGAAAAGCGTGGCCAGTGCGTCTTACTGAAATTGTAAGAGTGCACAGGCACATACTCATCCAATTCCACAAGTTCGCTCGGAAGCTGTATTACAGTGGCAAGTCCGCAGTGATCACTGTCGTATTCAATCGTTCGTAAACAGTTTCTTGTCTGTTGATTTGTTGCGTCAGTAATAACTAGTCGTGAGTCAAGCAGTAAAAGATCCAGAAAACTACCACTTCTCGGAAATGATGGTCTATCTGTAGCCAAAAGGTCGATCCTACACTCAACACTGTACCGACCCATCCAATTAAAAAGATGATTCCCTCTAGGATTTTGTATTTGGTTTCCCCAATCTACATGTTTGGCGTTTAAGTCCCCTGCCATGAGATAATAATTCTCATCCAAGTTCAGTCTTAAGCATTCAAAAAGTTTTTCGAGTTCTGCGATAAAATTAGCTGGCTGAGGTGCGTCAGGTGCGTACACCGCGATTGCGTACATTCTTTTCCCCTGCTGGAGAGGAATGCAAACGATGCAGGCTTCAAGCAACCCGAACCTTCGCACTTCACTATTATATATAACTTTATGTTTAATGCCCTTTCGTATGAAGATTGCGACCCGACCCCCTTGACAGGAGTTGGGCCGATCCCTTCTTACGATATTGTAATTTTTATTAGTCAGTTTGTGTTTCTGGTTTAGCTTAGTTTCACTAGCCATAAACACATCAGGACTTTGGTCTTGCAGCAAATGAAAGAGGTTTGCTCTACGTTCGGTCCTAATCAGCGAATTAACATTCACAGCTAGGATCTTAAAGGGTCGCTCAGGCAGCGCGCCTTTAACCATTTCGCGTTGCCGGCAGAATAGAGTAGAGGTAATCCACCCTAGCCGCCTGCTCCCTGATCTGTTTTTGCACGTCGGTTAACTGACCATGAATGGTCAGCAACACCTGCATCAGATCTGCCTCTGGCACAGGAGCCGTAGGCACTTGGACCTGTTTGGCTACCTGTGGTTGAGGCTGTACCGTGTTTCCCTTTCCAGACGCCATTTGGGCGTAAGAAATTGCGGAATTAACGGAAGTTGTTGTCTGGCGTACTTCAGGGCGTCTCACCTCAACTGTTTTCTTTTGGGCTTTGTTTTGCTTTATCTCCTGAAACTTCGGACATCCCCGATAGTTTGCGGGGTGCCCGGAGCCTCGGCAGAGCGCACATTTTAACTGGGTCATATCTGTGACCCTAGCTTGCCCGAGTTTACACTCCCCTGTTTTGTGGGTATCTCCACATTTAACGCAGACTGGGTCCATACCACAGTTAACTGCAACGTGTCCAAACCCTTGGCAGTTCATGCATTGAAGCATGTCTTTCTGCTTGTTTAATTTTTCCCATCGTACAACTTGGTAATCCAGGACTGTTATATTCCTTAGACCACTAAATTTGCTTTGGGACGAGAGCTGAACTAGGAAGAATGGTAACTTCCGTTTCTCCCGTCTGGCTTTGACTGTGGTAAGCGGTCTTTCCCCGATAAAATCGAGATCGTCGCTCGCCACTTGACGGAGCTCTGCTAAGAGCACCTGCGGATCCATAGAGGATTCGATACCCTTCAGGAGGACTGTTTGAAGCTTGTCTTCCTTCGGGGTGAAACTATAAAATTCAGTTCTAGTTTGAGACAGAAGGTCTTTAACTTTTTTGTAGTGCTCTAAAGATGAGCACTGAATAGAATGCCTGTCTGCGCTTAGGCGCTTTATTGTAAAATTGTTGCCTACGACCGACCTACATATCTGAATAGTTTCTTTTATTTCCATCTTAAATGTGTTAATGTGCTTGTGGCTGCTGGTGTTGTTGCGGTTGTTGTGACTGCTGCTGTTGTGTCTGCTGCGGTTGTTGCTGTTGCGGTTGTTGCTGTTGCGGTTGTCGCTGCTGCTGTTGCTGCTTCTGTGTCTGTTGTCGTTGCTGTTGTGGTTGTTGTGGTTGTTGTTGTTGTTTTGCTTGCTGTTGCTGAGGCTGATGCTGTGATTGCCGAGACGGTTGTTGTGGCTTATGAAGCTGTTGCTGTGGCTGCTTCCTTGATTGCTGCTTCTGTGGCTGCTGCTGGTCTGGGAGTGGTTGTTTTTCTTTAGGAGGCTGCTGTTGTTGCGTAGCTTGCTCTTGGAGCGCTTGTTGGCGGGTGCGCTGCTCAAGAGCAACTATGCGCTCCTTCTCCCGTCTTGCCTCCTGCTTCTTTTTTAGCGCTTCGACTAGCTCTATGAGTGAAGAGATTTGCTCCGTCAAAGCCTCAATCTGCTGGTCCTCTTCTTGGTCAGACAGCTCGACTACCTCGCCACTGACGTAATGTCCTTCTCCTTCCACAGACATGTAGGAGATAACGTCAGCGTCAGCGCCGTTTTCTTCGCCTGTAAGGTTGGCGTTTTCGTCTTTTTGGTTTTTGGCGGTGATCGCTCCATTAGCCTCTTTGACGTTTATGTCGTCCGCCTCAGCTTCATCGTCGCCTTCTTCGTTCTGGTCGTTGTTGTCGTTGCTTTTGTTGTTGTCGTCGTCGTCGTTGGAGGAGCTATCCAGCTGCCTCTGTATTTTGGCCTGAGCCGAAGACTTGGCTGAACGCCCGCGCCCTCCTATTTGCTGGGCTGCTACAACATCTGCTGTTTTTTTTTTTGACTACCAGATTTGGTTTATACCTTATGTAGCGCCTTCTCTTCATAGGGTCTGGTTCTTCGACACATGCCGGTCCTGGATTTTTCCCTTTTATCGGGCTTGATGTTTTTGCCGTTGCCATGTTGCTGGTTCCGGACTCGGCACGTGCCGATAATGATGTTGTTGTTGTTGCTTTTTGGGCTTTGGACTGCCCTGATGCTGCAGTTGGTCTTATTGCTTGGCCTGATGGCCCCGCTATTTGGCTGTCGGATGACACATCACCTGATGCTCCAACTGCCTTCCTTGTTGTTGGGGGACCATCTTTCGAAGTCCCCGTGTGTTTTCCCATCTCTTTTTCTTGTTGCTCTCTATTTCTGGTAACCTTCTCCCAGAAATTATTTAAAAAAAAGCCCGGACCACAGTGGGGCTCGAACCCACGCCGTTCAGATCCGTCGTCTGCCACTCTTTTTTTTTTTTTTTTTTTTTTTTTTATTTTAAATTCATTTTTATTTTCAATTTAACTTATAACTAACTTAAATGCTAGACAAAAATCTTAAAAACTAGCTTACAGAATAACTTAACTAACTTACTGGCCCCATACGGGCGCTCTAAATTATACTATAACTATATATTAAAAATGCCTTTGAGCGTAAAAACTAACTTAAATTAAACTTCAAAATTACTTAAAACTAAACGAGAAAATTTTTTAAAAACTCGTCTGCCACTCTACCACCTAGGCTAACTTGCCACTTGAAAATGGTAGGTAAAACTATCTACTTTAAACACTCGCGTCTCTAGTTAAAATGAACACAGTGAAAGTCGCCAACGAAGTGCACTCTTCCACGGTTGCTGAACGACTGACCCCATGGGGGCGCTCTAAATTAAACTATGACTATACTTAAAAAATGTCTTTCGACGAAAAATAACTTATTATTAGAATTCATGATTACTTAAAAACTAACGAGAAAATTATTAAAAAAAAAACTAATTTTCTATATAATTTTTTAATTTTTTGTAAAACTTAAAGCTACCCTTAACCTAATAAAACTAATTAAACTAAATTAAAACTAACTTAAACTACATTATATCTAATTAAAACTACTTAAAATAACTTAAAAACTAGAACAGCCACCAGCAATATTTTTTTTTTTTGCATACGCATATGCATACTCGCGTACGCCCATACACATGTATATATGTTCATATACATACATACATATACATTCGCAACCGCAAGTACCCACATGCAAATACATTTACTTATGTAGTTTTTTTTGGTGCCACCGTCACTGTTCTACATACTCTACTTATCTTTACCTTAGAACTATGTAAGTCGGCCAAAGCAACAATATGGTCAACATTCCATATCACGGTGGTCACCCAACCACCAGAATTTTTAGACTTGCTTAACTAAGTCCTTTCTGTCCCGAAGGGGCACAGCTCTACTGAACCGCAGACGCTCTGCTCCGTTCCCTGAGCCGACGTCCCGATCGTAAGGAAGTCGCCGATCCACAGTCCTACGGCTGACGTGGTAGATTAACGGAACCGCCAATCTATCCTGTATCAGCCCACGACTGTCTAAAAAGAGGAATGTCTCGGGCGGGATGAAACCGTTAAGACGTACACTTTCACTATACTCATCATTGGGGTAGTAAGCCCCAAAAATAAGTCCATTGGTTGAGGTCATCGCTCTTGCAATGTGACCCCGAATCAGCTTGATTAAAAAGTTATCTATCCTGTTTATATTGGCCCTGTTGTATAGAACCTCGTTGGCATAGTAATGTGTGTACTCCGACTCTGGTGTTCTGTGTAATCCAAGGCAGCGTCTAAGACACTGCCTCTCAAACACCCGAATCTTTTGCATTTGAGATGGGGCAACGTTGAACCACACAGGGCGTCCATAGGCAATCATTGGCCATGTAGCAAATCACCTTTACTCTGCTATCAAGGCGGCTGCTATAAAACAAACGTCTTGTCAACCCAAAGGCTCCCCTAGCTCTGGCCAGAGCAGCATCTACATGTCGATTGAAATATAGATACTGATCTAGCCAGATGCCAAGGTACTTTACCACATTTTTACTCGCCAGTGGATGTCCACTTGGTCCAACGATCACTAGATTTCTCCGGTTCTTTCTTGTATCCCTAGAAGCCCTAGACAACGGGGTTCTAAACAGGATAGTTTCTGATTTCTGAAAGTTAATTTTTAACTTCCAATCATCACAATATCGCTGAATCTTGTCGAAGTCACGCTGCAGAAGAATTCTGATGACTTCAACTTTTGGACCCGTTCTGTTCGCTACAAGATCATCGGCATACGCAATTAAATGAGTTAGACTACCTATCAGATCGCTGGTGTAAATACTAAAAAGAATCGGTGAGTTCACAGCTCCTTGCTGTAGACCATTTTTAATATCAAAAGTTGTGGTAGAAGTTGCATTGCCACTTTTGACAACAAACTTTCTACCAGTGAGCATGTCATGAAGCATATATAACAGTGGTTTACTTATGCCCAATCTAGATAGCTTCAGATAAAGACCCTCTAACAAAACGGTGTCGAAAGCTTTCTCTAAATCAACCAGAACGGCACCCGTGCATTGATTTTTCGTTTTGTTCCACTGAACATCAGAAACTAACTTAGACGCGGCATGAATAGTGTCATGCCCCGCCTTAAAGCCAAACTGATTATCTGGAATAATATTTTTGTCCTCAGCCCACTTGAACAGAGCTCTATTGAGAATCTTTTCGAATACTTTACTGATACCTGGAAGAAGACTTATCGACCGAAGATTTGCCGGATTGGAGCTGTCGTTTCCCTTTTTGGGGAGAGGATGGACCACAGCTGTCTTCCAACTTACTAGATAGCTTCAAATAAAGACCCTCTAACAAAACGGTGTCGAAAGCTTTCTCTAAATCAACCAGAACGGCACCCGTGCATTGATTTTTCGTTTTGTTCCATTGAACATCAGAAACTAACTTAGACGCGGCATGAATAGTGTCATGCCCCGCCTTAAAGCCAAACTGATTATCTGGAATAATATTTTTGTCCTCAGCCCACTTGAACAGAGCTCTATTGAGAATCTTTTCGAATACTTTACTGATACTTGGAAGAAGACTTATCGACCGAAGATTTGCCGGATTGGAGCTGTCCTTTCCCTTTTTGGGGAGAGGATGGACCACAGCTGTCTTCCAACTTTCTGGATAATATGCATTATTCAATGCGTTGTTGAACAGTGTGGTATAAATGTCTATGGCTTCCTCAGGGAGATGTCGTAATACAATGTTGGGTATACCCTCGACCCCCGCAGATTTCTTTTTCTTTAATGTTTGAAAAATCAACTGAAGTTCTACCTTCGAAATTAACAATGAACTGGGTCCATTTCGCTCGGCGATGGTGGCGTTTGCCAAATTTTCGTCATTGAACCCGGTGAAACCAGTATTCTAGATCGCCATTGCGTTATGTTATTTCCAAGATAGAAGTTGTGTAGTAAGGCTCTGTTCTCCAGGTCATGATTCGGACGAATGCTAGCATTCACCTTATACACTTGCTGGAAAGCAGCCCCTACAGCTTCTACCTTTTCCTGAGGATCTTCTATCATATAAAAATTGTCATCGAAAAGGGCACCTTCCGGACCAATTCCCGCAATCGTTAGTACGTCTTCGTTATCTGTTGTCCTCTGGAGTTTAAGACATGGAAGATCGTTTTGATCATTTCTTCTAAATATCTTATTTATTTGGGGAAACAAACTAGGGTCGCTAGAATTAACAGCCCGAATTCTGTTATCCCAATATAAATTAATAGATAATCTATAGTTTTGTCTAATCAGAACGTTAATGTTTTTGATCGACGACTTCAATGTCCTAATCTCCAGATCACGTGTGTCCGTGAAACGTCTATAAAGAAGTTTCAACCTAGTCAGCAGTCCACTTTTTTGTCGGTGTAGTGCGTCGATTGTCGCGTTCTTGTACAAACCAGTAGGGTCTTGTTCCTTATATTTTGGGATTGTTTTGTCCATTGTTCGTTTTATAGTCGTATCCATTTGAGTCAGGAACCCGTCGATCTCGAGGTTCGTCAGGTTTCTGTCATTTGGTGGAAAAATGTCATCGGAACGTATTTCTCTTGCCAAGGCGTTGGAGAAGCGTGGCCAGCGCGTCTTACTGAAATTGTAAGAGTGCGCAGGCACATACTCATCCAACTCCAAAAGTTCGCTCGGGAGCTGTATTACGGCGGCGAATCCGCAGTATACTGTCGTATAATACTGTCGTATTCAATCGTTTGTAAACAGTTTTTTGTATGTTGACCTACAGTGTCAGTTATTATCAGTCTTGAGTCAAGCAGGAGTAGATCCAGAAAACTACCACTTCTTGGAAAAGACGGTCTATCTGTAGCCAGAAGGTCGATCCTATACTCAACACTGTATCGTCCCATCCAATTAAATAGATGGTTCCCTCTAGGATTTGTACTTGATTTCCCCAATCTACATGTTTGGCGTGCAAGTCCCCTGCCATGAAATAATAATTTTCATCCAAGGTCAGTCTTAAGCATTCGAAAAGTTTTTCGAGTTCTGCGATAAAATTAGCCGGCTGAGGTGCGTCAGGTGCGTACACCGCGATTGCGTACATTCTTTTCCCCTGCTGGAGAGGAATGGAAACGATGCAGGCTTCTAGCAATCCGAACCTTTGCACTTCACTATCATATATAACCTTATGTTTAATGCCCTTTCGTATGAAGATTGCGACCCCAACCCCTTGAGAGGAGTTGGGCCGATCCCTTCTTACGATATTGTAATTTTTATTAGTCAGTTTGTGTTTCTGGTTTAGCTTAGTTTCGCTAGCCATAAACACATCAGGAATTTGGTCTTGCAGCAAATGAAAGAGGTTTGTTCTATGTTCGGTCCTTATCAGCGAATTTACATTCACAGCTAGGATCTTAAAGGGTCGCTCAGGCAGCGCGCCTTTAACCATTTCGCGTTGCCGGCAGAATAGAGTAGAGGTAATCCACCCTAGCCGCCTGCTCCCTTATCTGTTTTTGCACATCGGTTAACTGACCATGAATGGTCAGCAACACCTGCATCAGATCTGCCTCTGGCACAGGAGCCGTAGGCACTTGGACCTGTTTGTCGGCCACGCTACCCACTAGGCTAACTTGCCTTTTATATTTTCTTGGCAAATTGCCAGTAAAAATTGTGCAATGAGTGCACTTAAAGTAAAAATGAATTTAATTCAATTCGAACACACCGAAATTATTTAATACACTGTGAAAGTCGTCAACACGTCCGCACTCTTTCACAGCTGAAGATCGAGTCGTATGCACAACGCATTCCACCGCTTATGACCACTGATGACACAGGTCCAGATGTTATGTTTGTTTGTTTTTTCAAACGCATTTGGAGCTTTCAACATTTTTCTAAGCGCCTTTAAGTATGTTGTTTGGAAATGGAAAATTACTAAATGTGAATTCGGTATCTCAAACTGGGCACGAGTACGATAACTTTGGCGCCAAGAATTGATAACAGTTTTTTATAGAACAGTTCAATACAAGCATTTTTTACTATGGGTTGGGGGGTCTATCTCCCTCCGTTTGGGCGGGAGGGGCAATTTTATAAAAACAGTGCCAAAAATTTAAAACAAATATTAAAAAATAACGGTAACCTTAACAGTTTTATATCTTTTTTTAAATCCAGTAATTTTTCTATTGGATGTTTTTTAAATCAAGTGAAACCTATGCATAGTCTTTAAAAAAACGGACTTTAAACTCAAAAATTGCGAAAAAAAGGTAAAAAAAACTTTGAAGTGTGATTTTTCAAAACTGTAAGATAAAATATTACTTTTTTTAATAAAATTCGTTGTTCACATTAATTTTAAATCATAAACTGAAAACAAAATGATTTTATGTTTGCTGGTTTTTGAGAAAATGGAAAATTACTAAAACAACTTTTTTATTGGATACTTGTTTTATGAACAGTGAGGTATGTAAGGGGGGACATGCTGCCCCCCTGCAACCCCCTGTTTGGACACACTATATGATTTGGGGTGGGTGCGAGGTTGGGTGTATGCAAAGTTTCTGTTGCATTTCTAATGATTGCCCAAGCATCATTAGAAAAACGAACCTACGTACAACATTCACCGTATACCAAAAAAATAAAGAAAACTCTTATAAGAAAGTAGTTTTAGTAATTTTCCATTTTCTCAAAAACCAGAAAACATAAAATCATTTTGTTTTCAGTTTATGATTTAAAATAGGTTTCACTTGATTTAAAAAATATCTAATAGAAAAAAGTAAGGCTTTAAAAAAAGATATAAAACTTAGTTTTAAGTATTACCGTTATTTTTTTAATATTTGTTTTAAATTTTTAGCACTGTTTTTATAAAATTGCCCCTCCCGCCCAAACGGAGGGAGATAGACCCCCGACCCATAGTAAAAAATGCTTGTATTGAACTGTTCTACAAAAAACTGTTATCAATTCTTGGCGCCAAAGTTATCGTACTCTCCCCGGCTTTCTTTACTCTACTTTATTTTTATCTACAAGGATTTTCAAAATACAAAATAGACTGGCAGGACATAAATCCGATATTTAGAGCAATGCACCACAGAAGACAGCACTGGCATCGCATTGCACACAACTAAACCACCTTCCCAACTTTGAAAGTGTCAAAGTTTAATATTGTATTTGATGTATGTTAGAACAAAATTTTTAACCAATTTATTAATATTCAATAAAGATTTGCCACCACCTGATGATGTTCATAAACATGAACGAAACGTAAAAATATTTTGTTTCATCTGACCTGAAGCCCGTTTCTTATAACATATAAATTACATTATAGTTAAACACGGATATTTTTATCTTTAATTAAAAGTTGAAATAGTTACATACATTGGCCCATATTCATAGACATATTGTAAACTCGAATTCCTCTGAACTGGAGTCTAACGTTAACACTCAGGTTAGACACAGTTGTTATGCATAGCTGTTTTTTCAGCTCTGTTTAGTAAAACATGAGTGGAACGTGTCCCAAATTTGGGTTCCCCAAATGGAGTGGGATAGATTGATTTTTTATTAAGTAAGAAAAAGAAAGTTTGAAAACAATGCATGACAGGTGGAAAACAATACATGCCAGATGTTTACGATATTTTGTCTAGAAACAGAAATTTATAAAATTTTAAATAAGCACAATCCGGGATGCAAATTTCAAATGCAAATTAAGAACATGTCTCATAAAATGCCACAGTATGTATAGTTTCTCCATCTGGATTAGTTTATTGCACAAATATATCCTCATCTGCGTGAATAATATACCTATATTCCGCTGAAATTTGTCTTATTGTTGGTAGGTAGACATGTAAAAATATTACTATCTATTTATGTATTAGCAAGAAAGAAATTCACTCGCGACCCTTAACAAATTATTTCATTTGTGTACCTATTTCTGATTTTTATCAGAGTTAAATGCAACTTAAACATGGGTTCGGTCCAGTTTAAAGTTAGACTCGAGTTTTTCGTTTATACTTGGATTTAAATTTTCTATGCATAGAAAAAACTCCAGTTTAGCTTAAAAGCAACTTAATAAAAACTTGTCAAACATCTATGAAAATGGCCCATTATATTTAAATATTCCATACAGTAAAGACTAATTTTTTTTAAGGTATTTATATTTTCTCTAATTTTCTTCAAAATTCAACTCGCGACTTTACAAGTATTGTATGATAAATTTCAATACAAATTTAATGGTGTTTATTTGTACCCGAACCGATTTAGTAGATACACCAACCAATAAAAAGCTAATTCTGAATTCGCTTCGATTTTATTTAAAGTTGGCAACTCTGGCAAGTGCAACAAAGAAGTTTAAAATCAGTGGTCCGTACAATTTATATGGTTTTTTATTAATATTATCGAGTATAAACAGTATTTTTCTTTAAAAAGTGCTCAAACAACAATTCTTAACCAAGTGAGACTCATCGTTTATTAAATATTATTTACATACATTCGCTTCTTATTAAGAAATCATTATTGTACAAATCAAGAACAAAGAAAGTTTGTAGCCATTTTTAAATTCATCACTCTGCATTACATAACTGCCCCACTAATTGATGGAGGAACGCAAAGTTGGAGAAACATCACCTGAATTATTGTATCCATCATCTGCAAAAAAAGAAAAAAATATGTCTCAACTTGTTGCTTTTATGTCAATTCAGGAGTGAACGCAAATGTTTGACACTAAACTTAAGGACATTGCAACGAAGTGCGACATTGCTAGGTTGCGCGGTGAGTAAGTAGAGGTAAAGGCTGAGAATGGCAAACTTAAAGAGGCAGTAATTGCTCTGAACATGAAATGCACCTCATTACAAAGTGAAATTAACGAAATTAAAACAACTGCAAGTTCCTCAAACTTAATTTTTCGTATGAAGAAGGGGCCGAATGACCCACTGACACAACTGAGAATATCTGCAAATCGTTAGCGGAGTCGCAAAACATAATAACTTCCGAAGATATAAGGGAGATAAGCACAAAGAACAACATTGTTACAACACTGGCAGAATTCAGAAGCAAATATCGCGCACTTGACGTTCTTAAGAATGCAAGAAAACTTAAAGGCACCGGCATTTATGTGAGCAGAGATTATCCCGCATCTATTCGTCAAAAGCGTGGCAAATTACTCCAACTTCGTAGACACCTTCTGATTAACCAACCTAGAATAAAAGTTTCCCTACGCGACGACAAGCTTCGAGTTGATAACATCACGGTAGAATGGGCTGAAAATCAAGAATTCATCGCCGACCAGGATGATGGACTTCACCAAATAATTGAGAAAAACAATTTAGATGTAAATTTTTTTAGCACCATTTGTTCACAAATTCAGCAGAATGCACTTCAAAATGACAGACGAAATGTCAACCGACGAGAAACGTCAAGTAATTCTGGCACATCGTTTTCAGGTGGAAACACAATGAATAAAGGGTGTTCGGACTCTGGTACAAATGCTGTAGCACATTTGAAGGCAAACTCTGTATCTAATTAGGAAGTTGCCGTCTGTCAGATTTTTCATGTAGTCAATATTAGAATATTAAGTTACAACATTGCAAGTTTAAATAGCAAAACAGAATTAATAGATTTTTTAATTTATATCAATGAATATGAAATTTTTATTTTAATCGAAACCCATATTACTGAAGAACATTATTATAAATTTGAACATTTGTTTCCTGATTACAAACTTAAGTTGGTACCAGTTGTTAAAATGAATAGAAGAGGGCGAGCCAGCGGTGGTCTACTAATCGGTTTCAATCCTAATATCAAAGGCATTAATTGTGTTTTTAGGAACATCGATGATCTCGTATATTTGGAAATCAAATCCGACCTCAACGTTTTGAACCTTGTTCCAGTCTATCTGAACTGCACTAGTTGGGATAGGCATTATAATATGCTAGAAGACGCATTGTACATCACTGACCTTCAAAATATTATGCTAATCGGGGATTTCAACGCGAGAACTGGATCAAATGAAATTGCAAACCATCTGATGAATTTGGGTCGTTGTTCAAGGGATGTTGCTGTGAACAGAGAAGGGAAAAAAATCATCGATTTCTGCAACTCATTTGGTCTTAGTATATGTAATGGTAGTACGGATGGTGACTCTACGGGGGAATACACATTCATTGGCCCGCAAGGCAACTCTGTGATCGATTATGCGATGGTGGCTGGCGATTGGGTTAATTTTATGAAAGATTTTAGAGTTTTGTCGCAGATTTATTCCGATCACCTCCCTATTCTAATGGAAATTGAGCTATCAACCAACCATCACACATATGAGGACAGTCCAAACGCAGTACCTTCAAAATACAAGTGGAATAACACAGCTGCAAATAGATACGCAGTCACCCTTGAAAGCAATCTTAATCAACATCTAGAATCTTCCATGGACCCCCTCAATTCCAGCGATGTGTAGAGTTTCTCAAAAGAGGTCTCCATTTTTCAGGGAAAAATGGTTCGACAGTGACTGTTCAGACGCCAGGAAGAAGTCTTTTGCGTGGCTTCGGCTCTTTAGAAATTATCCAATCAATGATTTTCTCAAGAACGAATATCTATCGGCCAACTAAATCTTAAAGTCCCTACTTATATCAAAACGTCAAGCTTACCTGGAAAACATCACACATGGTCTTACTAGTTGCATAAACACAGCGGATTTTAGGAGAAAAGTTCGTTTCTTAAACAACAAGAGTTATACCCAAAGCATCCCCCCTCTCGATCTGAAGGATTGAACGGAGTATTTTGCAAACCTTACTAGAAATAACTTTGATTCAACCTTCCAATTTGCCATACCTTTTCAAGAAAACGTATTCTTAGACGCCTCTTTTTCTACTTCTGAAGTAAGATTATGCTTAGACGAACTTCGCAGCAACAAAGCACCTGGATCTAATGGGATACCACCTGAATTTTACAAATTATGCACGCCACTGTTTGTTGAATGCCTTACATCAGGGCTAAGCCAGGCTTACGAACTTGGTTACGTGCCAGGCTGTTTTAAAAAAATCTTTAGTCAGTCCTATTTTCAAAAAAGGAGATCGCTCAGTTGTGTCCAACTACAGAGGAATATCGCTGTTAAACACCTCAATGAAAATTTTTACCAAGCTTTTTTACATAAGACTGTATAACTGGGTGCAGCGTAACCATTTATTGGGGGAATCACAAACAGGTTTTCGCAAAAATTATTCAACCGTGGATCAAATTTATGCACTCACGAACATTGCTGAAATTTTTCTGAAATCCAAAAGGAAGTTGTATGCTTTTTTCATCGACTTCAAAGCGGCGTTCGATACGATCGAAAGAAAAGCTCTTATATTAAAGCTCTACAACAAAGGTATTTCAACCAAATTTGGACGCATTCTGGAAGTATTGTGCGACTCTACAACCTCTGAAATTTCCTTTAGAAATAATTTGTCTGAACCATTCGAGGTTGAAATTGGCTTGAGGCAAGGCTGCAATTTAAGCCCACTACTCTTTGCTCTTTTTATAGATGACATAGAATAAGTTTTACAAGGCGGAGCAAGAATAGACGCTAATCTACTGGTTAAAATATTGAAGTCCGCTGATGACATCGTTGTGTTTGCGGAGACGCCCGAAAGTCTCCAATTGATGATCAACAGAATAGCTGAGTACTGCAGTAAATGGAGGCTTCAGGTGAACCTCAGCAAATCGAAAGTCATGATTTTTCGCAACGGTGGTGGTCCAAACTGCCGATTGGAAAAGTGGAAATTTGAAAACGAAGAAATTGAAGTTGTCAAAGATTACATGTACCTCGGAATAAACATATCAAGAAACCTTAGCATGAGGAACCATATGTTGGACAAACTCGCCAAATCTAAAACTCTACTCTTCTAGCAACTCTTTTAAAAACTAGGGGAGAGTTGCTGCCACTCAACTTTATACCACACAGAGACGATCGTCCCGTGTAACAACCGCGAGCGAGAAAATGTCTTCCATTTCCTTGGTAAATGCCCCATCTTAGTAGAAACCCGTAACCCGTAGGAGCGTCTTCAGTAAATGCAAATGATTGGTGTTTTTAATGGAAACGATTGGATGGCTCTGTTTGAATTCACGAGAATAGCACTCAATTACAAGAAACAAATAATAGAGGAACTGTTTTAATTAGTGTAAACATACATCATGTAATTTGTGATTTATTGATTTTGATTAAAACTTTGAATATTTATTTGTCAACTGGCAGACGGCTTAGGCCATGCATTAAAATGAATTGTTAAAATTTTTATAACGAATTGAGCTTCATGATAAATAAAATCATATTAAATCTTTAAAATATCATCGTATATCAGCTATTTAATCAATAAAATGTAATGTTGTTATTAAATGACTTAGCAGAAAAAACAAATCTTTATTAAAGATTGTGACAAACTCCTTGAAGTGGTGCACCGCTTTCTGAGATATTTTGTAATATTTATACCTGCTTAATATAATTAAATTTGATTCAAAGATTAAACACTTGATAACGATTTAAATCATTTCGAATTTTTTTGAATATTTTTTTTTTTTTGGTTGTGATTAGTTAGGAAGGGGTTAATTATTTTAAGGTTGAATTTAACTATAATTTTTTTTTCTTGTTCATAGGGACGTGTGGTTTTATAGGGTGCTCTTTTGTGGTTAGTTGCTCAAAATGTTCTTTTTTTTCCTTTTTTTCACAATTAGCATGTTTTTGCGGCGTTTTCACGGATCTTGAGGGAAAGCGTGCAGATCGGAAGCTTAGATTGGTTTTGATTTAAAAATGAGAAGTCTTAACAATTTTGGGTGTGTTAATTAGCCGCGTGATGGTGCGATTTTGACTGCGATAAAAAGGGGCAGATTGCACAAGATTTTTGCTGTTTATTGCGCGAATTAAAACACTTGTTTCTTACTTTTAAAATTAAACAATATTTATTTGGAACTATGTCCTTTATTATTGAAATACTTTTTACTAATTCTAAAAGGAGCTTAAGGCTACTATGTAGTTACAATAAGACTATTGATAAATTCATCATACAGTCGTATTTATATACTTTTCTTATCTATCTACAAGGAGACCCAAGCGTACAATCGTCTTGCTTGATAATGAAGAAGAGATAATATTCCAACATTGTATACAAACGATATTATCTCTTTTACATATGTTATCATTGTAGCGTTGTGTGCAAGACTGTACTAGAGACTAAAGATATCATTGAATACAAATAATGTTATCTTTTTTCTCAATATGTTTTGCTATGGATACTTAACTCCCCCCCTTGTTAAACGAAATCGTCCCGATTTTTCGACGCTATTTTTAACATTTCTCTTTCATAAGTTTTGTTATATGCGTCAATCTTTTTTTGTTTTTGACGATCTGTTATACATTGTATAGTTTTTATCATTACGTACGTAAATGCTAGAATAACAATCAGTGTTACAATTGTGTATATAGTTGATAATATCGGTTTTTCTTCAAAAGGAATAATTAGTTTTTTTAAAGTATCTATGTTATCGAATTTGTACATTGTATCTTCTTTAATTATTTGGTCGATGTAAGACTCTGAATTATGATTTCTTAATATAACTTCTTTAATTTGCTTATGCATGTTTTTGTATATTTTATCGTCTAGATTTATAGTATTTTCATAAGTAACTAAGTTTATACCATTAATTGTTTGATTATTTAACTTATGCTTACCGCTTAATAACATAACACCGGATTCAATTTCTAAGTCGTAATCGTATTCTTGTTTAATGTTGCATTTTGAAGTTATATTCTTTAAAAGTGGAATAAGACAATTTTCTTCTTCAAAGTTAATTTCACAAATGTTTTTACTTAGATGATTTTGACAATTTTTTGTTCTTAAATAAGTTTGGTTACATAAGGCAATTGTTTTATCTGTAATGATTTTTCCATGTTTTGAATTTAAAGGTGTTACTTTATACAATTTACATGATTTAATTAGAACTGGATATTTATATATTGTGATGAAGAATTCATCAGTTCTAGCTAATAATATTTTAGAGTACTCAAGTATATTTATTATGGGTACTTGAATTATTTCATGTTGAATAATATTTTTAATGTCATCTAAGTCTAGGCTTTCTGATAAATATTCATTATTTTTTGCTGCATTAATTGTTCTGGTCAATAATAATAATTGTTCGTACACTTGTTCTATTACTAAATGTTCTTTAAGGCTCTGACCTTCGAATTGTTGCAAAATTTGTTCAAATCTAGAATTTATAGTTTTTTGTTTATTATTGTTTTCTATGAGATTATTTATACTCGTTTCTATGTTAACTAAGTCATAATGGTCAGGATTACCAAACACATATTTGAAAGCTGTTCCTAAAAAGTTAATTGATCTAGTATGCCTAGTATGTTCTTGTAATTGGTCTGCTAAATTCTTAATTTTACTTAACCAAATTTTTTCTTCTTGTGTAGGTTGATATTTACTAGTTACGATATTTACGTAAGGTTGAAATATCGAAGTCAGGTTGGTTGCATGTAACAAATAAGTTTGTTCTTTGAATAAATACACGTCATCTGTTTGCGTAAGTATAAACTTCTTGTTTAGTAACTCAGTTATTTGAACGTTTCCTTGCCCTTCTTGACTCTGTACAATTCCTAGTAATGTTAGGAATATTAATATTTTCGTCATCTGAAAAATGATAATTCTTTATGTTATCCTTGTGAATTTTTATTCCTTCTTTAGAGATTACAGTGTCTCCTTTATCTTCTTCTACTATTCTTGTTATGTATCTGGCGTTAGATTTCTTTCTAAGACCTGTGATTCTTACCATTATCTTATCTCCTTTTTTATACTCTCTGTGTCGAGTTCCTTTATTTAGACGTTCGATCACTTTTTTGGATGCTGAGTTTAGTTTATTTATTATAATTTCACTATTGCTATATTTATTTTGATTAAAGAAAATGTCTCTAGGTTTCAAACCGGTAACTGAGTGTATAGAATTATTTAATTCACGCACTGTTCTAAATATTTCGTCGATAAGTCTTGTTTTATTCTGAATTGTGAATATTCTAGACAGTTCAGTTATTGTACCGTTTACACGTTCTACTTGACCGTTCGCTGTCGATCTGTATACTGGAGTTTCTACTTTAGTTATGTTGTATTTCAAACACATTTGGTTCACCATTTCTGTTTTGAATCCCTTCTCATTATCTGTCATGAGTCGTTCACATTTTGGGAAATAATTAGATAAGACCTCTTCCATAACGTCGTACAGTCTGTTTCGAGTTTCGATTTCCCGAAGGATTGTATATTTAGAATACTTATCTACTGTTACAAGGAAAGTATACTTGTCGTTGAAGTATATGTCCATATGAATGTGTGTTCCCACATGTGTTGGTATTTCTGAATTATTCAGAGGTTCTCTGATAGGTTTTCTTTCATATTTTCCAAATAGACATGCTATGCATTTTTTGTTGAAACTCTTTGCTTGTTTATTTAGATCGGGCCAGTAATATTTCTCTGAGATTTCTTGTATATTGTTACGTAACCCTCGGTGTGCTCTTTCGTGAGTTACCCTTACAAGTTTTAGTTGTTCCTCCAAATTTGTCACGTCTTGAAGTTTTCTTGGTGTGAATATAAATCTTACTAGTGGGAATTCTTTTTTTATGTTTTCACCATATTTGTATATGTTTTCAAATTTCGTATGCAAAGCTACAATCTTTTGGGGTTGTATAACTTCTTTCATCTGCCTTAGTAAAGAGTCTTTGTCCTTAAACTTTATTATGAGTCTTATTTTGTTACTAAAATAGATTTGTGTTTCGATATTATTTGTTATATCTTCAATAAGTTCGAACTGTGCAGCGTATGCATTAAAAGGCTGATTCACAGTTTTTATTATATCATTAGAAGAACTTTCAGCTGAATGTGCTGTTTCTATGGTAGAAGTATTTATGCGTTGACGTGATAATGCGTCAGCTACAAGATTTAGGTTTCCTGGTTTATATACTAATTTTGCTCCAAAGTCTTCAATGATTCCCTTCCAACGTTTCAGCTTTGTGTTGGGATTTTTTTCTGATACAGAATATATAAGGCTCTGGTGATCGGTATATATGGTTAAGTCTGCTATACCATATATGTAGTTTCTGAGTTTTTGTAAGGACCATATGATCGCTAATAGCTCTTTCTCGTTTGTGCTATAGTTCTCTTCTGTCTTACTCAGTGTTCTTGACAAGAAGTGTATAGGTTGCTTATTCTGACTTAGTACGGCTCCAATAGCTATGTTGGATGCATCAGTAGTAAGCTCGAATGGTTTACTATAATCCGGTTGAAAAAGTTCGACTTGTTCTTTCAAATAATTTTTTTAAAATTCTAATCGCTTCTAATGCTGAATCATTCAGATTTAACTTAATATTTTTACTTTGTTTTTTGTTTACTTTACCGTTATCTCCTCGTAAATATAATGTCAGGGGCTTGGCTATGCTTGCGTATCCTTTTATAAACTTACGATAGTAACCTGTAAGACCTAAAAATCCTCTCAAATCCTTTACCGTTTGTGGGACTGGAAAATTTTCTATAGCTGCTATTTTCTCAGGGTTCGTAGTGATTCTACCATGTCTGATTATGTGACCTAAGTATTCTACTTCTTCTTGAAAAAACTTACTTTTCTCATCAGATATTTTTAATGTGGCTTTATTGAGTACGTCGAATACTTGACTTATGTGCTGTATATGTTCTTCCTCAGATGAAGAATATATCAATACGTCATCAATGTAAACGTGTACGAATTTACCTACAAAGTCTCTCAAAATGTCGTCCACGCATCTCTGAAATATGCTTGGTGCATTTTTGAGCCCGAAAGGCATTCGTTTAAAATGATATTTTGCGCCATTTATAGCAAAAGCTGTTTTTTCTTTATCATCTGCTTTGATTTTAATTTGGTGGAAACCTGACTCCAAATCTAACGTTGTAAAGTACTTGGCTTTACCTAAATTTTGAATTGTCATGTTGACATCCGGAATGGGGTATCTGTCTGTTACAGTGTGAGCGTTAAGTTTTTGGAAATCAACAACCATGCGCCGTTTTGGTTTTCCTTTTTCGTCCAAACCTTTTTTAGGTACTGTCCATATGGGACTGTTATAAGGACTATGGCTTTTTTCTATTATATCGTCATGTAAGAGTTTCTGTATTTCTTTGTTTACGAATTCGTTATCTGCTATGGGATATGGATATTGTTTAACATAAACCGGATTATCATTGGTCGTCCTAATGCTTGCTTCTATAGTATCTGTAAAGGGTAACGGTCCTATGCTGTTATTAATCTTCATCAGTCTATCTATGTCTGCTTTATAAATATTATTTTCCCCAATTATGTAATTAATTTTCTGAATAGATTCGACACTGCTTATGGTAGTTAGAGTCATATTACTGAAATTTATTTCCGCGTTTAAAACTTTAAGTCCTTCATATCCTAATATCATATCAAAAGACTGAATATCCTCTAATTCAAAAAATGTTATATTTTTCTTTAATATCTTAACTACTTTCTTTGTATCTACCATAGAATAACCATGCATTGTTTTTATTTTTATAGGTTTAATTTTAATTTTTTCGCTAGAATCGCATTTTCTATTAATGTAATTATGGGTTGCACCAGTATCAATAAGAATTTTATAAATTTTCTTAGAAATAATACTAGTTAAATTTAAGCAGGGCAACCCGTCTACTAGTTTAAATGATCTATTCTTATGTTATTATTTACCATACATTCCGTTTCATCTGCTTCTGCATATGTACTGCTGACATCGTCTCTGCGTTGTTGTCGGGAGTTATTTACTCTCTGCTGCTTGAAGTTCTGCTGATAAGATCGTTGCGGTCTGTTGTGTGTGTTGAAACTCCCGCTGTGTTCACGTTTCGCTGGTGGATTATATACATCGGGTTTGTATTGATTCCAATTTTGTCGCTGTGCATGTACAATTTGTCTCGAGTTTATCTCCATCGGCTGTGGTCCGTCATTTCTCTTGAAAGGGTTTAGGCGTGGTCCTTGATTGTGTTGCTGCATATTATCGTATTGCTTCTGGGGTTGATAATTCGTTGTTTGGCTCGAATAATTTGGTCTTCTTTCGTTTCTGCGTTCATGTGGCATATTTTTGTGGTGCTTATCTTGAGTGAGATGTAAATGCCTGTGCACATTATCATGTTCTATTCTGCGAGCAATTGCGAATGCGTGTTCTAGATCATTTATTGTAGCTGAATATAATGATCCTCTTGTAAAGTTGTCACTCATACCATCAATGAATATACGAACTGCGTCGTCGTTAGCATTTTTAATTAGTCTGTCGATTATATTCGGCGGATCACCTGACATAGTGATTTTTGATATTATTAAATTGAGATTTTTATTTATCTCGTCGTGGTATTCAGACAGTGTGCTTCTTTTTTGCGTGATGGCTTTCATCATGTCTTGTAGCACGTATAGAGGTTCTTGATTAGAGTACGTATAATCTAATCTGTTACGTATCGCCTCAAAATTAAAAATTGTGTTATAATTAGTTAACACATTCGCGGCTGCACCCTGTATTTTACTTTTCACTATAGTCAATGCTGCTGCGTACTTACTGTGTGTTTTGAAGTTTTTAATGCTGTCCATTAATCTGGATGCTTCTTCGCGCCACGACCGATAATTTGATTGATCGCCGTTGAAAATAGGTAGGCTTTTAAATGCGTCTAACTGTATTTCACTACCATCTGTATATGTGGTTCTTATTTCCTCTAGCACAGGTATGTTTGGTACTATGCCTAATCCAGATTTTACTTCATTTAGTTTTGTTTCTAAATTAGTGTTTATTTGATTTTGGTTAGTTATTATTGCTGCTAACCTTGCATTCTCTGTGCGTGTGTGCTCTAGGGTTTGTGTTACTGTGTTGCACCTGGTTTCTAAAGCTTCTAATCTTGCCATTAATACTGCGAGTTGTTCCATTTTGAACTCGTGTCTGTTGTCGTCGAATTTGTGTGTTTTTTTTCTCCACATATACACTTTCACTGAATTGCTTTGCTGCTTCGTACGAAGAAGCTATATTTGTACCTGCTATGCTAGGTAATTCTTGTAACCGGTAACGCGAGTGTTCTGTTTATACTAGATTTCACTACTTGTTCCCGAGGTCCGCTCGATTGAAGTTAAAAAGTATATTTAACCTCCTGGCAGGATCGCCAATTAAAACACTTGTTTCTTACTTTTAAAATTAAACAATATTTATTTGGAACTATGTCCTTTATTATTGAAATACTTTTTACTAATTCTAAAAGGAGCTTAAGGCTACTATGTAGTTACAATAAGACTATTGATAAATTCATCATACAGTCGTATTTATATACTTTTCTTATCTATCTACAAGGAGACCCAAGCGTACAATCGTCTTGCTTGATAATGAAGAAGAGATAATATTCCAACATTGTATACAAACGATATTATCTCTTTTACATATGTTATCATTGTAGCGTTGTGTGCAAGACTGTACTAGAGACTAAAGATATCATTGAATACAAATAATGTTATCTTTTTTCTCAATATGTTTTGCTATGGATACTTAACTCGCGCACAAATGAATGGTCTTTTTACACTCGTTCATGTGGAGTCTTTTTTTTTTTGAATTCATACGAATTATAGCGACTGTTTTATGTAGCGAATTTTGTGATAAGGGTTTTCTTTATAAATTAGTATTTACTTTTTTTTTTAAACTTTTAACTTTTTTTTTTTTTTTTTGAATAAAGAAAGAAAAACTTAAAACAGATTTTTTTCTGGACAAGCAACGATTTTTTTAAGGCCTTTTTATAGCCCGTCGCCAGCCATCGGGTAATGACGGAAATAAATTGGAAGCTCATTACGAAGATGGCGCTGGGAATGATTCCGACGGGCATTGTTTCTGGCCAAGTTTCTAACTAAAAAAATTGACACCTGAACTCAAAATTAATTTTTTAATTTATAAAAAATAGGTGTGACAAAAAAATTATTTTTTTGTTAAAATCGACTCACTCACTCACCGGAAACACTTTCGTGATGAAAACAACTTTCAAGAACGAAGTATGTATGTATCTGTGTCATTACAACAACAATTTTCAAGTTCTTTTTTTTTCTCGCTTTATAGTAGGAACTCTTACATTGATTTCTCTTTTAACATAGACCACGTCGCTACAATGCAGAACTAGCCTAAGTCCAATATTTCTCTTTTTTGTTTTAATTTTATGAAAAGAGAGCCAGTTGAATCTTGCACATGCCAGTGTGATGATCGTGTTCGTACTTGCAGCAGTTCGTTCTTAGTTTAAGAATGTGTGATATAATCCTATGTCCAATCTATGATTTTTTATAGTGCAGAACTAATCTATGTCCACTTTATGGACTTAAGGAGTTTTTAGCTTTACAAAACTGAATAGCCTATGTCCACAAAACGGACATAGTTTAGTTCTGCACAAAGAAACTTAACAAAATGTTTTCCTTTTTCATAGTATTTGTAGTGACATAGTATAGTTGTGCCATTACGCGAAATATAACTTCGTTCTGTGATAAAATGTTTAACAACATGTCAAGAGGCCAAAAGATGCTAAGTCTTGTTTTAAAACGACGGGGTGATACAGGTTTGTATTACTTTTAATTAAAATAAGAGTAATTTGGGAAGGAAGCCTTGCGCAAACCAGCGCGATAACGTCGTGCGATGAGATTTCTGTCAAAATAAAATACAACATGTAACCTTATGGAGGTTTGACTTAACGCAATCGCATCGAACGCACTTATCGCGCTGGTTTGCGTAAGGCATAAAACGTTTTTAAAATATAAAACAATTTTGTACAAGAAGAATAAATATATATTATAATCTTTAAGATTCTTTCGAAGTCCTGACAGAGCCAGGACCATTAGAAGTTGAAGAAGTTGAAGAAACTGGAATGGGTGAACAAGGTACAATAATTATTGAAATGCGATAACTTTGTTTTGGGCTTAAAAAAACAGTTTCTACTTTCTTAGAAAACAATTCACAGGAGGTCTTAAGTGACGAAGATGATCCTTTTCAAACCGATGAAGATGGTTCTGATTATTGACCTTCGTCTTCATCTTATTATCATAACTTGAACGATGATGCTAGCGTTTCAAGTAAAGATCCTCCCAGCAATCAACTTTCCACTAACGAGGAAAACACAGAAGTAGATGATATAGTTTCAGGTGAGCAAAACTCTGTTGTTTCTAGAAAACGCGTTCGTAAAGAGGCAGAATGGACTCGAAACAAAAGAAAAACCCTTAGAAACAGTGGACAAAAATACGTGAACTGTAAAAATGAAACGGTTTGTGAAAGACTAATGAAAGCTCCTTGCCATGACAAATGTAGGCTGAAATGCAAATTAAAAATCGACGAAGCTTCTAGACAACATATTTTTAATGAATTTTGGAAAATGGGAGATATAAACCGGCAAAGAGATTACATCTCAAAATATGTTGAAGTTCAGCAAAAAAAAAGAGAACGGGTAAGGCAAAATACTTCTGGAAATGAAACTCTGAGAGTCGAAGAATTCTCTCGTATTATTATTTTATGCCAAACTCTGATCAAAAAATTAAAGTGTGTCAAACATTTTTTATAAACACCCTATCTATTAGCCATCAAATGGTTAAAACTGTGGTGAATAAAACGTATAAAAAAGGAAAAACTGTGGTAGAAGGCGATAAACGGGGACGCACTAATTTGAATTCACTTCTTCCACGTTCTGTAAGAGCTTCAGTTCGAGATCATATAAATAGTATTCAGAGAGTAGAAAGCCATTACTGTAGATCCAACTCACAAAGAGAGTATCTACCGGCTGAACTGAACATAACAAGACTGTATCAATTATACAAAGAGAATGAAAACGTCCATCAAAAAGCATCTTTTTCCATGTATCGCCAAGTTTTTATAACTAAGTTTAATTTGGCATTTCATGTACCCAAAAAAGACCAATGCGATCTGTGCAACAAATTTAAGATTTCTATAGGCCAAGAGAAAGAAGGTATGGAAGAGATTATGGCGAATCATCTTAAGGCTAAAGAACTGGCAAGAGATGAAAAAAATAAAGACAAAGTCTTATCTGAAAGCTTTCCTGATTTCTGCGTTGCTGCTTTTGATCTGCAAAAAGCACTTCTGTCCATAAAAGCTGAGATCTCGCAGTTATATTACAGACGCAAGCTATCTACTTATAATCTCACCGTGTATGATATTGGTTCCCGTCAAGGTTATTGCTTTATGTGGCATGAAGCTATAGCATCGAGAGGGGCTTGTGAAATAGGAAGTTGTGTGCTCTCCTTCATAGAAGGGAAGAAAAGGTTTAGTTTTTATTCCGATAACTGCAGCGGACAAAATCGAAACCGGTTCCTGTTTTGTTTGTACCAGCATTGCACAGCCAAATTCAAGGTAGAAATCAAGCACAGTTTCTTAGAACCTGGTCACACACAAAACGAAGGTGACTCCATGCATAGTGTTATCGAAAGAGCCACAAAAAACATCACAATTTACTGTCCAGACCAGTGGTACAATGTTGCGCGGACTGCTTGCAAGACTAAGCCCTATATAGTGAAAGAAATGTATGCAGAGAACATTTTTGACCTGAAAAATATGCTTTTGGACACAACCAAAAATTGGAAAAAAGATGAGCAAGGCGACAGCGTTAAATGGAGCAAAGTTAAAGTTAATCAAACATCTCCAGAAAATCCCATTTTCATACATTTCAAATATGCCTTTGATAGCGAAATGAAAACTATTAATACAATGGAGAAAAAGAGAGGAACTTTACAAGATTTAAGCACCTACAATCTATTAAAGTTGAGAAACAACCAAATTCCTATTCAAAAATTGAAGTATAAGGATCTTATGCATCTTTGTCAGGAAAAAGTTATACCTGAAATATACCACCCATTCTACAAGCATCTCAAAGAAGGAACATCACAAGATATGGGAGTGAACAACAATGAGTTCGACTCAGATTAGTTTCTAATCATTATGCACATAGTACATTAGTACAGATTAATTTTTAAACAAAAAATTAATTCAATGACCTGATTATTATTAATGTTAGTATAAATACATATTTTTATACTTAAAGTGCCAAGAATATGCATAAACTTTAATTTTTTTTAATGAAGACTGTTAATTTTTAATAACTATTTAATTTATAGCAATATCAAAAACCTACATATTTATTTTTCAAACATAAAATGAATTCAATGACCTGATAATTACTAAAGTAAGCATAAGTATGTACATATTTTTTTTACTTAAAGTGCCTAGAATATGCATACATTTTATTTTTTAATAACTATTTATAACTACTTATATATTTATATCGTTTAATCAATAATAAAATATTGTTCAAACTCAAAAAAAATTCTATTATTTTTAAATTTTTTGTGTACTATTGGTTTGATCCTATGTCCACTCAGAAAACGAAAGTTTTCTAAATAATTAATCCTATGTCCACTGTCATGAGATAGGCTTTTTCTGCACTCAAACTTTGAATGGAGGATAATGCTATGTCCAAAAACCAGCCTAAATAATAATGCGTCATGCAAAACTGTAATTCTATCAAAAACAAATTTTAAAAATAATATATATGTTTTTTATTTCACGTTGTCTTATAAAAAAACCTAGTAGTAAATACATTTTCAGTTTTTAAAATCGCTCTCCTGAAAAGTTTTAACATTGTGACTTAGACTAGTTCTGCATTGTAGCGACGCGAATGATTGATGAGCATCAAGAGCATGAACCTAACATGTCGTCACTAAAATGGCTCTCTTCCTCAATCGAGATCCGTCTTCTTCCTATGCTTCATTGTAGAAACACATCCACGCAATCATCAATACTTTCCACAATAATTAAATTAAATCTGAACGGAGATTGAATGAACAGAAGGTTCGAGTTCATGATTACATCTTCCTGATATTCTCAAACTGTGTGTCTTTTCAATTTTTTTACAAATAAAAATATTTAAGTAGAATAAGGTAAATCTTATCATGCAAAACATCGTTTCCCACAACTTAAGAATTTTGGATTCGAAGAAAAATAACGTTCACATCTTTCCATTTTCTACTAGGTTTAGCAGTGAGGAGTGGCTTTTTTGCTGGTCGGAATGCATACAAACCAAATTTTCTTAATCGCTTTCTTACTGTGCTTGGACCCTTAGTAAGATTTAACTGTTCGCATAATGTTTGCGATGCGGCGCAAAATCGAATCGTCACCTCCAATCGTCAATCCTCCTGGGAGATTTTAACCCCAAAATTGGGAGAGAGGACATCTTTGGTGCAACGATCGGAAAACAAAGCCTGGACGACACCACCTCCGATAACGGACTCAGGCTCATCGATTTTGCAGCGGGAAAAAACATGGTAGTGAGCAGCACAAGATTTCACGTCCCGAAATCCACAAGGGCACATGGCTATCTCCAGATGGTCGAACTTGCAACCAAATCTACCATATTGCGATTGACGGAAGACACTCCTTTAGCATTCTGAATGTCCGTACATTCCGAGCAGCCAACATCGACTCGGACCACTACCTAGTTGTTGCCAAATTTAGAGTACGGATATCCATGGAGGCTCTTAGGCAAACGTCAAATACGCCGAGGAAATTAAATGTTGGACGACTTCAATCGGAAGAGACCACCGCTGCCTATGCCGACCGCATATCTCATGAGCTTGCGAGAAATCCTTCGACTGTTGATATGAACCCGGAAGACCAATGGCAGCTATGTCAAAAGGCCATAAAGAGTGCTGCGTCGGAGGTATTGGGTTTCTCACAGCCTCCCCTCAGAAACCCATGGTTTGACTCCAAATGTGCTCAGGCAAAGAAAGCAAAAACGGAGGCATACAAGTCATGGCTCCAGAGAGATACTAGAGCGTCTAGAAATCTCTACGTAGAGTTAAGGAAGGACGAAAAACGCCTACTCAGGAGAAAGAAAAAAGAACACCAACTGCGTGAAGTCGAGGAGATGCAGAGATGTTTTTGCAGGAAAGAGGTGAGAAACTTCTACAGAAGAGTGAAGCAATCAACATCAGGTTTCACAAGTCTCCCCGGCCCCTGCAAAGATGAGGATGGAAACACCATAGTAGGAACACAGGCGATGTTAGCCATTTGGAAAGACTACTTTAACCAGTTGATACATGGCGATGACAGACAAGATCCCGCCCAGGACAAACAAAATGAAATCAAAGTAGCCACCGACAGACTAAAAACGAGAAAAGCATCTGGATCCGATGGTCTACAAGCGGAACTTTTTAAATTCACTGGAGATGACCTGGTCAGGAGCATACACCAACTCATCTGCAAAATATGGTCGGAGGAAAGTATGCCCGATGAGTGGAATCTCAGTACCATCAGCCCGATCCACAAAAAAGGAGACCGCCTACTCTGCACCAACTGTAGAGGCATAAGACTTTTAAACATCGCTTATAAGATCCTGTCCAGCGTTTTGTGTGAACGTCTGAAGCCGTTTGCTGATGATCTAATAGGTCCTTACCAATGCGGTTTCAGACCTGGAAAATCTATGATCGACCAAGTTTTCACTCTACGCCAGATCCTGGAGAAAACCCAAGAATTTAACATCGATACTCACCACCACGTTGATTTCAAGGCAGCCTACGACAGCGTTGACAGAACTGAACTTTATCGTGCCATTTTCAACTTTAGAATTCCTGCCAAACTGATACGACTAATCAAGATGATGTTAGAAAATGCTCGCTGCTCCGTCAAAATTGGTAGGGACTTTACTGAAACCTTCGACACCACCATAGGGTTAAGACAAGGAGACGCACTGTCATGCAGCTGTTTTAATATTGTGCTCGAAAATGTAATACGGAATACCCAGACCAGTACATCGGGCACCATCTTTAATAAATCGACACAACTACTTGGGTTTGCGGACGACATTGACGTGATAGGACGAACAAAAAGAGCAGTAACCGGCGCTTTCACGTCTATGGAGTCAGCAGCAAACAGAATGGGACTGAAAATAAACGAGGATAAGACGAAGTATATGCTCTCATCAACGAAAGTCCAATCCCACCACCGACTTCGTCGAAATGTAACCATTGATAGGTATAACTTCGAGGTAGTTAGTGAATTTGTCTACCTGGGCACTGCTGTAAACTCAGGCAATAACATCAGCGCTGAAATCAAACGTAGAACAACTCTTGCTAATCGCTGTTTTTTTTGGACTGAATAAGCAATTGAGGAATAAAGCCCTATCGAGAAAAACCAAGGAGACACTATACAGAACACTCATCATCCCGGTCCTGTTGTATGGTGCAGAAGCATGGACCCTCTCCCAATCGGATGAAAAGTCACTTGGAGTTTTCGAGAGAAAAGTTCTGCGTACGATTTATGGTACTGTCTGCGTAAACAGAGAAAGCAACGTTTGGCGAAGAAGATACAACGACGAACTATACGGGCTGTACAGTGACATAAGCCTAGCCAGAAAGATTCGTCAACAACGATTAAGTTGGCTTGGCCATGTAGAGCGAATAGACATCAACGCTCCAGCACGTAAAGTCTTCAACGCCAAACCAGAGGGAGTCAGAAGCCAAGGTAGACCTCCTCTTCGATGGAGCGACCAGGTAGAGGGAGATCTCCGACTACTTGGAGTCAATGACAGTCAATGATAAGTTTTACGTGGGTACCTAAGCGAAAGATTAGACTACACCGCAGTAACAAATTTGAGAACATGTAGGTATGTGCACACTCCTTGTTAAGAAGCGAGACCGATCTACATCTCTTGCACCGAAGTGCCAAATGTTTCCGCTTTGGATAACCACAACCATCACAAAGCTCCCCGAAAGGGCCAGCCCAACTGTTAGGGTAGAAAATGATCATGATAAAATTCCATAAAAGACATTCCTCTCGAACAAACACTAAGGCCCCTAACACCCGTGCTAAGTTTATTGTACGTCAAACCTAAAACGTCGTTTAGTTGAGAAAATACTCCCAACTGTAAAACTTTGACATTCTGACTTTACCTTCAAAGCCACAGGGATTGCCTACCCTGAAGATGTGCCAAGTATGTCTTGAACTGGAACCAAACTCAAGTTCCACATCTCAACTTCCGTCAATTCCACTTAACTTACTCAATTTTTGACGGTAGTAACGCTCGTTACCCAGTTTATGTTCTGGGATAGAGTAGTTTTCTACCGCCTTTTCGGGTGGCCTCCTTGAGTTACAAAGACCACCCTGCTTATTTGCTACTATCACAATGGCACTAGCCCAGTGAAAAACCAACAAAACACTCATGTTATGAAAGTTCCCTTTCAAACGTTTAAATGAGTAATGGTCAAGGACACTTTCGTGATTCCCCTGCCCTAACTACTTTTGCCTGATGTAGGGCCGTTACCCAGTTAATCCTGGGATAGGTTACCTATTGAACACGGACATTACACTGAAGATGTTTATAAATAAACATTCAGGTATGCTCTGGTTCATCATCAAACTTAAGGGTGAACGTCCTAGGGCGAGGCGTTCTCCCGGACTGCAGTTAGTTCACTGATCAAGACATCTTAGATGCCGTAGAATAATGAACAGTTTAAGCCCTACCACCACGACAAGGTCGCAATCCATCGGTAGAGACTACTTGGAGTGCAAAATTGGAGACGGCAGGCTAGGGATCGAGCCGGCTGGACGGGCATATTAAAAGAAGCCTAGGAGGACAACACTCTAGTTGAGCCAGCATAAATAAGTAAGTATATTGTCTGCGAAGTTGCAAAAGTATCTTTGATGGCAAAATTTTTCATGCGCCTCTCAGTTTTCAATGTTGTTTTGCGAGGGCGTTAACTAAAATGATCGGCTTCCTCTACTTTTCCGCTCCTGAACTGTTTGATGGTATCATAAACTGTTGACGTTGGAATGTCCATTAGCTGAGCGATAACATTTTGTTTTACTCCGGCTAAAAATGTTTCAATAACTCTGAAACGAATTTGATTGCTATAAGCTGTTTTAGCCATTTTATTTAATACTTTAAAAATTTTATTTTACACAGATCACAACTATCAAAGTCAGTTTTATTAACAACGCGACTTAACTGTTATAAAAAATGGTTATTCAAGCATCGAAAATCAAAATACAAACATCGAGAATCTAAATCAACCAAATATCCAGTTAGTTTTAAACAGGCATGTTAGTACATTACTTAACAAAATATTTTTTTTTATTTTGTGTAGTAATGGAGGATTTGTTTTTTTATGGGGGCTATAAGATTTGAACACAATATGTTTTTCAAATTAGTAAAAAAGGTTTGCTTAGTGAAGAATTTTCTACCTTGTATTAAGTAAAACATATAGTAAGGAAGAAATTCAGAAAAAATCGGAGTTTATAAACAAGTTAATGAATTAGAAGAGTTATGGACAGAATAATTAATTCGCTTATTTGGCAGACATATTTGAAGAACTCAACAAATTTAACCTAAAAATGCAAGGACAGGACACCAACATCATTCAATTTAAATATCAGTTGGAATCTTTGAAAAAAACTCACAAACTGGAGCAGGAAAGTAACTGAACATAATGTAGCAATGTTTCATAAACTCAGCAGAACATAAGAAACTAGAAAATTTAAGATGGTGGAATCTTATCTTTTGGATTCAAAATAAATGAACACTCGATTTGAATATTTAATAATTAGGTATATCTTTATTTATAACAACAGCTTAACACGTCTTTATACTAGCGAGGTAGATGAATGAGTGGCTCAGTGAATACATACATATTAAAATAAAGCAAAGATACTTATACATTTAAACAAATTATAACATGGGTACAAATATAATAAAGGGATACCTATACCTGGAAGCCCGTGTTAGTTTGTGTAAGTTAACACCACAAAAATCCAAACAATAGATTCCCTCAATAAGCTGACACCATAAAAATACAAGCAATATATTCCCACAATAAACTGCAGCAAGACGCTGACGCTGCGGCTCATGGCATTCCAGAGGTATCCAGTGCACCGACAACAAAATGCAATAAGATCACCAGTGTGGGAACGTGAAGACAAGGAGAGTGCTTAACTAGGTTATTAAGGTGTAGTTTTTAAGTTAATTTTGTCATTCATACTTTATAGGCAGAATAGCTGCCAGTTTAATAAATAAATACAAAATATTTTTTTAAATAAATACAATCTAAAATAGATTAATTGGCGCTCGAGCAGCAGGGCAGCAGCACTCGTAAAAAGTAAGAGCCAGGGTTCTTAAGTAGCTCCCGCGCTTCGTTAGAAAAATTGCGAAAATCGGTGTTCTATAAAAAAAAACCATCCAAATAGTGATAGTGACCTTAAGTTGTTCCATGTTCACTTAGAAATTATAAAAAATCAGTGTTCGAAAATAAAAGAACCAATCAAAGAGTGATAGTGACCTCAAGTAGTTCCGTGTTCACTTAGAAATTATAAAAAATCAGTGTTCGAAAATAAAAGAACCAATAAAAAAGTGTTAGTGACCTTAAGTAGTTCCGAGTTCACTTATAAATCGTAAAGATCCGGTGTTCTAAAATAAAAGACTCAATCGAAGAGTGATAGTGACCTTTGTTAAGTTCCGCGTTCGCTTCAAAAAAAAAAAAAACCGGTGAGTGGCTGTAAAAGTTCACACACTCGAAAAAGAAAAAAAAACATTCAACAAGTGCACGCAGCAGCGGTGAAAGCAGTAGCAAGGAGTCAGCAAGGGATCCCGAGTAATCTAAACCTAAGGATAAAAAGGAGCAATCCCCATGGCCGGCGTCGCACATTGGTGCCTAATGTAAGATAGTAAGATATAGTCATTAAGTATAGATATTATTTTCAAACTTAATTTTAGTTTTTAAAAACTTATAATGCGAAAGTGATTATTTAGAAAAAAAAAAACGAAAAGCGAATAGAAAAAAACAAATCCTCAAGTGTTAATAGAAATTTTTTTTGCTAAAATTATTACCGCTTTAATTCCTAAAATAAATAAATCATTATGGTTCTGACGAGAACAGGGGCCGGCGATGACCAAGAATTAAACCAAGGTCAAAACCGAGGTCAAATTCCCACAGCTTTAAACGCAAATGCAATTCCAAATCCTATTACTTTTCAAATAACAACTCCCATTTCCACAGCCCCATTCGATTCCATATCTTTAATTCATAATAACGCTCAGACTTCCACGGCTAGTGGTCGAAACCACAATTGTATGTTTTCCTCAAATATTAATTCCTCAGCTCAAGAGGTTAGGTCAACTCCTGAACTAGATGCCCTCGTAGCATCGATCGTGGGTCGAGTACTTGAGCAACAACTGAATCCCTTCCCCTCCGGAGTGGATCAGATAAATCAATGTCGAAATTCTATGGATGCGCTGGGAAAAATACCAGACATCTTAAGATGCCTTCGGACTTTTTCAGGAGAAGCCTCTGAGTTCTCCTCTTGGAAAAAGAGTGTCGAACGTGTCATTAAACTTTACGAACCTATCAAAGAAACTACAAAGTATTATGGAATACTGAACGTAATTCGTAATAAAATCATAAGCCAGGCTGATGCCGCCTTAGAAATCAACAATACTCCTCTCAGCTGGGATAGTATTGTAGATTGTCTAACAACACACTATGCGGATAAAAGAGACATCACAACCTTAGAATATCAGATGTCGGGGTTGGTTCAAGGTAACCAATCCATACAACAGTTCTACCAGGCCATCACCTCGCAATTAACATTAATAACAAACAACATTGCTTGCATGAAAATAAACCAAGAGTCAATGAAGTTATTGACCCAAACTTACCGTGATAAAGCGTTAGATACCTTTATCAGGGGGCTAAAAGGGAACTTGTCCGATCTTCTGGGCATGAAAGAGCCCGCGGATCTTCCAACAGCCCTTCACCTTTGTCAAATATACGAGAATCAACATTTTAGATCTCATTACATTCAAAGCACTCAAGAATCAAAAAGAAAAAATTTCGGTCCTTAATCGACACGTCCACAAAACTCGTTTCCTCCACGAAACATAAATGTAGGTCCATCTAGACAATTCCCTACTTTTCCAACCTATCGTACATATCCCAACCCACCTATTCAACTCCAACTCTCTCGTTCACCACCACAATTATTTCTTAACCGCAACCAAAACAATTATCCACAAAGGAATTTCATAAATTGGTGCCTAATGTAAGATAGTAAGATATAGTCATTAAGTATAGATATTATTTTCAAACTAAATTTTAGTTTTTAAAAACTTATAATGCGAAAGTGATTATTTAGAAAAAAAAAACGAAAAGCGAATAGAAAAAAACAAATCCTCAAGTGTTAATAGAAATTTTTTTTGCTAAAATTATTACCGCTTTAATTCCTAAAATAAATAAATCATTATGGTTCTGACGAGAACAGGGGCCGGCGATGACCAAGAATTAAACCAAGGTCAAAACCGAGGTCAAATTCCCACAGCTTTAAACGCAAATGCAATTCCAAATCCTATTACTTTTCAAATAACAACTCCCATTTCCACAGCCCCATTCGATTCCATATCTTTAATTCATAATAACGCTCAGACTTCCACGGCTAGTGGTCGAAACCACAATTGTATGTTTTCCTCAAATATTAATTCCTCAGCTCAAGAGGTTAGGTCAACTCCTGAACTAGATGCCCTCGTAGCATCGATCGTGGGTCGAGTACTTGAGCAACAACTGAATCCCTTCCCCTCCGGAGTGGATCAGATAAATCAATGTCGAAATTCTATGGATGCGCTGGGAAAAATACCAGACATCTTAAGATGCCTTCGGACTTTTTCAGGAGAAGCCTCTGAGTTCTCCTCTTGGAAAAAGAGTGTCGAACGTGTCATTAAACTTTACGAACCTATCAAAGAAACTACAAAATATTATGGAATACTGAACGTAATTCGTAATAAAATCATAAGCCAGGCTGATGCCGCCTTAGAAACCAACAATACTCCTCTCAGCTGGGATAGTATTGTAGATTGTCTAACAACACACTATGCGGATAAAAGAGACATCACAACCTTAGAATATCAGATGTCGGGGTTGGTTCAAGGTAACCAATCCATACAACAGTTCTACCAGGCCATCACCTCGCAATTAACATTAATAACAAACAACATTGCTTGCATGAAAATAAACCAAGAGTCAATGAAGTTATTGACCCAAACTTACCGTGATAAAGCGTTAGATACCTTTATCAGGGGGCTAAAAGGGAACTTGTCCGATCTTCTGGGCATGAAAGAGCCCGCGGATCTTCCAACAGCCCTTCACCTTTGTCAAATATACGAGAATCAACATTTTAGATCTCATTACATTCAAAGCACTCAAGAATCAAAAAGAAAAAATTTCGGTCCTTAATCGACACGTCCACAAAACTCGTTTCCTCCACGAAACATAAATGTAGGTCCATCTAGACAATTCCCTACTTTTCCAACCTATCGTACATATCCCAACCCACCTATTCAACTCCAACTCTCTTGTTCACCACCACAATTATTTCTTAACCGCAACCAAAACAATTATCCACAAAGGAATTTCATAAATCCTAATCAAAATAAAAGACCGCAGGTCAGCCCATCAAACAAGAACCTTTGACACAAGGGCGCAGTGCCCATGCTAAGGAAATCCCTGTGGAGACCAAGCGCACCTCTACCTCAAAATTCCCAAAACCCTCAAATAGCAAGGTACCAGCCTAATTTCCATATTGAACCATCCGATGACGAACTTAGCCAAAACTTAAGCTTGAGTAACGAGCAAGAAGATCAGAGTTTCGATAATTATCTTGAAAACATAGATGCAAATCTTTATACTAACGAACAAGAAGTCGGAGAATTAGAACACACTGATATTAATTTTTTAAGCTAAGGGACTTTTCCTTGACTTATTTTGAGTGCAAGTCGAAGAGTGGCGACATGTACAAATTTCTGATTGATACAGGCTTTTCAAAGAATTACATACAACCTTCAATTGTAGAAAAACCCTTACATGAATGATGAAAACCCATTTTTTGCCAAATCAATAGCTGGAGACGTCCAGATAACTCAGCATACACATATTAATCTTTTTAATGTTGAACTACTTTACGCACCTTCCAATGGAATCATCGGTAATGACAGTCTTAAGCGACTATCTGCCATTATAGACACACAAAATAACACCATGTCGATATAAGATTCTGTTAAAATTAAAATTAAACAGTTGAATTCCCCAGGCGTGAACACCCTTACCCTCAAAACAGACCACATTACAGAAACGCAACAGCAGCTTTTAAATTCAGCTGTTTGTTACTTTCCAAATTTATTTTGTGAACCCAACGAAAAATTAACCTTCCCCACAAAGGTCATAGGAGAAATCCGAACATCAACAGATTCTCCTGTTTATAGCAAACATTATCCCCTCCCTATGTCGCTTAAATATGAAGTTGAAGAACAGATTCAGAAACTTCTAGAAGATGGCATAATCAGACCCTCCAGGTCTCCGTTCAACTCCCTGGTATGCATCGTACCGAAAAAAACAGATTCAACAGGGAAAAAGCAATACCGAATAGTAATTGACTATAGAAAGCTAAACAGCGTAACTATAGCCGACCGCTATCCTATTCCAAACATCAGCTGTTTGTTACTTTCCAAATTTATTTTGTGAACCCAACGAAAAATTAACCTTCACCACAAAGGTCGTAGGAGAAATCCGAACATCAACAGATTCTCCTGTTTATAGCAAACATTATCCCTTCCCTATGTCGCTTAAATATGTAGTTGAAGAACAGATTCAGAAACTTCTAGAAGATGGCATAATCAGACCCTCCAGGTCTCCGTTCAACTCCCCGGTATGCATCGTACCGAAAAAAACAGATTCAACAGGGAAAAAGCAATACCGAATGGTAATTGACTATAGAAAGCTAAACAGCGTAACTATAGCCGACCGCTATCCTATTCCAAACATCAACGAAGTCCTTTCACAACTGATAAAACACATTTTTTAGCGTTCTAGATCTCAAAAGTGGTTTTCACCAGATTCCCTTGAAGGAATCTGACATTGAAAAAACAGCTTTTTCTATAAACAACGGAAAATTCGAGTTCACAAGACTCCCATTCGGATTAAAAAATGCACCGTCAATCTTTCAACGGGCACTCGATGACATCCTGCTAGAGCACATAGGTAAAACCTGCTATGTCTATATCGACGATATAGTTATATTTAGCAAAACCGAAAGTGACTATGCCCAGCACATAGCAGACATTTTTAAAACGCTCTATGATGCCAATATGAAAGTGCAGTTGGATAAATGTCATTTTTATAAAAAGGAAGTAGAATTTCTGGGATTTATTGTCTCACCAGATGGTATAAAGACTAACCCTGCAAAGGTTTAAGCAACAAAAAAATTTCCAGTACCACAAACCCTAAAGGATTTACGCTCATTTCTTGGGCTGTCAGACTACTATCGCCTCTTTGTCAAGGATTATGCCAAGCTTGCGAAGCCCCTAACTGCCCTTTTAAGAGGTGAGGAAGGACGCATGTCGAAGACACAATCCGCTAAAAAACAAATTTTTCTCGACCCCACGGCTATTGATGCTTTTGAAAAAATAAAAATTTTCCTTATTTCTGAAGACCTTGTGCTGTCATATCCAAATTTTAGCAAACCTTTGGAATTTGCGGTCCTGTCTCAGGAAGACAGGCCAATAACATTCATATCTCGAACACTTGGCTCCACCGAAGAAGGTAATGCAGCCAATGAAAAGGAGATGATAGCAATTATATGGGCTTTTTACTCCCTGCGTAACTACCTTTACGGATCTGCACATGTCAAAATTTACACCGACCATCAGCCCCTTACGCACGATCTCAGCAACAAAAATAATAATAGTAAAATGAAGCGGTGGAAGGCAATTCTTGAAGAATATAGTTACGAATTACATTACAAACCAGGCAGAACGAACATTGTGGCAGACGCACTGTCACGCCCTCCACAAATAAACTCGCTTGTAAACTCTCTTACAGATACAGAACACAGCGATGATAGTTCATCGCAAAACCTTATACCAAGCGTAGAGGTTCCAATAAACGTGTTTAAGAACCAAATTATCCTACAAATAGGCGACACTTCTTCTACAACCTTCCAAGTAATTTTCCCCACCTTTCATAGACACACACTAGTAGAGCCCGAATTTAACCAAGAGAATCTTAAACAGATTCTTAAAAAGGTAAACGCCATAAAAACGGCGGAGAATATAATGGGTATGGTACAAATTGTATTTGCCTCCCATTTCAGTAACTTTAAAATTAGATTCACGCAATTACAAGTTCAAGATGTTACAGACAAGTCAGACCAAGAAAACATCGTAATTGACACACTAACGCGCTCATAGAGATTCAAGAGAGAACAAAATCCAAATTTTGAAAAAAATATTATTTTCCAGGCATGATTGAAAAAATTAGAAGAGTTACCAAAACATGCACTTACTGCTTAGAGAACAAATACGATCGTCATCCCAACAAACCTGAAATTCAACCAACTCCCATACCTTAATTCTTCGGTCAAATTTTGCACATAGATGTAGGATGGGGCAAATTCATAGAGTGTTCTTCAACAACAAGACCGACAAGAACGTACAGAACTAGTTTTACTAAGACATGACGAACAGACGACACACAAAGAATACGCGTCCCTCTACATTATGTTCACTTTTTACATTTTATACTCTTTTCCATGTGAGTAGTTCAGTAGTTTTCCAATCGTCATATTGTTAACTCGTTTTGCCGCAACGTCACTACCATTTAAGTTACAAAAGAAGAAAACTTTTCTTATGAATAAATTATTATTATAACTATTGAACGAAGTGTTTTTATTTAACAAAAAGAGAAGAAATTGAGCATTTAAAGAAGAAGAATCCTACAAATTGGGGGCTCAACCGCGATTAGAGTAATTAAATTTCCTCTACCGCGAATCCGCGAAGCGTCAACGTCAACGTCGTGTAGAAATAGAATTCAGTGCAGTGATTGAATAGAAAACCACCCCAAAAGTGTTAAACAGTTGTGTGTCCTAAGTGCTTAAAAAAAAAAAACATTGCAGACGTGACATAGCAACAAATTATTTTTTGTGTCATCCAAAGTTCCGCTAAATTTGCAAAAATACTGCTTAGTTACCTACGTGACGACCGGTCGTGGAAGAGAAAAAGAAAATAACACACACAAAAGGGAAGTGTAGAAAATTATTCAAATATCAACTGGTTCTGGTATATTTTTTGTTCCTTCTCTTTTTCCTCTAAAAAAAAAGAAAACCAGTTGCCAGAGAAACAGTGCGGTGCAAAAATTTCCACACAGAGAAACTAAAAGTAAACAACAGTGGTGTGGAAAAATGTTTGAAAAAATAATAATAAAAAAAACATAGAAAATTAAGAAGAACGTTTTTAAAAAAAAAAGAATTAATTGTAACTTAAAGAAAAATACATAAAGGGCAACAACTGAGAGGCATCATCCCTGAGATTGTTGCCGTTGTGTGCTCCAACAAGACGAGAAGCAGACCAGAAGAAGAAAGAAGGAAGATTGTGGTAGCAGCGGTAAGTGACGTTGTAGTTCGGCATAGTAGAAATAGTTTATTTAATTTTTAAAAAATAAAATTTTTAAATTTAAATTTGAATTTGCTTTTATTGTAAAATGGAGAGGGAGGTAATTTTGACCTTGACAGTGGACGGACTAAAGGACAAACTGACGGAACTTAACTTACCAACGACGGGGTTGAAGAGCGCTCTACAGGAGAGGCTCCTTCAACGTTTCGGTTTGTCCAGGGATGCAGGAAACGCGGACGGCGTAAATGAAGAAGCCGGCGATGAGGACGAAGAAGGAAGCCAGTCGGTTTACGAGGACGCTCGACCGACAAGAGGAAGCATTTTCACCCTGAGGGATATCGAAGACTCGATGATGCCTTTCTTTGGCAGTGGAAACACCTACGTCAATCGGTGGTTGCTCGAGTTCGAAGAAAACGCAGTAACGGTGCAATGGAACGATCTGCAAAAGTTCATTTACGCGAAACAGTTACTGAAGGGGGCCGCCAAATTCTATGTGCGAAGCCAATCGGGCATAAAGGATTGGAGGACCCTGAAGAGGGCGTTGATAGATGAGTTTGGAGTGGTTGTCTCCGCAGCAGAGGTTCATCGCCAACTCAGGAACCAAAAGAAGAGGCCGGCGGAATCGTTAAGAGAATATCTGTATGCGTTAATGGAAATTGGGAAGATAATTCAGTTGGACGAAGAAAGTCTCATTGAGTATTTTATTGAAGGCATTCCGGACAGTAGACAAAATAAGTTGGCTCTTTACCAGGCAAGAACTGTTAAGCATTAAAATGCCAAATATTGATTTACGAGCGGATGCGAGGACCCAGTCAGCCGTCAAGTTACCAGAGAGGAGCAGCCCAGGCCAGGACGAGCAGCCAAGCCATCAAGGTCGAGGGAAAACAACAAAAATGCTTCAAGTGTGGAGAAAATTCACATCTTGCAAAGGATTGCAAGGTCGGATTTAAATGTTTTAACTGTGGGCAGATGGGACACAGGTCGTTTGAGTGTCGGCAAAAACAACAAAAAGAGGAGAAAACCCGCGTACATACTGCAACAACAGATGACGTGGCGGATTTGTCTGATGTTCAGGTTCTTCTTACATCAAACAACAGAATCTTCAAAGACATCTGTATTAGAGGGCAATGTGTGTCGGCATTATTCGACACAGGAAGCGACGTCAATTTGCTGCGATACGATGCACTGTTCAGAATGGAGTTCGTCGAGCTGAGTCCAATAAAGAAGAGTTTGTCTGGAATAGGACAAAAGAAAGTCATCATGATGGGTTGTATAGAAGCCGAGGTACAATTAGATGGGATTGAATTAGTGCTCATGTTCCATGTAGTCCGAGAGTCAGATATTCCGTATTCTGCGGCAGTGGGGAATGAAGTTTTGGAAAAGGTAGATGTGACAATTACAGAAGAAGAAGCTGAGTTTTTCAAAAGACAAACTAAAGAGGAAGAAGCAGCTAATGAAGAGAAAAAAACAGTTCTGGAAGCCAAAGCCAGAGCTGTGTTGGCGAGCAGCAACAGAGCAGGCACTCGAAGAAAAACGAGTAGCAGAGCGATTAGTTTGGGAGACCAGGGACGTGAGTACTTGACCAACACGAAAGATGGAAGCCTGGGATTGGAGTGCTGGAACGGGGAGGTCAAACAGACACCATCGCTGGAGAAGGTAAAGAAGTAGAAGAAGTTTGTGAGCTCGTATCCGAGTTCAACGCAATTTGTTTGGCAGCTACAGAAGATTTCAGAAGCGAAATAGAAATGGACGTCAAACATATAGAAGTTCACAAAAGAGAAGAGTTGATGGCTCTTGTTGAAGGTTATACAGCGAGATGTAGTAATAAGTCACCTGTAGAAATGAAATTACTGCTAAAAGATGAAGTCCCAGTATACCAGAGGCCAAGAAGAATGTCGTACGCAGACCAGCAGACCGTCGAGGAGCAAGTGGCAAAATGGAAACAAGAGGTGTCATTCGATCCAGTACATCGGAATATGCATCACCGATCGTCTTAGTCCAGAAGAAGAATGGAACCAAACGTCTCTGCTGTGACTACAGGAAGCTGAACGAGAAGATTATAAGGGATAATTTCCCAATGGTCCTGATCGACGATGTGCTTGACAGACTACGAGGCGCCGAGGTTTATACCACTTTAGACTTAGCCAATAGATTCCTTCATATTCCCATTGAAGAAGGTTCAAGGAGGTATACTCCTTTTGTCACCCACAATGGCCAGTATGAATTTTGCTACGTACCATTCGGTATATCTAATTCGCCAGCAGTGTTTTGCCGATACATTTCCGCAGTTTTGAGGGAGCTAATAACAGAAGGGATAATCATTCTTTATATGGACGACATCATTATTCCCGCCATCAGTACCGATCGCCCACGACGTTTCACCTTCTGTGCGGTATAGAAAAGAAAAATCAAAATAAAGAGAAAATCTTATCCCTCCCGTTGTGAAGACACCATGTCTTCCAACAAAAAACATCCAAAATATTGGATACCCCTCCAAACTCATCCCGATACGGGTAAAGACAATGAAATTGAAATCGATGATGAATCGCCTCCACCTCAGATTTCAAACAAAAAATCTAAAATCCCCACCGGTATGCGTTCTACAACAAACTATTGAAAATGTGCATGATTTTTTCAAAATACTTAAAATCGATAATTATAATCTAAAAAAAATGTCTATTGGAATCAAACTAAATTGTGAAACACTCGAAACATATCAAAAAGTTTGTGCAGAGTTAACAACAAAAAATTGGCAATTCTACACTCATGATCTGCCATCAGAAAGGTCATTCAAAGTCATGTTGTATGGTCTACATGAACTAAGTGCTACAGATCTTAAAAACGAACTAGTTTCTCTCGGTCTTAAATGCCTCAATGTTAAAACCATCAAGAAAAACTATGACACCTTTATCGATGTGTTTTATTTAGTTTATTTAGAAATCGGCTCAATTAGATTAAATGAACTTAAAAAAAACTATCGTGCTATCTTTAAAACACAAGTCCGATGGGACTTCGCTCGAAGACAACGTAACAAAATAACACGATGCTACAATTGTCAATTGTATGGTCATGGTGAAAAAAATTGCCACATAAAAACACACTGTGGTATCTGTTCCGAGAACCATGAAACAAAAAATTGCAAATCAAATACAATTAAATGTGCAAACTGTATGGAAACACATAAGTCTTCTGATCCTTCTTGCATTAGTCGCAAAAACTACTTTGAAATAAGAGATAAACTATCTGCGAGAAATAAATCTGGTGCTATGAATAAAAGAATTTATCACGAACAAAAATCGATCTCATTTAATCAAAACATTGACGACTTTCCCGCACTTAATTCTTGAAAGAGCAACATGTCTTCATCAGCAGCAGCAACGAATGGAACTAATGACGAAAGCATGGTAAACGTCAGCCCGAACTTTTGGTCAAGCCGCAAAACCGGTTTTAAGCAACCCAACACAGCCAGCTCTGGCTCTGGTGAACTCTTTACGATGGACGAAATTAATTCTCTCATGGCAGAGATGATCACCCTTCTTGGGAAATGTAACTCAAAAGGAGAACAGTTCAATTGTATTGCACAATTAGCAATTAAGTATCTATATTCAGGTAAATGATGATTAACACTAGCTTAAATATAACTTGTTGGAATGCTAGAGGCATTCGGAATAAATCTTTAGAATTTTTTGCTTTCCTAAGCAAATATAACATTGATGTAAGTCTTGTAAGTGAAACATGGCTAGATAAAAATGTAAACATTTCGAACAAAGAATACAAATGTTATCGATTGGACAGAGAGGAGAAAAGGGGTGGCGGTGTTGCCGTGGTTATAAAAAGAAAAATTAAACACCAACTACTACCGGTTATGAATACAAAAGTAATAGAAAATATTGGGGTTGAAATACCATTTACTAATGGTAATTCAATCAAAATATTTTCAGTATACTTTCCAGGAGGTTTGATTTGCAAAATGATCTTCGAAAATTGGTTTCATTAAATGATGTTTTTTTGGTTGGTGGTGATCTAAATTGCAGACACCAAAATTGGGGATGTGTCAGAGCCAATGCATGGGGAAACATTTTATCTGATATTAATTCTAGACACCCTTTTCATATACTATATCCCCCAAATCCTACATGTATACCACCTAACGATAGAACAAATCCTTCAACAATAGATCTTTTCTTAACAAATACGCCGGCTCTTTTTACCCAGCCTATTACAATTAACGAATTAAGTTCAAACCATTTACCTGTTTTATGTAGTGTCAATTGTTCACCTACTAAGAATGAAAATTGGGGATTAGACTTCAAAAACGCCAAGTGGGGTAGATTCAAAAAAAAGATGCGATTGAAATTAGAAAATGCGTCATTAATAGACCTCAATGAAGTCTCTCATGAAGATATCAACGAAGCCGTAAACTATTTTACAAGTGTGACACTGGAGAGTGTAGCACAATCTATTCCCAAAAAAAACATGCATTGAAAATTCAAATTTCCTTCAGTCTAACATTGTCGAGTTAATTAAACGAAGAAACAAGTACAGATCCTTATGGATGCGAACAATTTGATAAAGACTGCAACCAATGATTTGAGAAACAACACTTGGAATAAGAAACTCCAAACTTTAAATAAAGCTAGCAAACCATTCTGGAATCTTGTTAAAATAGTTAAAAAAAAGAATTGCCAGATCCCAGCGTTCAAAATCGGGGTCTCGGTCTTTTTAACAAACAATGAAAAAGCTAATGCACTTGCTAATGAATTCTCGTCAAATCACCTAGTTTTTAATAACATCGCAGCCAGTAGTCATATTGAAGATACTGTGCATCAATCAATGTCATTTTTAAGGTCTCAACAAGTTCAAGTTGATAATAATATAGTTTCATTAGAGGATGTCAAAATGGTTCTTAATAATTTAACAATTTCTAAGAGCCCTGGGTTAGATGGTTTGAAAAATATTGTGTTAAAAAAACTGCCTAAAACAGCTTTAGTATTTCTTCGAGTTATTTTTGTAGCTTGTTTTAAAATAAGCTACTTTCCTAACGATTGGAAAACAGTTAAAATATTCCCAATTCCAAAACCTGGGAAAAATCTTTCATTACCTAGCAGTTATAGGCCAATTAGTTTGCTTAGCTCTCTAAGCAAATGCTTCGAAAAACTCATTAAAAATAAAATTGTTATGCATTTAAATACTCATGATATCCTCCCCGCAGAACAATTTGGGTTTAGAAGCCATCATAATACGGTTCAACAGGTGCACCGAATAACGAATGATATCAAAAGCAATCTCGCGTTAGGCAATAGTACTGGAATGATACTTTTAGACGTTGAAAAAGCATTCGATACAGTGTGGCATGAAGGTTTGATTCATAAACTTATGATTCTTGATTTTCCAATTCATATTGTTAAATTAATCTATTCGTTTTTGTCTGATAGGTTCTTCAAAGTCGTTATAAATAACTATTTTTCTGATCTGCATTCAATCGTTGCGGGCGTACCTCAAGGATCAGTCCTTGGCCCTTTTTTATATATAATATACACCTATGACTTTCCACGATTCACACAATGTTCATCCGCAATTTTTGCTGACGATACCTGCCTGTATTCATCAGATTCAGTTGGCTTTAGAATTGAAACTAACTTGCAATCTGCACTGTATACAGTCCAAAATTATTTCAACGACTGGAAAATAAAAATTAATGCTGGTAAAACAAAAGCTGTTTTTTTCACACGAAAAAGAAAAGCTTGCTTTTTACCCAGTAATACGCTTCAAGTTAATGGTATACCAACAGAATGGAAAACAAGTGTAAAATACTTAGGAGTAAACCTAGATAAAACGCTGACTTTTGGATTTCACATCCAGGAGACAATTAACAAAGTTAACCTAGCTATAAAAATACTATATCCCTTCATAAACAGAAAATCGAAGCTCTCTATTGATAACAAACTTGTAATTTATAAAGTAATATTCCAGAGCATTATGCTTTATGGTTCGCCTGTATGGGGCAAATGTCTGATATCGACTGATAATCTTCATGCATTGACTGGCATCGATAAAATTTCATCAAGAATTTCTTATTTATTTCAGCGCTATAATGTTTCTTGTAGTACGTCTGAAAACCACTTAATCTCAAACTTGGCTGTTTAAGAATTATAATAAAAAAAACAAAAAAAAATTATTGTTTTCTGTTTTATTTATTTGTTCTATTTATTTATTTATATATTTATTTATTTATTGATTTATTTATTTATTTATTTATTTATTGTTTTCTGTTTTATTTATTTGTTCTATTTATTTATTTATATAATTATATGTGTTTTATTTAAACACAATAAAAAACTTGTTTAAATTTTATTTTTAAGGTTGAATGTTTATTTAATATAAGAAATACATAACAAGGTAACAATAATAATCGACTTCTTTTTATTAGAACAATCATTAAATATGACACGGTTTCGACAAGAACAGAAATAGAAGTGACGAAAAGAACTTACATACAAAATACTATAACTGACTATTGTCTAAATGATACGTAATGAAACTGGACTTAAAGCTTAAGCTTAATCCCTTGGCGTTATTTAGTTGCTAGGGCAATACTTAATTATATTCTCCAGCTTTATCTTCGGAGAAGATGAAGTTGGAGAAAACATAGAAAGCTAAGTGGGCACACAAGGTATTTGCTTTCCAAAAACATTGTGTGCCAAAAAGCTATTTGGAGTGTGTACGCATTGGGGTAATATGGAAGCACATTAATATATAACACCTCCCCCATACATGTGTTTTTGGCCCCCAAAAACATTATTTACAAAAAAACATCTCCAAATCGCTCAAATTTACATTGTTTAATATAACTTGTTAGATTATTTTTTTTTTCGTTTTGAAATGTAACTTATTTTTAACATTATTATTTTTATTAATAAAGACACCAATTTTCAAAAAATAATAAATACATTGATGGGCTTTTCAGTTACGAAAATATGAAGCAACTCATCTTCCATAGCACTGTGGATTGTTGCGCCAATAGACATAACATCGTTGTTATTATCGGCAGTTGCAACTGTGGTTATAACATCTATGTTAATTCCACCTTGATCCACAAGGGAGTTAGTCATGCTGTTAAAAAGTTCTCCAAAATAAACTTCCTCGTTATTATCTGGAGGGATTTTAACAGTGCCAGCCTTATGTGCAAAGGTATTTTCTAAATTAACTTCCTCGTTATTTTTAGAATTACAATCTTGAATATGGTCAATGAATCTACTTAGCCCGTCAGCTTAAATGTTGGCTTTAATTTGTTGGGCTTCGTCTGATGTAGCCTTAGATAAAGACAAATAGCAATCAGTTTTTGGAAAATGTTTTTTTTTTTTTTTTTTTTTTTTTTTTTATCTTGCTTTTTCTCAGTTAGTTGTAAATAGTTTTGCTAATTTTTTTTTTTTTTTATGAACTTTTTTTTGTTTCAGATTTATGAAATTCAAGCTTTTTTATAATTTAAATTACTTGTTTCACAGATTTTCAGGTTTAAACTTAATGTTGGTAGGTTTTTTTTTTCAATTTTAATGATTTAATTTTTTGAGTTCACATTTTTTTCTAAGCGGTGGAAGCGTTTCAGTAGAGCGGTGGAATGTTAAATTGTTTTCATTTGTTTAATTTTATTCATTTTTCAAGCACTATCTATTCTCGTCAAACGAGTTGCCTTTGTAAAAACTGTACGAAATTTAATGTTTTTATTTTCCACGCACCAACTACTTTTTTATTTGACTGCGCCAATTATATGTGTTTTATTTAAACACAATAAAAAACTTGTTTAAATTTTATTTTTAAGGTTGAATGTTTATTTAATATAAGAAATACATAACAAGGTAACAATAATAATTGACTTCTTTTTTATTAGAACAATCATTAAATATGACACGGTTTCGACAAGAACAGAAATAGAAGTGACGAAAAGAACTTACATACAAAATACTATAACTGACTATTGTCTAAATGATACGTAATGAAACTGGACTTAAAGCTTAAGCTTAATCCCTTGGCGTTATTTAGTTGCTAGGGCAATACTTAATTATATTCTCCAGCTTTATCTTCGGAGAAGATGAAGTTGGAGAAAACATAGAAAGCTAAGTGGGCACACAAGGTATTTGCTTTCCAAAAACATTGTGTGCCAAAAAGCTATTTGGAGTGTGTACGCATTGGGGTAATATGGAAGCACATTAATATATAACAATATGTTTATTTATTTATTGATCTATTTATTTATTTATTTATATACTGTTAGCATTTGTCTTTATTTATTTAATACTTTCTGTTAATTTATTTATTTATATCATTATTTTACCCATCCGTTTTTTTTTGTTTAAATGTTAATTTATTAGTTATAATCTTATATGTTAATCTATCACAAAAATTGTCAAGACAAAGCTAATAGTTGAGATTAAGTGCTTTTTCACCCCCCTTTTCTCCTCTCATGGATATCAAAAAACACAACTTTATGAAGGTTTTTCCTGTAGCTTTTCCATCGTCCTTTTCTAATTAACCTGTGATAATTGTAATAAAAATTATATTTTTTCAGTAGTAAGGTAGAGTTATACCATATCTCTGTAAATTGTGCAATATAGGTACTATTTAAGAAAAAATGTTAATAATTTGAGCTACAATAAAAATACAAATACAAAATACAAAATTATTCCCGCCAAGGATGAAGATGAGGGGTTGAAGAAGTTAAAGGTCGTGTTGCGAGTGGCTGCGGAGAATGGACTTCGCATTAGATGGGAAAAGTGTCAATTCCTGAAAAAGAAGATTGACTTTTTAGGATATATTGTGGAGGAGAACACCATACGTCCTTCAGCAGAAAAAACAAAAGCGGTTCGAGAATTCCCAGTGCCAGTGGACCAGAAATCGCTTCAACGTTTTCTTGGTCTGACATCATATTTCCGCAGATTCGTGAAGTCGTTCGCAATGGTCGCTAAGCCATTGTCGGACCTGATGAAGAAGAAAGTAAAGTTCAAAATGGAGTTGGAACAGATGGTCGCATTCCAACAGCTGAAGGAAGCATTGGTCAGTGCACCTATACTCAAACTGTTAAATCCCAAGGCGTTAACCGAGGTTCATACAGATGCAAGCATGGATGGCTATGGAGCAATTTTGCTGCAGAGAGACGAAGAAGACCAACAGTTCCACCCCATCCAATATATGAGCAGGAAGACGACACCAACAGAAGAGAAGTTTCACTCATACGAACTGGAAGTCTTAGCCATTATCGAAGCGCTGAAGAAATGGAGGGTCTACTTGATGGGGCCCAAAATTAAAATTGTGACAGACTGTAATGCTTTTAGGATGACCATGGAGAAAAGAGAGGTGCCGACGAGAGTGTCGCGTTGGGCTATGTTTTTGCAAGACTTTGATTACGTTATTGAACATCGTCCTGCAGCCAAGATGAAGCATGTAGATGCACTAAGTAGAGTGTTCTGTCTATTGATCGAAGAATCGCTAAACCTTCGGATCATAGAAGCGCAAACTGCAGATCCTTGGATAAAAGCAGTAAAAACAATCCTACAAAGCGGGGCATATGAGGATTATTTCATGAAGAAGTGGGATCGTCCATTCGGGGTCGAATGAAGCATCAGGACGGCCGAATGTAGGATGGGGCAAAATCATAGAGTGTCCTTCAACAACAAGACCGACAAGAACGTACAGAACTAGTTTTACTAAGACATGCACATGACGAACAGACGACACACAAAGAATACGCGTCCCTCTACATTATGTTCACTTTTTACATTTTATACTCTTTTCCATGTGAGTAGTTCAGTAGTTTTCCAATCGTCATATTGTTGACTCGTTTTGCCGCAACGTCACTACCATTTAAGTAACAAAAGAAGAAAACTTTTCTTATGAATAAATTATTATTATAACTATTGAACGAAGTGTTTTTATTTAACAAAAAGAGAAGAAATTGAGCATTTAAAGAATAAGAATCCTACATAGATATTTATTTTACTGATGGAAAGGTAATTTTAACAGCCATTGACAAATTTTCAGAGCAACCGAAGACGTGAAACAACCACTATGGGAAATTGTATTGGCCTGCCTTTGGTGTCCCTGAAATAATTGTTTTAGACAATAAAAACTGCAATCTCCGTGTCTTTCATGTTAGAAAATCTGTTCAAAATTAAAGTATTCAAAGTTCCTCCCGACACTAGCTCAGCCAACGGGCAAGTGGAAAGATTTAATTCCACGCTCTCTGAAACGATGCGTTGCATCAAACAGAAAAAATTCCACAACACATTTGCAGAGCTGCTAGACATGACAATTTATGAATACAATAGGTCCATACACTCCACAACAGGGAAAAGACCAATAGATGTTTTCTTTGGCAAAGAAACACTTAACAATCCAGAACAGCTTGAATTGGAAAGACGGGAAAACGCCGAACGAATCAAAAGTAAACAGGTCGCAGATTCAACCAATCACAATAAAAATAGAGCCCCCCCTAAAAATTATTCTGTGGGAGATGTAATTCATGTAAAAACCAATAAAAGGATAGGCAATAAACTATCCCCAAAATTTAAAAAAGAAATAGTATCACAAAACTGGTCTACGACTATTCTTACAACATCCGGTAGAGTAGTCCACAAGTCCTTAATAAAAAAATTAAATCTTTTTAGGCTCTGCACTACACCTGGCATCGCGGACGTCAGGATGCTGGATTATTCAAACGCCCAACTTATTACAATTAATTCTGGCACTGCTTAGGTCCAAATTGGAACATACAAACTGATACATGTCATAGACATTGACCTATACCAAAAGAGTTTGAAGGAAATTGAGCAAAACATAAAACATTTCAGTAATATACCACATCCTATGGTCCCCTTTCTATCCCACGAAATCCAGCAAATCCAAATTCATCTCAATCGTCTTGTCCCAAAATTTAAATAAAAGCGATCCATAGACCTTCTTGGGTCGGCATGGAAATGGATCGCAGGAACACCCGATAGGCACGATTTTCAAATAATAGAGGAAAAAACTAATAATGTCCTTACGAACAACAACCAACAAAGAATTGTCAAAAATTTGTTTTTAGGCAAAATAAATGAGTTAAGTAATGTTACTTATGAAATTATTAAAAGCTCTAAAGCAGAAATAAGAAATGATCTTTTACTAAATTTAAAATTTAAATTAGACATGTTAAGAGCAGAAATTGTCAATATAGAGTTTGCCATACAATGGGCAAAAACTGGAGTAGTTAATACATATATCTTATCCAATTCTTAAATAAAACTAATTGAAGAAATGTTAAATAAAGAAAACATGCCCTATAAAAATATAATAGAGGCTGTTGAATTTTCAGAGGTAAAAATAGCCTCAAACGATTCATTATTGCTATATATCTTAAGTTTGCCTATTACTAGTCTAGAATCATGTAACAGACTGTTAATTAAACCAGTAAAAAGGAAAAAAAGTGTAATAAAATTAGACTACAAAGAAATATTGCAATGCAAGAAAAATATGTACGGCTTAACCAATCGATGTAAAACCTATGATAAACTATCTATTTGTAACCAAAATGTTATCCTAGACATAAGTAACGATAAATGCATTAGTTATATGTTATCAAGCCAGCCTCCTTCCTGCACTCAAATCAACCAGCATGTTCCCACAGTAGAAGAATTAACCCCTGACATCATTTTATTACACCAATTTGATGACAACATCGAAATAGACGGAAACAAAGTGCCATTGAATGGGACATACATCATTCACTTCCACAATGCAACCATCAAAGCCGAACAATATACGTTCACAGCATCAGAAGTCACAAAGCACAACCCCCTACCGGCCTTGTTACAACCATCCGCTGTTAAGCCTCGATTCGAGGAGTTACTCTCATGGGAAATGCTCAAAGAAATAGAAGCCAATAACACAAAATACATCCAAAACCTAGAAAGAACAAATCAGAGAAAAACTATATTCATGTTGGTATTGTCAGCATTAACACTTTTGGCAATATTTTTTACCCTTTGGAAGATATTTAAAACAACCCTGAAGCCTTGTAAGACTTGGAGAAGGAAAACAGTACGATAAGAAGTTAATACGGTCGAACTCGTTTCCACGGCAACAAACATATCCATGGAACACCCTGTTCCAGTGTCCAGAACAATCGGGGTAGAAGAAGTCCTACAAACACTTAAACCATCAGTATCGAACGTGGGTGTTCGATGTTTAAAGGCGGATGAGTTAACACCACAAAAATCCAAACAAAAGATGAACGTGAAGACAAGGAGAGTGCTTAACTAGGTATTTAAGGTGCAGTTTTTAAGTTAATTTTGTCATTCATACTTTGTAGGCAGAATCGCTGCCAGTTTAATAAATAAATAAAAAATATTTTTTTAAATAAATATAATCTAAAATAGATTAATTTGTACAATCATTTTTTTTTCGCTTACAATTCGACCTTCCTGACCTTACAACCGCCCCCGATTGGACAACTGAATAATTCACTAAAATTTATTTATCTCTCATTTACATTTCATTTAGTTACATTAAGTTACATTTCACTTATCTAAAATGTCATCAAAATTTCATTTACATATCTAAATTTTATCAACATTTAATTTACATTTAATTTTGTTTTTGATTCATCTACATTTTCATTTTCATTTACATTTTATTAAGTTTTCATTTTCAATTTATAAAAATATTCATTCAACATTCTAACATTTCATTTATCTACATTTCATTAAAATTGCATCAATATTTGTTTTACATATAACTTCTAATTAATCAAATCTTTAAATTCATTTTTGTTTTACTCATCATTTGTTTTCATCAGTTACATATAATTTTCATTTGTATCTATAATTTGTTTTATTTGCTGTATCATATCTTTATGTTTTTTTTTAATAAATAAAAATAATAAAGTCGGGAAGCAACTCTATAACACCACTGTAAAAATATTCGTTGCTGCTTTTGATGAACATCCTTTTCGATCTCGTTTATTTATTTTATATTCTCTCTTCGGTAGTTCATTTTCCGTCGTATCGTAAACAATTCGACTTTTATTAAAAGTATCTCTTTTGTAATAGTCCGTTCCATTCCGTGTCCGCCTGCGGTGGTGGTTTTTTTTGTGTTGCTCATCAGATTTATTTCCAGCACCCTCCTTTACCTGTTCCTCTTCCTCACTCTTCAGTAGATTAATTTGTTGCATCATTTTCTTGTCGCTCATTTGTGGTTGCTGGCTTCAAGTTCGTTTGCTGTCTTTCATTTTCCTCTCGTTGTTCATGTTCATTTGTAGCTTCATCTGCGTTCGTTTGTTTGGCTTTCGTTATCTCGTTCTGTATTCACTCGTGTGTACGTACATTCGATTTCCACTCATTTGCCATAATTGTAAGAGTCCGCATCCGCATTCCCTAATGTTCGCATCATCATAAATTGTTATTGTAGTTGTTACACTCTTCATGTTCATATAGCTCATCGTCGTCAATGCCATCAGCTGCCTATTTGAATTCATTTTGTCCTTTCCTTATTTCGTTCTTTCTTCTAACCATCTCATTTTTTCTTGTTGTATCTTGTATGGCTTTATTGTTATCGATGTACAAACATACAAACATCGTCGTCGTCCACGGAATTTTGAAATTTCGTTTTCGTCCTCGTCATCGAACTGAACACGGTAGACATTCGTTAGATTCCCGTTACTGATTAGAACGACGCACACGCGTCGTTTGGAAAATTTAAATATAAAATATATAATGTATTTCACTGCGACAACGCAACCATGGTTGTCCTTTCTTTTTTTTTTTTGTGCCACCCGTTTGTAGCGCCGACACAGACATTCGTTTTTATTTAAATAAACTGCGCGTAGTGGGGGTTGCAACGATCGTTTGGGTTTCTTTTTTTATTATTTTATAAATATTTTATTTTGTGAGGCATAACACTCGTTCCCGAGGGCCAGACAATATTTTTCTTTTTCTTTTTTTTTTTTGTACAATATGCGCACACACGATATAAGGGCCAGACAATCTTTTTCTTCTCTCTTTTTTTTATAGCGTCTTTTTTTTACGCGTTTCATTTTATAACTAAATTATTAACGTTTTTCAACCAGGTCAAAATAACGGGAAATCCCACTTCTGAATTTTAAGACGGCGGGCGGAGCCTTATCTTTTGGATTCAAAATAAATGAACACTCGATTTGAATATTTAATAATTAGGTATATCTTTATTTATAACAACAGCGGAACACGTCTTTATACTAGCGAGGCAGATGAATGACTGATTCTTCTTTCGTGTTATTCGATGAACACAGAGTGTCTCAGCGAATACATACATAATAAAATAAAGCAAAGTACAAAAGTTTGTGTTGTAATTATGAAAGTAATTAATATAAAATCCTTATCAAATCCTTACCATAATCTAAAAAGAACCTTTTCCCATTATTTTATTTGTTACATTTAAAATAATTTCATTGGGTCTCGGAATCTCAGCTAAAAGTTAGTTTGGGTCGCCAGGTAGTAGAGGTTGGGAGCCACTGCTTCATAATATTAATATTCATGTGAGGGTGTATCACGGTTACGAAGAAAAAGATACAAAAGCAAGGAAGACCCCAAAACACTTACATTCGTAATTTTTCAATAGTTTCGAGCACAGTTCATCGCACGGAGTATGTTCATAACTTCACCATACAAGTATTATTTTCATATACTTTTGTCAACAATAGGCAGCTCCACTGTATGTTTTTTTTTTATTTTTCATGTAGCTTTTCTGCATAAGTTTTCTATTCTTATTCAATGACTTGTTTAAAACCATAAAGTTTTCCAATGTCCAGTGCATGCTTCCAAGGTATCTGCTGGGTAAGCTTAATTATTACTTTTGGAAGGTGCAATGGATATTCATATTAAATTGAATGAATTTAAATTTATTTCCGGATTCAGCCATTTAAAATTCCATTCATTTTGAATTCAATGATATAAATCACCGAATTGATTTTGAATTCAATGATTTAAATCACTGACTTCAAAATGAATTCAGAATTAAACATGTTCAAATCCCATTCATTTTAAATCCTAACTGAATTTTTAAGTCACTGAATTCAAATTGAATTCAGAATTTCGGATTTTGAATTCTCATTCATTAAAAAAAAAAAAAAATATTAAAATACATACATAGGTAAACATATCGCATTAATTTCAAGTCATTGGTTGCTCTGAAGTCATGAAATATTTTGAAATTATTTTAGTTGCTCGCCAAATAAGAACAAAACAAATTTTGAGATTTAAATTTATTAAAAAAATAGATGCAAACATTATGTGTAGGTTATTTATAATTAAAGCGAAAACGAAAGTATTCCTGAAAGCAAATACAAAAAAAATTAAATATTATATTTCAGCCCATTTAAAAATAAAGGTTCTAACATTAAATGTTATGTCTGTATTAGTGAAATCAGATATGTATTGGTTTAGTGCATTTCTTATTGTTAAGTTTTCTTTAAAAAATATTCGTTAACTTTCAACAGCAACAATTTTTCAAAATTGTTGTCCGAAAGAGATCCACGCCGAGGAGCGTTGATAAGTCCAGCAAAAGAAAAAAATACGTTCTACTGCTGTTGATGATGGCAACGGTATGTTGAAATTCAGAAACGCTTAGGGTAACTCATCTATTTGTGATAAGCTGTTTTGCCTTTTGTTTGGACTTTTTATTTTTCGGAGATGTCAAAACAGTAATGCAAACAAAATCATATACGATGATCGTTTTACTGTTGGACAATTCAGATCACATGGATTTTTTAATGGATTCAAGGTTTTTTAGAGCAAATTCGAAGGTGGAATGCTTGGGATCACCAGAAAAAATAAATTTTATTTTCGAAACAGCTAATATATGTTAGGAATGCTCTTCTCTGGTGTTCTTTGCAACAATTTCAATTACAGTCTTTTGATTTTTTTTCGAATGATTGTCGAAAAATTGGAATTTTGTGATATTCTAATCGGTACCTGTCAAAAAATTATCTTTATATTGCAAGAATATAAAGATGATTATGAAACAGATACCGAATCAGATATTTTGGATATTGGACAGTGAGTATATAAAAAACAATTTAATACAGGTAGGTGCATATGTTTTTATATCGCTTCTTTTCGAATTTTATTAATTAGCCAAAAAATAGTTTATAATCTACTTGTTTTCATTTTTATAAATAAGTCTTACATAAGGGATTTTGAATACTTTTCCAGCAGTGATAGTCAAATCGACATGGGAAGATGCCGCGTAGCTTAAGTTATAATTTGTGTACATTATTAAATAAATATTTGAAATTGATTTTGTTTGATAATAATAATGGCGCAAAATTTTAAACGATTTAGCATCATACTTAAACATATTTCGCATCATACTAGGTTAAAAAACTATTGGTTTGAGACCTAGTGACCTAGGTGCTAAATATATTCTAGTATGATGCAAAATCGTTTTCAAATGTGCGCAAATGTGATTTGTTTTATATTTGTGTATATATATCTTTTCTTATGAAAAAGACTTCATTTAATTGAACAGTCAATTAATTAATTAAATGTTAAGACAATATTTATTTTTGATGTTGAATTACATTTTTTTTAATAAAATTGAACCTTTTCCACAGCTATTGTAATTTTTTTTTTATTTTTAAATAGAAACTAAGCATCCTGGCGGTCTACTCTCTATTTCGTTCCAAAACAGAAATCGTACGAAAACCAAAATTTTAATTTCTTATTTTTTTTGTTTAAAAATCAAAATACACACAGAATTTTCAATTTCGGAACGAAATAGAGAGTAGACCCCCTGATTTGGCGCTTTTAATAATTAAATTTAATGAATGGGAGTTGCACACGCTGAATTCGGAAATAATTTTTTTTTCAAATATTTAAGTCACTTTTGAGTTCAGTGATTTAACTCACTGAATTCAAAATTAAGTCAGTTATTAAAATTAATGAATTCAAAATGAATTGAGAGTGAAGCGTATTTAAATCTAATTCATTTTGAATGATTTAAATCATTGAATTAAAAAAATAATTCAGTGTTTTAAATCATTGCATACAAAATGAATGGGATGTAAATACGCTGCGTTCTTAATTCATTTTAATTTCATTGATTTAAATCACTAAATTCAAATGGGGAATGAAAAAAAAATAATTCTGAAGTCGTTTTAAATTCAGTGATTTTAATTCATTTATATCAAATTGAATTCAGACTTCACGTAAATGCGCAAGCGGGAATCGAACGCAGTTCGATTCCATAGAATTTACCCGTCCAACTCGCTACCCATTGCACTACGGACCATGGCCATGTTGGTGGTAGTTTTTTAAACTACCACAAATTGAACGAAGCTTTTTTATGGGAAAACTTTATTCACATCGAATTGAGTGTTCTCTCCAAAGAATGTACTCAATTCAAGAGGGCACACTTGTAATGTTCTTCCAGTTTTTTTCACACACCGACCACCCGTTATGACTACTTACCAAATAATTCTAAAAATTGCAAGTAAGGAACACTGAACTTTACGTCAAATACCTTCCTAGCTCCTACTAGACACAATGATTATAAAAATGTTTTATTAAAAATTCTTTTTTGGTTAAGCCATTTGTTATATATTCTTTCTAACAATAAAAATCTAAAAAAAGTTTCTAGCAAAAGTATCACAGAACACTGCTTGTTAAGATAGGAATTGGTAAAATAAGACTTTTCTTTAATACACAACAAATAATGGCTACACCACGCTGGAGATAGATCCTTATAGACTTAACATACCAATTCAAAATCTAGATTTCGACAAAAAGTTCAAAACCTCATTAAAATCAAATAGATTTAGTCATACTTCATACATTTTCAGATTTCAAATTCAAAATCTAGTAGAAAAATCGGCATGAAAATTAAAGTTGTGTAAGCAAACATATTTAAAGGTTTTTTTATTTTATTGGGTCAGTGATTTTTAAAAATAAAGGAATAAAAGCCAATTAGAAGATCAAAAATATTGGCGCAAAATTTTAAACGATTTAGCATCATACTAGACCATATTTAGCATCATACAAGGTCACAAAACAATAGTTTTTTAACCCAGTATGATGCTAGATCGTTTAAAATTTTGCGCCATTGTCTTTTAAAGCAAAGAAAATGGAAGAAAATGGTGAAAGGAAAGATTAAATTTGAAAATTATTTGTAGGCATCAAAGTTATTGAAAAGTCAAACAAAATCTAGATTTCGGTCGGTGTGAACGCTTCGGCGAGATTTCGAAATGTTGAATGATTTTATTTAGTACATTATATTCAAGAATAATTTGCCATAAAAACCAGTCACAAGGCGACTAAGTCTCGGTTCCAAAGTTTTCAATATGTGAAGAATTTAAGAATGCTGGACATCTATGCAACTGACTTTTTCTCGCCTTAGGTGTGCACTTGCAAATATGCAGATGTATATTTAAAAACTTTATTTTTTGCACGAATCCATAACTTGAATAGTACCATTAATCAAGTAAAATAAAAGGCACAATTGGGTCGCACAAGCTTGCTGGCATTTTACATAAGAGCTTAAAAGAACCTTCCACGAAATTGTTTTATGTAAATTATTTCCTAAATTCTTTAATTTAATAAGTAAATAATTAAATTCCTTATAAACAAGAAATAATTCAAAAATAATAATAAAAATAAATACATTTGTAATCAATCGTGGTATGCCAGTCATTTAAATATATTATAATATGTTAAACAATTTTTTTTACCCATGTTATGACTCGAGTGAAAGGCACGATATAACTTCAATGTATCGTTCTTTATTGTCTTATTAAATAAAATAATACGATATGCTGATATCAAGGCAGGACAAACAACTAACGGAAGATTAGCTTATGTTAGCTGAATAAGTTAGCTAGGTATGTTTCTTTACAACACTATAATATCCCCCTTCAGTTGGTTGTCCTTTATAAAAAATTACTAGGTTTATTCTATTCTTCAATACAATTCAGGGTATATCTGTGTTACTTCTTAATACACGAATTTTTGTTTCTTTGTTTTCAGTGATGTACCCCCAGTCTCTTTCTTTGGCTTTTTTTTAGGAGTTTTAATAGTATTTACATTTTTATCTTTCTTTTCTTAATTTTTGGTTAACACTATATCTTCGTCTTTATTTTTATTTTCGTCTAATTATTCCTGCTTTTAGTTAGGCTCTTGCATAATAATTGCCATAATGGGTTCAACATATGTTTCAATAGAAGATTCAATTACATGTTCATTTTGATTATTAATTAGGTACATTTTGATCATCATCAATCAATGTTGTAGGAATATAATTTTCATCATCATTAAAAATGTTATACTCTAACAATATATATTTGCATGTCCAAGATTTTTACAATTATATATTTAGTCCAAGTTACTTTATTAGCTTTAGAATAATCTTTTACCATTACAATTTCATTTATTTTGAAAGTTTTTCTTGATTTAGATTTGTAATTTTCTTTTTGTTTTTCTTGTTGTTTTTCAACTGTTGTTTTAATTTAACTGATATCAATTTGCATGTTTCGTTTAGAATTAAGTAGGTCTAACCTAGTTTTTAATTTTGTACCTATCATTAACTCAGCTGGAGATACACCTGTTGTGGAATGAATAGCATTCCTATAGTCTAATAGGAAATGCATTAACTGCAGTGTAAATTTAAATTTTTTCATTCGTTTTTAATGCTCGTTTCAGCGCATTTTTAATAGTTTTCACAAAATCCTCAGCTAAACCGTTTGTGGCAGGGTTTCCTACTGGCGCTATCATATGTTACCAATGGTATAAAGCATTTATACCATTGGTTTTCAAAAAAAAAATTCAAACTCATTCGATACAAAAGCACTACCATTATCTGAAACCAAAGTTTTTGGTATCCCAAAACTTGCAAATAATGCTCTTAGTTTGTTAATTTTTGCTTTACTTGTTGTATTAGTGCCCATGTCAAAACATTCGGGCCACTTACTATGGCTGTCCACTAAAACTAAAAACCACTTCTTATAAATTGGTCCCAAGAAATCTATGTGCACACGCACTCACGTTTTCAGGCCATTCCCAACACACAAGATTTCCTTTTGGAGGACTAGCTCTAGTAGCCAAACACTGTTCACATGATTTACTAATAGCTTCCAGGTCACTATCAAGCTTTGGCCACCAATAGTAGCTTCTTGCCATAGCTTTCATTTTTCCTATGCCCATGTGCGTTTTATGTATTTCTACTAAGACCTTTGACTGCATAGACCTTGGAATAATGATGAGGTAGCACCAAAATAAGCAACCTGACTCCACACTTAACTCATTACGTCTTAAAAAATATGGTCTTAGTTCAACATCTACCTTATCATGTGCCCATCCAAATTTAATTAATTTTATAACATTAGATATAACAGGATCTTTACTAGATTCCTTTTCAACATCTTCTATAGTGACAGGTAAATAACATACTTCTTTTACATAATTAATGCAAAACAAATTTGCGTTTTCTACTGAATCTAAAGGATCTTTGATCGGAAATCGGGAAAAATAGTCGGCGACATTTGCCTCAGCAGAAATACATTCTATTTTGAAAGTATATCCCGTCAAACATGACGCAATACGCTGCAGACGATTAGCTGCCATCTGTGGTGTTCCTTTATTTGAACCGAAAATATGCATTAAAGACTTGTTATCAGTAATTAATGTGAAATCTCTACCATATATATAGTGGTGAAAACTTTTTACTCCAAAAAGAATCGCTAAAGCTTACCTATCTAATTAGGAATACTTTTGTTCCGTTACAGACAACTTTCGAGAAGCAAACTCTGTTGGCCTTTCTAATCCATTTGCATAAACCTGAGATAAACGGCACCTTAACCAATCGGACTCGCGTCGACGGTTAACTTTATCATCGGATTTGGATTGAAATGAGCCAATGCAGTATTTGATGTCAGCTCTGTTTTTATTTGACTATCGGCATTGGAATGTACATCTGTCCACTCGAATTTGACAGTTTTTTTTAAGAAGATTATATAATGGTGCGCAAAGTGTTGTTATATTAGGCAAAGATTTCCTATACAAAATAACTACCCCAAGGAACGATTGTAAGTCTTTTACGGAAGAAGGATTCTTAATTTCTTGAGTTATATTTATCTTATTTGGGCAAGTTCTTAATCCCGATTTGTCTATTACATGTCCCAAATAATTTATGGAATTTGCTAAGAAGGTACATTTATTTTAATATAACTTAAGCCCTGCATTTTGTAAAATTAATAAAACCTGCCTAACCTTTTCTATATGTAAGTTTCTATTTGGAGCTGTTATCAACACGTCATCGAGAAATACTCATCATCATCATCATCGGCTTGACAACCGGGGTCCGGTCCTGGCCTCCTTCAACAAGTCTCTCCACCTTTCCCGGTCTCGAGCCGACGCCATCCAGTTGCGCATCGAGAAATACTACTACTCCTTTAATGCCCATTAACAAACTGTCCATAATCTTTTGGAACACTGCTGGCGAAGACGCCAACCCATGAACTAAGCGAGTGTACTGAAAATGGCCTTTTGTGGTGGAGATCGTTGTTAGTTTTCTAAACTCTTTGTCCAGAACCAATTGCTGGTATGCCATTGACAAGTCCAATTTGGTGAATTCTTCACCCCCATGCAATTGCGAAAACAATTTCTCTATACGAGGAAGTGGGTACTTATCAATTAACAATTGTGGATAAACGGTGATCCTGAAGTCCCCACAAATCCTAACTTCACCTGATTTTATAAATATTGGAACGATTGGAGTTCCCCAATCACTGTAATTAACGGATTCTTATACCCCCAGCCCAACCAGTTTGTCTATATCATTTTCGACCTTTTCTTTTAAAGCTAACGGCATTTGACGTGGCTTGAAGAACTTAGGGCTGCAATCTTTTTTGACATGCAATGTTATTAGACCTTTATTAAAATTACCTAAATTACCATCAAATAGTTGACTAAAATTTTTAATAATCGCATGCATTTCTGGTGGAGTATTATTTTCAAAAAAATTTCAAATTAGCAATATCTACAACAAATTTATTTAGAAAGTATCGGCCTAGCATGGGTGGACCACCATTTTTTCACAACAAATACTTTTATCTTTTTGCACACATTATTGTATAACATTTTCATTTCACAAACACCAACAGGTATAATTTTTATGCCATTATAATTATTAAAAACCAAATTTGTTTTTTCTAATGCATGCAATCTAAAATTATCGTGGTACATTTCCCACGAGATTGCGGATATAGAAGCTCCCGTGTTAATTTCCATCATCATCGGAATACTATTCATGAACACTTTAATTTTGATAGGCTTATACTCATCTTAGTAACAATTAGTTATTTTAAATGAAGAAAATTCAGAATTTTCAATATATTTTAAATTTGGTTTTTGTATTTAAGTGGACATACCCGTTGCAAATGCCCCCTTTGCTTACACCTCTTACATTGGTAATTTTTAAAACGAATTGAGCTTTCTGTATGATTTGCCAACCCACAAACTGTACATTTATTGTCGTCAACCTTACTGTCGTTGCCACCTTCATGTTTTTGTCCCCGCTGCTGCTGCTGCTGACGTTGTTTTCCCGTTGTTTTGCACTTCCCACTACTGCCTCTTTGCCACGTTTGTCTCATTTTGTATATGGCATCGGATGATCTACTTGGTTCTTTTTTTATGTTTACATTATGCTCATATTGCTGCTTGACACACTCAACCGCATTCGCAATTTCAATAGCTTTCACGAATGTCAACGTAGTCGCACTCTCCAAAAAAAAGCCTATCCTTTGCCGCTCCCTTTTGCAGTCCCATCACAAACTTGTCACGCATAGCTGAATCAAGCTCTGAAACGAAATCACAGTTAGTCGATAATGCTCGAACTCGAGATGCCCATTAACTGATTGTTTCCTGATGATCTTTAACTGCAGAGTAGAATTTAAACCGCTCAGAGAATTTTGATACTGTTGGTTTATGATGACCATTGAGAGCTTTCACTAGCTCATCATAATACGTATAGTCGTCTTTATTTTTTTTGGATGACTCAAATTGAACACCAATTTATATGATTGTTCTGACAACGCGTTAACTAATATTGCTTTCTTTTTTGAACCGTCATTTATATCAACTGAATCAATTACAAACATTTTACTATTTTAATAAATTTTAATTAAAATATTAGGTTTTAAACTATTTTAATCCTCGTCGCCACTGTAATGACTCAAGTGAAAGGCACGATATAACTTCAATGTATCATTCTTTATTGTCTTATTAAATATAATATATACTGTGGCGACCCATTGAATAAATATTATAGTTGTGTTATTTAATATTGTATTATATTATTACGTTATAATTAAATGAAATAAATATTATAAGTTCATAAAATAAGACTGCTGGCAATGACTGTACGCGATAGCAACACGTACACGATATTTGTATCTCATGTGTGCTCGGCTTTAATATTCTCCATTTCAAGTATATTCTTGTTCTTCGGTTTGTCATTCTACTGTCGACAACCGACCCGAACGGACGTGTTCTAGAGCTAACTACTGGAGTATTACATTGGCGACTAGGGACACATTTTAATATATATATATATATATAAAAAAAATAAAAAAAAAGAAAATGTATAACTTCTTGTTTTCTAGTCCTTCAAAAAAAAAAAGGAAAACGGTAAAGACAGTTTGCAAAAAAGTTCATGCAAAAAAAAAAAAAAACTGAAAAACATATACATACATATGTACAGAAGCGAAAAATTTGATACGAAAAGAAGAAGAACAGCAACATCTGTTGTTGTTTGAGAAAATATAAAGAGAATTTGAAGAAATTTGCAAAAAAGTTAATTCAAAGGAGAAAACGGTGAATAATACCGGGATAATTTTGTTGGGATGTAAGTATAGAGGAGAAAGAACCTAAAAAGAAAGAAAAAAAAACAAACAATTGTTTTGTGTGATTTTCAGATCACAATACCGGCGACATAAATAAAAAAATGGGAGACAGGGATAAAACCATTTTTGTGTGAAACTATTGACAAGTCTTTAATACGATTAGAATGGGAAAAATGGATGAGGTCATTTATTTTGTATTTAGAAGCCGAAGAGATTGTGGAGGTAAACAAAATGAAAAACAAACTTCTTCACCTAGGTGGTCCTCAATTGCAAGAAGTAATATATAATATACCAGAAGCAATAGGTGAAGGTGTGGCAGAGAAAGAGGCGTTCAAAATTTTAGTGGATAAATTAAATGAACATTTTTCCCCAAAACGTAACTCGACATTCGAGAGGCATTTGTTTAGATCATTAAAAGTTGACGAGGGAGAGAACTTTAACAAGTTTTTAATTCGTCTAAGACACCAAGCATCAAAATGTTCTTTCGGAAAAACTCCGCAAGAAATATTAAATATAAACATCAAGGATAAGGTGATCGATGCGTGGGCTCCAGGAGAGCTGAAAAAACGAATGCTTGAGAAAGAATATTCTTTGGAGGATATTATTGAGATGTGTCAGGTACACGAGCAAATTAAATCTCAAACGGAAGCAATGACACCGTCAACGTCTTCATCCTATAATGTCAATCGGGTTTTTCAAGCAAGTAATAACAAAGAGTGTTTTAGAAGTGGCCGGGTTGGTCATTTAGATGATAGTAAATTTTGCTTAGCGAAGAACGCAAAATGTAACAGATATGGAGCGATAGATCATTTTGCCAATAAATGTCTAACGAAGGCAAATAAGAGGAAAGGTGGATTTAGAGAAAACTTTAATGCCAAGCGCCGAATATTTGAACCATCCAAAATCCAGTTCGTAGAAGAAAAAGTTACGTCAAAAGAAGAAGATTGTTTTCGAGTCTCAGATGATAGGAATACGAGTGAAATGATTTATTGTTTTATAGGGGGTGTGAAATAAGAGATGGTCATTGATTCGGGATCCAGATTTAATTTAATTGGTGAACGAGACTATGAACAATTGCAAAACTCTGCGATCCTAGGAGATGTGAGAACAGAATCAGACCATGTTTTCAAGGCGTATGCAGGTAATCAAGCGTTGGAAATAAGGTACACATTTGATGCTCCCATAAGGATTGACAAACATTTCGAGATCATTTCCACATTCTATGTTATCAGGAATGGTAGGCAGTAAATTCTAGGGCGTGAAACAGCGCTCAGGCTAGGAGTTTTAAAGTTAGGAGTAGGAGCGAATGCAATCGAAGACCTTCGACCTTTTCCAAAAATAAAAGATATCCAGATCAGCTTATCTATTGATAGTAGTATTAAGCCAATACAGCAACCATGCCGTCGTATTCCATCAGCGTTAGAAGAGAAAGTTGAGCAGAAACTTAATGAATCGGTTGCCCAGGATATAATCGAACCGGTATATGGCCCAAGTATGTGGATTTCACCTATTGTGATTGTGTTCAAGGAGACAGGGGATATTCGGCTATGTATTGACATGAGAAGGGCCAATTCTGCAATTCTCAGAGAAAATTTCCCACTTCCTACTTTTGAATCGTTCTTGACCAAACTTAAGGGTGCTCTTTACTTTTCTCGACTAGACCTAAGAAACGCATACCATCAACTTGAGTTAACTGAGGAAAGTCGATATATTACTACATTTATTACTCACAAGGGACTATTCAGGTATAAAAGATTGTTATTCGGGGTAAATTCAGCTCCAGAGATTTTTCAGAGAACGATGCAGAACATTTTAGCCCAGTGCCGAAATACACTGAATTATCTAGATGATATCGTCATTTTCGGTATAACTGAAGAGGAACATGACAAGGAGTTAGAAGTAGTTCTTAACATTTTTCAAGAAATGAATGTCACACTGAACAAAGATAAATGCAGTTTTAAGGTGCAACAGCTAAAATTTCTCGGTCATGTTCTATCTACCACGGGAATCTCAGAAGACCCTGAGAAAATAAAAACGGTAATGGAGTTTAGACCACCTAACTCAAAGGAAGAAACAAGGAGCTTCTTGGGGCTGGTGACATACTAAGCAAAGTTTATTCCTGACATGGCAGATGTAACTGAGCCTTTATGGAGTCTACTCAAAAAAGGCATACAATTTGAGTGGGGTGAAAGACAACAAGTGGCTTTTGAAAGTCTTAAAAACGCGCTTGTGAAAATTCCAACTTTGTCTTATTTTAACCACAGAAATCGCACTCGCCTAATAGCAGATGCCAGTCCAGTGGCATTAGGAGCTGTCTTGCTACAGTTTGAAAATGGATCTCCATGCGTCATCTCCTTCGCTAGTAAGAATTTATCTGCAGTAGAAAGACGGTATTCACAAACTGAAAAGGAGAGTCTTGCGCTAGTTTGGGCTACCGAGCGATTTTATTACTATCTTGCTGGCATCGAATTCGAGTTGGTTACCGATCACAAACGACTAGAGGCAATTTTCAAACCGGCTTCAAAACCTCCTGCCAGGATTGAGAGGTGGGTCCTTCGACTCCAATCGTTTAAATTTAAAGTTATTTACCAGGCTGGAAAACAAAATATAGCGGATTCACTTTCACGATTGTGCAAAATTGAAAATGTTTATTCTTTTGATCGTCTTTGCGAACAAAATGTATGCACCATAATTGAGAAATCGGTTCCCCGCGCTCTAACAATTAGCGAAATTATTACTTAAAGCAAGATGGACGAAGAGTTAATGAAAGCTATTGAGCATTCAAAGAAAGATGATTGGGACTCAAGGAACCAAAATAGATTCTTCCCATTTCGTATGGAGCTTTGCACTGTCGGCAAAATCTTATTACGTGGAAACAGAATAATCATACCCATAGATCTTCGGTCTCAAGTTCTGGAGCTTGCACATGAGGGACATCCGGGGGAGACAGCAATGAAACGCCGACTGCGTGCTAAGGTGTGGTGGCCGGTTATGGACAAAGATGTAGAAAGCTTTGTTAAAAAGTGCCGTGAATGCTTGCTTGTGTCTCAGCCTGTTAAAACGGTGCCAATGAAACGACATTTATTTCCAGATGGTCCCTGGCAATGCTTGGCAATGGATTTATTAGGCCCATTGCCAAACCACGACTTTGTATTCGTCATAATTGATTATTATTCAAGATACCAGGAGGCTTAATTTTTGCGAAAAATAACATCGGCTGAAATTATAAAAACACTTGACGAAATATTCTGCAGATTGGGATATCCTAGGTCAATAAAAGCAGACAACGGACGCCAGTTCGTGAGCGAAGAATTTAAAACGTACTGTGAACTCATAAATATAAAGCTCATCACATCACCGCCGTATTGGCCTCAAGCGAACGGTGAGGGCGAGAATATGAACCGCTCGATATTGAAGCGACTTCAAATCGCAAATTCGAGTGGCATAGATTATAAATTAACAATTTACTTTAATGTACAATGTAACTCCACATGGAACTACTGGAAGATCGCCATCGGAGTTACTGCTGAATAGAATGATCAGGGACAAGATTCCTTCTGTTCAGGATATCAGTGATGATATCGTTGATTCAGAAGCAAGAGACTTGGACATAATTAACAAAGAAAAAGGGAAAAGAAATGCAGATAAAATTCGGGGTGCTAGACAAAGTAATATTGACATCGGCGATAAAGTATTACTACGCAATGTGGTTCCACAAAATAAGTTATCTACAATGTTCGATTCAACTGAGTTTGATGTTATTGAGCGGCTACCAAATGAAGTTGTTGTTCGCGCAGATAATGGAAAAGTTTGCAGACGGAACATTAGCCGTGTTAAAAAGATTCCGAATTCTCCGGTATCTGGTTTAAGTAAAGACTCTGATGAAAATGATCCGATATCTTCTGCTGCCAAGGAAAATACCTCCTTAACCACTGCAGGTGATGTTGATGAATGCAGTAGCCCAAGCAACACCAAACTAAAACTGAAGCTTAAAAATATTGGAGGGATGTGGCGACCCATTGAATAAATATTATAGTTGTGTTATTTAATATTGTATTATATTATTACGTTATAATTAAATGAAATAAATATTATAAGTTCATAAAATAAGACTGCTGGCAATGACTGTACGCGATAGCAACACGTAAACGATATTTGTATCTCATGTGTGCTCGGCTTTAATATTCTCCATTTCAAGTATATTCTTGTTCTTCGGTTTGTCATTCTACTGTCGACAACCGACCCGAACGGACGTGTTCTAGAGCTAACTACTGGAGTATTACATATACGATATGCTGATATCAAGGGAGGACAATCCATTAAAGAAAGACAATATATTTGGAAAGCCGAAAGGCTCAAAGCTTGTGCTAGCTGAATTAGTAAGCTATGTATGTTTCTTTACTACACTACAACCCAAATCGTGGATCCAATTTTTGACAAAATCGATTTTTTTCAAAAAAAATTTTTTTAAAATATTGTATTGAGAAATTCTGAGTTGGTATGGCAATTTCAACAAATTCATAATTTTCATGCGAAAACTAATTAAAAAACAAATGAAATTGGTTTAATATTTATTACCTGTGGGTATGTACATATTTTCCAAAAATAATGCCATGAAATTTTGGGCTTGACTCGGAGAATCCATCGAAATTTCACATTTTCAGTTAAGGAACTGTAGAAAATGGGTATAAAACGTTAAGTCACTTGATTGAGGCCACTTAAAAGATCTTTACAAAAAGGGGAAAAAATTAAATAAAATGAAAAAGACGTTTCCATTATTGGGTTATTAGACATTAATTTATTATGTTTTTATTATTTTTGTTTTAGTTGGTTTGAAATTTTTTGAAATTACCTCAACAAGACCGTTTGGATCTAAATCATTAAGTTTTATTCAAACAATTAAGTGAAATCTCTTCGCAGGCGTCATAAATAGCTTTGATTAAAGTCTCTTTATCTTCAAACTGTCTAACGGATTCATTACCTTTTTTATAATAGTCGGGCCCATACGTTTTCGATTATTTTTCAGTCTAGTGAATAGGTCGACCATGGAAAAAGCACCACATTTTTCCACAGATTTCAGCTGAAAGTGTGAATTAGGGCATTATTTTGTTAGAAAATCTAAGGTATGAGTCCCAAAACACTTTTCAGCTTTGAAAACTTTTTATCCCCTTTTTTACAATTCCTTCACTGAAATTGTTAAATGTCGATGAATTTTCCGAGTCACGCCCAAAATATCATGGCTTTGTTTTTGGAAAATATGTCCCTACCCACTTATCTCTTATAAATATTTCCGGTTCAAAAATTTCCTACAGGTACAAATCGCGAAAAACCGTTGCGAAAAAAGTAGCCTCAATCAAGTAACCGGCAGTGTACGTTTTTGAAAAAAATTAAGCTAGCCATTATCGTTCGGCTACCTAGGACTTTTTGGAAATAAAATTTAGTTAAGATCCGCTGAGTCATTAACGAGAAATTCACAATTAAAAAAAAACTTTATATGGCAGGTACCGTTTATTATGTTTTATGAATAATGGTTTCATTATTTTAAAAGGCCTTTATTGTTATCTTTTTTCTTTCGTCTTTTGTTCGACTTTTCGATGAGGAAAAGAGTAATTTTGATTTTTATACAAAAATATTAACGTGATAATTTTACTTTATTATATTTAAGAATACTATGAAAATTAATTTATATTCTTCTGTGAGTGACTTATGGTCTGAATAAGAAAAATTATCGTTAGTTGTATTGTAAGTATATTTTATTGACATATCACATATATTTATTTTTGTATTTTTTGAATAAAAAAAGACCTGATGAAGGACATAACCATGTCCGAAACGTTGCACTAACACAAACATCTTTTTTATTGACCTACAGCCCGCTTAAATTCTTCAAATTTAAGTGGCGTATCACACATTTCAATTTTTTTCAAAATCGTCGGAACCGTTTTCGAAAATATAATTGCGGGCTTGCATATAATCCGTTCTGCTTGATTATTTTGATCTATAATAACAACAGCATATTCAAATTTTAATATCACAGTTATTCATTATTTCTTCAATCATTAAACCCATGTGATGAAATACGTATACCCATTTAACAACAGGATCTATGTATGTTACCATGTGAAAGTTCCCTTAACATTGAAGGAGGCCTCACATAACCAGATGGAACAGCATTTTCTTCATCAAAGCTTTGTAATAATGCTATACCATATCTTTTTGAGGAAATACATAATGAACTTAACGGAGTAGTTATTGAATATAATAAAAATGTTGGTATAACAACATCATTAAAACACTATATATCTTTGAATGAGAATGAAAGTAAAAGTTTAGAATATGAATCATGGACTGGAAGAGACAACATATCACTTACTTCGGGTACTTTTAACTTCTGTATTCCTTTAAAAAAATGGTTGGGATTTGCTGAAGATTATAAAAATATCAAAGTGAATGCAAGACATGAATTGGTTTTAATTGAAACACGAAAAAATGAAAATGCTTATTATTCTAAAGAATGAAGAATTAAAATATTCTGCTTCTAAGATGCAATGGAGAGTCCCGCACGTTACCTAATCCGATTCAAATAAACTTACGCTACTAAAACAAATGCAACCAAGGCCAATTCAGATTCATTTTCGAAATTGGGAAATGCATGAATACCCTGCACTTCCAACTGTCACTGATCATATAAGGACAGTTAAAACTTCAAGTCCATTGACGTATTAGGTATGGACCGCCAGTAGCCAACTTCACGCGTGTTCCAACATAACTAGGGGCGCCATCAACTACTAGCAGGGAATCTGCGTAGCAGTGATATGATTTCTTTAATTAATTATTTACTATTGAAATATTTTGGTGAAAATTATTATCAAACTACTTTTATTTTACAAAACACATCCACTCCTTATGCCATGAGTTAACTTCAGATGAATATATTATCGTTTTCATTTAAATTCTAATGGCGAAATTAGTACACGTATTTAACACTAAAAGATGATGGCGTTTTTAGACTGTTTTTAGCTGGAACAACTTTTTTTGGCTGTTTGTATGAAAATTTCAACTGACTGGCGGTCCATATCTAGTACGTCAATGTTCAAGTCAATTGGAAAAACCTAGATACCTTATCATTGCTTTACAAAGTGATGTATTTGAATTCTGAGACTTATCCTCGTGAAGACTTAAACCTCAAATTTAAGCAGGATCGATATGCGATTCTCTATGACATGTATGTAGCGGTGCAACAATGGCTTAAGGCTCAGAGCTACCAACCATTGAGAGTCAATTAATCCCGACCAGAAAATGATATGATAGAAGCCGCTTAGCGACAGCCAATGAAAAATCGACACATCGCCGATCCCGTTTTTCAACTAAAGGTAAAAAAGATGATGAAGACTTTTGTCTTTGGCTTGTGACAGATCTCGACGCCTTGCCACGATCATTTTGAACTTTTAAAGAGTCTAATAAATACTAGTCTAAATTAATTAATAATAATATTTTTCTTTTATTTCCTTGGTTTAAGCAACCAAAGTTGTGATCCCGACGAACGCGATGGCAGAAAACGAAAGACAAGAAGCTCGCAACGATGAGTCCATAGAACAACCTGAGCAAGAGGAGTAGCGTCTTTAAATTCCTCCATTTGTTGAGACGAACGTTGACAATTGGTTCTATCTATTAAATTTCTTTTTTCGAGCATCAGGCATTGGCCAAGATGGTAGAAAATTCGACACCGTCTGCTCGCAACTACCTTAAGCTCGCATAACAGAACTACGACCTATAATCGACACAGCTCCAGATCGGGATAAATACGATTACATACGAAAACATTTGACAAATTATTTCGCAGATAGTGAGCAAAAACGACTTCGCCGAGTTCTACATGACATGACTCTTGGCGATGACGTACTCCTCGACTTGTGGGCTTCTCGCTTACCTGCACTATACAGGCCGTGACTATCATGGTAAAAGGTTCGGCTGTCGAAAAAACCCAAATAGCAGATACAATTTTGGAAAATGTCGAACTTCGCCATCTTAATGCCTTTGGCCCTCGAGCGGCCTCAGAAACAATCAGGGATCACCAAAACCAATTTGAAACTTCCTTGCAACCAATCGAAAACGCTCATCTTATTTCGGAATTTTCCAGAATACTTGCACGGCAGAACCAACCACTACGATCCCGATCACGTGCTCGCATGCCACCAAGCCTATCTCAGCATCGAACATCCAGTCAACGAAGGCGAGATGCCTCAATAGAGTAGTTTAACGATTGCTGGTTCCACCGTACCTACGGCAACAAAGCTGCAAACTGTCGTCCGCCATGCAAATTCCGCCAAACTCCAAACCCTGTCGAACAAACACACCATCAATGACTAGCTGACTTCAATGCAGGTCCAAAACAACCCTCAGCGATCGTAAACAGGCTTTGCGTACACGAACAAAAAACCAACACACCTTTTTTCATCGACACGGGGGCTGAAGTCTCCTGCATTCCGCCATCTCCATCGCTCAAAAATCCACGCCCAACATCATTACAATTTTTCGCGGTCAACGGCTCGACAATAAAGGTATATGCCAGATAACATTATTGACCAATTGTATAATTTAATTAAAAACGTTAAAAAGATAAGATGAAATCTTCTTTTTTCTTCGTTCTGTGTATGTGTTCACCTTAAGTTAACATTACATTTCCCCTTAATTTGAGCTTTTCTCATTTTAATCTAAGTATTTTTTATTATTAATTTAACAAAAATCCAAATCACTATAAGGAGCTTGGTAGCTCAATTGGATAATACTTCACTCTCAGAAATTCGATTCGTGGGTTCGCATCCCACCGTCTGCAATCTTCTTTTTTAATTTTTTTTTTCTTCCCTTAGTTTTATTATTTTATTTTAATTTTTTTTAACTAAAAACAATAATTTTTTATTGTTTTATTTTTTTTTATATCATTTTTATATAATTTTTTTAATTTTTTTTTTTTTTTAATTCGCGATAATGGTTTGCTCTGCAACAGCCTGCCCTGATAGCTCAAACAATCAGCCTTTGTTTGCATGTTTTGGAACCTGTGGCAATCTTTATCATGCCAAATGTGTTGGTTCCACGAATGCATTCATTGAAAAAATAATAGCTTCGAAAATTGCCTTTTGGTACTGCACCGACTGCCGCAAAATATCCATTTCGCAGCTAGCTTTTAAGATGAATTCTTTCAAAGAAAACATATTAAAACTGTCTGCAGGGTTTGAGGACTTGCTTACAAATTTCAATACTGCAGTCTCAAACGTATCCACTTTTTGTCCTTTAAATGATAAAGTTAACATATCAACATCAACTGAGGATCTGATCCAAGGACCTCCCCTTGCTTCTGTCTCATCAGTTGACAAGGATTTGTTTGCAGAATCCTCTTCATTTGCTAGTACTCTTCTTGCCCCAGTTGTTAAAAATGGTAAGAAGAGGGGACGAGAAAAATCAGTGATTAAAAATACGAGTCCTCCCCCAAAGCGAACCAATCTCAGGAGTTGTTCAAACCGTAATAATGCTTCGGTTTCACCTGGGTCATCTCAGACCGTCAGTCCTACTTTAATGCCTATTTCAAATATAGATGGTGATATGGATTGTGAAACCATACCGGATCCACTTATATCAACTGATTCTTGTCCTAGACCTATTGAGGCTGTCCCGAAACCAAAGTCTATTTTTGTATCGCGTTTGAATCCAGATATTGTTGTTGATGATATTGTTTCCCATTTAGTATCTAACAAATGCATTCCTGACAAAGCGTCTATTAAATGCACGAAGATAAGCAAAGTAAATAGTTTCGTTTCTTCTTTTAAAATAGTTGCCAATCCCACACTTTTCGATTCAATCATCAACAATAATAACTGGCCAACTGAAGCTCTTGTAAAAGAATTCACAACTGTCAAAAAAAACAGACCTCGGCGAGTTATATCAAAAAATTCGGCAGCAAAAAACTGAACAGGATTACCCTCTTTTATCAGAATGTTAGAGGGCTTCGCAGCAAAACTGCCAATTTATATACTAACTCTCAAGCTTTTTCACATGACATCTTTGTTTTAACAGAAACCTGGCTGAATTCTAGCTATTTGGACACAGAACTTTTCAACCAAGAGTTCTTAGTTTACAGAAAAGATCGTCATGTTGATAAACCTAAAGAAGTAGGAGGCGGTGTTCTGATCGCTGTTCGTAATCGTCTTTTATCAACGTCTATTTCTTTTCCATTTGTTCTTTCTATTGACTTAGTATGTATCAAATTAAAAATACAGTCTAAGCTAATATATGTTTTAAATGCATATATTCCACCAAAAAGTTCAATCGAATTGTATAATGAACTTGCTATGGCCTTAGATTTTATTATTGACTTGTCTTGCTCCAACAGCAATATTTTACTTCTCGGAGATTTTAATCTGCCCCATATAGAGTGGGTTCCTTCGGAAGATGGTTCTTATCAGGAAGCTACATCAACATCTTCACAAACAGAGCTTCTTTCTTTGGATGGTATTTATTCTACTGACTTACAGCAAGTAAGCTGTATTAAAAATTTTAAAAATCGAGTACTCGATTTAGTATTTTCTTCTGACGCTATTAGTACTGTTGTTCTCGAATCTAGTTCTGGCATCACTAATATAGACAACTACCATCCACCTCTGGATATATTTTTTGACCTGAGCAGCCATCTTCTTGATAATTGTTATCCACAAGACTGTTCATATGTGTTTGATTTTCGTAAGACAAATTTTCAGTTGCTTTCTGATGTTATAAGTAGATCTAATATTGAAAATATATTAGATTCTACAAATATTGATGATGCGGTAACTGGGTTTTATAATATACTCAGTAGCTGTATAAATAATTCTGTACCTACGAAAAGATCTAAAAATAATAATTTTTGTCACCCTTGGTATACACAAGAGCTTAAATCTCTTCGAAACAAGAGAAATAAAGTATGGAAAGTTTACATAAAAACCCTTTCTCCAATAATCTTTGAACAGTATATAACCCTTTTTGAAGAATTTAAAAATCTTTCAAAAGCTTTATACTCCAACTATGTTAACGAAATGGGAATCTCTTTGAAACAGGACCCTAAAAGCTTTTGGCATTTTGTTAACTCGAAGAAAAATTCGGATGGCTTCCCAGCAAGTTTTACATATGAAAACTCTTCGGTACATAATCCCAGTGATATTTGCAATGCGTTCGCAAATAATTTTTCAAACTACTTTGTTGATACTCATGTAAGTGTTGATAAAGATTTTTTTAAAGACGTGAACACCTACCCGCAAGTAAGTTTTAACACTATTCCTGTGGAACAAGATAGGGTCTTACACTTTTTGTCATTATTGAATGACGATTGCTCCTATGGCCCCGACGGTATACCCCCAATTATTCTGAAAAAGTGTAGTCGTGTATTGGTGCAGCCCTTGCAATTATTATTTAAGCTTTCGTTAAAGTCTGGGAAATTTCCATCATTCTGGAAGAAATCATTTCTCACTCCTGTTTTTAAAAAAGGCGACAAATTTGACATCAAAAACTATAGACCTATTTCTAAATTGTCCTGTATCCCTAAGCTTTTTGAACAGATTGTATGTGAAAGTCTTTTATTCATCTCAGACCGTCAGTCCTACTTTAATGCCTATTTCAAATATAGATGGTGATATGGATTGTGAAACCATACCGGATCCACTTATATCAACTGATTCTTGTCCTAGACCTATTGAGGCTGTCCCGAAACCAAAGTCTATTTTTGTATCGCGTTTGAATCCAGATATTGTTGTTGATGATATTGTTTCCCATTTAGTATCTAACAAATGCATTCCTGACAAAGCGTCTATTAAATGCACGAAGATAAGCAAAGTAAATAGTTTCGTTTCTTCTTTTAAAATAGTTGCCAATCCCACACTTTTCGATTCAATCATCAACAATAATAACTGGCCAACTGAAGCTCTTGTAAAAGAATTCACAACTGTCAAAAAAAACAGACCTCGGCGAGTTATATCAAAAAATTCGGCAGCAAAAAACTGAACAGGATTACCCTCTTTTATCAGAATGTTAGAGGGCTTCGCAGCAAAACTGCCAATTTATATACTAACTCTCAAGCTTTTTCACATGACATCTTTGTTTTAACAGAAACCTGGCTGAATTCTAGCTATTTGGACACAGAACTTTTCAATCAAGAGTTCTTAGTTTACAGAAAAGATCGTCATGTTGATAAACCTAAAGAAGTAGGAGGCGGTGTTCTGATCGCTGTTCGTAATCGTCTTTTATCAACGTCTATTTCTTTTCCATTTGTTCTTTCTATTGACTTAGTATGTATCAAATTAAAAATACAGTCTAAGCTAATATATGTTTTAAATGCATATATTCCACCAAAAAGTTCAATCGAATTGTATAATGAACTTGCTATGGCCTTAGATTTTATTATTGACTTGTCTTGCTCCAACAGCAATATTTTACTTCTCGGAGATTTTAATCTGCCCCATATAGAGTGGGTTCCTTCGGAAGATGGTTCTTATCAGGAAGCTACATCAACATCTTCACAAACAGAGCTTCTTTCTTTGGATGGTATTTATTCTACTGACTTACAGCAAGTAAGCTGTATTAAAAATTTTAAAAATCGAGTACTCGATTTAGTATTTTCTTCTGACGCTATTAGTACTGTTGTTCTCGAATCTAGTTCTGGCATCACTAATATAGACAACTACCATCCACCTCTGGATATATTTTTTGACCTGAGCAGCCATCTTCTTGATAATTGTTATCCACAAGACTGTTCATATGTGTTTGATTTTCGTAAGACAAATTTTCAGTTGCTTTCTGATGTTATAAGTAGATCTAATATTGAAAATATATTAGATTCTACAAATATTGATGATGCGGTAACTGGGTTTTATAATATACTCAGTAGCTGTATAAATAATTCTGTACCTACGAAAAGATCTAAAAATAATAATTTTTGTCACCCTTGGTATACACAAGAGCTTAAATCTCTTCGAAACAAGAGAAATAAAGTATGGAAAGTTTACATAAAAACCCTTTCTCCAATAATCTTTGAACAGTATATAACCCTTTTTGAAGAATTTAAAAATCTTTCAAAAGCTTTATACTCCAACTATGTTAACGAAATGGGAATCTCTTTGAAACAGGACCCTAAAAGCTTTTGGCATTTTGTTAACTCGAAGAAAAATTCGGATGGCTTCCCAGCAAGTTTTACATATGAAAACTCTTCGGTACATAATCCCAGTGATATTTGCAATGCGTTCGCAAATAATTTTTCAAACTACTTTGTTGATACTCATGTAAGTGTTGATAAAGATTTTTTTAAAGACGTGAACACCTACCCGCAAGTAAGTTTTAACACTATTCCTGTGGAACAAGATAGGGTCTTACACTTTTTGTCATTATTGAATGACGATTGCTCCTATGGCCCCGACGGTATACCCCCAATTATTCTGAAAAAGTGTAGTCGTGTATTGGTGCAGCCCTTGCAATTATTATTTAAGCTTTCGTTAAAGTCTGGGAAATTTCCATCATTCTGGAAGAAATCATTTCTCACTCCTGTTTTTAAAAAAGGCGACAAATTTGACATCAAAAACTATAGACCTATTTCTAAATTGTCCTGTATCCCTAAGCTTTTTGAACAGATTGTATGTGAAAGTCTTTTATTCTTTGGTAAGAACATTATATGTAAACAGCAACACGGTTTCGTGCAGAAACGGTCTACTGTTACAAACCTTCTTACATTTTTACATAATTGTTCAAATGCAGTAGAAAGTGGTTTTGAAGTAGATTGTATATACACAGATTTTTCCAAAGCATTTGACCAACTCAGCCATAATATTATTGTTTTTAAACTGCAATCATACGGTTTCCCTACTCTTTTTATATCTTGGATCAAATCATACCTAGAAAATAGAACTTACCAGGTTAAATTTAGAAATTCCCTTTCTAATACTTTCGTTGCCCATTCAGGCGTACCCCAGGGAAGCCATTTGGGTCCATTCTTATTTATTCTTGCTATAAATGATGTTTCTTCTTTTATACGCTTTAGTGAGATTCTCATATTTGCAGATGATATGAAAATTTATAAATCAATCAAATCTCCCAATGATCATACTCTTTTGCAGGCTGATCTTGATAGTTTCAGTATTTGGTGTAATAAAAATGGGTTAACTCTTAATCCTATAAAATGCCACACTATTACTTTCTCAAAGAAAAAAGTTCCAAGTGACTTTGAATATTGTATAACACAAAATAAAATTAATCGTGTTTTTAGTTTTAAGGACTTAGGAGTTAATTTTAGTGCTAATCTGGAATTTTCTGAACATGTTAACTTTATTGTAAAAAAGGCGAACTCTATGCTTGGATTCATAAAACGGTGGGCAAAAGAATTTAACGATCCATACGTTACCCTCTCTTTGTATAACTGTTATGTTAGGCCGCATCTTGAGTATGCTTCACAAGTATGGACCCCTTTCTATGAAATCCATAAGAAACGTATTGAATCAGTCCAGCATAATTTTATTCGCTTTGCCCTTAAAGGCCTTCCATGGGCTGATCCTTATAACCTGCCACCATACGAGCATCGGATAAGGCTTTTGCAGATGCAATCTTTATATCAACGTAGAGTAAACAATGACTTAATTTTTCTACATCAACTTATCTCTGGACAAATTGATTCGTCTGACCTATTAGCCTTTATTGGTTTTAACTACCGCGGACGGTCGTACCATCTTCGAAGTTCTGAGCTTTTTAATATTGAACATCACAGAACCAATTATGGCATGCATGAGCCTCTCACGCGGATGAGTAAGTTATATAACTTGAATGGGGGTGTGTTGGATTTTAATTTAAATAAAAGTAATTTAAAAACTATTTTCAGAACCAGTGCTCCACGATCCTAAATGTTTCTGTGTCATTTTGTTTTAATTTTGACTTTATATGTTTTCATGTTTTTATGTGCATGTGTTTTTGTTTTTGTTGCATTGTGCTTACTAACAACTAACACCTGCACTAAGTGATGAGCCAGTGGGACACATTATATGTGTTGGCAAATCTTCTTTCATCTGCTGATGCTTGCTTTAAGCTCCATTTGAATAAGATCTGATAGTGTAAAAAAAAAAAAAAAAAAGGCGAGATGCCTCAATAGAGTAGTTTAACGATTGCTGGTTCCACCGTACCTACGGCAACAAAGCTGCAAACTGTCGTCCGCCATGCAAATTCCGCCAAACTCCAAACCCTGTCGAACAAACACACCATCAATGACTAGCTGACTTCAATGCAGGTCCAAAACAACCCTCAGCGATCGTAAACAGGCTTTGCGTACACGAACAAAAAACCAACACACCTTTTTTCATCGACACGGGGGCTGAAGTCTCCTGCATTCCGCCATCTCCATCGCTCAAAAATCCACGCCCAACATCATTACAATTTTTCGCGGTCAACGGCTCGACAATAAAGGTATATGCCAGATAACATTATTGACCAATTGTATAATTTAATTAAAAACGTTAAAAAGATAAGATGAAATCTTCTTTTTTCTTCGGCTTTTAGGTCACGATGAGTTTATAAATGAAACAAATATGTTGCCATTTACTTTTCCCGACGTTTCCTTGTCTGCTTTAACTTTTAGCTTACCAAAAAGATGGCTTAGAGTTTTGTTTGACTTTTAAGCTAAAAGTACGTATTTGGATTTACTGGCAACAAGTTTTTTTGAAATTTTCAGTTAGACTAGCTACATAAACTAAACTTTTGTAGAAGCCAATAGGACAATCCGCTTTTGGGGTTTGAGAAAATAAGACAGAAAAATAAAGTTTCTCAAGCCCCAAAAGCGGATTGTCCTATTGGCTTTTATAAAACTATAAAAGACTATGTCTTATTTGTACACCATTTTTAAATAAATAAATTGAAAAAAAAAATTTAATTGAATTGTAGTTTATGTAGCTAGTCAACTGAAAATTTCAAAAAACTTGTTTTCAGTAAATCCAAAGACGTACTTTTAGCTTATAAGTCAAACAAAACTCTAAGCCATCTTTTTGGTAAGCTAAAAATTAAACCAGACAAGGATAAAGCTACGGATGTTATACACAAAATTATCTGTAAGGGGAAACCGGATGACCCCTGCGATTTGTGTTATATTGATACCACTAAAAAGTTTCTTCGCCAACGCATGTCTAACCATAAATCAGACATTAAATCCAACAACCCTGGTAAAACGGATTTAGCCAGGCATGCAATTGAAAGTGGCCACTTTCCAGATTTTGATGACGTGAAGGTTCTACAGACAGAACGGCACGCATCAAAACGATATACACTAGAAACTTTGCAAATCATTAACAACAGTAACAACATGGATCGAAAAATTGACACAAAAAACATATCAGCTGTATATTGCTCACTTGTCTCTGACTTAATTTAAATTTTTGTTTTGTTTGTAAAAGACTAAACTTCATTTTTAAGTGCATAAAAAAATTTTCTTTGTTTATTTCAAAAGTAATTTTATTTTTATTCATGTAACAAATTGTTAATTTCTCTTGTTTTTACATAAAGTAAGTTTTTATTTTGAATTGTCATAATACAAGTGTTATATATTCTGTTTTTTGTATGTTTCACAATAAAGTTCTCCTGAAGAAGGTAGCAACCCCTGCCGAAACGTCGGGAAAAGTAAATGGCAACATATTTGTTTCATTTATAAACTCATCGTGACCTAAAAGCCGAAGAAAAAAGAAGATTTCATCCTGTCTTTTTAACATTTTAAATAAAACAAAGGTATATGGAGAAGTCACACACGAACTCGATCTCGGACTACGTCGACCATTTGTTTGAACCTTCATCGTCGCCGATGTGACCTCTCCCATTATTGGAGCCGACTTCTTGCAACACCACGATTTGATGGTCGATGTAAAAAGATCACGCTTAGTGGACTCTCGAACAAACACAATCTCGAAGTCCCTCTCCGCAATCTCAAGTCATGTTCCATCTCCACAACTCATAGACCGAAACACTCCATTCGCCGACATTCTTTTAGAGTTTCCTAATATCACTCGCCTCGCAGCACCCGGAGTTTCAACGAATTCAAAAGTTTTGCATTATATCGAGACGAATGGTCCCCCATGTTATGCCCGAGCTCGACGCCTACCATTGGACAAACTAAACGCCGCAGAGGAGGAATTCGAATTGCTCATGCGAGCAGGAATATGTCGACCCTCGAAGTCAAATTGATCGAGCCCCCTCCACATGGTCCCGAAAGCCGATCGCTCATGGCGGCCGTGTGGAGATTATAGGAGCTTAAACGCAAGAACACTCCCCGATCGGTATCCACTTCCATATTTACACGACTTTGCCAACATCCTGCGTGGTAAGACCGTGTTTACAAGAATTGACTTGCAAAAAGCCTTTCTTCAAGTACCTATCAATCCAGCAGACGTACCAAAAACTGCGATTACCATACCGTTTGGACTTAACGAGTTCACGCACATGACATTCGGTTTGTGTAAGGCAGCCCAAACTCTTCAACGCTTGGTGCATGAGGTACTACGTGGGCTTGAGTATGTGTTTTCATACATGGATGACATTTGCGTCGCGTCAATCAATATCAAACAACACCGTCAACACATCAAAGAAGTCTTCAACAGACTCGCTAATCATAATTTGGCAATTAATATAGCCAAATGCGTTTTTGGACAGTCGGAGTTGGAATTCCTCGACCACCTTATCACTCCGCATGGTATAGCTCCACTCCCTTCCCGAATTGAAGCCATTCAGCGTATCAAACGTCCAGAAACTATAAAACAATCATCACTCCGCATGGTATAGCTCCACTCCCTTCCCGAATCGAACAATTAAAAGGTTTTATCGCTACCATCAATTTTTGTCGGAAGTTCCTACCACAAGCGGCAAGAATTCAAATTTCTCTGTTGGCGATGACACCAGGTAACAGAAAAAATGACAAAACCCCTTTGTCTTGAAATGAACAATCAATAAAGGCGTTTGAAGATTGCCGTCGTCTCCTTGAGCAAGCAGTTAGACTTTCACACCCGTTACCAAACGCTGAGCTCAGCCATCAAACTTAGCTGCAAGTGCAGCCCTTCACCAAATTGTCAAAAAGGAAGCCGAGCCTCTTGGATATTTTTCCAAAAAGTTTTCTTCAACACAACAAAAATACTCTACATATTACCGAGAATTCACCGCAATGCAAATGGCAGTTCATCATTTTCGAGACTTGTTAGAAGGAAGAACGTTCCACATTCAAACGGATCATAAACCGCTCATCTTCGCATCTTTATAAAATTTACAGAGAAAACTCCCTGTGAATTATATTATTCCAAAGAACTTTGAATAAAGTAAGACATTATAAATTATGATGTTATGCTCGAGCCAAGCGAAGTTATAAGAAAATAAAAACAATAAAAAGACTAAAAATAGTCGAATTAGATTTTATTAAGTGGAGTATTTATGAATGAAATTCAATATTAAAGGTTTTGTGGTCTTTACTTCAAGCATTCCGTTTCGCCCTAGTTTGATGGTGGGCTCATCAGCTGGATGACATCAAACCCAATCTAGTACGCAATAATTGTCGATGATTACCGACTGCTTTATAAAATTTACAGAGAAAACTCGCTGTGAATTATATTATTCTAAAGAACTTTGATTAAAGTTAGACATTAGAAATTATGATGTTATGCTCGTGGCCAAGCGAAGTTATAAGAAAACAAAAACAATAAGAAGACTAAAAATAGTCGAATTAGATTATATTAAGTGGAGTATTTATGAATGAAATTCAATATTAAAGGTTTTGTGGCCTTTACTCCAAGCATTGCGTTTCGCCCTAGTTTGATGGTGGGGTCATCAGCTAGATGACATCAAACCCAATCTAGTACGCAATAATTGTCGATGATTACCGACTGCTTTATAAAATTTACAGACAAAACTCCCTGTGAATTATATTATTCTAAAGAACTTTGATTAAAGTTAGACATTAGAAATTATGATGTTATGCTCGTGGCCAAGCGAAGTTATAAGAAAATAAAAACAATAAAAAGACTAAAAATAGTCGAATTAGATTTTATTAAGTGGAATATTTATGAATGAAATTTAGTATTAAAGTTTTTGTGGCCTTTACTCCAAGCATTGCTTTTCGCCCTAGTTTGATGGTAGGCTCATCAGCTAGATGACATCAAACCCAATCTAGTACGCAATAATTGTCTATGATTACCGACTGCTTTATAAAATTTACAGACAAAACTCCCTGTGAATTATATTATTCTAAAGAACTTTGATTAAAGTTAGACATTAGAAATTATGATGTTATGCTCGTGGCCAATCGAAGTTATAAGAAAACAAAAACAATAAAAAGACTAAAAATAGTCGAATTAGATTTTATTAAGTGGAGTATTTATGAATGAAATTCAATATTAAAGGTTTTTTAGACTTTACTCCGAGCTTTGCGTTTCGCTCTAGTTTGATGGTGGGCTCATCAGCTAGATGACATCAAACCCAATCTAGTACGCAATAATTGTCGATGATTACCGGGTGCTTTATAAAATTTACAGACAAAACTCCCTGTGAATTATATTATTCTAAGGAACTTTGGTTAAAGTTAGACATTAGAAATTATGATGTTATGCTCGTGGCCAAACGAAATAAGGTCTAACTTTAATCAAAGTTCTTTAGAATAATATAATTCACAGGGAGTTTTCTCTGTAAATTTTATAAAGTAGTCGGTAATCATCGACAATTATTGCTTACTAAATTAGGTTTGATGTCATCTTGCTGATGAGCCCACCATCAAACTAGGGCGAAACGCAATGCTTGGAGTAAAGGCCACAAAACCTTGAATTTCACAAAAACAAAAAAGGCCACAAAAACTTTGAATTTTATTGAATTTCAGTCATAAATACTCCACTTAATAAAATCTAATTCGACTATTTTTAGTCTTTTTATTGTTTTTATTTTCTTATAACTTCGCTTGGCCACGAGCATAACATCATAATTTCTAATGTCTAACTTTAATCAAAGTTCTTTAGAATAATATAATTCACAGGGAGTTTTGTCTGTAAATTTTATAAAGCAGTCGGTAATCATCGACAATTATTGCGTACTAGATTGGGTTTGATGTCATCTAGCTGATGAGCCCACCATCAAACTAGGACGAAACGCAATGCTTGGAGTAAAGGCCACAAAACCTTTAATATTGAATTTCATTCATAAATACTCCACTTAATAAAATCTAATTCGAATATTTTTAGTCTTTTTATTGTTTTTATTTTCTTAAAAGGAAGACCTGTATACGCAATTAGCTCAAGCGCAAGAAACAGATGAGGAGCGGAAACAATTACTTAAAGTTAACCTTTCGCATTCACTGAATTTAACCTTGTTTTCTTTTGCACTCATAGCAAAACCCATTTTTTGCGATGTGTTACTTAATCGAGTTCGTCCATTCATTACTAAAGACCTCCGCAAGAAATTTGTTGATGTAACGCATAACCTATCGCACCCTGGCTGTCATGCATCATCACGCCTCATGGCTGAGCGCTTTGTTTGGCCAAAAATACGGCAACATTGCTCAAATTTTGCAAAGATGTGCATACCCTGCCAGCGAACAAAGGTTCACCGCCATTCGAAAAATGAACTCAAACGATACCCAACACCAGACCAACGTTTCGCTTATATCAACATCGACATTCTGGGACCATTTCCACCGTCAGACGGCTATCGCTACCTACTGACAGTGATCGACCGCTTTACGAGATGGCCAGAGGCTCTGCCTATGGTGGATATGACAGCCATCAGCCGCTTTGGAACTCCCTTGCAGATCATATCTGAACAGGAAAGGCAATTTACGTCATCCGTCTTCAGTGAATTGTGCAAACACATGGGAACGAATCACACAATGACAATGGCCTATCACCCTCAGTCAAATGGAATCATAGAACGTTTCCACCGAACCCTAAAAGCCGCGATAAATTGCAGTGATTCGACCAACTGGGCAAGACGTCTTCCTCTCATTCTCTTAGGTCTCCGATCAACAATGAAAGAGGACATAGGAGCCACAGCAGCAGAGATGGTTTACGGCACAGTGCTTCGTTTACCAGCCGATTTACTTACAGCTACCTTTGACAACCGTTCAGAAACTGAATTTATCTCAGATCTTCGTCTAATGATACAACGTTCCAGACCTCAACAGACAGCATGGCACTCAGAACAGCCTCCGTTCGTCCACAAAGATCTATCAACATCATCACACCTATTTGTCCGAAACGATTCTGTGAAGGCATCCGTAGTACCACCTTACGAAGGACCGTACATAATAATACAACGACACGACAAGTTTCTTACCCTAAAAGTGCGTGGAAGAGAGGTTAAAGTATCAATAGACAGACATATATAGAAATCGCAGAAGAGAACAACACTCAAACTCCCACCGGGGATGTCAATCAGCATCAACCGCCAGAACTTTCAGCACATCAACCTCTCCGCACTCGACCTGGCCGTCGAGTATATATTCCAGAACGTTATCACTGAAGTGTTCGAACCCTCTGGGGGCATATGTGGCGGTGCAACAGTGGCTTAAGGCTCAGAGCTACCAACCATTGAGAGTCAATTAATCCCGACCAGAAAATGATATGATAGAAGCCGCTTAGCGACAGCCAATGAAAAATCGACACATCGCCAATCCCGTTTTTCAACAAAAATTAAAAAAGATGATGAGGACTTTTGTCTTTGGCTTGGGACAGATCACGACGCCTTGCCACGATCATTTTGAACTTTTAAAGAGTCTAATAAATACTAGTCTAAATTAATTAATAATAGTCTTTTTCTTTTATTTCCTTGGTTTAAGCAACCAAATGTATAGAAAATTTCAGCAATCCTATTATAACAAATCGCATCCACTCTTATCACGACAAGAATTTAAGGACACCGCACCGATAGCTCACTCATTGTATCATAATCTAAGACCATGATGATTGAAGAGACACAGAACTTTGCAAAGTTAAGGAATATCTTCGAGACAAAATTAAAAATGTTGTTTACGTCAAAGGTACAGAAAAAAATGGTAACACAAATTACTTAATAACGAAAACATATAAGTCATCAACCTTGAAGATAGCAACTATAGTTGCCCGAATTTAAAGAACTAAAAACAATTTATTCTGATATATCATTAAAAAGTACAGTCCATGGAAAAATATGTGCACTTCAAAATGTGTATCTTTTGAAAAAAATTAAAGAGCAAATCCGAGAAATGTAATTAATTTTAAATAAACGAAACATGTGTTTAATACAATGAATTGTGTCTGTTTTTATTTCTTTATGAAGAGTTGGTTTTTCTTTTAAATCCATATGGTAACGAACTGTAATCGGGGAGGAAGTTTATATGTTTTATATTCCGTTTTGGTTATAACCTGATGTTCATTTGTTCGCCTTATGTTATCAGAGACAATCAGAATGCTCCAGAAACTATAAAATAATCATCACTCCGCATGGTATAGCTCCACTCCCTTCCCGAATCGAAGCCATTCAGCGTATCAAACGTACAGGAACTATAAAACAATTAAAAGGTTTTATCGCTACCATCAATTTTTGTCGGAAGTTCCTACCACAAGCGGCAAGAATTCAAATTCCTCTGTTGGCGATGACACCAGGTAACAGAAAAAATGACAAAACCCCTTTGTCTTGAAATGAACAATCAATAAAGGCGTTTGAAGATTGCCGTCGTCTCCTTGAGCAAGCAGTTAGACTTTCACACCCGTTACCAAACGCTGAGCTCAGCCATCAAACTTAGCTGCAAGTGCAGCCCTTCACCAAATTGTCAAAAAGGAAGCCGAGCCTCTTGGATATTTTTCCAAAAAGTTTTCTTCAACACAACAAAAATACTCTACATATGACCGAGAATTCACCGCAATGCAAATGGCAGTTCATCATTTTCGAGACTTGTTAGAAGGAAGAATGTTCCACATTCAAACGGATCATAAACCGCTCATCTTCGCATCTTAATAAAATTAACAGAGAAAACTCCCTGTGAATTATATTATTCCAAAGAACTTTGAATAAAGTAAGACATTATAAATTATGATGTTAAGCTCGAGCCAAGCGAAGTTATAAGAAAATAAAAACAATAAAAAGACTAAAAAAAGTCGAATTAGATTTATTAAGTGGAGTATTTATGAATGAAATTCCATATTAAAGGTTTTGTGGTCTTAACTTCAAGCATTGCGTTTCGCCCTAGTTTGATGGTGGGCTCATCAGCTAGATGACATCAAACCCAATCTAGTACGCAATAATTGTCGATGATTACCGACTGCTTTATAAAGTTTACAGACAAAACTCCCTGTGAATTATATCACTCTAAAGAACTTTGATTAAAGTTAGACATTAGAAATTATGATGTTATGCTCGTGGCCAAGCGAAGTTATAAGAAAAAAAAAACAATAAAAAGACTAAAAATAGTCGAATTAGATTTTATTAAGTGGAGTATTTATGAATGAAATTCAAAATTGAAGGTTTTGTGGCCTTTACTCCAAGCATTGCGTTTCGCCCTAGTTTGATGGTGGGCTCATCAGCTAGATGAATCAAACCCAATCTAGTACGCAATAAATGTCGATGATTACCGACTGCTTTATAAAATTTACAGAGAATTATATTATTCCCTGTGAATTATATTATTCTAAAGAACTTTGATTAAAGTTTGACATTAGAAAATTATGATGTTATGCTCGTGGCCAAGCGAAGTTATAAGAAAATAAAAACAATAAAACGACTAAAAATAGTCGAATTAGATTTAATTAAGTGGAGTATTTATGAATGAAATTCAATATTAAAGGTTTTTTGGCCTTTACTCCAAGCATTCCGTTTCGCCCTAGTTTGATGGTGGGCTCATCAGCTGGATGACATCAAACCCAATCTAGTACGCAATAATTGTCGACTGCTTTATAAAATTTACAGAGAAAACTCCCTGTGAATTATATTATTCTAAAGAACTTTGATTAAAGTTAGACATTAGAAATTATGATGTTATGCTCGTGGCCAAGCGAAGTTATAAGAAAACAAAAACAATAAGAAGACTAAAAATAGTCGAATTAGATTTTATTAAGTGCAGTATTTATGAATGAAATTCAATATTAAAGGTTTTGTGGCCTTTACTCCAAGCATTGCGTTTCGCCCTAGTTTGATGGTGGGCTCATCAGCTAGATGACATCAAACCGAATCTAGTACGCAATAATTGTCTATGATTACCGACTGCTTTATAAAATTTACAGACAAAACTCCCTGTGAATTGTATTATTCTAAAGAACTTTGATTAAAGTTAGACATTAGAAATTATAATGTTATGCTCGTGGCCAAGCAAAGTTATAAGAAAATAAAAACAATAAAAAGACTAAAAATAGTCGAATTAGATTTTATTAAGTGGAATATTTATGAATGAAATTCAATATTAAAGTTTTTGTGGCCTTTACTCCAAGCATTCCGTTTCGCCCTAGTTTGATGGTAGGCTCATCAGCTAGATGACATCAAACCCAATCTAGTACGCAATAATTGTCTATGATTACCGACTGCTTTATAAAATTTACAGACAAAACTCCCTGTGAATTATATTATTCTAAAGAACTTTGATTAAAGTTAGACATTAGAAATTATGATGTTATGCTCGTGGCCAAGCGAAGTTATAAGAAAACAAAATCAATAAAAAGACTAAAAATAGTCGAATTAGATTTTATTAAGTGGAGTATTTATGAATGAAATTCAATATTAAAGGTTTTGTGGCCTTTACTCCAAGCATTGCGTTTCGCTCTAGTTTGAAGGTGGGCTCATCAGCTAGATGACATCAAACCCAATCTAGTACGCAATAATTGTCGATGATTACCGGGTGCTTTATAAAATTTACAGACAAAACTCCCTGTGAATTATATTATTCTAAAGTACTTTGATTAAAGTTAGACATAAGAAATTATGATGTTATGCTCGTGGCCAAGCGAAATAAGGTCTAATTTTAATCAAAGTTCTTTAGAATAATATAATTCACAGGGAGTTTTCTCTGTAAATTTTTTAAAGCAGTCGGTAATCATCGACAATTATTGCGTACTAAATTAGGTTTGATGTCATCTTGCTGATGAGCCCACCATCAAACTAGGGCGAAACGCAATGCTTGGAGTAAAGGCCACAAAACCTTTAATATTGAATTTCAGTCATAAATACTCCACTTTATAAAATCTAATTCGACTATTTTTAGTCTTTTTATTGTTTTTATTTTCTTATAACTTCGCTTGGCCACGAGCATAACATCATAATTTCTAATGTCTAACTTTAATCAAAGGTCTTTAGAATAATATAATTCACAGGGAGTTTTGTCTGTAAATTTTATAAAGCAGTCGGTAATCATCGACAATTATTGCGTACTAGATTTTGTTTGATGTCACCCACCATCAAACTAGGACGAAACGCAATGCTTGGAGTAAAGGCCACAAAACCTTTAATATTGAATTTCATTCATAAATACTCCACTTAATAAAATCTAATTCGACTATTTTTAGTCTTTTTATTGTTTTTATTTTCTTATAACTTCGCTTGGCCACGAGCATAACATCATAATTTCTAATGTCTAACTTTAATCAAAGTTCTTTAGAATAATATAATTCACAGGGAGTTTTGTCTGTAAATTTTATAAAGCAGTCGGTAATCATCGACAATTATTGCGTACTAGATTGGGTTTGATGTCATCTAGCTGATGAGCCCACCATCAAACTAGGGCGAAACGCAATGCTTGGAGTAAAGGCCACAAAACCTTTAATATTGAATTTCATTCATAAATACTCCACTTAATAAAATCTAATTCGACTTTTTTTAGTCTTTTTATTGTTTTTGTTTTCTTATAACTTCGCTTGGCCACGAGCATAACATCATAATTTCTAATGTCTAACTTTAATCAAAGTTCTTTAGAATAATATAATTCACAGGGAGTTTTGTCTGTAAATTTTATAAAACAGTCGGTAATCATCGACAATTATTGCGTACTAGATTGGGTTTGATGTCATCTAGCTGATGAGCCCACCATCAAACTAGGGCAAAACGCAATGCTTGGAGTAAAGGCCACAAAACCTTTAATATTGAATTTCATTCATAAATACTCCACTTAATAAAATCTAATTCGACTTTTTTTAGTCTTTTTATTGTTTTTGTTTTCTTATAACTTCGCTTGGCCACGAGCATAACATCATAATTTCTAATGTCTAACTTTAATCAAAGTTCTTTAGAATAATATAATTCACAGGGAGTTTTGTCTGTAAATTTTATAAAGCAGTCGGAAATCATCGACAATTATTGCGTACTAGATTGGGTTTGATGTCATCTAGCTGATGAGCCCACCATCAAACTAGGGCGAAACGCAATGCTTGGAGTAAAGGCCACAAAACCTTTAATATTGAATTTCATTCATAAATACTCCACTTAATAAAATCTAATTCGAATATTTTTAGTCTTTTTATTGTTTTTATTTTCTTAAAAGGAAGACCTGTATACGCAATTAGCCCAAGCGCAAGAAACAGATGAGGAGCGGAAACAATTACTTAAAGTTAACCCTTCGCATTCACTGAATTTAACCTTGTTTTCTTTTGCACACATAGCAAAACCCATTTTTTGCGATGTGTTACTTAATCGAGTTCGTCCATTCATTACTAAAGACCTCCGCAAGAAATTTTTTGATGTAACGCATAACCTATCGCACCCTGGCTGTCATGCATCATCACGCCTCATGGCTGAGCGCTTTGTTTGGCCAAAAATACGGCAACATTGCTCAAATTTTGCAAAGATGTGCATACCCTGTCAGCGAACAAAGGTTCACCGCCATTCGAAATATGAACTCAAACGATACCCAACACCAGACCAACGTTTCGCTTATATTAACATCGACATTCTGGGACCATTTTCACCGTTAGACGGCTATCGCTACCTACTGACAGTGATCGACCGCTTTACGAGATGGCCAGAGGCTCTGTCTATGGTGGATATGACAGCCATCAGCCGCTTTGGAACTCCCTTGCAGATCATATCTGAACAGGAAAGGCAATTTACGTCATCCGTCTTCAGTGAATTGTGCAAACACATGGGAACGAATCACACAATGACAACGGCCTATCACCCTCAGTCAAATGGAATCATAGAGCGTTTCCACCGAACCCTTAAAGCCGCGATAAATTGCAGTGATTCGACCAACTGGGCAAGACGTCTTCCTCTCATTCTCTTAGGCCTCCGATCAACAATGAAAGAGGACATAGGAGCCACAGCAGCAGAGATGGTTTACGGCACAGTGCTTCGTTTACCAGCCGATTAACTTACAGCTACCTTTGACAACCGCTCAGAGACTGAATTTATCTCAGATCTTCGTCTAATGATACAACGTTCCAGACCTCAACAGACAGCATGGCACTCAGAACAGCCTCCGTTCGTCCACAAAGATCTATCAACATCATCACACCTATTTGTCCGAAACGATTCTGTGAAGGCATCCGTAGTACCACCTTACGAAGGACCGTACATAATAATACAACGACACGACAAGTTTTTTACCCTAAAAGTGCGTGGAAGAGAGGTTAAAGTATCAATAGACAGACATATATAGAAATCGCAGAAGAGAACAACACTCAAACTCCCACCGGGGATGTCAATCAGCATCAACCGCCAGAACTTTCAGCACATCAACCTCTCCGCACTCGACCTGGTCATCGAGTATATATTCCAGAACGTTATCACTGAAGTGTTCGAACCCTCTGGGGGCATATGTGGCGGTGCAACAGTGGCTTAAGGCTCAGAGCTATCAACCATTGAGAGTCAATTAATCCCGACCAGAAAATGATATGATAGAAGCCGCTTAGCGACAGCCAATGAAAAATCGACACATCGCCAATCCCGTTTTTCAACAAAAATTAAAAAAGATGATGAGGACTTTTGTCTTTGGCTTGGGACAGATCACGACGCCTTGCCACGATCATTTTGAACTTTTAAAGAGTCTAATAAATACTAGTCTAAATTAATTAATAATAGTCTTTTTCTTTTATTTCCTTGGTTTAAGCAACCAAATGTATAGAAAATTTCAGCAATCCTATTATAACAAATCGCATCCACTCTTATCACGACAAGAATTTAAAGACACCGCACCGATAGCTCACTGGTTGTATCATAATCTAAGACCATGATGATTGAAGAGACACAGAACTTTGCAAAGTTAAGGAATATCTTCGAGACAAAATTAAAAATGTTGTTACGTCAAAGGTACAGAAAAAAAATGGTAACACAAATTACTTAATAACGAAAACATATAAGTCATCAACCTTGAAGATAGCAACTATAGTTGCCCGAATTTAAAGAACTAAAAACAATTTATCCTGATATATCATTAAAAAGTACAGTCCATGGAAAAATATGTGAACTTCAAAATGTGTATCTTTTGAAAAAAATTAAAGAGCAAATCCGAGAAATGTAATTAATTTTAAATAAACGAAACATGTGTTTAATACAATGAATTGTGTCTGTTTTTATTTCTTTATGAAGAGTTGGTTTTTCTTTTAAATCCATATGGTAACGAACTGTAATCGAGGAGGAAGTTTATATGTTTTATATTCCGTTTTGGTTATAACCTGATGTTCATTTGTTCGCCTTATGTTATCAGAGACAATCAGAATGCTCCAGAAACTATAAAACAATCATCACTCCGCATGGTATAGCTCCACTCCCTTCCCGAATCGAAGCCATTCAGCGTATCAAACGTACAGGAACTATAAAACAATTAAAAGGTTTTATCGCTACCATCAATTTTTGTCGGAAGTTCCTACCACAAGCGGCAAGAATTCAAATTCCTCTGTTGGCGATGACACCAGGTAACAGAAAAAATGACAAAACCCCTTTGTCTTGAAATGAACAATCAATAAAGGCGTTTGAAGATTGCCGTCGTCTCCTTGAGCAAGCAGTTAGACTTTCACACCCGTTACCAAATTGTCAAAAAGGAAGCCGAGCCTCTTGGATATTTTTCCAAAAAGTTTTCTTCAACACAACAAAAATACTCTACATATGACCGAGAATTCACCGCAATGCAAATGGCAGTTCATCATTTTCGAGACTTGTTAGAACGAAGAACGTTCCACATTCAAACGGATCATAAACCGCTCATCTTCGCATCTTTATAAAATTTACAGAGAAAACTCCCTGTGAATTATATTATTCCAAAGAACTTTGAATAAAGTAAGACATTATAAATTATGATGTTACGCTCGAGCCAAGCGAAGTTATAAGAAAATAAAAACAATAAAAAGACTAAAAATAGTCGAATTAGATTTTATTAAGTGGAGTATTTATGAATGAAATTCAATATTAAAGGTTTTGTGGTCTTTATTTCAAGCATTGCGTTTCGCCCTAGTTTGATGGTGGGCTCATCAGCTAGATGACATCAAACCCAATCTAGTACGCAATAATTGTCGATGATTACCGACTGCTTTATAAAATTTACAGACAAAACTCCCTGTGAATTATATAACTCTAAAGAACTTTGATTAAAGTTAGACATTAGAAATTATGATGTTATGCTCGTGGCCAAGCGAAGTTATAAGAAAAAAAAAACAATAAAAAGACTAAAAATAGTCGAATTAGATTTTATTAAGTGGAGTATTTATGAATGAAATTCAAAATTAAAGGTTTTGTGGCCTTTACTCCAAGCATTGCGTTTCGCCCTAGTTTGATGGTGGGCTCATCAGCTAGATGAATCAAACCCAATCTAGTACGCAATAAATGTCGATGATTACCGACTGCTTTATAAAATTTACAGAGAATTATATTATTCCCTGTGAATTATATTATTCTAAAGAACTTTGATTAAAGTTTGACATTATAAAATTATGATGTTATGCTCGTGGCCAAGCGAAGTTATAAGAAAATAAAAACAATAAAAAGACTAAAAATAGTGGAATTAGATTTTATTAAGTGGAGTATTTATGAATGAAATTCAATATTAAAGGTTTTTTGGCCTTTACTCCAAGCATTCCGTTTCGCCCTAGTTTGATGGTGGGCTCATCAGCTGGATGACATCAAACCCAATCTAGTACGCAATAATTGTCGATGATTACCGACTGCTTTATAAAATTTACAGAGAAAACTCACTGTGAATTATATTATTCTAAAGAACTTTGATTAAAGTTAGACATTAGAAATTATGATGTTATGCTCGTGGCCAAGCGAAGTTATAAGAAAACAAAAACAATAAGAAGACTAAAAATAGTCGAATTAGATTTTATTAAGTAGAGTATTTATGAATGAAATTCAATATTAAAGGTTTTGTAGCCTTTACTCCAAGCATTGCATTTCGCCCTAGTTTGATGGTGGGTTCATCAGCTAGATGACATCAAACCCAATCTAGTACGCAATAATTGTCGATGATTACCGACTGATTTATAAAATTTACAGACAAAACTCCCTGTGAATTATATTATTCTAAAGAACTTTGTTGCACTTTGTTGCACTTTTTCACCGGGTAAGGGGGAGGGTTAGTAAATGTTTAATTTATTTTCTTATTACAATAAATTAACCCACGAAACTATTTTACCGCGAATTATGGAGTAAACCCGACTTCCAAATAAAAAAAACAACTAATATAATTTACGCCGACACGACCGAATAATTTTATCAACTGATTTGACAGATGGTCCAAAACAGAAGATAACGACGAATAGGTAGGTACACGAAAGAGACCACCAAAAGTGCAACAAGTAACACGTTAATAATGTTACCTTCCCGTCTAGCTCAGCAGGTCGTAGGTTCTTTGGAAGAATTTTAATTTCTAATTGTAAACAAATGAGAAAGAGTTATAATTATTGATTATCGACCGAATCAAAAATTATTTGATATTTGAACACTTTGATTAAAGTTAGACATTAGAAATTATAATGTTATGCTCGTGGCCAAGCAAAGTTATAAGAAAATAAAAACAATAAAAAGACTAAAAATAGTCGAATTAGATTTTATTAAGTGGAATATTTTTGAATGAAATTCAATATTAAAGGTTTTGTGGCCTTTACTCCAAGCATTGCGTTTCGCCCTAGTTTGATGGTAGGCTCATCAGCTAGATGACATCAAACCCAATCTAGTACGCAATAATTGTCTATGATTACCGACTGCTTTATAAAATTTACAGACAAAACTCCCTGTGAATTATATTATTCTAAAGAACTTTGATTAAAGTTAGACATTAGAAATTATGATGTTATGCTCGTGGCCAAGCGAAGTTATAAAAAAACAAAAACAATAAAAAGACTAAAAATAGTCGAATTAGATTTTATTAAGTGGAGTATTTATGAATGAAATTCAATATTAAAGGTTTTGTGGCCCTTACTCCGAGCATTGCGTTTCGCTCTAGTTTGATGGTGGGCTCATCAGCTAGATGACATCAAACCCAATCTAGTACGCAATAATTGTCGATGATTACCGGGTGCTTTATAAAATTTACAGACGAAACTCCCTGTGAATTATATTATTCTAAAGAACTTTGATTAAAGTTAGACATTAGAAATTATGATGTTATGCTCGTGGCCAAGCGAAATAAGGTCTAACTTTAATCAAAGTTCTTTAGAATAATATAATTCACAGGGAGTTTTCTCTGTAAATTTTTTAAAGCAGTCGGTAATCATCGACAATTATTGCGTACTAAATTAGGTTTGATGTCATCTTGCTGATGAGCCCACCATCAAACTAGGGCGAAACGCAATGCTTGGAGTAAAGGCCACAAAATCTTTAATATTGAATTTCAGTCATAAATACTCCACTTTATAAAATCTAATTCGACTATTTTTAGTCTTTTTATTGTTTTTATTTTCTTATAACTTCGCTTGGCCACGAGCATAACATCATAATTTCTAATGTCTAACTTTAATCAAAGGTCTTTAGAATAATATAATTCACAGGGAGTTTTGTCTGTAAATTTTATAAAGCAGTCGGTAATCATCGACAATTATTGCGTACTAGATTTTGTTTGATGTCACCCACCATCAAACTAGGGTGAAACGCAATGCTTGGAGTAAAGGCCACAAAACCTTTAATATTGAATTTCATTCATAAATACTCCACTTAATAAAATCTAATTCGACTATTTTTAGTCTTTTTATTGTTTTTGTTTTCTTATAACTTCGCTTGGCCACGAGCATAACATCATAATTTCTAATGTCTAACTTTAATCAAAGTTCTTTAGAATAATATAATTCACAGGGAGTTTTGTCTGTAAATTTTATAAAGCAGTCGGTAATCATCGACAATTATTGCGTACTAGATTGGGTTTGATGTCATCTAGCTGATGAGCCCACCATCAAACTAGGGCGAAACGCAATGCTTGGAGTAAAGGCCACAAAACCTTTAATATTGAATTTCATTCATAAATACTCCACTTAATAAAATCTAATTCGAATATTTTTAGTCTTTTTATTGTTTTTTTTTTTCTTATAACTTCGCTTGGCCACGAGCATAACATCATAATTTCTAATGTCTAACTTTAATCAAAGTTCTTTAGAATAATATAATTCACAGGGAGTTTTCTCTGTAAATTTTATAAAGCAGTCGGTAATCATCGACAATTATTGCGTACTAGATTGGGTTTGATGTCATCTAGCTGATGAGCCCATCATCAAACTAGGGCGAAACGCAATGCTTGGAGTAAAGGCCACAAAACCTTTAATATTGAATTTCATTCATAAATACTCCACTTAATAAAATCTAATTCGAATATTTTTAGTCTTTTTATTGTTTTTATTTTTTTAAAAGGAAGACCTGTATACGCAATTATCTCAAGCGCAAGAAACTGATGAGGAGCGGCAACAATTACTTAAAGTTAACCCTTCGCATTCACTGAATTTAACCTTGTTTTCTTTTGCACACATAGCAAAACCCATTTTTTGCGATGTGTTACTTAATCGAGTTCGTCCATTCATTACTAAAAACCTCTGCAAGAAATTTGTTGATGTAACCATAACCTATCGCACCCTGGCTGTCATGCATCATCACGCCTCATGGCTGAGCGCTTTGTTTGGCCAAAAATACGGCAACATTGCTCAAATTTTGCAAAGATGTGCATACCCTGCCAGCGAACAAAGGTTCACCGCCATTCGAAAAATTAACTCAAACGATACCCAACACCAGACCAACGTTTCGCTTATATCAACATCGACATTCTGGGACCATTTCCACCGTCAGACGGCTATCGCTACCTACTGACAGTGATCGACCGCTTTACGAGATGGCCAGAGGCTCTGTCTATGGTGGATATGACAGCCATCAGCCGCTTTGGAACTCCCTTGCAGATCATATCTGAACAGGAAAGGCAATTTACGTCATCCGTCTTCAGTGAATTGTGCAAACACATGGGAACGAATCACACAATGACAACGGCCTATCACCCTCAGTCAAATGGAATCATAGAGCGTTTCCACCGAACCCTTAAAGCCGCGATAAATTGCAGTGATTCGACCAACTGGGCAAGACGTCTTCCTCTCATTCTCTTAGGCCTCCGATCAACAATGAAAGAGGACATAGGAGCCACAGCAGCAGAGATGGTTTACGGCACAGTGCTTCGTTTACCAGCCGATTAACTTACAGCTACCTTTGACAACCGTTCAGAAACTGAATTTATCTCAGATCTTCGTCTAATGATACAACGTTCCAGACCTCAACAGACAGCATGGCACTCAGAACAGCCTCCGTTCGTCCACAAAGATCTATCAACATCATCACACCTATTTGTCCGAAACGATTCTGTGAAGGCATCCGTAGTACCACCTTACGAAGGACCGTACATAATAATACAACGACACGACAAGTTTCTTACCCTAAAAGTGCGTGGAAGAGAGGTTAAAGTATCAATAGACAGACATATATAGAAATCGCAGAAGAGAACAACACTCAAACTCCCACCGGGGATGTCAATCAGCATCAACCGCCAGAACTTTCAGCACATCAACCTCTCCGCACTCGACTTGGCCGTCGAGTATACATTCCAGAACGTTATCACTGAAGTGTTCGAACCCTCTGGGGGGCATATGTGGCGGTGCAACAGTGGCTTAAGGCTCAGAGCTACCAACCATTGAGAGTCAATTAATCCCGACCAGAAAATGATATGATAGAAGCCGCTTAGCGACAGCCAATGAATCGACACATCGCCAATCCCGTTTTTCAACAAAAATTAAAAAAGATGATGAGGACTTTTGTCTTTGGCTTGGGACAGATCACGACGCCTTGCCACGATCATTTTGAACTTTTAAAGAGTCTAATAAATACTAGTCTAAATTAATTAATAATAGTCTTTTTCTTTTATTTCCTTGGTTTAAGCAACCAAATGTATAGAAAATTTCAGCAATCCTATTATAACAAATCGCATCCACTCTTATCACGACAAGAATTTAAAGACACCGCACCGATAGCTCACTGGTTGAATCATAATCTAAGACCATGATGATTGAAGAGACACAGAACTTTGCAAAGTTAAGGAATATCTTCGAGACAAAATTAAAAATGTTGTTTACGTCAAAGGTACAGAAAAAAAAAATGGTAACACAAATTACTTAATAACGAAAACATATAAGTCATCAACCTTGAAGATAGCAACTATAGTTGCCTTAATTTAAAGAACTAAAAACAATTTATCCTGATATATCATTAAAATGTACAGTCCATGGAAAAATATGTGCACTTCAAAATGTGTATCTTTTGAAAAAAATTAAAGAGCAAATCCGAGAAATGTAATTAATTTTAAATAAACGAAACATGTGTTTAATACAATGAATTGTGTCTGTTTTTATTTCTTTATGAAGAGTTGGTTTTTCTTTTAAATCCATATGGTAACGAACTGTAATCGGGGAGGAAGTTTATATGTTTTATATTCCGTTTTGGTTATAACCTGATGTTCATTTGTTCGTCTTATGTTATCAGAGACAATCAGAATGCTCTCATTTCCTTCAGTGTTCAGAACCGTTTCTTTTATGGAATAAAAATTTACTTTTTTCGAGGAGGAATAGTTTAAGAAAATACCTTTCACCTTAAAAACAATGTTTTCCACTTTATCTTTAGGGTTAAAAACTTAAAAGGCGTAGTTCGTAGGACCTCCACTTGCAAATTCTGTGATAAAACTACCTTTCCCATAAGACTCTAACTCGTCTGTCATGTCTCCAAATAGATCTCCTGTCTCAGGCTCAAACTCTCCTTCGCGGCTTATGTAGACAACAGAGTCTGTGTCATAACATAAAACTCTTTAATCCAACTTTTCTAAAAACTCATACAGTTTGAGGTGTGCTTAAGTCGTTGTATATGGAACAATGCTAACATAAACTAAAGACAAGGATTCTGCAGCTTCTTCTTTACATATGAAATTTATTATTACATTTTCATCATTAATGGGTAAAACACTACATATTTGTAAGGCTGGATTTGTAAGAATTGCATATAAATCGGAAGAGTTATTAACAATGCTTGTTCTTGTTTGATTTTCTCGCTGACCCAATTTTCCCCAGAATGAATTTAATATAAGCTTAGTGAAAGATCTTTTTCCCTGATTCTTCGAAATGTTCGAATAATCTAGCTGTATGTTTCCGTTCTCTAGGAAATGAGAAACATAGTGTTGCTTTTCCTCTTCAGTCTTACAGCTGGTAGGCCAACCCGATGCTTCCTGCTTAATTTTTAGGAACTTATCCATCATTGATGAAATTCAATATTAAAGGTTTTTTGGCCTTTACTCCAAGCATTCCGTTTCGCCCTAGTTTGATGGTGGGCTCATCAGCTGGATGACATCAAACCCAATCTAGTACGCAATAATTGTCGATGATTACCGACTGCTTTATAAAATTTACAGAGATTACTCCAAGCATTGCGTTTCGCCCTAGTTTGATGGTGGGCTCATCAGCTAGATGACATCAAACCCAATCTAGTACGCAATAATTGTCGATGATTACCGACTGATTTATAAAATTTACAGACAAAACTCCCTGTGAATTATATTATTCTAAAGAACTTTGTTGCACTTTGTTGCACTTTTTCACCGGGTAAGGGGGAGGGTTAGTAAATGTTTAATTTATTTTCGTATTACAATAAATTAACCCACGAAACTATTTTACCGCGAATTATGGAGTAAACCCGACTTCCAAATAAACAAAACAACTAATATAATTTACGCCGACACGACCGAATAATTTTATCAACTGATTTGACAGATGGTCCAAAACAGAAGATAACGACGAATAGGTAGGTACACGAAAGAGACCACCAAAAGTGCAACAAGTAACACGTTAATAATGTTACCTTCCCGTCTAGCTCAGCAGGTCGTAGGTTCTTTGGAAGAATTTTAATTTCTAATTGTCAACAAATGAGAAAGAGTTATAATTATTGATTATCGACCGAATCAAAAATTATTTGATATTTGAACACTTTGATTAAAGTTAGACATTAGAAATTATAATGTTATGCTCGTGGCCAAGCAAAGTTATAAGAAAATAAAAACAATAAAAAGACTAAAAATAGTCGAATTAGATTTTATTAAGTGGAATATTTTTGAATGAAATTCAATATTAAAGGTTTTGTGGCCTTTACTCCAAGCATTGCGTTTCGCCCTAGTTTGATGGTAGGCTCATCAGCTAGATGACATCAAACCCAATCTAGTACGCAATAATTGTCTATGATTACCGACTGCTTTATAAAATTTACAGACAAAACTCCCTGTGAATTATATTATTCTAAAGAACTTTGATTAAAGTTAGACATTAGAAATTATGATGTTATGCTCGTGGCCAAGCGAAGTTATAAAAAAACAAAAACAATAAAAAGACTAAAAATAGTCGAATTAGATTTTATTAAGTGGAGTATTTATGAATGAAATTCAATATTAAAGGTTTTGTGGCCCTTACTCCGAGCATTGCGTTTCGCTCTAGTTTGATGGTGGGCTCATCAGCTAGATGACATCAAACCCAATCTAGTACGCAATAATTGTCGATGATTACCGGGTGCTTTATAAAATTTACAGACAAAACTCCCTGTGAATTATATTATTCTAAAGAACTTTGATTAAAGTTAGACATTAGAAATTATGATGTTATGCTCGTGGCCAAGCGAAATAAGGTCTAACTTTAATCAAAGTTCTTTAGAATAATATAATTCACAGGGAGTTTTCTCTGTAAATTTTTTAAAGCAGTCGGTAATCATCGACAATTATTGCGTACTAAATTAGGTTTGATGTCATCTTGCTGATGAGCCCACCATCAAACTAGGGCGAAACGCAATGCTTGGAGTAAAGGCCACAAAACCTTTAATATTGAATTTCAGTCATAAATACTCCACTTTATAAAATCTAATTCGACTATTTTTAGTCTTTTTATTGTTTTTATTTTCTTATAACTTCGCTTGGCCACGAGCATAACATCATAATTTCTAATGTCTAACTTTAATCAAAGGTCTTTAGAATAATATAATTCACAGGGAGTTTTGTCTGTAAATTTTATAAAGCAGTCGGTAATCATCGACAATTATTGCGTACTAGATTTTGTTTGATGTCACCCACCATCAAACTAGGACGAAACGCAATGCTTGGAGTAAAGGCCACAAAACCTTTAATATTGAATTTCATTCATAAATACTCCACTTAATAAAATCTAATTCGACTATTTTTAGTCTTTTTATTGTTTTTATTTTCTTATAACTTCGCTTGGCCACGAGCATAACATCATAATTTCTAATGTCTAACTTTAATCAAAGTTCTTTAGAATAATATAATTCACAGGGAGTTTTGTCTGTAAATTTTATAAAGCAGTCGGTAATCATCGACAATTATTGCGTACTAGATTGGGTTTGATGTCATCTAGCTGATGAGCCCACCATCAAACTAGGGCGAAACGCAATGCTTGGAGTAAAGGCCACAAAACCTTTAATATTGAATTTCATTCATAAATACTCCACTTAATAAAATCTAATTCGAATATTTTTAGTCTTTTTATTGTTTTTGTTTTCTTATAACTTCGCTTGGCCACGAGCATAACATCATAATTTCTAATGTCTAACTTTAATCAAAGTTCTTTAGAATAATATAATTCACAGGGAGTTTTCTCTGTAAATTTTATAAAGCTGTCGGTAATCATCGACAATTATTGCGTACTAGATTGGGTTTGATGTCATCTAGCTGATGAGCCCATCATCAAACTAGGGCGAAACGCAATGCTTGGAGTAAAGGCCACAAAACCTTTAATATTGAATTTCATTCATAAATACTCCACTTAATAAAATCTAATTCGAATATTTTTAGTCTTTTTATTGTTTTTATTTTCTTAAAAGGAAGACCTGTATACGCAATTAGCTCAAGCGCAAGAAACAGATGAGGAGCGGAAACAATTACATAAAGTTAACCCTTCGCATTCACTGAATTTAACCTTGTTTTCTTTTGCACACATAGCAAAACCCATTTTTTGCGATGTGTTACTTAATCGAGTTCGTCCATTCATTACTAAAAACCTCTGCAAGAAATTTGTTGATGTAACCATAACCTATCGCACCCTGGCTGTCATGCATCATCACGCCTCATGGCTGAGCGCTTTGTTTGGCCAAAAATACGGCAACATTGCTCAAATTTTGCAAAGATGTGCATACCCTGCCAGCGAACAAAGGTTCACCGCCATTCGAAAAATTAACTCAAACGATACCCAACACCAGACCAACGTTTCGCTTATATCAACATCGACATTCTGGGACCATTTCCACCGTCAGACGGCTATCGCTACCTACTGACAGTGATCGACCGCTTTACGAGATGGCCAGAGGCTCTGTCTATGGTGGATATGACAGCCATCAGCCGCTTTGGAACTCCCTTGCAGATCATATCTGAACAGGAAAGACAATTTACGTCATCCGTCTTCAGTGAATTGTGCAAACACATGGGAACGAATCACACAATGACAACGGCCTATCACCCTCAGTCAAATGGAATCATAGAGCGTTTCCACCGAACCCTAAAAGCCGCGATAAATTGCAGTGATTCGACCAACTGGGCAAGACGTCTTCCTCTCATTCTCTTAGGCCTCCGATCAACAATGAAAGAGGACATAGGAGCCACAGCAGCAGAGATGGTTTACGGCACAGTGCTTCGTTTACCAGCCGATTTACTTACAGCTACCTTTGACAACCGTTCAGAAACTGAATTTATCTCAGATCTTCGTCTAATGATACAACGTTCCAGACCTCAACAGACAGCATGGCACTCAGAACAGCCTCCGTTCGTCCACAAAGATCTATCAACATCATCACACCTATTTGTCCGAAACGATTCTGTGAAGGCATCCGTAGTACCACCTTACGAAGGACCGTACATAATAATACAACGACACGACAAGTTTCTTACCCTAAAAGTGCGTGGAAGAGAGGTTAAAGTATCAATAGACAGACATATATAGAAATCGCAGAAGAGAACAACACTCAAACTCCCACCGGGGATGTCAATCAGCATCAACCGCCAGAACTTTCAGCACATCAACCTCTCCGCACTCGACTTGGCCGTCGAGTATACATTCCAGAACGTTATCACTGAAGTGTTCGAACCCTCTGGGGGGCATATGTGGCGGTGCAACAGTGGCTTAAGGCTCAGAGCTACCAACCATTGAGAGTCAATTAATCCCGACCAGAAAATGATATGATAGAAGCCGCTTAGCGACAGCCAATGAATCGACACATCGCCAATCCCGTTTTTCAACAAAAATTAAAAAAGATGATGAGGACTTTTGTCTTTGGCTTGGGACAGATCACGACGCCTTGCCACGATCATTTTGAACTTTTAAAGAGTCTAATAAATACTAGTCTAAATTAATTAATAATAGTCTTTTTCTTTTATTTCCTTGGTTTAAGCAACCAAATGTATAGAAAATTTCAGCAATCCTATTATAACAAATCGCATCCACTCTTATCACGACAAGAATTTAAAGACACCGCACCGATAGCTCACTGGTTGAATCATAATCTAAGACCATGATGATTGAAGAAACACAGAACTTTGCAAAGTTAAGGAATATCTTCGAGACAAAATTAAAAATGTTGTTTACGTCAAAGGTACAGAAAAAAAAAATGGTAACACAAATTACTTAATAACGAAAACATATAAGTCATCAACCTTGAAGATAGCAACTATAGTTGCCTTAATTTAAAGAACTAAAAACAATTTATCCTGATATATCATTAAAATGTACAGTCCATGGAAAAATATGTGCACTTCAAAATGTGTATCTTTTGAAAAAAATTAAAGAGCAAATCCGAGAAATGTAATTAATTTTAAATAAACGAAACATGTGTTTAATACAATGAATTGTGTCTGTTTTTATTTCTTTATGAAGAGTTGGTTTTTCTTTTAAATCCATATGGTAACGAACTGTAATCGGGGAGGAAGTTTATATGTTTTATATTCCGTTTTGGTTATAACCTGATGTTCATTTGTTCGTCTTATGTTATCAGAGACAATCAGAGTGCTCTCATTTCCTTCAGTGTTCAGAACCGTTTCTTTTATGGAATAAAAATTTACTTTTTTCGAGGAGGAATAGTTTAAGAAAATATCTTTCACCTTAAAAACAATGTTTTCCACTTTATCTTTAGGGTTAAAAACTTAAAAGGCGTAGTTCGTAGGACCTCCACTTGCAAATTCTGTGATAAAACTACCTTTCCCATAAGACTCTAACTCGTCTGTCATGTCTCCAAATAGATCTCCTGTCTCAGGCTCAAACTCTCCTTCGCGGCTTATGTAGACAACAGAGTCTGTGTCATAACATAAAACTCTTTAATCCAACTTTTCTAAAAACTCATACAGTTTGAGGTGTGCTTAAGTCGTTGTATATGGAACAATGCTAACATAAACTAAAGACAAGGATTCTGCAGCTTCTTCTTTACATATGAAATTTATTATTACATTTTCATCATTAATGGGTAAAACACTACATATTTGTAAGGCTGGATTTGTAAGAATTGCATATAAATCGGAAGAGTTATTAACAATGCTTGTTCTTGTTTGATTTTCTCGCTGACCCAATTTTCCCCAGAATGAATTTAATATAAGCTTAGTGAAAGATCTTTTTCCCTGATTCTTCGAAATGTTCGAATAATCTAGCTGTATGTTTTCGTTCTCTAGGAAATGAGAAACATAGTGTTGCTTTTCCTCTTCAGTCTTACAGCTGGTAGGCCAACCCGATGCTTCCTGCTTAATTTTTAGGAACTTATCCATCATTGAATCAAAAAGATATTTTGAATTGGGTTTCTTGTTGTACTGGGCTACATTATACTTCCATAAATTTAATTATTTTCAAAAGTTTATAACCCTTTTATAAAGTCTTGACCACCTCCTCAATCACCCAAGTTCCTCAATCACGCAAGGAAAACCGGTTTTCCTTGCAGCTAACACCTCCACCATAATGACTGTGACCAATTTTGTATGTTGAAAGCATGTGCAATAAAAAAAAATTAGCTCAATGTTCAAGTTTTGTTCAATTATTAGTAAGAAGGTTAGGTTGAGAGCAAGTGTTTCAGATTTGTTTAGCAAGTGCTCCGCGTGATTTAAATTGAAAGTTTTATTGTTAATTAATAAATATAATCCTAATAAATAGAAAGGTAAGTCAATTTTGGATATTGGGTACTTTTTATTAATTTATGTGATTTTACGCATTTAGTAGAGTAAAATTATAATTTTTCAGTGTTGTTCAAGTTGAAGACCCTATTTGTTGTAAAGCTATGTATGTTGGTAACCAAAAAGTGTTTTGACCTTTTGCTTTCTGTACCCATTTTTGGGTATAAGACCGGTAAAATTTTTAACAAGGAAATAACGTCGATAAACAAGTTTACAAGCCGATGCAATAATTGTAGATTCCAGAAATGGCTCCACGTCGCTCTGTACTAAGAACAGTTTCCTGAATTTCAAACAGGTATCTGATAGAATTTTTACATCACTAATGCAATATTCAATAAGATCACGTTTCATATTAAATTCATCGTTCTTGTGGTCTACATAACATTTTAAAAAGATTTCACGATTTTCAGTTTTCATGGTGCCGCACCATGTCACTTCGGGCATTTTCCCTACATATTTTTTATTTTCAATCAAGTTGAATAAATGGGGGAAGTAACCTTTCTTCAGTGTTTAATAAGAAGGCAAAATGAATGTTGTACAGAAAAACAAAAAGTGCGGTTTAACATTTCTTAAAAAGGTAGACTTTATAATGTGGTACCTACAAGGTTATGTTTTTCTCTTATCGAAAGTATACGTTAATTCATAAGTCCATCCAGAACACAATCCAAGAAACACAATTGAAATAACAAACCTTGAACTTAAAACAAAAGTTTATCATATCTACTAACAATACATACCGTTGAAAAGTATGGTTTTTCATACCCCGTCTATTTAACAAAATAATTTATTTTTGTCCTCAATACTGCAAAAACCGGTATTGTATTGTTCTAAAAAGATAGTCTTTATTGAGTGGAACAAGATTCTGTTTTTCTCTTATCAAAAGTATACTTTCATTTATAAATCCATCTATACCTACCACAATCCATGAAACATATTTGAAATAGCAAACCAGACGCTGAACTTTAACAAAAGCTAGTCATATCTGTTTACAATATGTGGAATGATCAGTTTGCGTTAATGTACACTAAAGACATTTTTAAATACCTACCTCGAATATATAAAAATATGTACTTTGTTTTCTTACCGCTCCTCATCGCCCCTGCCCTCGCCCAGGCCCACGCCGAGACACTCGCCCCAGCTTTAGCCCAGCCCCAGCTTTTTTTTTGCACGAATTCATAACTTGCCCTATAGTAGGTACCTATAATCGCAAGTAAAAACTTGGATTTGGTTTTATATGATAAAGAGAGAGAGCAGATGAGTGCCGAATGGCTTGACATCGGTCAAGGGTTTGTGTTTAAAATGAAAAATACGAGTACCTTCTCATGAGTATAAGAAGAAAGAAGCTTGAGCAGCATTCAAGAATAGCACAGTACTTATTTGTTTAAAATAAGGAAAAATGGGGGAAGATAATATTAAATCTTTACTACCCTTTTCATTGAAAAATATGTCACTTTCAATCAATAAAAGAAAAGCCATCGCTAACTAGAAAAAAGTAGAAAAAATAATATAAAAAGAGCATATCTTGTTGTTAGTAGAATTGGAAAAAATAAGGAGAAGAGCAGTGAGTGAATGAGAAAAAAATATTTCTTTAGGGAAGGTGTGAGTCGCTTTAGACATTTGATTGGTGTTGGTATACAGCGTGTGCGTTTGGTTGGTTAGTTTTCCTTATTTTTCTCTCTATCCACCCTCTTCCGTTGACATGTTTGCCTTCGAGAAATGTCCTCTTTTCTTATACTTATTTTTATGTTTTCCAATTTTTTTCCTGTAGGTATGTATGTACCAAATATGGCAGTGTGGATTTCTTTTCTTAGACTTTGTTGAAAATTTGGATTGGTAACTGTTGTGTGCGGTGTGTATAGGTTTTCCTAGAACCTATATCACTTCTTGCAATCACCCGCTAAGATGAGAAAATGACGGCCTCATTTTTCATTTTCTAAACATTTTTTCAGGTGAAAAAATACGGGTAGGAACGTTCTTCGTTCTGCCAAAGACAATTAACATTATTGAAAATGTACACATATATGAAAGTAGGTATCTATAGTACACGGTACACCCTTCTCCATGCTGCATGCATACAGAGAATGAAGTGAAAGGGATTGCGGGATCAGTGTGCCCAGGAAAAAAAGAGAATAGAATAGCCTTCGTGGAAATCACAAGCATAAACGACTTTACTTCGTGTCTCATTGCAGCAGTATCAAAGGCAAACGGCAAGAGTAGGGATTAGCTCTTGTATACCCTTACATACCTGACGCAAGCTAAGTTTTATTTCTTATTGTATTCCCCCTGCTTCTTCTTCAATCTTTTTTCCATTGCTGGGCTTAAAAATTGATGTTTGGAGGTGGTGACGATTGAAAAATATTCGCGCACACGCATGCGGTTTCCAAACCTTTTTTCCTTCTTCTTTAAAGGTGTTTGCTTTCTTAACGATGGATCCATTTTTAAGTTTTTTTATTTGCATCCTAGCATCCTTTTTGTATTCTAGACAAATTAAACCGTTTGGAGGAAGAATATGATGCCGAGGGGATGTTACTCTACAGTTTTTCGTCTTTTTGTTAAGAACACTTACACGTAGACTTCGTGTCTGAAATAGTGGGAAGTGCGTAGGTTACACGAAGAAGTGTGCTTTTGGCATAAGAAGGTATTTTCTTTCCGGTAACCCTTACAAAGAAGTTAAAGTCGTAGAACTTCAATATAAAAAAAGGTGTAGAAAGGGTTATATATGAAATAAGAATTCGAGGGAACTGAAGAAAAAAATACATTATACAAAAACTATGTAACAACCCAATGAAATTTAATTAATGAGAGACCTTTGTAGATACATATTCATATGTCAGTTAGTATACGTAGAAAGTGTACGATTCATAGACAACAGAAAAACATGTAAAGGTTCATGAGAATAGCAGCATACAGAAATAGATATAGATATCAATTGTTTTTACCTAGGTAGGTATCTTAAATTTAAAACTTTTCTTATCTATAAAAATATTAATATGGATATCAATATGCATGTAAGAATATGCATATGGGTGTAACGATGGAGTAAATTGATGCTAAATTCAGCATGACATTTTTGAAAGCTTACATTCGTAAAAATTTGCCCTAGTTATATTATGATATAACGTCCCTTGATATTATTGAAAGTGATCAGGAAAAAAAAAAAACATTATGGCAATTTTTTGAAAAAAGGTTTTCAGGGGACCTAGTTTTTTTTACCAGGAGCTGCTTTTCAAAATGCTTTTTTTTTTTTTTTTGAAAATTCTGGTTGACAAAATTCTACTTTTCAAAATTCTGGCTAATAATTCAGCTTTTCAACAAATTAATTATGGTCAGCAAATATTCAAATAGTAATGTATTTTTTAACTAAATTTCATATTACAAAAAAAGTAAGCTACGTTCATATTGAACTCTTTGTTTGGATATAACTTTTAAGTTGCGTGTTTATCGCGAGAAGAATATATTATCATATAAACATTCAGAAATCTTTGTTTTAATAAAGTTAGCAAGAAATGTGAAAGTTTGAAATTTCTAAAATACTTCGATGGTACATCCAATTATACCTACGTCTGGCATATCCGGAGACGTGGTCGTACATGCCTAGGTTAAAAAAGTTGCTGTTAATTATAGTTCCAAGGTTTTTGATCTTATTAACTATTTATAAAAAAGAGTTATTGAGAATAATGGGTGAAAATATATCTCAATTGGTTCAGCTTGCAAAAAGGTATTAGTTTTGATTTTGTTGGATTGATAAGAAGTTTATTTCGTATAGGGATCATGCTAGAAATTATCTACCATCGTCACCACCTCGAATACCTCACACCTGTAATTTTTTATTGGCCCAATTTACTACATATTAAAATGAAAATTTTTTTCGCGAATTGCATCGACAAAAAAAGTTATGAGCTAGTGAAATGCAAAGGGCTGTGTGCTAAATCTTTTCACCCTTTCTGCATTGGTCTTAGTAGAAGGTCAACTGCTTGTTTGAAGTATTATCTATTGCATTTTTCATTTTACTGTAATGAATGTAAAGAAATTTCTCTTTCACATGTTTTACTTGCCATCAAATGCCATAGCGATCTTACTAACTCTATTTTAGTTAACAACAATCAATTTCATGAAATTGTCATGAGTCAGTTGGTGAAAATTGATGACTTTTCAAAAGCGTTCGAAGAACTTAATAATACAATTGAGTGCGTGAACAATCGGTGCTTAACGAAATTCATCTCCATCGAAAAAAAACTCGCCGCGTTAACGGAATAAGTTACAAACTATAACAATGACGATATAATTAAACGTTTGGAATTTTTTAAAAATGATTTGAAATCAACGTTTAACTCTTATACTACCGACTCTATGCAAACAATGGAATCTATAAATTCTATACGTAGTGACCTTGATTGTCAACTTCAATCAACATCTAAAATAACTACACCTGGTCTCCATCAACCACTTGCCCTTCTAGAAGACGCCGCCGCGAGTGTTATTAATTTAATGAGCAGTGAAATGCTTGAAACTCGAATATGCCAACTAAGTGAAGAAATTAAATATGCATCAAGTAAAATTGATGGGATACCAAGACAACTGCAACATGCACCCATTATGTCCGAGACCTGGAAGAATTATATTTGACTCACCGCCACATGCTCGGATCCCCTTACCTGCTATTTCTTCTGCACCACCTCCTCCTGCAGTTCACCAATCTTCTTCTGCTGCCCGTCAACTACGCTCTACTGAAGAAAAATACAATCTCTTATACCTACGATTTGGAACTACTTGGTCTCGGTGGGAATGGAACAACAGGATAAGCAAGCTAAATAAATCTGACAACGTCCCATTTTTTATCAGAGGTGCCCCTCGTCATGTTGATGTTAATTGGATAAAGAACTTTTTTTCACGTAAATTCACCATTTCTGTTAATGAATGTCAAAAAACTTCATCACCCAGATCGCGTAATCAAAGTTTTAAAGTAAGCATTACATCCAGATACATATGGCTGTTTTGCTCGTATTATGACGACTTTTTCCGGCTAGGGCAGATGACCATAACAAAATGGATTGAAGACCACAAAATAAATCCACCACTGCATTTAAACCATCCATGAAGAAATCATCAGCGCACTTAGTATTGAAAAATAAACCTAGCGTTAAAGCCAAAAATGTACCCAAACCTAATATAAACCCAAAAAAAGTCCCTAAATTAGACTCTAACTGGAGCTTCAAAATTAATGTTTTTCCCACGTTTTCAAAATTTACCTCTAACTCTTTAAGTAAGCGATTCTCATTTGATCTAACTTCCAATGTAATTCATTCATCTCACCACACCTCCTCGTCTGATAACAACCCCCTTAATACAATCTATCCTAATTTTATACACTCCCACACTCTTAATCCTTCCAAGTCACCTGCAACGAATATCCCTTCTAATAATCCTACTCCATCTTTTATCTCCATTCCCCCTCACCCCATCCACCTATTTTCGACCCAATGATCCCTCCCTCAGTAAAACTGACTTCTCGATTGGTTGGTCCCACATCGACGGTCAATGATTTAGAGGGCCGTTATATAATGGCAAGATTACGGGATCAACGGCTCAATGATAACGTTCGTCTATATCTATCATATTTATGTGACAAACCAGACTCTATTTGTATTGATGGCAAGACGAATGCCATGGTGTTTATTCAGAAGAAAGGCCTCCCTACCAATCCCTCTCTTCTTAAACAAATATACATCCGCTATCATGAAGGGTTTAACATATTCGCGAATACTGTGGAAAAGGATCTTTCAGCTCTTGCTTCACATATCAGTTCAAAACGTTATTCATACCTTCAAAGCACCCGCAGAAATGTCAAAAACTATTTTCGTCCCTAACGTCACATATTTGTTGAAAAGTATAACTGGATCAACTAAATCAAATGTTTTGGATAAGTCTAGCAAGGATAAAAGTTTTATTTGATTTTAATCAAGATCTTTTCTTTTTCCGATACATTTAGACTTGATTGAAAAAAACGACTGACAAGCCCTAAAAACAATCAATGACAATGAAAAAGCAAGTTCCGGATGTGTAATGAGCTAATAACAGTGAAGAGTTGCTATCTATTGACGAGGTTCCAACCAGTTTACGATTCATCTACTCAAGATAAATGGATTCATTATTAAAAGAAGGAGACTTTGACAAAAGAATTTTGACTCTGGCAGAATTATGATCCAAACCCATTTTGGGAGGGTCGAAATTCAGGATTCAAAATTCAACATAAAAGGAAAATATATGAAGTTTGCTTTCCTTACTAAGGTTTGAACTCCTGCTAATAAATGGATAGAGTATGGGTGTTTTCATAAACGTCAGACTAACTAAGTTCTGCAATAACAAAAATGAATAAAAACACACTTCTTAAGCAAAAAAAAGTGGTTTGTTTTTTATAGGAATTTTTTACATAGCTGCTAAAATAATAAGAAACAAAATTTTAACCTTCAGAAAATATGTGTTTTTTATCAATTTTTTTTATTGCAGATTTTAGTTAGTCTGACATTTATGAACACCCTATTCTTCTGTATATATTAATTTTCTTAGAAAAGTTGCAGTATGATTCTGGAAAGTCAATTTTGTATCTAATATTTACATTCATTTCCCCATTGAACTTCGGCGTTGTATAATTTAAGACAATGTGATTGTAAAAAAACTGTTCGCTCTGTAAAGTGATAAGAAGACAACTTGAGATTTGGTTGCTTTTGCTTTAATTTCTGAAAATAATTTTCTAAATCCTTTTTAATTTATGTGGACTTGGATGGACATTTTTCATAGTGTTTTTTGGCTTAAAATATTCAATTATAAATATTTCGGAATTTAACTATGGAACAATTGGAGTCGTGTAATTACGCACTTGGCACAGTATTTGAATTTTCGATATAGGAAAAGTGGGGCTATCATGAGGGCATTTTTTTAAATTCAACATAGAAAAAATAACTTATATGAATTTATAATAAGGAATAATAAAAGACCCTTGGCACAATTTGGTTGAATTTTGTATTAATCGAAAAATGGGATTTAAAGGTTATTTTTCAGTTACCCAAGTGCATTCGCATGATTACGCACTCGGCACAACTTTTGAATTTTTGTTTTGTGGAGAGGGGGACAGAGGAGTAATTTTTTATAATTTAACATAAGTATAACAAATCATTTTTATGAATTAAATGCTTTGAACTATCAAAAAGAACCCTGACACAACTTGGCATCGGTAGAATTTTTTTTCAATCAAAAAGGAGGATTTAAAGGATTTTTAAATTATTTTTTTTTATTTCCTTAGTGTGTTTTTTTAAATATAAATAGTAAAAATAAATTAATGAATCGAATGCTTGGAACAATCGAGAGGAGCGCTAGCAAAACTAAGCAAACTTTTTTTTTATCGAGAAGGGGCTATACGGTTCATTCAACCCGTAATTAGACAGGTGATGTGGACAATGGAGAAGCTCCAAATTACGGATCTCAATCACTTGATATCTTCAAAAATATTATGTCATATTAAACGCAGGGAATATGGAATAAGTACTCTGTCTTTTCATAAAACTGTTCCATCTTTGAGTTCTGTTGAATTGTTTCACAGGTCATTTGTAGTTTTTGGAATTCAGGATCTTTTTCTGTTTCTTCTGTGATGATTTGAGCTGTGATTTCAGTGCTTGAGAATTGGAAAATTATTTAAGCATAAAATGTGTTGAGTTCATCACCAATTATTTAGTCAGTTGAAATTTAAACATGTTGAACTGATGCGCGAGGTAAACACAGCCGCTTACTTCGTAAAGGCCCTCTACAAAATTTTCTTTTTTGAGTTTACGACATATTTATTGTGAGGGCATTGTTATTTTGATGTATTATTATTTTATATTATATACAAAAAATTAAGCACAACTTGAGCTTAAAGAAAGATATTTGTTGGTATTTTTCACGTTCTTTATTGCGGTAAGCGAAATGTGCAAATGTAGTTAGGGCCTTTACAAAGTTAGCGGCAGAACAGTCAACATGCTTATTTGATTCGCCTTGTTTAAATCCCTATGATCTCTTTGATAGCACAAGAAGATATATTTAGTTAAGAATACCCGTCCCCACCAGCCTGTAGATTCGACAATTAGCTGCACTTCTGACTGGCTCCGGTTAGTGCTCAGGACAGGGTATTGGATGGCTAAGGGTAGGCGCGTCCACCCATGAGATTGTACAATTTTAGAGAAAGATGAACTTAGTTCTCATAGCTACCATAGTCTACCTGTACGGCTATGATTGTGGTTGCGACGGAAAATTAACTGATTTCTCTTGATCTATTTGTCAGTTTGAGATGGATGTGTATAAGAAAACTATTTTTAAGTTTTGGATATGCATTTCTCGGGAGTAAGTACTTTAATTACCAGCATCCATAGGAAAACAAAAGATAATCGGGTACCTAACCAAGGCTATTAGCTCCGATATGGCTAACTTGACAAAGTAACTGAATCCAGATAAAAAAGAAGCATATGTAAGAAGTCGAGCTGAGGTCATCTGGAGTAAGGATTTCGCGATCTTACTGAATTATAATTTTTTTCTGATTTTGTACGGTAAACGTATGCAAACGGGGTTTCAAGTCCGTTAAGAGTGTGACTCAACATAGCAGCTGTTCCATAAGGACTGGCATCTGTAGTTATTACGACTTTTAAAGTATAATTGAATGGCATACAAATGACAAAAAGCTAAAGTGAACTATATCCAACAAGATTACGATTGCAATCATTAAGCTGGAAGTGTTTACCCGTGGCCTGGTTAAAGTTATATATAAAATGTTTTTGTTATAATACAAATTCTATATACCTACATTGAAAAAACTAATATATATCGAATAATAAATAAAAATAATTTCAACTAATTAGAAGACTTAGCATTAAATTTAGTGGACTTGTTGAATTATTGATTCAAATTAGCTTTTTTATGGCCTTTATTCCATGATAAAAAGGGCGTTTCGTGCGGATGCTCACTTTACACTCATCAGTTGACGATGAGTGAGATACGCAAATTTAATCTTGTTTCAGTTCAACAGTTAAGGCTTTGTGGATTTCTTCGATGCTGTTTCTTGCATTGCGATTTTATCATTTCCTTATATTTTTGTAAAAATGTCATGTTTAAAGTCAAAAATTGGACAAAAAATTTAGAAGGTGAAGAGTTGAACGTCATTGATGCTCTACTGTTGATTCAAAGCACATCAGGGTCATTCCAACAAATGAACGACGATGACAACCAAATCGATGCTTTAATAAAAAGTTCCTCCTCATTCGCTGAAAAATTACAGATAAATCCCGAGAATGATTTTTTGAAACATCACAGAACTCGCCGTGTACCAAGAAGAATTGGTGAAAATCCAAAAACTGCTTTCGATTTTGATTTTCTTACGTTTTATAGAAAAGAGTTTAGAACGGTTTTGCAATTTTTTACCACGTGCATTACAAATAATTTGAAAGATTTTTCGAACCTCCTCAAAAGATTGTTGATATTCCAGTTAACAGAAGCAATGTTACGATAGAATCAGTCGAATCCATTTCGCAATTGGAACCCAAATTATTTCAAGAGGAACCAGAGAGTTTGCTTTGTGAGCTGCAAATACTTCTTGATTCATGTACGAAGTGTATGAATTTCGAAGACATTTCCAAAGTAGTGTTCAGTTTAAAAAAATGTATTTCCGTTGGCGTACCAACTTGTTTGCTTCATTTTGACTGCTCCTGTGACGACAGCTTCATGTGAACGTTCGTTCAGTAAACTAAAACTAGTTTTAAATCATTTGCGAACGACAATGGGTGATTACCGTTTAAATGCATTGATGCTGCTCTATTCTTCAAAAGATATAGTGAACAGAATTCATCTAAGTGAAGTCGTAAAAGAATGGTCTTTACTTAAACACCGCCGAATTAAAATCCGCCATGGAGCAGTCTAATATAAAAAATTATAATTGTTGTTTTATTATTATTTACATAATGCATCGAATTTTGTATAAGGAATTTATAATTTTACTGTAAAAATAATAATAAGTAGTAAGTAAGTAACAAATGCATTTATTAACAAAATGTATTTAATTTTTTTTAATTATATGTGAATTTTAAAGCTATGGCTTAGTTTTCAGACTTGTTAGCATTATAATACATATAATTGTGTTTATAATTATAAAATGTTTAATCAATTAACTTTAAAATCAAAAACATTCATTAAAAATAATAAATATTCCCTTTTATTATATATGTAAATGTATTATATAAATCTAAATTCATGACACTGTTTCATTATTATTTTCTTCTTACATAAAATATCTACTGTTGCATTAGTTATTAATTTATTTAGCTATTCCATTTATATTATTGAAAACTATTCATAAAAACAAATTCTTTTAACTGGATACATATTAATTAATATTTTAAATAAATACATTGCTTTTAAAAGAATTCACGTGTTAAATTTTTTCAATATTACAGTTGATACTCAACATTTTACATAGTTTCATGGAAATTTATTGATTATTCAAAACATCCAGTATTTTTTTTACTTTTTAGTATAGCGATGACTGCAGTCGGCAAATTCCCAAAATAAGTCGGCAAATTCCTAATAAAAGTCGGCATTTCAGTAAAACTCACCCCCCACGGCTCGACCTCTCGGTACGCCCCTGCCAACAAGATTACGATTGCAATCATTAAGCTGGAAGTGTTTACCCGTGGCCTGGTTAAAGTTATATATAAAATGTTTTTGTTATAATTCAAATTCTATATACCTACATTGAAAAAACTAATAAATATAGAATAATAAATAAAAATAATTTCAACTAAGTAGAAGACTTAGCATTAAATTAAGTGTACTTGTTGAATTATTGATTCAAATAAGCTTTTTTATGGCCTTTAGTCCATGAAAAAATGGCGTTTCGTGTGGATGCTCACTTTGCACTTATCAGTTGACGAGGCGCCAATATCGACTCGGATCACTTCCTTGTTGGTATGGTCTTTCGAGGGCGGATTGCCTTGCGAAGACGTATTGCATCCGCCGATCAGGTTCGAATCAATACGGCCGCTCTGCGCAATGAAAATGCCAGTAACACCTTTGGTAATGCGTTAGGACTCGCCCTGGAATCACTTGATTTAGGGAGAGTAAGTCCTGGAGCCAGTATGCTGGGCGTAGATGAGAAGTGGACACGCCTTAAGAATACTGTCATAAGTACTGCCAACTCCATCTTAGGCAGCAGTCGTAGAAATCGGAACGACTGGTTTGATGATGAATGCAAGCTAGCGACTGAACGTAAGAATGTTGCGTACCGAGCAATGCAACAATCTCATAGAACGCGGGAGTTAAAGACTTTTAACAATAAATAATTATAAATAAAAAACTTTAAATCTTTATTAGGTCCACAGATGTGGTTTATTCAAAATTAATCAAAAAACTGACTTCTCCTACCATTAAAATATTCTTTTTATACCAAAAGTATAACTAATGATCTTTGCTTCATTATGATCGATGTAAACAAAAAATTAAGCTTTGAATTAGCGGTAAGCTCGATCGCTCTTGAACATCTGGCACTTAAAGGATGTAAACATGTTTTCGTTAACTTGGTTTAAGCAGCTCGGCGAACAGCAGCTCTGAGATAAACATGTTTACATGCAATTAATTAACGGTGCTCGATCTTTTGACGGTTGTTGTTGAGTTGATGTTGTTGGTACAAATGTAATGCTTGATGAACACCTGCACTTCGATGAGATAAACATGTTTACATTTTTGCTGAGATCGTGAATAAACTTTGCTCGATCTTTTTGCTGTTTGTTGTTGATGAGTGGAAGCTGCTGGGTATGATGTGGTTACGTATGGGTATATATAATTCTCGTTGAACACCTGCACTTCGATGTGACAAACATGTTTACATTTATTGGATTATCAATAAACGGTGCTCGATCTTTGGTGTTGTAGAGACAATGCTGCTAGGTTATTTTGTTGTTACAAGTGGGTTATGTAACTCCTCCCCGGTTAGTATGAACCAATGATGTGAAGAGTTTATGTTCATGTCGTTGGTGGTTGCTGAGTTCGCTAAGGGGATTATCCACAATTAAGGTTTACCAAATCATCAGTATAAGGGATATAAAGGGCAAAATAGGATTTTTTTTTTTAAATAATGTATTTGTTCACATAACTAGATATATGTATGTGTGATTGGAAAAAAAAAATATTAAAGATGCGTTCACCTAACTTATATATTTCTGAAAGAATCTACATTATAACAAAAGGATGATTCAAAAGCATATATTAAAATTTGTTTTTTTTTTCTTTTTCTTTTAGGTTGATACTAGGCATGAACGACTAAAAGTGTATTTTTTTTTTTTTAAGAGGCATATTTAAGCTTTCTTTTTACTTTTTGCTTATGTACTTTTCTTTTGTTTGTATTTAAAGTAATTTTATTATTCTTAACAACTATGTGTTCGTTAAACCTAGGAGCTAGTTTATTACGCCTATCATCTAACTCGTATACTTTTTCGTTTGGTATAAATTCAGGTGGTTCTTTTCGATTATCATTAAGTTTATCTATAATTTTTGTTTTGTTGCTTAAGTTTTTCTCATGGACTAATTTTGCTAGCTTCTTGTATTCGTCAATGTGATTTTTAAGATACTCCTGTTCTGATTTAGCTGTTTGATTAATTGAAAGTATGTTCTTATCTGTAATGTGGCCATTTATCAGTTCAAACGGAGTGAGATTAGTTGCGGAATGAATTGAGTTATTATAAGATATTACAGCCTCGTCAACAATTTCACTTATAGGTTTGTCGTTATGTTGAGATTTGATAATACGTATTAATTCAATTAACGTAGAGTGAAATCTTTCTACCGGCGAGTTTCCGTTTGAACTTTTTGCACAGATAGTGTGTAGGTTTATATTATACGTATCTAAAAAGCTTCTGAATAAGGTGGATATAAATTCGCTGCAATTATCAGTTACGATTTTCTGCGGAATTCCATGATGAGAAAAAAAATGTTTTAAGGATTGAATTAAATTTAAACTATTTCTGGCACTTAATAAGTACACACTAGAAAATCGGCTAAATTTGTCAACTATTGTTAAGAAATTTTCTTTGTGAATCGAAAAAATGTCTATGTGAAGAATTTCCAGAGGTTTTAGCGGTGTTTCCGTGATTTCATATTTTAACCGCTCTCTTTTCCGATCATATTTATATTTATGACAAATATCGCAGTTGTTAATGATTTTTGTGATCAGATGTTTCATGTTTGGAAAGTAACACTCTCTTTTTAGATGAACCAAACTTTCGTTTATACCTCTATGGGTTGAAGTTGTATGATAGTCCCGAATTATTTTTTCTTTTTCATCACTGTTAGTTATATCCTTTAACATGATAGTGCATCTAACTATTTTAAGATGACTGTTGACAAAATACTTAGTGTATACTGATTGAATTATTCTAAATGTTTCGTCATCTGTTAAAACTGCTGTCAGTCGTTTAGTTGCCATGTATTCTTTGAAAATCTTTATAACAAAGCTTTCTTCTCTAATTTGATTATAAGATACAATATATCGTTTTTTCTTTTTGAACAGTATTTTAATTTGAATATCAGGCCTGATTTTGTTTTCTACTTGTTTTAGAACTATTTGATTGGAGAACTCATTTAAAGGACGTTCCGATATTGGAATTCCGTCATCAATATTTTCTTCTGCGGAATGGATTGTAAATAAATCCTGTTCGTTATTATCGATGTTATTAAAAATGGATAGAAGGTCTATGCTTTCGTTTTCGGTGGAAGAGAAAGGTTGATTAATTTCATTTGCATTTATTTCGATACGGGATAAAGCGTCAGCATTGGAGTTTAGTGTTCCTTTTTTATACAGAATGTCGTAGTTATACTCTTCCAACTTTAACCTCCAACGAAGTAACTTTGCATTTGGTTCTTTTAATGAAAACAACCAGGTTAAAGGTTTATGGTCGGTTATTATTTGGAATTTGCGTCCAAAAATATATGGCCTAAAATATTTGGTACCCCAAACTATGGCTAAGAGTTCCTTTTCAATTGTACTATAGCCTTGCTCGGATTGCGATAAAGTACGACTTGCATAGCAAATCGGTTTATCAGAACCAACGAGTCCTTGTGAAAGTTTTGCACCTATAGCATAATTACTCGCATCCGTAGTAAGATTGAAAGGCTTTGAAAAATCCGGGTATTGCAATATAGGGTCATTGCATAACAAAGCTTTACAATTTTCGAAACAATTGATATATCTGGAGTTAAGATTTATGCTATTCCCTTTGCGAAGACACTCTGTTAGTGGTTTTGTCAATTTTGCGAAGTCCTGAATAAACTTTCGGTAATAACCGAGAAGTCCAATGAAAGATTTAATTTGTCTTTGGGTCTTTGGTAAGGGGTACTTTTTGATTGCCACAATTTTTCCAGGGTCGGGTTTGACTCCGTTAGCAGTTACCACATGTCCCAAAAAGGAAACTTCTTTTTGAAAAAAAATTGACTTTTTTAGCTGAATTTTTAGATTGGCTTCCTTAAGATTTTTGAAGACCTTGTTCAAACTTTCAATGTGTTCTTGAAGAGATGTTGAGAACACAATGATGTCATCCATGTAAACTAGACAAATTTTCCCTTGAAGATCTCGAAGAACATTATCCATGACACGTTGAAATGTCGATGGAGCATTCTTTAGGCCAAAAGGCATACGAACGAACTCGTAATGACCGTTGTCCACAGAGAATGCTGTTTTTGAAACATCGTCGCTTTTCACTTCTATTTGGTGGAAACCAGAAGCTAAATCGAGTGTCGTAAAGTAAATAGATCTACCTAATTTGTCGAAAATTTCAGTGATGTTAGGTATAGGGTATTTATCATCAATTGTCTTTTCGTTTAACTTCCGGTAGTCTATAACTAACCGCCATTTTTCTTTTCCATTAGCGTCTCTTTTCTTAGGAACTAACCAGATTGGAGAGGACCAAGGTGAAAAGCTCGGTCGAATGATGTTTTGGTTAAGCATTTCGTTTACCTGATTTTGGATTTCATCCTTATGAACATAAGGGTAACGATACGACTTAGTATAAATTGGTATATTATCTTTGGTGTTAATTGCATGCTTAATAGCATTTGAAAATGATAAATTTTGCCCATCTTCAAAGAAAATATCTCTGTATTTTTTACATAGATTAAGTAACGCATTTTTTTCTTCGGTATTTAAAGAATCTGTATTGTTTAATTCTGATATATTGAATGTGTGTAGGTTTTGAGTATTATTTATAGAAAGGTTATGAATTTTCATAAAACTATTAGAATTTAATGGTTCAGATTTTATCGGTTGTTCAATTACGAATGTCTTGGATGAATCTGAAGTATTGATTACTTCGACAAAAGAATACCAATTTTTTACCTTGTAAATCCCTTCAGGTATTACTAAGGCATTCTGTATGGAAGTTGGTCTTATAAATACATTGCCGAATTCAGTGTCGACTGGGACATAGCACACTGCTTTGCATAGACCAGGCACTGTGTATGTTTTTGACATGAGGTTGGGCTTATAACTTAAGGGTACTCTAGCTTCCTCGGATTCTAATACTGAATTTTTTAGATCTACTTTTATTCCAAGTTTTTTCATCATGTCAGTACCAATTAAGCCATCAAAGTAATTGTGGAATTTGAAAACTAAGAAAGACAGTAATTTATTTGTATTCAATTCTCTTAAACCTTCTACATCTATCTTTTGATCTATGAATTGTTTATTGAAAAGAGTTTTGATCTCAACAGGCTCTATTATTTTGATATATTTGCTATTAATAATTCCTGGGTTGATAAAGGATTTATTACTTCCGGTATCTATGAGAAACTTGAGGTTTTTGTTGTTCAAACTTTGGATATTAATATATGGTAATATGTATGAATTATAATTATTTATTTCTAAATAACCAATTGTGTTTCCGAGGCTCGAAATCAAAAATTTGAATCATCGACTTCGCTTTCAATTATTTGATTTTGAGGATCAAGATTTGGTATGTAACTATGCGGTAAATGATTATTTTGAAGTGACGGATTTTGACTGAAAGTATCTGGAGAGAAAAAGTCTTGATTCTCCTGAAAATTTCTGGTAGAAGGATTTTGAAGACCAGTCTCTTGAAAATAATTATTTGCTTGATTATATTTGCGATGGTCTTCGGTGGACACACCTTGAAAATTATTGTAATCACCCTCATAATAATTATGATTCTGATATACTTGAGTTCTATTGACAGCTGCATTACTCTCTATATGGTGACACTGATTTTGTAAATTATTTGGATTATTATTGTTTCGCCATTTTGAAATATTGGAACCTTTATTTGTTCTTGCACTAAGTGTATCCATAGGTTCAAGCTGTGGCTGTTGATTATTTTTATATCTAGCACTAAAATTACTTCTTTGTGGTTGATTATAGTTTTGAGATGAATTGTATGTAGGTTGTTTGTTTGCTTCGTTTTGTGAATTAATAGGAAATTGAGTAGATATATAAGGTCTATTATTATTATATTGCTGTTGTGGATTTCTAAAGATAGGACTCTGTATAAAATTTGGAGGCTGACTTAGTCTATTTTGAATTTTTTTAGTGCGTATAAATTGTTGTTGGTGCAGAGGATTCTGAAAATAATGGCAGTTTTGTTCTTGAAGGCAGAAGCTTAATGCTTCAGCCAAATTTTTGGGCTTCATTGACCTAATTGTAGAACCTAAAGGCTCTCTTAGCCCAGACAGAAATGTGTTTAGGCACATCTCCTGATAAAGAGATTGTTTGGCTAGAATAACATTAGCATCGATTTCATGTACTTTTATATGATTTGTCATAGCAGATAAAATATCTACGATTTTTGAATAAAAGGTTTCTACTGTCATTTGGTTTTGACGAATATGATGAAGATCTCGAATGAGACTGGTCTCATTTCGTTTATCAGAATAATGTATGACTAAATTTGCTTTTATCTGAGCCCAATCAACGGGTGTTCCATACATGTTTAGGACTTCATTTGCCTGTCCAACTACTTTATTTCTAATCGCTCTCACTATTATTCGTTCATACGTAGTATTTCTTATATGTGGCATAAGAACAAGTATTTCTTCCACATTGCTTATGAAATCAAATAAAGAACGAGGATTCCCATCAAAATTCGGAAGGTCCTTAACAGCATCAGGGATCCTGAGGCTGTTGAAAATTCCGGTGGCAATCAGCTCGTTATTCATTTTCTCTTCGTCTTCACTTAAATCACAATTTAAAGATTCCTTATATGAAGCACCCTTCGAAACTTTTCTTAACAAATGCCAACTTTTAAAATTTAGGAAACTAGCTTTAATTTTTCTTTTATTATTTACTTTTATTTTTGGGGACATAGGAACTGGGAAAGACTAGGAACTGATGAAATAGTTTACCAAAAGTATGGACTTACCCTTTTCAAGTAATCAGCTGCTAAAGTCACTCCGGTCCAATGTGAATGTGTTTAAAAATGTTTTCACAATTGTGTAATTATCATTGTTGTTAAATTTATATTTTTCTTATATGTTTGTTTTGTAAGTAGTTATTTTTTAACACTGTAGTTATAGTTTTGCTTTTTTTTTTTTTTTAACACTCTTAATTATTTGTTTTTATAAACGTCTAGTTTAATTAATGTAATTCTTTCTTTGGAAAAAAAAAATCACTTATTTATACATAGTTTTGTTTTGTTTCTTTTTTTTTTATTTTTAATATTATTTTTTTGGCAAGGTTCTTTAAACCAAAGGATTGAGATCCACCACTTCGATATACATTCGAGGTGTGTTTTTAGATTTAAACAACTTCTGTAGCTACTGTAATTTAAGAATTCACTACCGGTTGTTAAAATTCATTATCTTATCGACTGCGCCAGTTAAAGACTTTTAACAATAAATAATTATAAATAAAAAACTTTAAATCTTTATTAGGTCCACAGATGTGGTTTATTCAAAATTAATCAAAAAACTGACTTCTCCTACCATTAAAATATTCTTTTTATACCAAAAGCATAACTAATGATCTTGGCTTCATTATGATCGATGTAAACAAAAAATGAAGCTTTGAATTAGCGGTAAGCTCGATCGCTCTTGAACATCTGGCACTTAAAGGATGTAAACATGTTTTCGTTAACTTGGTTTAAGCAGCTCGGTGAACAGCAGCTCTGAGATAAACATGTTTACATGCAATTATCAAAAACATTGCTCGATCTTTTGACGGTTGTTGAGTTGATGTTGTTGGTACAAATGTAATGCTTGATGAACACCTGCACTTCGATGAGATAAACATGTTTACATTTTTGCTGAGATCGTGAATACACTTTGCTCGATCTTTTTGCTGTTTGTTGTTGATGAGTGGAAGCTGCTGGGTATGATGTGGTTACGTATGGGTATATATAATTCTCGTTGAACACCTGCACTTCGATGTGACAAACATGTTTACATTAATTGGATTATCAATAAACGGTGCTCGATCTTTGGTGTTGTAGAGACAATGCTGCTAGGTTATTATGTTGTTACAAGTGGGTTATGTAACTCGGGCACGCGAAGAGGAATATAAAGAGCTCAGAAGAATAGAAAAATGGCTTCACAGACAGAAAAAATCAGCCTGGGAGAAGAACTTAATCTGTGAAATAGAAAAAAGCCGAGAGCGAGGTCCGCACCAGGCGCGGAAGTTCTAAAAATCCGTCCGAAACATGAAGTAGTACACACAACGCTGCACATACTGCAAGGGCGGAGAGGGAAATCTGATCACCGATCCACAAAGCATACTGGAGCGATGGGAAGTGTATTTTAATGAATTGCTAAATGGTCAACTCACTGCAGAAGTGGAGGCTCCACTGCTTCAAGACGAATACCCTATGTTGCCGTCACCAAGCATAGAAAAGGTTGAGAAGGCTATAGACCGGCTAAAGAAAAACAAAGCCCCGGGAGCTGATGGTATACCAGCCGAATTATTTAAACACGGTGGGCCAGCTCTACGTCAGGTAATTCATGATATTATAGTGCACGTGTGGGAGCATGAAGAAATGCCAGAAGACTGGCGAAAAGGTATAATATGCCCCATACATAAGAAAGGAGATGTCACAACGTGCAGCAAATATAGAGGTATCACGTTGTTGAGTACCGCCTATAAGATACTCTCCTCTATCCTACAAGACCGGATAACCCCATACGCTAAAACCATCATCGGACAATATCAGTGTGGTTTCATTCCAGGCAAATCAACAACTGATCAGATCTTTACCCTTAGGCAGGCGATGGAAAAATGTCTAGAATCTAACATCCCAACATACCACCTGTTTATAGACTTTAAGGCCGCCTATGATAGCATAGCCAGGGTAGAACTTTACAAAGCCATGAGAGAATTCGGCATCCCAAATAAATTGACACGACTATGTAGGTTGACCACGACCAACGTAACAAGCCAAGTAAAAATAGCCGGATTGCTATCCAGACCAATCAACATCTTTAATGGACTCCGACAAGGGGATGGTGTGGCCTGCCTCCTCTTCAACCTGGCGTTGGAGAAAGCAATCCGTTACTCTGGCACGGCAACAAGAGGGACCATCGTCAACAGGTCCAGCCAGATACTGGCTTACGCAGACGACATCGACATCATCGGAAGAACCGAGCAAGCTGTACACGATTCCTTCATCCAGATCGAGCAGGCGGCACAAAATCTGGGACTGCACATTAGTGAAGGTAAAACAAAGTACATGGTGGCGTCGAATGCGAGAGGAACAGTTGGTCAAACAATCAAGGTAGCGGAGCACGAATTTGAAGTGGTGCAATCCTTTAAATACCTTGGGTCAATAGTAGCAGCCGATAACAATATAGAAGAAGAAATACGCGGGCGGCTTCTCAAATCCAACAGAGCCTACTACAGTCTGTCAAAGCTCTTCAAATCCAGAAATCTCACCATAACTTCAAAACTACTGCTGTACAGGACCATGGTCCTGCCAGTACTCACATATGGATCCGAGACTTGGGTGCTTAGCAAAAGGCACTCTGACCTCTTAGCCGCGTTCGAGAGAAAAGTCTTAAGGAGAATTGTTGGCCCCATATGTGAGGAAAGACGATTCCGGAGACGGTACAATCATGAATTGTACGCAATCTACCTTGAAGCAGATATCGTGACAAAAATTAGGCTCGGTAGACTTCGGTGGGCAGGGCACCTAGCTCGCATGAGCGAAGAGGAACCTGCTCGGAAAGTTCTTTGTGGTACATTCTATGGCAGACGATAGAGTGGTAGACCATGCTTGCGCTGGAGAGATGGCGTAGACCAGGACGCCCGGAGCCTTGGGGTGCGCAACTGGATGGCATCGGCTTGAGACCGGGATAGGTGGAGAGACTTGTTGAAGGAGGCCAGGACCGGACCCCGGTTGTTGAGCCGATGATGATGATGATAGAAGGTGATTGTTTTTTTTTTGTTAAAAGCTTTTCCTCTTACTCTTTCTACGAAGCAAGAATCCGTTTCGTTTTCATTTAATTCACCATTTAGAGCCGCTAAAAGGGTTTTCACTCTGTCATTAACATTTGCATCGCAAATATCAGGAATGCCTACAATGTCAACCGAACATTCCTTATCCCGCTGCTTGAGTGAATTCAATTTAGACTCCACTTTACTCTGAGTAGCATTTGCATCTTCAAGGGATCTGATTTTCGTAAGCGCCTCAGTGTGAACTTCACTCAGTCTAATGATCTCTTTCCTCAATTTATTTATCTCAGCATAAAGCATTTGAACTTTGAAGTAAAATTGGTTGGACGACGGGGTTGGAAGTACTGCTGTCGAAGTGGCTACTATAGTATCATTTTGCTCCTTTGCTGAGGAAAGTGCTACTGTGCTACTCATGTTCCAAAAAGGCTCCCCAAATTAAATTTGAATTAGAGAAAAATAAAAAAAAAATTCTTACAGTTGAGTAAACAAAAGTTGATTTTTTACATTCCTATTTCATTTAAAGATTCTTTTTCAAGCTTTCTAAAAAAATGAAGGTACATACACCGCGCTTCAGCTGAATAAGCACAACATTTTTTTCATATGCGATGTCGATTTTATTTAAACTTTGTGTGTTTATTTAACATTTGTTGATGGTTACTGTTTGTTTATAATGTTGGAAATAGAAATCAGAGAGCAAAATTTGAGAAGTATCACTATTTGGCTGTGGTTAGCTTTCTAAGCAATTCACAGAAAAGTACACTTTCTGTTTTTGCGACAACTGAATAGACACCATGTCTATTATCTTCGTTATCTTCATTGTTTACAGGCATTCTGAAGAGATTGACACATTTTAACAACAATTGAAGAGTTTTAAGTAAAATTTAGTTGTTAATCGAAATAAAATGTAAAAATCGCTCATTAGTGTTGAAAGAGCTAATATCGTCTAACTACCAGAACCATGGCTAACTGGGAGTGCTAAAGCTAACAAAATATAATTGAATTTTAGTGTCATCCATTTATCCTTAAGAAACGAAGATTTGTAAAAGATAGTTTACCGCAGTGCAATTTTAAAATTTGCTTCTGATTCTTGTGAATCTGCCACAAAATCAAAACAGAAAGCCGGTGTTCTTGGATGAGGTTTAACAGTCCTAAGAGTAACTAACAGTGCCAAACATTTAAAACGAATAAAACTTCACACAATGTGCAACACAAATGTAGAAGTTTAGAATTTTCTGCCCATCAAAAATAATCTTCGTCGCATCCGAAAAAAACACGTGAAAACTTTCTTTTGTCCAAAATGTTTCGCACTGTTGGTTACTCTTAGGACTGTTTAACCTCATTCAGATAATAGAAACTGTGTCTATTTAGTTGACGCAAAAAACACTGTATTTTTATACGAATTGCTTAAAAAGCTAACCACAGGCAAAATAGTGATACTTTTTGAATTTTCTTTCTGATTTCTGTTTAAAAAATAATAAAGAAACAGTAACAATCATCAAATGATAAATTAACACACAAGGTATAGAGAACATCGATATTTCACATAAACAAAGTTGTACTTGTTCAGTTGAAGAGCGGTGTATTTGCCTTATTTAAAAATTATATGCCATGAACCACTATGAGTTGTTTGTGTATCAGTTCCTATTTTGTTAAATAAAAGGTTTAATAAAAAAATATATTTTATGGTTATTGCCAATAACTTCTTTTTTGTGCTTTTTTAGTTAATTATAAGATATATTTTTGTTGTCCTGCTCAGTTTTCGAAAATGCTCCCCAAAATATAGGAAAAGTGCTACCCTTAGGCTTTGCAAAACGACAGCACTGGTTGGAAGTGCTGCACTTTTAGTTTCAGTACAGTAGTCGTGGTTGGAATGCGAGGGAAAGAAGTGCCTTCAGAATAGATGCTGTTAGTAGATGCATTAAAGACAGTATCAGGCAGAGTGATATCGCTCAAACCATGGTAGACTACTTTGCAGTTAAGACACTGTATTTTGAGATCGGATCTAGCGACTTTAATATTGCATTAACCTCGCTCACGCAAGTCACGCAACTCCTATGAGTCGCCGTCGATAGGGCATGTTCAGTCGTCTAAAAGGCGGCTCCACTTAGGTCGTGTCCGGGATCGGTAGAAATATATTTCGCGTATGCAAAATTATGTGGCTTTAGTCTATATAAATAACGTTTTTTGTTATAATACAAGTTCTATATACTATTGAAAATATTAAATAATAAATAAAAAATAATTTCAACTAAGCAGAAGACTTAGCATTAAATTTAGTGGACTTGTTGAATTATTAATTCAAATTAGCTTGGACTAAAGGCCATAAAAAGCTAATTTGAATTAATAATTCAACAAGTCCACTAAATTTAATGCTAAGTCTTCTACTAAGTTGAAATTATTTTTTATTTATTATTTAATATTTTCAATACATAGTATATAGAATTTGTATTATAACAAAAAACATTATTTATAACTTTAACCAGGCCACGGGTAAACACTTCCAGCTTAATGATTGCAATCGTAATCTTGTTGGATATAGTTCACTTTAGCTTTTTGTCAAAAAAGTTATGTAAGTTGAACTGAAACAAGCGGAAATTTGCGTATTGACAAGGTGCTCACTCGTCGTCAACTGATGAGTGCAAAGTGAGCATCCGCACGAAACGTCATTTTTTCATGGACTAAAGGCCATAAAAAAGCTAATTTGAATCAATAATTCAACAAGTCCTCTAAATTTAATGCTAAGTCTTCTACTTAGTTGAAATTATTTTTATTTATTATTCTATATTTATTAGTTTTTTTCAATGTAGGTACAGTCAAACCGGCGTTAGCGAAACGACAAAAAAACTGATTTTAAGTTTCAGTTAACCGGGGTTTTTACTTAAGCGGACCTTGAATAACTGAAACAAATTTTCACTTAAGGGAACCTCGGATAACTGAAACAAAAATATCAGTTAAGCGGACCTTAGCCGATAAAATTTTCAGTTGAATAAATCCTATGCAGACGTTAAAATATACCATGGAAAAGTATCTTTAGTAATATAAATAAAGAAAATTAATAAACGTACTTAAAACAAAATTAGTATATTAAATATAAAAATAATAAATTAACAGCAGAATCACATTTAATCATATGATTTAATTTTTGTATGTAATTTTTAGTTTGTCTTTGATGGATAAACTTGCAACTTTTCTTTTGCCATGAAGCTGAAATTTAAGATTATTTATTAAATTCACTTGATAACTTAAAATTTGTATTTAATACCGCTTTCGCTGACATAATAAATATATTGCGCACAAGGAACACAAACAATTTTTAAAAGCTTAAGCAGAAATGAAAATAAATAAATTCCACAAGAAATCGGAATTTACATCTGTCACAGTCACTGTCAGTGAAAAGGATTCATTTAGAGCTTGTATATTATTTTGTTCTTTTTGTTCGATTGCTTAAGGCATACTCTTTTTTTTTTTGTTGCATTTAAGCGGAGTGCATTCTATGAAATGCAGTAATTTTTGAAGGAAATTATTGTTCAGATATCAGAGTTTTTCACATAAGCGGGTTTCAGTTAAGCGGAGTAATTGGTATGAAATTTTACAAAAAATACACGGGGATCGATAAAAAATTTCAGATAAGCGAGTTTTTTAACTAACTAAGTTGCAGATAAGCGGGTTTTACTGTATATAGATTTTGTATTAAAACAAAAACATTTTATATATAACTTTAACCAGGCCACGGGTAAACACTTCCAGCTTAATGATTGCAATCGTAATCTTGTTGGATATAGTTCACTTTAGCTTTTTGTCAAAAAAGTTATGTAAGTTGAACTGAAACAAGCGGAAATTTGCTTATTGACAAGGTGCTCACTCGTCGTCAACTGATGAGTGCAAAGTGAGCATCCGCCGAAACGCCATTTTTTCATGGACTAAAGGCCATAAAAAAGCTGATTTGAATCAATAATTCAACAAGTCCACTAAATTTAATGCTTAGTCTTCTACTTAGTTGAAATTATTTTTATTTATTATTCTATATTTATTAGTTTTTTCAATGTAAGTATATAGAATTTGTATTATAACAATAACATTTTATATATATAACTTTAACCAGGCCACGGGTAAACACTTCCAGCTTAATGATTGCAATCGTAATCTTGTTGGATATAGTTCACTTTAGCTTTTTTTCAAAAAAGTTATGTAAGTTGAACTGAAACAAGCGGAAATTTACGTATTGACAAGGTGCTCACTCGTCGTCAACTGATGAGTGCAAAGTGAGCATCCGCACGAAACGCCATTTTTTCATAGACAAAAGGCCATAAAAAGCTAATTTGAATCAATAATTTAACAAGTCCACTAAATTTAATGCTAAGTCTTCTACTTAGTTGAAATTATTTTTATTTATTATTCTATATTTATTAGTTTTTTCAATGTAGGTATATAGAATTTGTATTATAACAAAAAAAATTATATATAACTTTAACCAGGCCACGGGTAAACTTTTCCAGCTTAATGATTGCAATCGTAATCTTGTTGGATGTAGTTCACTTTAGCTTTTTGTCAAAATAGTTATGTAAGTTGAACTGAAACAAGCGGAAATTTGCGTATTGACAAGGTGCTCACTCGTCGTCAACTGATTACTGCAAAGTGAGCATCCGCACGAAACGCCATTTTTTCATGGACTAAAGGCCATAAAAAAGCTAATTTGAATCAATAATTCAACAAGTCCACTAAATTTAATGCTAAGTCTTCTACTTAGTTGAAATTATTTTTATTTATTATTCTATATTTATAAGTTTTTTCAATGTAGGTATATAGAATTCGTATTATAACAAAAACATTTTATATATAACTTTAACCAGGCCACGGGTAAACACTTCCAGCTTAATGATTGCAATCGTAATCTTGTTGGACATAGTTCACTTTAGCTTTTTGTAAAAAGAGTTATGTAAGTTGAACTGAAACAAGCGGAAATTTACGTATTGACAAGGTGCTCACTCGTCGTCAACGATGATGAGTGCAAAGTGAGCATCCGCACGAAACGCCATTTTTTTCATAGACTAAAGGCCATAAAAAAGCTAATTTGAATCAATAGTTCAACAAGTCCACTAAATTTAATGCTAAGTCTTCTACTTAGTTGAAATTATTTTTATTTATTATTCTATATTTATAAGTTTTTTCAATGTAGGTATATAGAATTTGTATTATAACAAAAACATTTTATATTTAACTTTAACCAGGCCACGGGTAAACACTTCCAGCTTAATGATTGCAATCGTAATCTTGTTGGATATAGTTCACTTTAGCTTTTTGTCAAAAAAGTTATGTAAGTTGAACTGAAACAAGCGGAAATTTGCGTATTGACAAGGTGCTCACTCGTCGTCAACTGATGAGTGCAAAGTGAGCATCCGCACGAAACGCCATTTTTTCATGGACTAAAGGCTATAAAAAAGCTAATTTGAATCAATAATTCAACAAGTCCACTAAATTTAATGCTAAGTCTTCTACTTAGTTGAAATTATTTTTATTTATTATTCTATATTTATTCGTTTTTTCAATGTAGGTTTATAGAATTTGTATTATAACAAAAACATTTTATATATAACTTTAACCAGGCCACGGGTAAACACTTCCTGCTTAATGATTGCAATCGTAATCTTGTTGGATATAGTTCACTTTAGCTCTTTGTCAAAAAAGTTATGTAAGTTGAACTGAAACAAGCGGAAATTTGCGTATTGACAAGGTGCTCACTCACTGATGAGTGCAAATTGAGCATCCGCACGATACGCCATTTTTTCATGGACTAAAGGCCATAAAAAGCCTAATTTGAATCAATAATTCAACAAGTCCACTAAATTTAATGCTAAGTCTTCTACTTAGTTGAAATTATTTTTACTTATTATTCCAATTTATTAGTTTTTTCAATGTAGGTATATAGAATTTGTATAATAACAAAATCATTTTATATATAACTTTAACCAGGCCACGGGTAAACACTTCCAGCTTAATGATTGCAATCGCAATCTTGTTGGATATAGTTCACTTTAGCTTTTTGTCAAAAAAGTTATGTAAGTTGAACTGAAACAAGCGGAAGCGTATTGATAAGGTGCTCACTCGTCGTCAACTGATGAGTGCAAAGTGAGCATCCGCACGAAACGCCATTTTTTCATGGACTAAAGGCCATAAAAAAGCTAATTTGAATCAATAATTCAACAAGTCCACTTAATTTAATGCTAAGTCTTCTTCTTAGTTGAAATTATTTTTATTTATAATTCTATATTTATTAGTTTTTTCAATGTAAGTATATAGAATTTGTATTATAACAAAAACATTTTGTATATAACTTTAACCAGGCCATGGGTAAACACTTCCAGCTTAATGATTGCAATCGTAATCTTGTTGGATATTACTTTAGCTTTTTGTCAAAAAAGTTATGTAAGTTGAACTGAAACAAGCGGAAATTTGCGTATTGACAAGGTGCTCACTCGTCATCAACTGATGAGTGCAAAGTGAGCATCCGCACGAAACGCCATTTTTTCATGGACTAAAGGCCATAAAAAAGCTAATTTGAATCAATAATTCAACAAGTCCACTAAATTTAATGCTAAGTCTTCTACTTAGTTGAAATTATTTTTATTTATTATTCTATATTTATAAGTTTTTGCAATGTAGGTATATAGAATTCGTATTATAACAAAAACATTTTATATATAACTTTAACCAGGCCACGGGTAAACACTTCCAGCTTAATGATTGCAATCGTAATCTTGTTGGATTGGATTGGAGTTGAACTGAAACAAGCGGAAATTTGCGTATTGACAAGGTGCTCACTCGTCGTCAATTGATGAGTGCAAAGTGAGCATCCGCACGAAACGCCATTTTTTCATGGACTAAAGGCCATAAAAAGCTAATTTGAATCAATAATTCAACAAGTCCACTAAATTTAATGCTAAGTCTTCTACTTAGTTGAAATTATTTTTATTTATTATTCTATATTTATTAGTTTTTTTTCAATGTAGGTATATAAAATTTGTATTATAACAAAAACATTTTATATATAACTTTAACCAGTCCACGGGTAAACACTTCCAGCTTAATGATTGCAATCGCAATCTTGTTGGATATAGTTCACTTTAGCTTTTTGTCAAAAAAGTTATGTAAGTTAAACTGAAACAAGCGGAAATTTGCGAATTGACAAGGTGCTCACTCGTCGTCAACTGATGAGAGCAAAGTGAGCATCCGCACGAAACGCCATTTTTTCAACAAGTCCACTAAATTTAATGCTAAGTCTTCTACTTAGTTGAAATTATTTTTATTTATTATTCTATATTTATTAGTTTTTTCAATGTAGGTACAATATAGAATTTGTATTATAACACAAACATTTTATATATTGAATGGCAAAGGTACTCGATCGCTGCATGCTTCTGTTTTTGATTTAAGGACAACTGACTCACATTTTTAAGATCAACACCAATTTTGTCCTTTTTGAAGAAGACATCAAAGAGCATGAGGCATAGTTGAAAAATACAGATTGAATCCAGATTAATATTTAATAAGACTAAGAAATTGTTAAACTTCTTCTGCATTCAAACTTTGAAGTAGATAGGTTTTATTAAACCTATCATTAATGAAGATAATTACGGATTTTTATTAGTTTCCATTAATTTCATTTGGTGATATATCTTCTTACTTAATATTTATTTCTTTTACATATATTTTATTCATACCAAATGGAGTAATTCCTTCAAAAAGCTGAGTACAAAGGAGGTACTCCGTTTTATTCATACCACCCATTATAAAGGACCTATACAAAAAGAAAAATTGAAAATAATGACAACGATTGAAAAAAGCTAATTTGAATCAATAATTCAACAAGTCCACTAAATTTAATGCTAAGTCTTCTACTTAGTTGAAATTATTTTTATTTATTATTCTATATTTATTAGTTTTTTCAATGTAGGTATATAGAATTTGTATTATAACAAAAAAATTTATATATAACTTTAACTAGGCAACGGGCAAACACTTCCAGCTTAATGATTGCAATCGTAATCTTGTTGGATATAATTCACTTTAGCTTTTTGTCAAAAAAGTTATGTAAGTTGAACTGAAACAAGCGGAAATTTACGTATTGACAAGGTGCTCACTCGTCGTCAACTGATGAGTGCAAAGTGAGCATCAGCACGAAACGCCATTTTTTAATGGATTAAATGTCATAAAAAAGCTAATTTGAATCAATAATTCAACAAGTACACTAAATTTAATGCTTAGTCTTCTACTTAGTTGAAATTATTTTTATTTATTATTCTATATTTATTAGTTTTTTCAATGAAGGTATATAGAATTTGTATTATAACAAAAACATTTTATATATTACTTTAACCAGGCCACGGGTAAACACTTCCAGCTTAATGATTGCAATCGTAATCTTGTTGGATATAGTTCACTTTAGCTTTTTGTCAAAAAAGTTATGTAAGTTGAACTGAAACAAGCGGAAATTTGCGTATTGACAAAGTGCTCACTCGTCGTCAACTGATGAGTGCAAAGTGAGCATCCGCACGAAACGCCATTTTTTCATGGACTAAAGGCCATACAAAAGCTAATTTGAATCAATAATTCAACAAGTCCACTAAATTTAATGCTTAGTCTTCTACTTAGTTGAAATTATTTTTATTTATTATTCTATATTTATTAGTTTTTTCAATGTAGGTATATAGAATTTGTATTATAACAAAAACATTTTATATATAACTTTAACCAGGCCACGGGTAAACACTTCCAGCTTAATGATTGCAATCGTAATCTTGTTGGATATAGTTCACTTTAGCTTTTTGTCAAAAAAGTTATGTAAGTTGAACTGAAACAAGCGGAAATTTACTCGTCGTCAACTGATGAGTGCAAAGTGAGCATCAGCACGAAACGCCATTTTTTCATAGACTAAAGGCCATAAAAAAGCTAATTTGAATCAATAATTCAACAAGTCCACTAAATTTAATGCTAAGTCTTCTACTTAGTTGAAATTATTTTTATTTATTATTCTATATTTATTAGTTTTTTCAATGAAGGTATATAGAATTTGTATTATAACAAAAACATTTTATATATAACTTTAACCAGGCCACGGGTAAACACTTCCAGCTTAATGATTGCAATCGTAATCTTGTTGGATATAGTTCACTTTAGCTTTTTGTCAAAAAAGTTATGTAAGTTGAACTGAAACAAGCGGAAATTTGCGTATTGACAAAGTGCTCACTCGTCGTCAACTGATGAGTGCAAAGTGAGCATCCGCACGTAACGCCATTTTTTCATGGACTAAAGGCCATAAAAAAGCTAATTTGAATCAATAATTCAACAAGTCCACTAAATTTAATGCTTAGTCTTCTACTTAGTTGAAATTATTTTTATTTATTATTCTATATTTATTAGTTTTTTCAATGAAGGTATATAGAATTTGTATTATAACAAAAACATTTTATATTTAACTTTAACCAGGCCACGGGTAAAAACTTCCAGCTTAATGATTGCAATCGTAATCTTGTTGGATGTAGTTCACTTAAGCTTTTTGTCAAAAAAGTTATGTAAGTTGAACTGAAACAAGCGGAAATTCGCTTATTGACAAGGTGCTCACTCGTCGTCAACTGATGAGTGCAAAGTGAGTATCCGCACGAAAAGCCATTTTTTCATGGACTAAAGGCCATAAAAAAGCTAATTTGAATCAATAATTCAACAAGTCCACTAAATTTAATGCTAAGTCTTCTACTAAGTTGAAATTATTTTTATTTATTATTCTATATTTATTAGTTTTTTCAATGAAGGTATATAGAATTTGTATTATAACAAAAACATTTTATATATAACTTTAACCAGGCCACGGGTAAACACTTCCAGCTTAATGATTGCAATCGTAATCTTGTTGGATATAGTTCACTTTAGCTTTTTGTCAAAAAAGTTATGTAAGTTGAACTGAAACAAGCGGAAATTTGCGTATTGACAAGGTGCTCACTCGTCATCAACTGATGAGTGCAAAGTGGGCATCCGCACGAAACGCCATTTTTTCATGGACTAAAGGCCATAAAAAAGCTAATTTGAATCAATAATTCAACAAGTCCACTAAATTTAATGCTAAGTCTTCTGCTTAGTTGAAATTATTTTTATTTATTATTCTATATTTATTAGTTTTTTCAATGTAGGTATATTGAATTCGTATTATTACAAAAACATTTTATATATAACTTTAACCAGGCCACGGGTAAACACTTCCAGCTTAATGATTGCAATCGTAATCTTGTTGGATATAGTTCACTTTCGCTTTTTGTCAAAAAAGTTATGTAAGTTGAACTGAAACAAGCGGAAATTTGCGTATTGACAAGGTGCTCACTCACTGATGAGTGCAAAGTGAGCATCCGCACGATACGCCATTTTTTCATGGACTAAAGGCCATAAAAAGGCTAATTTGAATCAATAATTCAACAAGTCCACTAAATTTAATGCTAAGTCTTCTACTAAGTTGAAATTATTTTTATTTATTATTCTATATTTATTAGTTTTTTCAATTTAGGTATATAGAATTTGTATTATAACAAAAACATTTTATATATAACTTTAACCAGGCCACGGGTAAACACTTCCAGCTTAATGATTGCAATCGTAATCTTGTTGGATATAGTTCACTTTAGCTTTTTGTCAAAAAAGTTATGTAAGTTGAACTGAAACAAGCGGAAATTTGCGTATTGACAAGGTGCTCACTCACTGATGAGTGCAAAGTGAGCATCCGCACGATACGCCATATTTTCATGGACTAAAGGCCATAAAAAGGCTAATTTGAATCAATAATTCAACAAGTCCACTAAATTTAATGCTAAGTCTTCTACTTAGTTGAAATTATTTTTATTTATTATTCTATATTTATTAGTTTTTTCAATGTAGGTATATAGAATTTGTATAATAACAAAAACATTTTATATATAACTTTAACCAGGCCACGGGTAAACACTTCCAGCTTAATGATTGCAATCGTAATCTTGTTGGATATAGTTCACTTTAGATTTTTGTCAAAAAAGTTATGTAAGTTGAACTGAAACAAGCGGAAATTTGCGTATTGACAAGGTGCTCACTCGTCGTCAACTGATGAGTGCAAAGTGAGCATCAGCACAAAACGCCATTTTTTCATGGACTAAAGGCCATACAAAAGCTAATTTGAATCAATAATTCAACAAGTCCACTTAATTTAATGCTAAGTCTTCTACTTAGTTGAAATTATTTTTATTTATTATTCTATATTTATTAGTTTTTTCAATGTAGGTATATAGAATTTGTATTATAACAAAAACATTTTATATATAACTTTAACCAGGCCACGGGTAAACACTTCCAGCTTAATGATTGCAATCGTAATCTTGTTGGATATAGTTCACTTTAGCTTTTTGTCAAAAAAGTTATGTAAGTTGAACTGAAACAAGCGGAAATTTGCGTATTGACAAGGTGCTCACTCGTCATCAACTGATGAGGGCAAAGTGGGCATCAGCACGAAACGCCATTTTTTCATGGACTAAAGGCCATACAAAAGCTAATTTGAATCAATAATTCAACAAGTCCACTTAATTTAATGCTAAGTCTTCTACTAAGTTGAAATTATTTTTATTTATTATTCTATATTTATTAGTTTTTTCAATGTAGGTATATAGAATTTGTATTATAACAAAAACATTTTACATATAACTTTAACCAGGCCACGGGTAAACACTTCCAGCTTAATGATTGCAATCGTAATCTTGTTGGATATAGTTCACTTTAGCTTTTTGTCAAAAAAGTTATGTAAGTTGAACTGAAACAAGCGGAAATTTGCGTATTGACAAGGTGCTCACTCACTGATGAGTGCAAAGTGAGCATCCGCACGATACGCCATATTTTCATGGACTAAAGGCCATAAAAAGGCTAATTTGAATCAATAATTCAACAAGTCCACTAAATTTAATGCTAAGTCTTCTACTAAGTTGAAATTATTTTTATTTATTATTCTATATTTATTAGTTTTTTCAATTTAGGTATATAGAATTTGTATTATAACAAAAACATTTTATATATAACTTTAATCAGGCCACGGGTAAACACTTCCAGCTTAATGATTGCAATCGTAATCTTGTTGGATATAGTTCACTTTAGATTTTTGTCAAAAAAGTTATGTAAGTTGAACTGAAACAAGCGGAAATTTGCGTATTGACAAGGTGCTCACTCGTCGTCAACTGATGAGTTTAAAGTGAGCATCTGCACGAAACGCCATTTTTTCATGGACTAAAGGCCATACAAAAGCTAATTTGAATCAATAATTCAACAAGTCCACTTAATTTAATGCTAAGTCTTCTACTTAGTTGAAATTATTTTTATTTATTATTCTATATTTATTAGTTTTTTCAATGTAGGTATATAGAATTTGTATTATAACAAAAACATTTTATATATAACTTTAACCAGGCCACAGGTAAACACTTCCAGCTTAATGATTGCAATCGTAATCTTGTTGGACATAGTTCACTTTAGCTTTTTGTAAAAAGAGTTATGTAAGTTGAACTGAAACAAGCGGAAATTTGCGTATTGACAAGGTGCTCACTCGTCATCAACTGATGAGTTCAAAGTGGGCATCCGCACGAAACGCCATTTTTTCATGGACTAAAGGCCATAAAAAAGCTAATTTGAATCAATAATTCAACAAGTCCACTAAATTTAATGCTAAGTCTTCTACTTAGTTGAAATTATTTATATTTATTATTCTATTTATTAGTTTTTTCAATGTAGGTATATAGAATTTGTATTATAACAAAAACATTTTATATATAACTTTAACCAGGCCACGGGTAAACACTTCCAGCTTAATGATTGCAATCGTAATCTTGTTGGATATAGTTCACTTTAGCTTTTTGTCAAAAAAGTTATGTAAGTTGAACTGAAACAAGCGGAAATTTGCGTATTGACAAGGTGCTCACTCGTCATCAACTGATGAGTGCAAAGTGAGCATCCGCACGAAACGCCATTTTTTCATGGACTAAAGGCCATAAAAAAGCTAATTTGAATCAATAATTCAACAAGTCCACTAAATTTAATGCTAAGTCTTCTGCTTAGTTGAAATTATTTTTATTTATTATTCTATATTTATTAGTTTTTTCAATGTAGGTATATAGAATTCGTATTATTACAAAAACATTTTATATATAACTTTAACCAGGCCACGGGTTAACACTTCCAGCTTAATGATTGCAATCGTAATCTTGTTGGATATAGTTCTCTTTAGCTTTTTGTCAAAAAAGTTATGTAAGTTGAACTGAAACAAGCGGAAATTTGCGTATTGACAAGGTGCTCACTCACTGATGAGTGCAAAGTGAGCATCCGCACGAAACGCCATTTTTTCATGGACTAAAGGCCATACAAAAGCTAATTTGAATCAATAATTCAACAAGTCCACTTAATTTAATGCTTAGTCTTCTACTTAGTTGAAATTATTTTTATTTATTATTCTATATTTATTAGTTTTTTCAATGTAGGTATATAGAATTTGTATTATAACAAAAACATTTTATATATAACTTTAACCAGGCCACGGGTAAACACTTCCAGCTTAATGATTGCAATCGTAATCTTGTTGGATATAGTTCACTTTAGCTTTTTGTCAAAAAAGTTATGTAAGTTGAACTGAAACAAGCGGAAATTTGCGTATTGACAAGGTGCTCACTCGTCATCAACTGATGAGTGCAAAGTGAGCATCCGCACGAAACGCCATTTTTTCATAGACTAAAGGCCATAAAAAAGCTAATTTGAATCAATAATTCAACAAGTCCACTAAATTTAATGCTAAGTCTTCTACTTAGTTGAAATTATTTTTATTTATTATTCTAAATTTATTACTTTTTTCAATGTAGGTATATAGAATTCGTATTATTACAAAAACATATTATAAGTATATAACTTTAACCAGGCCACGGGTAAACACTTCCAGCTTAATGATTGCAATCGTAATCTTGTTGGATATAGTTCACTTTAGCTTTTTGTCAAAGAAGTAATGTAAGTTAAACTGAAACAAGCGGAAATTTGCGTATTGACAAGGTGCTCACTCGTCGTCAACTGATGAGTGCAAAGTGAGCATCCGCACGAAACGATATTTATTCATGGACTAAAGGCCATAAAAAAGCTTATTTGAATCAATAATTCAACAAGTCCACTAAATTTAATGCTTAGTCTTCTACTTAGTTGCAATTATTTTTATTTATTATTCTATATTTATTAGTTTTTTCAATGTAGGTATATAGAATTTGTATTATAACAAAAACATTTTATATATAACTTTAACCAGGCCACGGGTAAACACTTCCAGCTTAATGATTGCAATCGTAATCTTGTTGGACATAGTTCACTTTAGCTTTTTGTAAAAAAAGTTATGTAAGTTGAACTGAAACAAGCTGAAATTTGCGTATTGGCAAGGTGCTCACTCGTCGTCAACTGATGAGTGCAAAGTGAGCATCCGCACGAAACGCCATTTTTTCATGGACTAAAGGCCATAAAAAAGCTAATTTGAATCAATAATTCAACAAGTCCACTAAATTTAATGCTAAGTCTTCTACTTAGTTGAAATTATTTATATTTATTATTCTATTTATTAGTTTTTTCAATGTAGGTATATAGAATTTGTATTATAACAAAAACATTTTATATATAACTTTAACCAGGCCACGGGTAAACACTTCCAGCTTAATGATTGCAATCGTAATCTTGTTGGATATAGTTCACTTTAGCTTTTTGTCAAAAAAGTTATGTAAGTTGAACTGAAACAAGCGGAAATTTGCGTATTGACAAGGTGCTCACTCGTCATCAACTGATGAGTGCAAAGTGAGCATCCGCACGAAACGCCATTTTTTCATGGACTAAAGGCCATAAAAAAGCTAATTTGAATCAATAATTCAACAAGTCCACTAAATTTAATGCTAAGTCTTCTGCTTAGTTGAAATTATTTTTATTTATTATTCTATATTTATTAGTTTTTTCAATGTAGGTATATAGAATTCGTATTATTACAAAAACATTTTATATATAACTTTAACCAGGCCACGGGTAAACACTTCCAGCTTAATGATTGCAATCGTATTCTTGTTGGATATAGTTCTCTTTAGCTTTTTGTCAAAAAAGTTATGTAAGTTGAACTGAAACAAGCGGAAATTTGCGTATTGACAAGGTGCTCACTCACTGATGAGTGCAAAGTGAGCATCCGCACGATACGCCATTTTTTCATGGACTAAAGGCTATAAAAAGGCTAATTTGAATCAATAATTTAACAAGTCCACTAAATTTAATGCTAAGTCTTCTACTAAGTTGAAATTATTTTTATTTATTATTCTATATTTATTAGTTTTTTCAATGTAGGTATATAGAATTTGTATTATAACAAAAACATTTTATATATAACTTTAACCAGGCCACGGGTAAACACTTCCAGCTTAATGATTGCAATCGTAATCTTGTTGGATATAGTTCACTTTAGCTTTTTGTCAAAAAAGTTATGTAAGTTGAACTGAAACAAGCGAAAATTTGCGTATTGACAACGTGCTCACTCACTGATGAGTGCAAAGTGAGCATCCGCACGATACGCCATATTTTCATGGACTAAAGGCCATAAAAAGGCTAATTTGAATCAATAATTCAACAAGTCCACTAAATTTAATGCTAAGTCTTCTACTTAGTTGAAATTATTTTTATTTATTATTCCCATTTATTAGTTTTTTCAATGTAGGTATATAGAATTTGTATTATAACAAAAACATTTTATATATAACTTTAACCAGGCAACGGGTAAACACTTCCAGCTTAATGATTGCAATCGTAATCTTGTTGGATATAGTTCACTTTAGCTTTTTGTCAAAAAAGTTATGTAAGTTGAACTGAAACAAGCGGAAATTTGCGTATTGACAAGGTGCTCACTCGTCATCAACTGATGAGTGCAAAGTGAGCATCCGCACGAAACGCCATTTTTCATAGACTAAAGGCCATAAAAAAGCTAATTTGAATCAATAATTCAACAAGTCCCCTAAATTTAATGCTAAGTCTTCTACTTAGTTGAAATTATTTTTATTTATTATTCTAAATTTATTAGTTTTTTCAATGTAGGTATATAGAATTTGTATTATAACAAAAACATTTTATATATAACTTTAACCAGGCAACGGGTAAACACTTCCAGCTTAATGATTGCAATCGTAATCTTGTTGGATATAGTTCACTTTAGCTTTTTGTCAAAAAAGTTATGTAAGTTGAACTGAAACAAGCGGAAATTTGCGTATTGACAAGGTGCTCACTCGTCGTCAACTGATGAGTGCAAAGTGAGCATCCGCACGAAATGCCATTTTTTCATGGACTAAAGGCCATACAAAAGCTAATTTGAATCAATAATTCAACAAGTCCACTTAATTTAATGCTAAGTCTTCTACTTAGTTGAAATTATTTTTATTTATTATTCTATATTTATTAGTTTTTTCAATGTAGGTATATAGAATTTGTATTATAACAAAAACATTTTATATATAACTTTAACCAGGCTTAATGATTGCAATCGTAATCTTGTTGGATATAGTTCACTTTAACTTTTTGTCAAAAAAGTTATGTAAGTTGAACTGAAACAAGCGGAAATTTGCGTATTGACAAGGTGCTCACTCGTCATCAACTGATGAGTGCAAAGTGAGCATCCGCACGAAACGCCATTTTTCATAGACTAAAGGCCATAAAAAAGCTAATTTGAATCAATAATTCAACAAGTCCCCTAAATTTAATGCTAAGTCTTCTACTTAGTTGAAATTATTTTTATTTATTATTCTAAATTTATTTCTTTTTTCAATGTAGGTATATAGAATTCGTATTATTACAAAAACATTTTATATATAACTTTAACCAGGCCACGGGTAAACACTTCCAGCTTAATGATTGCAATCGTAATCTTGTTGGATATAGTTCACTTTAGCTTTTTGTCAAAGAAGTAATGTAAGTTAAACTGAAACAAGCGGAAATTTGCGTATTGACAAGGTGCTCACTCGTCGTCAACTGATGAGTGCAAAGTGAGCATCCGCACGAAACGATATTTATTCATGGACTAAAGGCCATAAAAAAGCTTATTTGAATCAATAATTCAACAAGTCCACTAAATTTAATGCTTAGTCTTCTACTTAGTTGAAATTATTTTTATTTATTATTCTATATTTATTAGTTTTTTCAATGTAGGTATATAGAATTTGTATTATAACAAAAACATTTTATATATAACTTTAACCAGGCCACGGGTAAACACTTCCAGCTTAATGATTGCAATCGTAATCTTGTTGGACATAGTTCACTTTAGCTTTTTGTAAAAAAAGTTATGTAAGTTGAACTGAAACAAGCGGAAATTTGCGTATTGGCAAGGTGCTCACTCGTCGTCAACTGATGAGTGCAAAGTGAGCATCCGCACGAAACGCCATTTTTTCATGGACTAAAGGCCATAAAAAAGCTAATTTGAATCAATAATTCAACAAGTCCACTAAATTTAATGCTAAGTCTTCTACTTAGTTGAAATTATTTTTATTTATTATTCTATATTTATTAGTTTTTTCAATGTAGGTATATAGAATTTGTATTATAACAAAAACATTTTATATATAACTTTAACCAGGCCACGGGTAAACACTTCCAGCTTAATGATTGCAATCGTAATCTTGTTGGATATAGTTCACTTGAGCTTTTTGTCAAAAAAGTTATGTAAGTTGAACTGAAACAAGCGGAAATTTGCGTATTGACAAGGTGCTCACTCGTCGTCAACTGATGAGTGCAAAGTGAGCATCCGCACGAAACGCCATTTTTTCATGGACTAAAGGCCATAAAAAGCTAATTTGAATCAATAATTCAACAAGTCCACTAAATTTAATGCTAAGTCTTCTACTTAGTTGAAATTATTTTTATTTATTATTCTATATTTACTAGTTTTTTCAATGAAGGTATATAGAATTTGTATTATAACAAAAACATTTTATATATAACTTTAACCAGGCCACGGGTAAACAATTCCAGCTTAATGATTGCAATCGTAATCTTGTTGGATATAGTTCACTATAGCTTTTTGTCAAAAAAGTTATGTTAGTTGAACTGAAACAAGCGGAAATTTGCGTATTGACAAGGTGCTCACTCGTCGTCAACTGATGAGTGCAAAGTGAGCATCCGCACGAAACGCCATTTTTTCATGAGTTAAAGGCCATAAAAAAGCTAATTTGAATCAATAATACAACAAGTCCACTAAATTTAATGCTAAGTCTTCTACTTAGTTGAAATTATTTTTATTTATTATTCTATATTTATTAGTTTTTTCAATGTAGGTACAATATAGAATTTGTATTATAACACAAACATTTTATATATTGAATGGCATAGGTACTCGATCGCTGCATGCTTCTGTTTTTGATTTAAGGACAACTGACTCACATTTTTAAGATCAACACCAATTTTGTCCTTTTTGAAGAAGACATCAAAGAGCATGAGGCATAGTTGAAAAATACAGATTGAATCGAGATTAATATTTAACAAGTCTAAGAAATTGTTAAACTTCTTCTGCATTCAAACTTTGAAGTAGATAGGTTTTATTAAACCTATCATTAATGAAGATAATTACGTATTTTTATTAGTTTCCATTAATTTCATTTGGTGATATATCTTCTTACTTAATATTTATTTCTTTTACATATATTTTATTCATACCAAATGGAGTAATTCCTTCAAAAAGCTGAGTTCAAAGGAGGTACTCCGTTTTATTCATACCACCCATTATAAAGGACCTATACAAAAAGAAAAATTGAAAATAATGACAACGATGGAAAAAAGCTAATTTGAATCAATAATTCAACAAGTCCACTAAATTTAATGCTAAGTCTTCTACTTAGTTGAAATTATTTTTATTTATTATTCTATATTTATTAGTTTTTTCAATGTAGGTATATAGAATTTGTATTATAACAAAAAAATTTATATATAACTTTAACTAGGCAACGGGCAAACACTTCCAGCTTAATGATTGCAATCGTAATCTTGTTGGATATAATTCACTTTAGCTTTTTGTCAAAAAAGTTATGTAAGTTGAACTGAAACAAGCGGAAATTTACGTATTGACAAGGTGCTCACTCGTCGTCAACTGATGAGTGCAAAGTGAGCATCCGCACGAAACGCCATTTTTTAATGGATTAAATGTCATAAAAAAGATAATTTGAATCAATAATTCAACAAGTACACTAAATTTAATGCTTAGTCTTCTACTTAGTTGAAATTATTTTTATTTATTATTCTATATTTATTAGTTTTTTCAATGTAGGTATATAGAATTTGTATTATAACAAAAACATTTTATATATAACTTTAACCAGGCCACGGGTAAACACTTCCAGCTTAATGATTGCAATCGTAATCTTGTTGGATATAGTTCACTTTAGCTTTTTGTAAAAAAAGTTATGTAAGTTGAACTGAAACAAGCGGAAATTTGCGAATTGACAAGGTGCTCACTCGTCGTCAACTGATGAGTGCAAAGTGAGCATCCGCACGAAACACCATTTTTTCATAGACTAAAGGCCATAAAAAAGCTAATTTGAATCAATAATTCAACAAGTCAACTAAATTTAATGCTAAGTCTTCTACTTATTTAAATTTTTTTTATTTATTATTCTATATTTATTAGTTTTTTCAATGTAGGTATATAGAATTTGTATTATAACAAAAACATTTAATATATAACTTTAACCAGGCCACGGGTAAACACTTCCAGCTTAATGATTGCAATCGTAATCTTGTTGGATATAGTTCACTTTAGCTTTTTGTCAAAAAAGTTATGTAAGTTGAACTGAAAAAAGCGGAAATTTGCGTATTGACAAGGTGCTCACTCGTCGTCAACTGATGAGTGCAAAGTGAGCATCCGCACGAAACGCCATTTTTTCATGGACTAAAGACCATAAAAAGCTAATTTGAATCAATAATTCAACAAGTCCACTAAATTTAATGCTAAGTCTTCTACTTAGTTGAAATTATTTTTATTTATTATTCTATATTTATTAGTTTTTTCAATGAAGGTATATAGAATTTGTATTATAACAAAAACATTTTATATATAACTTTAACCAGGCCACGGGTAAACACTTCCAGCTCAATGATTGCAATCGTAATCTTGTTGGATATAGTTCACTTTAGCTTTTTGTCAAAAAAGTTATGTTAGTTGAACTGAAACAAGCGGAAATTTGCGTATTGACAAGGTGCTCACTCGTCGTCAACTGATGAGTGCAAAGTGAGCATCCGCACGAAACGCCATTTTTTCATGAGTTAAAGGCCATAAAAAAGCTAATTTGAATCAATAATACAACAAGTCCACTAAATTTAATGCTAAGTCTTCTACTTAGTTGAAATTATTTTTATTTATTATTCTATATTTATTAGTTTTTTCAATGTAGGTACAATATAGAATTTGTATTATAACACAAACATTTTATATATTGAATGGCATAGGTACTCGATCGCTGCATGCTTCTGTTTTTGATTTAAGGACAACTGACTCACATTTTTAAGATCAACACCAATTTTGTCCTTTTTGAAGAAGACATCAAAGAGCATGAGGCATAGTTGAAAAATACAGATTGAATCGAGATTAATATTTAACAAGTCTAAGAAATTGTTAAACTTCTTCTGCATTCAAACTTTGAAGTAGATAGGTTTTATTAAACCTATCATTAATGAAGATAATTACGGATTTTTATTAGTTTCCATTAATTTCATTTGGTGATATATCTTCTTACTTAATATTTATTTCTTTTACATATATTTTATTTATACTAAATGGAGTACCTTTTTCAAAAAACTGAGTTCTAAGGAGGTACTCCGTTTTATTCATACCACTATTATAAAGGACCTATAAAAAAAGAAAAATTGAAAATAATGACAACGATTGAATAGCTGATAAAAATACCAAAAAATTCTTCTCCGTGGCATGTGTGCCAAAGCTTACTGACAACATAAATCAACATAGAATATAGAAATAGAACTATTAATTAAGAGAACATAATGTTTTTTCATAAATCAAATTCCACTCTTAACACTATATTTACCAACACTAAATCAAAAATAGAATAATAACAACAGCACAATTTAGTGTATGAAATTGAATGTAAGAGAAAAGAGAGCGAAAATGCGATCTAGTTTATATAGGACAAACAAAAAAGGCTTTGGAAACGATAATAGCATATATATAATAAAGATAAAAATCTATCGTTACGTCCGTCCCTCCGGTTACATTTTACATTTTTTGCATTTCGCGTCTGTGAATACGTGTGAAGTTGGTGACGACCAATAATAAATCGAGGTAGGTTTTGTTGTTTTGACAGTTCAATTTTTTTCTTTTGTTATTTTAGTAAATTTCGTTTGTCGTTTGGTTATATTTATTAACAAAATAATAATAATACATGCATTCAATACTTGATATAATATTTGTAAAAACAATTCTGAATTGTTTTTATAAATTAATTTCCCTCAAAACAACAAAATGATTTTCCTCACAAAACAAAATGAATCAGTACGCGAATCAAACTCGAAAAGATGAATTTCGATTTTGAAAACATTAAATGCCAGTGTCAAGAATCTCGTTTAAAATATAAAATGTATATTGATTTATCCATACTTGCTGTATTAGTTTTATTTTTATAAATGTTTCTGGATGTTTTTAAACGTCTTCTAAATATTACAGATTGCTTTTCAATAAGCCACACGGCAATTAAAGTTCATGATTTTTCTTACGTTTCCCCTAAAAATCATGAGCTGTGGTGGGTTTCGTTCATGAATGGAGTTGGATTCTCCCGAATAAGGATGTGTTCATTAATGTACGCTAAGCTAAGATCACACTTGTATTTTCAGCTGGTAGGTACTAATTAATTAATCCACCACTTAGCTAAGGTGAGAGTGAGAGCAGTTTTTATAACCACCTGCAGATAAGCACTTAGCTTTGCGGGTAATTTATTGTTAAGTTAAAACTATAAAGAAATAAAGAAACCTTTGAAACTTGAAAAAAAAAAACTTGAAACTTCCTTTGATCTCACGCACACTTTCTCACCTAAGCTACGATCAAAGCTTGTAGGCAACGTTAAATTTAATGGCAGGATTACCCTCTCTGTTAGCTCCTCTGTGAGCATGAGGTAGCCGTTAAATAAGGAAAAGAAACAACAGGGCTTGCATATCACATTGCACAGACTGGACACTTGGTGTACTTCAAAGGGGTAAAAATACTTGTCAGGGAGATTAAACTCAACACAAGACTAACTTTGGGGAGCCTACGAGCACATCAAAAAATGAATAAGACTATGAACACAAAAGAAGACATCAAATAAAATACACGACTGGGTCGCACGGACTTGCTTTTGTAGCAAACTGACTGAAAAATTTTAATTTATTAAATTCTGAAAAAAGGGGAAAATATAATATAAAAAAGAAAAATATATCAAAAATGGCCTAAACGCAATATTAAGTTATATGGTAGCTATCTCTAAACCGTTGATTAGCAAAAAACTGTGAATGTCATTTTGTGTTAAATGACTCATTTGAACTCCCTGTAAAATTTAAATACAATAAATGCAGCCGTAAACAAGTCATGGACAAATTTCTATAAATCGTTAACAGCCAAATCTCCGTTGTCTGCATTTTTGGCCCAAAATTTGAAATGCAGTTATATTCATATATTTTTGTTTAATTATTATTATATTATATTTTAGAACTATAAAAATTACTGACATTTCTGGGGACCGAACCTGATTCCCTCCGCACCAATGGACTAGATCGCTAACCGCTCGGCCAATCTTGGATATGAAATAATAACAAAACGAATTGGAATCACTTTTATCTTGAACTAGGTGACCCGCCAGACGTTGTTCTGTCTCTTCCTATTTGCATTATATACATAATTTATTTTCACGTACACGTTCTAAGTGGTAGGTTTGCTAATACGCTGACACGCAAGATTCTATCTAGGATATGAGAAACATAAGCATCTAACGATTGTCCTTGCAAATTATCAATAGGGCTTTTTAACATATTTTCGTATAGCTGGCTCCCTCACACCACAAGATCTGGATACAGGTAAATTTGTTTTTTCTATAAATTTCGGTTAGATTTGTATTATATGACAGAGACAGATTCGTAAAAAGAACTATTATAAAGTTTAAACTTGATTAAGTTATAAGGTAAAAGTTCGCAACTTTAATACAATTTTTCTTAAATCTTTTTTTTTTATATTGAAGCAAAAAAAAAATAAACATTAAACGAAGCTGAAAAAGAAGAAATTGAATTTTTTTTTTAAATATTTCTAAGGCATTCAAAAAAAAAGTAGGAAATAGAATATATATTTTTTTAATATATAAATATTTTAATGAACTGTCGTGAATTATTTAATTTAATTCCTGAATAAAAACCTTGTTTCATATATTTTTTGTTTTCGTTCACATATTTTGCAAATATCATTTTAATTCAATAAATAGTTGATGAGATTGACATTCAAATATATAATAATTTACAAACTTATCAAAAAATAAAACATAAGAAATAGTAAAATATAACACATAATAAAACATAACAAATAATGATACATACAATTTTAATCTGGGTGGAATAAAGTGGTTGCAATTTGAAAACAAGGTGTTACCAATAGTTATTTCATCAGAAAAAGAATTTGAACTGGTGGATTCTCTTTTTGCCCTGAAATTAGTTCAAGTGTGTTTTGCCCACAATTCATTGCAGAGAATGCTTGATTTAGTATTTGTAAATGATGACAATGACGTTGAAGTTTCTGAATGTGTACCCTTGTTTTCAAATTCCATTCACCATGTTTCCATTACTGTTTTGTTAAGGAATGTTAGTTTTCAAAATTATAATTCTTTTCAAACCTTAAATAAATTTAAATATCACTTTAATTCAGATAATTTAAACAATTTAAATGAAACATTTTTGAATTTCGATTGGAATATGCATGTTAATAATAGTTTAAAATATAATTTTGAGTATTTCATAAGTACATTGCTCAAAGTTAATTCTCATCCTCCGTGGTCCAATGTTAGGCTCCGTAAATAAAAAAATGCTAAGAGTAAGGCTTTTAAAACATTAAGAATCAGTAACTGTCAAAATGACTTATCCGTGTATACTCGTCTTCGGAAAGAATATGTATTCCTTGCAAAATTTTGTTTCAGTAACTATGTTAGTTTAACAGAGAACAAATTAAAACAAAACCCGAAAGGTTTTTTGGAGATTTGTGAATTTAAAACGGAAATCTATAGGATTCCCGTCTATAATGATGTACGGCAAACAATCTTCCAGTGATCCACAAACAATTGTCAACTGGTTTGCCGACAGTTTTCAAAGCATTTATAATTCATCGGATCATATTGTAGGTAATAGTTATGACGCAGGATCTCTTTCATCAATAACTGACTGCTGTAATTTTTCTTGCAACATAGAAGATGTAAAATCCGCTCTAAGTGAACTTGAGGCTTCAACATTCCCAGATTTTCATGGCACCGATTAAAATTCTTTTTAATCAATCGCTTAATAGTGGTTACTTTTTAGATGAGTGGAAAGTATCTTACTTAAATCCAACTTTTAAGTCAGGTGACAAAAGGAAAATCGCAAATTATCGTCCGATAAGTAAACTGGCTACTTTACCTAAGCTCTTGGACAAAATAGTGAAAAATAAATTGTATGTTGTAATTAATAGTCATGTTTCCAATATTCAACATGGTTTTATTAGTGGCCGATCAACTTCCACAAACTTGGCCTGTTTTTCAAATCAATGTTTTAAAACATTAGAAAAGCGAAGCCAATTGGACGTGGTTTATACGGATTTTGTGAAAGCTTTTAGCAGAGTAAATCACCTAATATTAATAAAAAAATTAAAAACTTACGGTTTTGATGGTACTCTACTAAAGTGGTTTTGGTCCTATCTAATCGGTAGGAAGCAAATTGTAAGGATAGGTGATCTGGAGTCGAAACCGATAAATGTACATTCAGGTGTTCCTGAGGGAAGTCATTTGGGTCCACCGCTGTTCAATTTATTTATTAATGATTTTGCATCAGTTTTATCTTCATCTGATGGTTTGATGTTTGCTGATGACATTAAAATTTTTAAAGAAATCAAAAATTATAACGATTGTCTTGAGTTACAGTATGATCTGATGAAATTTGAAACTTGGTGCAAGCAAAATGACCTTCTTCTGAACTTTACAAAGTGCTCAGTAGTGACATTTTGTCGTTTATCTAGTCAAATAATATTTGACTACAGTTTAGGAGAAATAAAAATTTCAAGGGTGAGAGAAATGAAAGATCTAGGCGTAGTTTTTGATGAAAAATTGACATTTGAATCTCATGTCTCCTACATAGTCTCAAAAGCTAATTCGATGTTAGGATTTCTCAAAAGAAACTCGTCAGATTTTAAAGATCCGTACACTCTTAAGTCTGTGTTTTGTTCAATTGTTCGACCATTGCTGGAATATTGTTCGGTTATTTGGAGTCCTGATACGAAAAAATTAAAAGAACGGATTGAAAAAGTCCAAAAAAATTTTCTAAGATTTGCTTTAAGACAGTTTTCTTTCAATGGTAATACTGACCAAAATTACAAAAGTAGGTGCTTGATGCTAGGAATACAAACTCTTGAATCAAGGCGTAGGATGTATAGTGTTTTATTCATTCGGGATATTCTTTGTAATGACATAAACTGTGGGACTTTACTTTCTTTAATAAACATTTACGCTCCGAGTAGGCCATTGAGGATAAGACAATTTATTTTTGAAATATCCCATTCTACTAATTATGGACAGTGTGAGCCAATTTCCAATTGTTGTAAATATTTTAATTTGTATTACAATGAACTTGATCTATGTATGACAAGGTATCAATTTAAATCAATATTGTCAAATCTGTTGCAAAATTCTTTTTAATACTTATGTATTCCTTAACTTAGTTCTAAGCAAAATCTGTGGATTTCATTTATCGTAGATTTAAATAAATAAATAAATAAATAAATAAAATAATAATTCTTTTGGAGTAATGGTAATAAGTCACTTTTTAAATTGTAAGTGGGAGCTTTTTTAAAAGTCAATAAATGTTAATAAAAATCAAAAAAAAAATAATCTCAAATTAAAGTCTTGGAAAACAAAGGAAAATAAAAAAATAATTTGCTCGCCCAACATATCCGATCGTGTGTCGGGCCTTTTAATCTAGGTACTGTGCAGCGCAGTATCATGTCTATTTCTATCCACTCTAAAAATTCAGTTCCATTAGCTAGAAACTTACATTTATTCAGTTGTATTTTTAAATTTTATTCGTTGAGTCTGTTGAATATCCTATGTAAACTTTCAAAAAGTTCTTCTAAAGATATGGAAAAGACTTTAACGTCATACATAGACGTATATCATGCAATTATGATTTATTAAATTAATTTTAACGTGATTCATAATCCGCTGAAATGTAGCGGGAGCGTGGCTAGTTTGATAAAAAAAAAATCAAATAATTTTCACCTTGTCAACTTGTAAGAAATTCATTTAAATCATCTACAGCTTTCTTAGTATTACACGAAAGTTGAAAACCTTACTTTTCTGTAGATATTTGCATTCTAGCTGTAAGAGTCTACATAAAATAAACGTACATGCTTTCTGTTTTGTTTAATGAAAAACTTGCAAAAATCCTTTATGGTATGTATGTACCTATAATTTCTATCTTGGACCTGGAACATGCATCGCCCTCCCCTTGGTACCATCGCATGTTTATATCTCCTTTTGTTTAAAACTGCTAAAATTTTGTAAGGGAAGTTACCCTTTTAAAAAATAGAAAATTACATTCTAAATGCTGTTAGAAAGTCTTGTTTCTACCGACAAATTTATTCAATATATACAAGCATTTTAACAACTGAAAAACGAAAAGGGGATGAAAATAAATAAAACATCTGCATTTTGAACTGAAAATATAAAAATAAATATTAAATGACCATTATCCTGGCGATATGATGGCGAATTCCACAAGACAAGGCCGTTCCAAACAGGTTTTTATGCAAAAGTAGGAATTATATTTTTTCTGTCCAACGTGGGGTTGAATAAATGTTCTATGTTTGAATTATTTTCGATTTTAAGTTTTGTGTAATAAATTTGACCCGTTTTTTCTCTGACAACTATTCAGATTGACTTGAGTAAAAAAAAAATATAGGAAGGTAGAAGTCAATCTGACTGTTATATTAAACAAATCAGGTTTTCTTTCCCAGGACACTGTCCGAAGACTAATTTAGTAGAGGGACTGACCAACGCACTGACCAAGAAAATGTAATAGAAAAGAGTTCATTAGGCATTCTCTTTAAGCTCATGTGCTTGTGAATAGTTTTAGGAAATAGCATCAGGGCATATATTATAAAACCAGTTTATCTTTGCTTCTATTATAATGTGTCATTGAAGTGTTTCAACAGTTTTTTTCGACACCAACCGTCTCAAAAGAAAGGATTATAAAACATACTTAACGCAACAGACGGACTGGCCAGCGGTCAATCTCAGTGCCATTCAATTTTCAACCACTATTTTTACACACATAACTACTTGGAATGTGAAATAAGAGAGTGTCTTGCGTGGAAGATATAACATGTAAATGCAAACCCCCTTGTCTGCAAAGAAATTATGCCATGGAACAGTTTTGTTATTGTTCTTGGACAATGCACGTGGGATAAGAACTTTTATGGATGTGTAATAAAAATCTTCTCACGGAAAAACAGAAGAACAAGAAAGTCAAAGGTAGATTTTAATGTCTAGTCATAATAGCAGTTTACTTGCAATTGTTATAAGTAGATAGGCACATACACAGCTGGTCAATAAAATAAGTGCGTTTATAATTTTCTTCATTTATTCGTTTATTATAATATTTTTTCAGGAAAATATTATTTATAAACTAATACTTAAAAAACTGACGTTATTAGGTAAAATAAATGATAGTCGAAGTTTTTCAAATCAAATAATTATAAATAATATAAAACCAAAACTGCCGGTGAAGACTTTTGCGCTTGGACAAAAAAATAGGTGCGTCTTTCTAAATTATCAGTAATTTTCGTTGTATTGTGTTTTATTTTAATATCCGTCTTTATTAATTTATTAGCGAGATTATCCTCCGCTATTATCGAAAACTTTTTGGAATCGGCGCTTGGTATTGGCTCTACCAATATTCGACACGTTTTCTGAGGTATGGAATAACATTTCCTCTTAACTGCTTCCCATAACCGGTTCATATTTGTTTAATCTTCACCTCCTAATATTCGTTTGAGCATTCCACAAGTTTTCAATTGAATAAAGATTCGGGGACTGGCTTGGTCATGAGACAACAGACGTTTCATTATCTCGAAACGAGTCTTTATCGTCCCCGGCTGTATGTTTCGGATCGTTGGCCTGCTGAAAACGACATCCGAAGGCCGTGTTTTCCACAGCATATGGCAGCATTACATTATTTAAATTATCCCTATACCGCTATACCCATATGTTGTCAAGATATTTATTCCGATAAAACGGAATATTGAGACGAGACGCCAAATCAGGAAAAGCAGCCTTACACTAAATTTCCTCCTCGGTATTTTATCTTTTGCTCTAAATTGCGAGTATGGTAGGTTAAGACCTTTCCTTTTGGTATCCTGACATTATCCTCAGAATCTGAGGACTGCAAGTTTGTTTTTTTGATTCCTTTTGCGGAATATGGGTTAACTGATTTCATTACCAACTTGTGCGCCTATAATTCTGAAAGAAGCAAAAAGGTTTGATTTTGCAAAAAGTAGTTAACGGCGATCAATGGTAGGTAACTTGTATCTTTTTCGGCCTTTTTCTATTTTCGTACGCTAATCTGAAGTGTAGACCATTTTCCACGAAATGTTGGGATCTTCCTCCGGTCTTCGCTATAAATTTGTATGTTTAGGCTATTTTCTAAGTCGCAAAACCAAATTGTTTTCTTCGGTCGGGCTTTTTGAACCATATTAAAAGAGTAATAAATAACAAAACTATTGGTTAAAGATCGTAAAATGATAAAAAAAAACCCACCTCAAAAGTTAGTACCATCTACAAAATAATTTTGAAAGGAACTGCAATATTATTTGGAACACACCTATTTTTATGACAAACTTAAAAAACATCACTAATCGTATGGAATCAAAATTAAATCAACTGCTTATCACTGCACTTCAAAAACGCTATAAATTTGGTGTCATTGTCAAGAGAATAACTGGCTTTACAATAAAAAAATGTTTTGAGGCAATACTTGCAGGAAATCAACCGTTATTTAGCAACAGACCAACTGTGTACATAGTGCACATAACAAAGAGTCGGCAGTACTTAGATAGGATTGTACTAGGAACCTATGGGTTCAATGCTAGATGGCCTTTTAATTTTATATTTGATAGGTAGGTATAATATAGCAAAATCGTACACACACTTCTTAAAATTCTTGTATTGTAATTTGTAAAACAACGTTTCTTAACTTTTATTATTAAAAAAAAATATAGTGTCGACTTAATGCAACGAACCAAAACGTGTAAACCGAATCAAAAAACAAACTTTCCAACTAGAACATTTATACAAAAATAAAGTGCACGACCTTTGTTTTAATCGTTACGATAATCTTTTATTAATACTGTTAATACTTTTTTTATAAAATTTCAGGTTAATGCCACACGAGAGTTTTTTTTCCGCGCGTCATGAGAAAAAAGGCCCCACACACGATCGGATATGTTGGGGCAATAAAAAGATATTCTCCAACAGGAACCCAGTAGCGAGCATATTGCTGCGTGTGCGGGGAAATATCAAGAATGAGAGCAGTAAACATTTTAAAATGTTTTCTATTACGATTTAATTACCGCGGCGTTTGCTTTTTGGTTGATGTTGGACCAGCGCTGCAGCTGAAAATAAAATAGCAATGCCAACTGTTATTTGTATGAGTGCCAAAGGGTGCCAAACTCGGATTTTTAACTATAACTCCAAAAGTCCAAAAAGTTTAGCCCGGTAAAAATTTGACATGCTTTGTAAAACTTGCTCAATAATTCATAGTACCTAAAATGTCCTTTAGAATACATCTTCGTGGGAATTTTTTGAATTTCGACCTTTGTATATTATTGGGCTATTTATAAATTTTTAGGAGTTGCTGTTTCTAGAAAAAAATTTTGATCGAAATGGCATTAAAATTTCCTATGTAGGTATAGGTGTTATGTGCAAGAAATACCAGTTCGTTGACAATTTCTCACACTTGGATGAAGCTTTTTGCCTGCAGCAGATTATTATAAATGCATCAAATGGCAAAAAAATACAAGGGAATACAAAAATTTATTTTATCTATACTAACGTTTAAACTTATTATATTATTATAAATTGTAATCCTATGCTGATCAAAAAATTACGTAATTGTGTTAAAAATAGCTTGAGCATCGGAATTTTCTTATTCCAGAAAACTTAGAAATGTATCTTTATTTGGATTCATCTAAAAATCTGAATATCTGACAACCAACCAATTTTTTTTACGGAGCTGATGTCAGTTGTTTCATTTATTATTAATGAAAAGTACATTGACTGCAAAACATTTGTACCAACTTTTAAATCTCACGATTCAACTAAATTTATAACTTCGTCCAACGTATATTGCAAATTATTCTTGATAAAAAAACATTGAAATCCTTGATTCCGTTTTTAGATTGTACTTTTTAAAATGAAGGGTAAAGTTACATTCCACAAAACGATTTCAAGAGAGTCAGCTGTTATTCTCTCAGAGATTTTAATGTGTTGCATTAAAAATATTATACGAAGGTTTGCTGTTTTTAAAGTTAGACAACTTTATTAAGAAAATGTATGCTTTATGCCGTTTATAATACGGAAAAACGTATTTTTAAACAAGTTTCACATTCAATTGATCTTAGTTTCGAGTTAAATCGAGTATAATTTTGAGCCAATATATTTAAATATTAAATATTTAGATATTTAAATATATTGTTCGCATTTCCAATCGCATTTAACTACAAAATTTGTATCAATATTTTTTTCTATCTCATAAATGGAACTGCAACTTGCTTGCTATATCATAGACATCTAACCAGATATAGTTTCCCACGACCTAGTTTGACATTCTGTACATCCAACAACGTGTGATCTAGTTATTCCACTTAATGCCAAAATTTGATTTTTCTTTTGCATCACCGAAAAAAACTTAACTTCCGGTTCAGGTTTGCAATGCTTAAATTCAACAATTTTTTATACTACTTATCTCTTAACTTGGCTAAGAGATACTATAATTTATACTGTTAATCTCTTAGCTAAGTTTAAAATGGTATTTAACTTGGTTCCGGAAGTGGCAAGTTAGCCTAGGTGGTAGAGTGGCAGACGACGGATCTGAACGGCGTGGGTTCGAGCCCCACTGTGGTCCGGGCTTTTTTTTAAATAATTTCTGGGAGAAGGTTACCAGAAATAGAGAGCAACAAGAAAGAGATATGGGAAAGCCAACGGGGACATCGAAAGATGGTCCCCCAACAACAAGGAAGACAGTTGGAGGAACATCAGGTGATGTGTCATCCGACAGTCAAGTAGCGGGGCCATCAGGCCAAGCACTAAGAGCAACGGTAGCAGGGCAGTCCAAAGCCCAAAAACCAACAACAACAGCAGCAGCAGCAGCAGGACCAGTAAAGCCCAAAGTGGCAACAACAACAACAACAGCAACAACAACTACAACAACATCGTCATCGGCACGTGCCGAGGTCGGAACCAGCAGCATGGCAACTGCAAAAACATCGAGCCCTATTAAAGGGAAAAATCCAGGACCGGCATGTGCCGAAGAACAAGATCCTCTGAAGAGAAGGCGCTATATTAGGTACAAACCAAACCTGTTAGTTAAAAAGCGTACCTCAGATGTGGAAGCAGCGCAGAAAATAGGAGGGCGCGGACGTTCAGCCAAGGCCTCGGCTCAAGCAAAAATACAGAGGCAGCTGGATAGCTCCTCCAACGACGATGACGACAACGAAAACAACGACAAGAACATAGAAGGCGACGATGAAGCTGAGGCGGATGACATGCATCCGATGGCCGCCGACAATCCGAATGATCAAGACGCCAGTCTAACAGGCGAAGAAAACGCCGCTGACGCCAATCCTGATGACATCTCCTACATGTCTGTGGAAGGAGAAGGACATTACGTCAGTGGCGAGGTAGTTGAGCTGTCCGACGAAGAAGAGGACCAGCAAATTGAGGTTTTAACGGAGCAGATCTCTTCGCTCATAGAGCTTGTTGAAGCGCTCAAAAAGAAGCAGGAGGCAAGACGGGAGAAGGAGCGCATAGTTGCCCTTGAGCAGCGCACCCGCCAACAAGCGCTCCAAGAGCAAGCTTCGCAACAAAAGCAGCTTCCTCATGAACAACAACCACTCCCAGACCAGCAGCAGCCACAGAAGCAGCAGTCAAAGAAGCAGCCACAGAAACAACTTCATAAGCCACAACAACCGGCTCAGCAACCACAGCATCAGCCTCAGCAACAGCAAGCAAAACAAAAACAACAACAACAACAACCACAACAGCAACGACAACAGACACAGAAGCAGCAACAGCAGTAGCAACAACAGCAACAGCAACAACCGCAGCAGTCTCAACAGCAGCAGACCCAACAGCAGCCGATGCAACAGCAGCAGAGACAACAGCAGCAGTCACAACAACAACAGCAACAGCCACAAGCAAAAAAAGGTAAGGTGCCACCTATTAATACTTATAAAATGCATATAAAAGACAGAATTGAAATATGTAGGTCGGTTGTAGGCAACAATTTTATAATTAAGCGGCTAAACGCAGACAGGCATTCCATTCAGTGCTCATCTTTAGAGCACTACAAAAAAGTCAAAGTTCTCTGTCTCAAACTAGAACAGAATATTATAGTTTCACCCCGAAGGAAGACAAGCTTCAAACAGTCCTCCTGAAGGGTATCGAATCCTCTACGGATCCGCAGGCGCTCTAAGCTGAGCTCCGTCAAGTGGCGAGCGACGATCTCGAGTTTATCGGGGTCAGACCGTTCACCACAATCAAAGCCAGACGGGAGAAACGGAATTTACCATTCTTCCTAGTTCAACTCTCGCCCCAAAGCAAATTGAGTGGTCTAAGGAATATAACAGTCCTGGATTACCAAGTTGTACGATGGGAAAAACTAAATAAGCAGAAAGACATGCCTCAATGCATGAACTGCCAAGGGTTCGGACACGTTGCAGTTAACTGTGGTATGGACCCAGTCTGCGTTAAATGTGGAGATACCCACAAAACAGTGGAGTGTAAGCTCGGGCAAGATAGGGTCACAGATATGACCCAGTTAAAATGTGCGCTCTGCCGAGGCTCCGGGCACCCCGCAAACTATTCGGGGATGTCCGAAGTTTCAGGAGATAAAGCAAAACAAAGCCCAAAAGAAAACAGTTGAGATGAGACGCCCTGAAGTACGCCAGAAAACAACTTCCGTCAATCCCGCAATTTCTTACGCCCAAATCGCGTCTGGAAAGGGAAACACGGTACAGCCTCAACCACAGGTAGCCAAACATGTCCAAGTGCCTACGGCTCCTGTGCCAGAGGCAGATCTGATGCAGGTGTTGCTGACCATTCATGGTCAGTTAACCAACGTGCAAAAACAGATCAGGGAGCAGGCGGCTAGGGTGGATTACCTCTACTCTATTCTGCCGGCAACGCGAAATGGTTAAAGGCGCGCTGCCTGAGCGACCTTTCAAAATCCTAGCTGTGAATGTAAATTCGCTGATTAGAACCGAACGTAGAGCAAATCTCTTTCAGTTGCTGCAAGACCAAAGTCCTGTTGTGTTTATGGCTAGCAAAACTAAGCTTACCCAGAAATACAAATTGACTAATAATAATTACAATATCGTGCGAAGGGATCGGCCCAACTCCTCTCAAGGGGGTGGGGTCGCAATCTTCATACGAAAGGGCATTAAACATAAGGTTATATATGATAGCGAAGTGCGAAGATTCGGATTGCTAGAAGCCTGCATCGTTTGCATTCCTCTCCAGCAGGGGAAAAGAATGTACGCAATCGCGGTGTACGCACCTGACGCACCTCAGCCTGCTTATTTTATCGCACAACTCGAAAAACTTTTCGAATGCTTAAGACTGCACGTGGATGAAAATTATTATCTCATGGCAGGAGATTTGAACGCCAAACATAAAGATTGGGGAAATCAAATTCAAAATCCGAGAGGGTACCATTTATTTAATTGGATGGGTCGTCACAGTGTTGAGTGTAGGATCTATCTTTTTGCGACAGATAGACCTTCGTTTCCTAGAAGCGGTGGCTTTCTGGATCTTTTACTGCTTTACTCACGACTTGTTATAACTGACGCAACAAATCGACAGACAAGAAACTGTTTACGAACAATTGAATACGACAGCGATCACTGCGGACTTGCCACCGTAATACAGCTTCCGAGCGAACTTGTGGAATTTGATGAGTATGTGCCTGTGCACTCTTACAATTTCAGTAAGACGCGCTGGCCACGCTTCTCCAACGCCTTGGCAAGAGAAAAACGTTGCGATGACATTTCTCCACCAAATGACAGAAACCTGATGAACGTCGAGATCGACGGGTTCCTGACTCAAATGGATACGACTATAAAACGAACAATGGACAGACCAATTCCAAAATATAAGGAACAAGACCCTAATGGTTTATACAAGAACGCGACAATTAACGCACTACACCGACAAAAAAGTGGACTGATGACTAGATTGAATCTTCTGTACAGACGATTCACGGACACACGTGATCTGGAGATTAGGACATTGAAGTCGTCGATCAAAAACATTAACGTTCTGATTAGACAAAACTATAGATTATCTATTAATTTATATTGGGATAACAGAATTCGGGCTGTTAATTCTAGCGACCCTAGTATGTTTCTCCAAATAAATAAGATATTTAGAAGAAATGATCAAAACGATCTTCCATGTTTTAAACTCCAGAGGACAACAGATAACGAAGGCGTACTAACGATTGCGGGAATTGATCCGGAAAGTGCCATTTTCGATGATAATTTTTATATGATAGAAGATCCTCAGGAGAAGGTAGAAGCTGTAGGGGCTGCTTTCCAGCAAGTGTATAAGGTGAATGCCAGCATTCGTCCGAATCATGACCTGGAGAACAGAGCCTTGCTGCACAATTTCTATCTTGGAAATAGCATAACGCAATGGCGATCTGAGGATACTGGTTTCACCGGGTTCAATGACGAAAACTTGGCAAACGCCACCATCGCCGAGTGAAATGGACCCAGTTCATTGTTAATTTCGAAGGTAGAACTTCAGTTAAATTTCAAACATTAAAGAAAAAGAAATCTGCGGGGGTCGATGGTATACCCAACATTGTGTTACGACATCTCCCTGAGGAAGCCATAGACATTTATACCACACTGTTTAACAACGCATTGAATAATGCATATTATCCAGTGAGTTGGAAGACAGCTGTGGTCCATCCTCTCCCCAAAAAGGGAAAGGACAGCTCCAATCCGGCAAATCTTCGGTCGATAAGTCTTCTTCCAAGTATCAGTAAGGTATTCGAAAAGATTCTCAATAGAGCTCTGTTCAAGTGGGCTGAGGACAAGAATATTATTCCAGACAATCAGTTTGGCTTTAAGGCGGGACATGACACTATTCATGCCGCGTCTAAGTTAGTTTCTGATGTTCAATGGAACAAAGCGAAAAATCAATGCACAGGTGCCGTTCTTGTTGATTTAGAGAAGGCTTTCGACACCGTATGGTTAGAGGGTCTTTATCTGAAATTAACCAGATTTGGCATAAGTAAACCACTGTTGTATATGCTTCATGACATGCTCAATGGTAGAAAGTTTGTTGTCAAAAGTGGCAATGTAACTTCCACCACAACTTTTGATATTAAAAACGGTCTACAGCAAGGAGCTGTGAACTCGCCGATTCTTTTTAGTATTTACACCAGCGATCTGATAGGTAGTCTCACTCATGCGATTGCGTATGCCGATGACCTTGTAGCGTACAGGACGGGTTCAAAAGTTGAAGTCATCAGAATTCTCTTGCAGCGTGACTTCGACAAGATTCAGCGATATTGTGATGACTGGAAGTTAAAAATTAACTTTCAGAAAGCAGAAACTATCCTGTTTAGAACCCCTTTGTCTAAGGCTTCTAGGGATACAAGAAAGAACTGGAGAAATCTAGTGATCGTTGGACCAAGTGGACATCCACTGGCGAGTAAAGATGTAGTAAAGTACCTTGGTATCTGGCTAGATCAGTATCTATATTTCAATATATAGATGCTGCTCTGGCCAGAGCTAGGGGAGCGTTTGCTCTGACAAGACGGTTGTTTTATAGCAGCCGCCTTGAAAACAGAGTGAAGGTGATTTGCTACATGGCCCTCATCCGGCCGATGATTGCCTATGGGTGCCCTGTGTGGTTTAACGTTGCCCCATCTCAAATGGAAAAGATTCGGAGAGGCAGTGTCTTAGAACCTGTCTTGGATTACACAGGACACCAGAGTCGGAGTACAAACATTATTATGCCAACGAGGTCTTATACAACGGGGCCAATATAAACAGGATAGATAACTTTTTAATTAAGCTGATTCGGGGTCACATTGCAAGAGCGATGACCTCAGCCAATGGGCTTATTTTCGGGGCTTACTACCCCAACAACGAATATAGTGAGAGCGTTTGTATTAACGGTTTCATCCCGCCCGAGACATTCCTCTATTTAGACCGTCGGGGGCTGATACAGGTAAGATTGGCGGTTCCGTTAATCTACCACGTCAGCCGTAGAACTATGGATCGGCGAATCCTGTATGGTCGAGACGTCGACTCTGGGAACGGAGCAGAGCGTCTGCGGTTCAGTAGAGCTGTGCCCCTTCGGGACAAAAAGGACTTTTATAAGCAAGTTCAAAAATACTGGTGGTTGGGTGACCACCTTGATATTGATGGTTAGTCAAAGTTGTTGCCTTGGCCGACCTACGTATTTTTAAGTAGTATAGGTATATTTATGTAGGACAGTGGTGGCACCAAAAAAAAATATAAAACACATAAATTGCATTTGTTGGTGTTTATGTGCATTTGGCGCTGTTCAATATGTATATATATCAATATATACATATTAATAAGCGTGTGTGCATATATGCATTGGCTGCTGCACCAAAAAAAAAAAAAAAAAGCTTCGGGTGGCTGTTCTAGTTTTAAGTTATTTTAAGTATTTTTAAGTAGTTTTAAGTTTTTACGTATATTTACATATATTTTAGTTTTATCTAGGTTAATTTAGTTTAATTTAGGTAAAGGGTAGTTTTAAGTTTTTTATATAAAATATAAAATAAATGTCTTGAAAAAGAGTTTTTAAAAAAATTTTCTCGTTTAGTTTTAAGTCATTTTGAATTTTAATTTAAGTTAGTTTTTACGCCCAAAGGCATTTTTAATATATAGTTAAGTATAATTTAGAGCGCCCGTATGGGGCCAGTAAGTTAGTTAAGTTATTCTGTAAGCTAGTTTTTTAAGGTTTTTGTCTAGCATTTAAGTAGTTATAAGTTGAATTAAAAATAAAAATTGAATTAAAATTGAAAAAAAAAAAAAAAAAAAAAATTAGGGTGCTTGCTTGTTAACCCAGAGGGTGCAGGTTCAATCCTCACTCGAGTACAAACCATTTTTTTCTTTTCAGCATATCTCAGAGCTTATGCTGAAAGTCACCCATGAGGTTATGAAATGAAAATAAAAAGCAACTAGCTCTCTATCCATTGTACCAAAAACAATTCTTTCCTATCTTTCTATTCCTTTTTACTAGTGTCGTGCAACACCTGTTGCATTTCAAAGGCAATGTGCCTTACATACACATAGTTAAAATATTAAATACAACTTTTGAGTCGTTTGCCAGCCAAATATGGCATCTGACAGGAAATATAGTTCCCAACCCAAGACCTAGTTCGACTTGTTTACCTTTCAACAACGTGTAATCCATGTAAATCGTTCCAGTGATTACTGAAATAGAGACGTATTAAGATGTGTCTACCGAATCGCCGAAGAAGTCGGTCAAAATTTAAAATCAATCTTACTTCAGATCAAAATTTATTTTAGTTTATCTATTTATCTATTTATTTACCGTCTATCAATATACAAAACTTTATGGAGATTACAATACTTAAGATCAAAAATATACACAATTATCAATAAATAAATCATTAAGCAAGTTTTACAATAAAGTTGAAAATTTTTTTTATATTTGACTCCTAAATTAAAATCAATAGCAAAATCAAATTCATTAAAATCTATACAAGCTTGGGTAATAGGATTATGCTTAGCATAACTTGTACTATGAAATGGAATATATAAAAAATCGGGGAGAGTACGATAACCTTGGAGCCGAAAATTGATAACGGATTTTTGTAGAAGGGACAAATACAAGCATTTTTTACTACGGGAGGGGGATCTATCTCCCCCCGTTTGGGCGGGAGGGGCAGTTTAATGAATTATATTATATCTTTTATCTTTTATATCTTTTATAAAGCCAATACTCTGTTTTACTAGCCAGTTTTTCAATCAAGTGAAATCTATTCATATTTTTTGAAAAATAACTACTTTCAAACTCAAAATTGGTGAAAAAAAACATAAAAAAAATATTTAAAGTGTAATTTTCAAAACATTGAAAAAAAAAATTTTTTGAATCTAAAAGAGACTTTGCATGTACCCAAACTCGCACCCACCCCAAATACTATCACAGGCCCAGGCAGGGGGGTTGCAAACATACCTCACTGTTGATACGTCTTAAGGCTGGGTTTTGGGAAGGTATGATAATTTAGAGACAATTTGTGTAAGAATTAATCCACATTCTATTTATACTATCAAATTAAGAACACGTAAAATACTCAGGCAAAAAAAATATTGAATTAAAACAGTAGTTTTGGTAATGTTTTTTTCCCGAAAACTAGAAGTAATAAAATCATTTTGTTTTCGGTTTCTGATTAAAAATTAACATGAGGAACGATTTCTAAGAAAAAAATATATCTCAAAGTTTTGAAAAAATACACTTTAAACTTTTTTTTTATGTTTTGTTTCCCAAATTTTGAGTTTGAAAATAGTTTTTTCAATAACTATTTCACTTGGTTTAAAAACTGGCTAATAAATAGAGTTTTGGCTTTTAAAAAAGATACAATACTTAATTGTAGGTATTATCGTTATTTTTTAATGATTTTTTTCCATTCGGGGGGAGATAGACCTCTCCATCCATAGTAAAAAATGTTTGTATTTGACCCCTCTACGAATTCCGTTATCAATTGCAGGCGCCAAAATTATCGTACTCGTGCCAAAAAATCTCCATTTCTTGGTCGTAAAGTGCAAGTAGGTGCATACAACATTGATAACAACACCGAAGTGATATTAGAAGTAAGGACTTCAAAAGCAAATTTGAAGAATTTCATTTTCTTCTTAAAACAAGAGGTTTTAAGTTGTTAAGAATACATCTAGTCTCATAGCATGGAACAAATGAATATCCGAAAGTTTTTCGCAAGGCAAACCTTGTAAACCTTTTCTAAACTTTTTCTTTACGATGCGATGGATACATGAATGAGTATAGGAATTCCATATAACACTGCAAAGGTCTTATAATATTAAGGTAAAGGGTTTTAAGTGTACCTTTAAGGAACCTCAATATGAAGAGAAAAATTCTTTTTAGAGCCGAAGATCACTCCAAGATCTTTCTGACTCTCACATATTTGTAAGGAATCGTTATCAATATTATATTTTATATAAAATGGAATTCGTATTTTTGAAAAAGTGACAACGCTACATTTTTTATTCTTAAAAAAACAATCAAAATACAATCCTTTTAAGTTACACAATTGAAGAATTTTATTCAGGTCAGTTTGCATCTGATAAAGATTTTATGCAGCTGAAATCCCTTAGATCGTCAGCATACAGAAGACATTTTGAAGAAGAAAAAAGTTGTGGAAAGGCATTAATAAAATTATAAAGATCAACGTCCCAAGATGACTACCTTAAGGTACTCCTAAAAAGTTTAATATCTCCTTAGATAACACATTTCCAATTTTACATGTTGTTTTCTACCATTTAAAAAACTCTTTATCCAACTGAGCAGCTTAAAGTGAAAACCTAACATCTCAATTTTTTTTGATAGGACATTATGTTGAACACGGTATAAGGCCTTTGAAAAATCGGTGTATGCAGTGTCGACTTGTACATGTACATGCTTTTCCATATGACTAAGACAATAGTTAGAAAAATATCGAAATTTAAATTACATGTTTCCGGTTCCGATCTCAAATAAGCTAAATTTGAGCTTCATATTGTGGTGCTTATCTATGCTTAGCATATTATGAAAACAATATCAATCAAAACACCGCATTAAAACAAAGCATTATGAAACATTAAAAATATCCCATAGACTTTAATTATAGAGAGGATAATTTCATTAAGTTAATTTTTTATGCTTAACAGTTTGCATTATGAAAGGTGTTTTCAATAACTACATACCGATGTTAGGCTGCGTAGCTCCATATTTCAATTACTATTGAGAAGTGGGTTATTTAGACAACAACAACCTGTGTACACGTAAGCTATTTTTGGAAGGAGTTATGTAAAACTATGTATTTAATGGCTGCAAAAGCCAATCATCACTTCTTTTTGTTTATTACTGTCGCTCGTTCATTAGCAAACTCCAGTTTATTCGAAAAACACGTTCGAACGTTAGTGATATTTTCTTTAATGAAACGTTTATGTGAACCAAAACAATGAATTTACAATAACATGAAGTAAACAATTTATTAAGATTAAAACCAATAATTTTTTCAAAATGTAGGAAATAAGATTTGATCAAGTTTTTCAGGTATTTCTTAAAAAATAGTTTTGGTTGAAACCCAATAAGCTGTTTACAAGAAAGCTGAAGAAAATATTAATAATTCTGTAGAAAGAATCGTCAACCAGTTGGAGATTCATTTTGTGTACAACCACAAAAAGTCAGTTAGACAAAAACCATCTTTTTTTAAGAAGATCATTCGAGCCGCTTTTTGTAAAACCACAAAAAAAGTCAATTGGACAAATATCATCTTTTTTTTAAGAAAATCATTGGAACCGCTTTCTCTTTCTGCAAACTAAAGCGCTTTGCATTAATTCTGCTAGAATTTGAGCATGCTTCCCGATACCGCAATGGCAACAGAGTCAGCATACGCAACCAATTTGAAACCCTCATTTTCTAGGCTTACTAAGAATTCGTTGACGATTTTGTTCCATAGAAGTGGGGAAAGGAATCCACTTTGCGGTGTACCTTTGCTGACAGATTTTTTTTCGATAAAGCTACCTAGAGATCAATTGATAAGTTTATTCAGTGAACCATCTTTATTAAGATTCTTCAGAGCCAATGTGATTGCTAGATAGCTGAAGTTGTTTGCAGGGAATATTGGATATAACGTACCAGCCAGCGTGTAAGCCCATTTCTACCGATCGATAAGAGTGCTGTGCACTCTGCAGTAGATATAAGTTTAGGATATATAGCAGTAGATATAAAATTCGGATATATAGCAATACGCAGATGGATATTTGTAATTGTATTTGTATTTATTGATCTTATAACAAAAGCATATTAAGACCGAATGTCTTTTTTGTTACACTTTGTACATTCTTGGCTAAAAATTAAATTTACATTTAAACAAAATTTAACAATAATGAAAATAAAAATAATAATAATAAATTCATTGATACAGTTTATCAAAGATTTTAGAATGAAATGAAATGAGCAAACTTTATGAATGATTTTAGTTGCCGAAGTAGATCTTTAAAAGATTTTCAAAGGGTTTGCAGTTGTTAAGTCCTCTTATTGTCCCGGAGGCGGCTGTCAGAGTACCTATCTCATAAGGAGAGTGAAAATAATTTATACCAATTGATAGTACTTGTAGAACTATTCACAAAATCTCTTTTTTATATATATTGCGCACACTCAAGGGATTATGAATACCCTTTATATGATTAACACAGTACGAGCGTTTAGGAAATTTGGATAGGGGTTGAAAGGAGATACTGATGCACATTGGTTTTGAATGCTTGAAGGTTTGAAATGGTGGGGAAAAACATAACCGGGTAAGGCATTCAACATTCGTGTAGTGCGGCTAAAGAAGAATCTCTGTACTCACTTGTTCGTCCGAAAACGGGCTCAAGGGGAACTGGTGGGCATTCCTTGCAGTACTAGTATTGCGGTTGAGTTGTTTCAGGGGAGTAACGCAACTGGCTATTTTGGCAGAGCACTCTTTATAAAAAAAGCGATACAATAAAGAGAGGCAAGAAACATTTCGGCGGTGTTCAAGTGACACAAATTTTTCCGTTATATTCGTGTCCCCTATCATTTTAAAGGCTCTTTTCTGAATTTTATCTAGGAGATTCAAATAAGATATAGGAGCTCCTGCCCAGACATGAGAATTGTACTCTAGTTTTGGATGAATTAACGCCTTATAGATAACATCCAGATCATTAGGAGACAAAATTTTCTTGCATCGTCGTAAGAAACCTAAGCATTTCGCAGTGCTTTTGGACATCAAATATGTGATCATTCCTCTAAAGGTGGTTGGTAACACACATACCGAGAATGGAAAGCTTTTCAGTTTCCGCTATAAAAGTGCCACTCATAGATAGTGGCAAAAGGGGTATGTTACGCTTTAACGACAAAAGAAAACATTGAGTTTCAGAAGCATTAAATTCCACGCGGTTGTTAATTCCCCATTGTATAATGCTGTAAAGATCGGAATTTAATGAGCGTATCATACGCTGCGCTCCAGTTTCACAACCGAAGAGCTGGTTTCTGAATCTGGAAACGAATATGAAAAACTGAGGGTGGTGTCGTCAGCGAAACAATTTAGTGGATTAAAAGTTTCAGACAAAAGATCATTAGTAAAAATCAAAAAAAGAGTCGGTTTGTAAATCTGGAAACGAATATGAAAAACTGAGGGAGTGAGGGTGCTGTCGTCAGCGAAACAATTTAGTGGATTAGAAGTTTCAGACAAAAGATCATTAATAAAAATCAAGAAAAGAGTCGGAGACAAAACGGAGCCGTGGGGCACACCAGAACTTATATTGAAGATTTCAGACTTGAGACCATCCAATACTACTTGTATTGAACGGTCCGAAAGGTAATTTCTAATCCAACGAACTAGAGATACATTATTACCGAAAGCATGCATTTTCAAAAAAAGAGCTTGATGCCAAACTCTATCAAATGCTTTTGAAATATCAAGCGCAATAATCTTACTTTCACCAAAACGATGTAAAGATTGGTTCCACTTTTCCGTAAGATAAGCCATCAGATCACTAGTAGACCTATTGCTACGAAAGCCGTATTGCCGGTCATTAAGAAGCTTTGGTTCTTCGAGATATTTCTTAAGCTGATAATTTATCAGCGTTTCCATGACCAAAGAAAGAAGGGACGTATAGGCAATCGATCGATAGTTGGAGGGGGAAGAAGATTTGTTTTTTTTTTATGGACGGGCTGGACAAATGTGGTTTTCCATCCACTCGGGAAGAGACCAGTAGAATAGGACAGATGGAAAAGCTTACGCAGTGCTTTTGCCAGCGTGAAAGCACATCTCTTCAGAATAATGGGGGAAAGACTATCCGGGCAAGCGGATTTGTGTATGTCGAGATCCTTGGGAACTCTAGCAACTGTACGAGTTCGAAAGAAGATAACCGTTTACGCTCTCAAGTACAGGAGGTGTCATATCACTATGTGGCAGCGTGGAGTTAGCAGCAAACTGAGCTTCAAACAAATTTGCTTTTCCTTGTGATCTGACCACATATCGATATCGTTTGAGACGAGCGTCGGAACCGAGGACGAAGTTGAATTTCGTATATTTTTTACAAACGATCAAAAAAAATAAATTAGGGAAAATACAGTATTTTTTGCCGTAATTTTTGTTCATGTAGAAATTTGGTTCGTCGAATATGACCGTTGCAGGTCTTTCTAGCTTGTTTGAAATTATTCCAGTTTTCCTCAGTAGGGTAAACTTTGTAACAACGGAAACTTACTTCTCTCAACCTGAAAGCCTCTTTACAGCTCGAATAGAACAACGAGTTTTCTTTAGGTTTCATGCTTTTCGACCTATTTGGAATGATTTTTTTCATCCCGATAAGATTCAAATTTGTGACCATATCGGCGCTGGAGTCTACGTCACTATCGAGGAAGCATAGTGACCAGTTAAAGTTTCTGAAAAAATTATTGAGGGCGCCCCAGTTGGCATTCTCGTATTGCCAAACGGTTCTCCTTGGGGACTTTTCTTTAACTGGACTATTTTTTTGCATGAGAATTTTGCCGATACGACACAATGGTCCGACTTATCTAGAGGTGATGATACGTTTATAGTGTATTTATCAGGGTGAGAGGTAAGAAACAAGTCTAAAGTGTTGGGTGTCTGACCTGCAACGTCAGGAATTCGAGTTGGCTCGTCGACAAGTTGAGTCAAGTTGTTTAACTCAGCAAATAGCTCGACATACCTACCTCCGGGTGTTGTCAGGCCAGAATAGCGAAGCCAACTAGAGTTGTGTTCATTGAAATCGCCCGCAATGACGATTTCAGTGCGAGGATAATGGGCAACAATTCATTGAATGGAGTCAGACAGCGCATCAAATTGGTGAAAAGTTGAATTGCTGTCCAAATTTGGGCTCCGATAAATAAAACATATATGAATCGATTGCTTATTCACAGTAAATTTCAACCATATACAACTAAAGGACGAGTTCAAACAAGAACCGTATTGTGGTTGCAGTTATTAAGCAACGTCATTTCATATATAGACGGCGAGACCATCGTACGAAAACAATAAAGGCACTAAGATATACCCGTTAAGTTTGAATTCTGATGGATCAGTATTTTCACCTACTTGGGTTTTCCGTAGTGCCAAAACAGTTGGCTTGTATACAACAGTATGGATAAACGCAGAAACAAAATTCGATCTTATCCCTCAAATGTTGCTAAGATCAACCCTAAAACTATCCTCCATTATAAAATTAAAACACAGAAAAAACCAAATCAGACAAATAATCTAAACTGAGAATGAATACTAAAAAGCATAAGAACTTTCCAATAACGCATTACTACTAGTGTTAGGCTTTAGTAGCAATATGTATATTGATCCGCCCCTGGATAGTTACCAAAATTTTCAGTTATACATGTAATATTATTTAAACTTGATCATTGCTTGCCCTGCATGAGAGAGTCACACAGTGCAATCAATAAATCAAATGAATAGTAACTGTGACAGCGATGGTCAAGGAAAAAAAGAAAAGAATTTCTGCTCGTGTGTTTTTTGTTTTTGTTAGATGGGTAATCTAGGGAACTTTGGGTGGGAGATTGTCACGTTGCGTTTTTTGATGGAAACCTATCTCATGGGAGGAGTGAAAACACTTAGAATTCAAGATAACATTCTATTAAAATTGCCTATGGAGACCGCAAAAAGTATTCTATGAGAGGTTATATTGAGGCTGAAAATAATACTTAATTTTTTGAATTGCAGGGAAGTAGTGCATGCAGTTAAGTTTGGGGAGTATACCAAGAAAACAGCAGAGCTATTAAAACAAAAGTATCCCGCAAAGCAACTCACACCTACTCTTCATAAAATTGTAATTCAAAGTCAAAATATTATCGAATTTCAGCCACTACCTCTTGGAGAACTGTCAGAAGAAGCCAAGGAATCTAAAAATAAGGATGACAAGAAAAACAGGTATGCAAATACGTGCAAAGTTTCAAGGATTCGAAAAAATGAAGACCTATTCAAAATGCTTGCAACCTCATCGGATCCACTTATTTCTTCCCTGAGGCATTTTGGAACTCCAAAAGATCTTAAAGCTCTTAAAACTCAATAGTTTCCAAAAATTTAGTTTCAAAAGATTCTGATTAGACCACTCCACAACACGTATCAGATCTTCATTGATTCTTGCAGTTGCATCCTCAATCATACCAATCCGATAGCTTAAATAAATTTCAACGTCATCCGCGTACATGTGTATTTTACAGTGTTTGAGGATCAAAGGTAAATCATTATTAAGGAGGGTGAGGAGAAGTGGGCCTAAGATTAATCATTGTGGTACACCAGCATTTGTTGAAAGGACATCAGAGAGTTCATTGTTTAACAGAACTGCCTGAGATCTACCGGTTAAGTATTCTTGAATGAAATGGACCGCGAGGTTTTCTTGAGTGAGAGTAGTAAATACGTATTTAAAAAAATTGAAATCTCATGGCTCATTATATTTTCAAATGCTTTGGAAATAAAAGGTAAAATGGATATTAAGCGGTATTCTTTCTTTTTTGAGTTTGACGTTTTAGAAACCGAGATAATTTTGGAATGCTTTTTATGGTTTGGGGTAGCACGAGGTGGCTTATATCAAAGAAAAAAAATTAAAAAAATCAAAATGCTTGCAATTATTACTTTTCCTCAAATTGTAAATTGCAAATTATTTTATAAATTCACTAAACTGGAAGGTTTGTAAATTAGGAGTAGTTGGACTATAAATCGCAACTAAGTAGAATTAAATCAAGACAAATCGGCTGTTATTCTAAAAAAGTGGCATTTTGTAAATTGATCCGGCAAATTTTGTTAATTGGTGCTTTTTAGTTCTCTCCGTGTAAGAGATCAGGTAAATGAGCCAAAGATGCAACTTACTTTAGATGGCGCTCACAATCCAGGATGGACTTCGGCCTCAACCAACATTCCTCTCCAGCCAGCTCTGTTCATAGCTAGCCGCCTCCAATTTCGCACCGCAAGTTGGCTGAGGTCGTTCTCCACTTGTGTGCGCCATCTGTTCCGGGGTCTTCCAATGCTGCGGACACCATCTGGATTGGATTCGAAGACTCGTCGGGCTGGTGCGTTGGTGTCCTCGAAGAATCTTTCTCTCAAAGCACCCAAGTAACTTCTCATCCGAGTCCTTCAACGCCCATGCTTCCGCCCCATAGAGCAGGACTGGAATGATCAGGGCCTTATATAGCTTCTCTTTGGTTCTATGAGAGAGGGCTTTACTACTTAAGTGCTTTCTCAGCCCGAAGAAACAGCGATTGGCAAGAGTAATTCTTCGTTTGATCTCTGCACTGATGTCATTCCGCTTAGTTATAGTGGATCCCAGGTAGACAAAGTCCTTGACTACTTCGAAGTTATAGCTATCCATCTCGACATTTTGCCCGAGTCGCAGATTTTCAGATTCCTTTCTTGTTGATAGCATATACTTCGTTTTGTCTTCGTTAACAGCCAATCCCATTTTTGCCGCCTCCGATTCAATACTGGCAAATGCACCAGCCACAGCTCGCTTGTTTCGGCCGATTATATCTATGTCATCTGCATATGCAAGTAGTTGAACGGACTTTTGATAAATTGTACCAGTGGTGTTGATTCGCGATTTTCATACAACTGCTTCAAGAACGATGTTAAATAGGTTGCATGATAACGCGTCGCCTTGTCTTAAGCCTTTCTCAACATCAAAAGGTTCGGTGGTGTTCCTACCGACTTTAACAGAGCAGCGAGATTTCTCCATTGTCATCCTGCACAAGCGGACGAGTTTGGCAGGGATGCCGAGATATGAGACATTCGTCTCTATCCACGCTATCATACGCAACTTTAAAATCGATAAAGAGGTGGTGGGTATAGAATCTGGAATTCCTGAGTTTTTTCTAAAATTTGTCGGAGTGTGAATATTTGATCGGTGGTTGACTTGCCTGGCCTAAAACCACACTGATAAGGGCCAATCAGATCGTTTACAAGGGGTTTTAAGCGATCACATAGGATGGACGACAAAATTTTATAAGCGACGTTTAGGAGGCTAATTCCTCTGTAGTTGGTGCATGTCAGAGCGTCTCCTTTTTTGTGGATGGGGCATATGATGCCAAGGTTCCATTCATCGGGCATACTTTCATCCGACCAAATTTTACAGATGAGTTGGTGCATGCTCCCTACCATCACATCTCCTGCAGCCTTAAACAATTCAGCTGGTAGGCCATCTGCGCCAGCAGCTTTATTCGATTTAAGCTTGGCAATCGCTAAGCGCACTTCGTTCAGGTCGGGTGGACGGAAATGTTGGCCATCATCGTCCAAGTTTAGTGGAATCATTTGCCTAGCAGCGGGATGTTGGTTGTCTTCGCCGTTTAGCAGTCTAGAAAAATGTTCTTTCCAGATCCTCAGCACTGACTGTGTGTCTACTACCATATTCCCCCTCTAGTCTCGGCAGGCTTCCGTTCTGGCTTTAAAGCCTTGGGTGGATCTTTTTACCCTTTGATAGAATTTTCGAACATCACTTCTGCCGGTACAACCCTCGATAGACTCGACCGCTCACTTCTCGTGCTCTCTCTTTTTTCTCCTGAGAAGTCGGCGTTCCTCCCTTCTTTTTTTGCCCGTAGAGCTCCCGGGCTGCTCTCTCATTGCCTCTTGTTCTAGACTGCAGCATCGCCTGGTAGGCCTCGTTTTTCGCTGCATGCGCCAACCGGCATTCTTCATCAAACCAGGAGTTTCGTTGTGGACGCCTAGTGAAACCCAGCACATCAGATGCGGCATTTCTGATGGCTTGTTGACAGTGTCTCCACTGGTCTTCTGTACTTGCTGCTGGTGGCAGACTCGTTGAGAGATTGGTTGAAACGCGGTCAGCAAAGGTTCTTGCAGTCTCTTGCAATTTAAGCTTCGCGACATCATATTTTCTGACAGCAACAGCTCTGCGTTGTGGCGCCATGGGAATCCGCATTCGCACTCGCGACACTACCAAGTAGTGGTCCGAGTCTATGTTGGCCGTGCGGAAAGTTCGAACATCCAAGATGCTGGAAGCATGTCTGGCGTCTATCGCGATGTGATCAATTTGATTGACTGTTTTATGATCACTGCTCCTCCAAGTTCCTTTGTGTATATCACGGTGTGGGAAATGGGTACTCGATACGATAAGATTTCTCCCCGCCGCGAAGTCTATCATCCTGTACCCGTTGTCGGAAGTGTCATCGTGCAGGCTGTGGTCCCCGATGGTTGAACCAAATTTGCCCTCTTTTCCGAATCTGGCATTGAAGTCACCCAGAATAATTTTGAAGTCGTACTTTGGGCACAAATCTTATGCGCTCTCTAAGAGGTCGTAAAACTCGTCCTTGGTTGTATCATCCTTCTTTTCGTGGGGGGCATGGACACAAATCAGCGTGATGTTCTTAAATTTTGCCTTGATACGGATTGTGACCAAACGCTCGCTAAAACTGCGAAAGCCTAAGACTTCTTGCCTGAGTCTTCCCCTTATCACAAAACCGCACCCAAATAGCCGCTGGCCCTGCTCCTGACAACACGGTCCGTGGTAGATGTCACACGTTGTCATCCTTCTTACATTCTCCCCATCCCATCGCACTTCCTGGATAGCTGTTACATCAGCCTTTAGCCTGTCCAGGGTCTCCACTAATTGTTCGGCTGCACGTGGTCTGAACAACGACAATACATTCCACGTACAGATCCGAAATTCGTTGTCCTTGTTTCGTTTGCTGGGTTCGTCAACATTTTGATCATCCTTATCCGAGGCTTGTTGGTTTTTCGGAACTAAATTTTTTTTACAATGGTAGGGAAGTTAACCCGCCGCACAACCCCCAACCTGGAGGACCAGGCTCTTACTAAAACTCCAAGAGCGGGGAGCCGGATAGACCGCTCCTTATCGGCCTGAGCTTCAAATATGTCGGAGTAGCCCGTATAAGGTGTTCACTAAGTAGTTCAACCTGACTGGAACTGTAGACGCCACCGTTGACTCCATCTGGGGAATTCCTCCGCTGCCGTCTCGATGAAAGGAGAAGTGCCTCAGTGGAAACACCCCTCCCCCCCTCTCTCGTTAGCTGCCGCCAGAACCGTCCAAAGGGGTTGGTTACCCAGATCTCAGGTTAAGGTACTAGGCACTCGATGTTCACCACGGGAAGGTGAGAGTAGGAGTTGATAGTCAGAGGTTGGTTTGGGAAAACCTGTAGACGTATTGTCCTCTTGAATGCACATAACTACCCTTTGAACATCATTGCCAAAGATGCAAGGTAAGTGGAAAAAGTATCAAAGTTAGCTCTCATACTGCGAATATTCTGGTGAGTGGCTGAAAAACCTGAAAACGATTCCTTACTTGGATGGTCTTTGCAAAGGCAATGACATTTGTTCAAATTAAAATTTAAAGAGGAAATGCTATTATTATCACTCTTATATTATTATGAAAATTATTTAATGAGTAATTAGTATTAGACATATTGTAAAAAAGATTATAGTTTGTTAAGTTTAGAAAAATCATCCTCAAAGTTAATAATTTTAATTACTTTACCCCCATAAATTTTTCTAATAAGAAGAGTAGAATTCCTAACCCAAACATATTTGCATACATTTTCATGTTTCAGGTCATTCGCTTTGTTGAGTAAAGATCTTGTATAATATACAATATATATGCAATATATATATACAATATATACAATATATATGCATATTATGCAGTGAGACAATAGGCGCGTCCTACTAACAAAAATCTCACTGAGATCTCAATGTCAGTTTGACAGAAACAGAATCCCTTTGTGGGACTGAGTTGGACACATTTCTCTGTGCAAACATATCAAAAAGTAAAACAACATCAAATAAATATTTTGTTATTTGTCATTTTGAAGTGTATTTCTTTCAAGTTACTATTTTTGTATTTTTACTAGTTTTTTTTCATATTAAATTTGTTTATTTCAATAAAAAATGTTAAGCAATTTGCTCATTTTATCTTTGTTTAAAGTAAACCAATAATTTTTCAACGTCAAAAAAACATCTGTTTTGAGCGAGAAAAATAAACTGAGAAATCGAATTAATAAAAGTTTAGGCTCAGTGATCTCCGGAAAAAATTTCACTCCTCAGGCGAGATTTTGTGTCCCACATTTGTCCAAGATATGTTCCTTTTCTCTCGCATCTTGTTCATCAAAGTGTTTTTAAGTGAAAGTGATGAGAATTTTACACATACTATAGAAGGTGCACATACTGCAAGGACGGAGAGGGAAATCTGATCACCGATCCACAAAGTATACTGGAGCGATGGGAAGTGTACTTTAATGAATTGCTAAATGGTCAACTCACTGCAGAAGTGGAGGCTCCACTGCTTCAAGACGAATACCCTACGTTGCCGTCACCAAGCATAGAAGAGGTTGAGAAGGCAATAGACCGGCTAAAGAAAAACAAAGCCCCGGGAGCTGATGGTATACCAGCCGAATTATTTCAACACGGTGGGCCAGCTCTACGTCAGGCAATTCATGATATTATAGTGCACGTGTGGGAGCATGAAGAAATGCCAGAAGACTGGCGAAAAAGTATAATATGCCCCATACATAAGAAAGGAGATGTCACAACGTGCAGCAACTATAGAGGTATCACGTTGTTGAGTACCGCCTATAAGATACTCTCCTCTATCCTACAAGACCGGATAACCCCATACGCTAAAACCATCATCGGACAATATCAGTGTGGTTTCATTCCAGGCAAATGGAAAAATGTCTAGAATTTAACATCCCAACATACCACCTGTTTATAGACTTTAAGGCCGCCTATGATAGCATAGCCAGGGTAGAACTTTACAAAGCCATGAGAGAATTCGGCATCCCAAATAAATTGACACGACTATGTAGGTTGACCACGACCAACGTAACAAGCCAAGTAAAAATAGCCGGATTGCTATACAGACCAATCAACATCTTTAATGGACTCCGACAAGGGGATGGTTTGGCCTGCCTCCTCTTCAACCTGGCGTTGGAGAAAGCAATCCGTGACTCTGGCACGGCAACAAGAGGGACCATCGTCAACAGGTCCAGCCAGATACTGGCTTACTCAGACGACATCGACATCATCGGAAGAACCGAGCAAGCTGTACACGATTCCTTCATACAGATCGAGCAGGCGGCACAAAATCTGGGGCTGCACATTAGTGAAGGTAAAACAAAGTACATGGTGGCGTCGAATGCGAGAGGAACAGTTGGTCAAACAATCAAGGTAGCGGAGCACGAATTTGAAGTGGTGCAATCCTTTAAATACCTTGGGTCAATAGTAGCAGCCGATAACAATATAGAAGAAGAAATACGCGGGCGGCTTCTCAAATCCAACAGAGCCTACTACAGTCTGTCAAAGCTCTTCAAATCCAGAAATCTCACCATAACTTCAAAACTACTGCTGTACAGGACCATGGTCCTGCCAGTACTCACATATGGATCCGAGACTTAGGTGCTTAGCAAAAGGCACTCTGACCTCTTAGCAGCGTTGGAGAGAAAAGTCTTAAGGAGAATTGTTGGCCCCATATGTGAGGAAAGACGATTCCGGAGACGGTACAATCATGAATTGTACGCAATCTACCTTGAAGCAGATATCGTGACAAAAATTAGGCTCGGTAGACTTCGGTGGGCAGGGCACCTAGCTCGCATGAGCGAAGAGGAACCTGCTCGGAAAGTTCTCTGTGGTACATTCTATGGCAGATGATAGAGTGGTAGACCATGCTTGCGCTGGAGAGATGGCGTAGACCAGGACGCCCGGAGCCTTGGGGTGCGCAACTGGATGGCATCGGCTCGAGACCGGGATAGGTGGAGAGACTTGTTGAAGGAGGCCAGGACCAGACCCCGGTTGTTGAGCCGATGATGATGATGATAGAAGGTGATTGTTTTTTTTTTTGTTAAAAGCTTTTCCTCTTACTCTTTCTACGAAGCAAGAATCAGTTTCGTTTTCATTTAATTCACCATTTAGAGCCGCTAAAAGGGTTTTCACTCTGTCATTAACATTTTCATCGCAAATATCAGGAATGGCTACAATGTCAACCGAACATTCCTTATCCCGCTGCTTAAGTGAATTCAATTTAGACTCCACTTTACTCTGAGTAGCATTTGCATCTTCAAGGGATCTGATTTTTGTAAGCGCCTCAGTGTGAACTTCACTCAGTCTAATGATCTCTTTCCTCAATTTATTTATCTCAGCATAAAGCATTTGAACTTTGAAGTAAAATTGGTTGGACGACGGGGTTGGAAGTACTGCTGTCGAAGTGGCTACTATAGTATCATTTTGCTCCTTTGCTGAGGAAAGTGCTACTGTGCTACTCATGTTCCAAAAAGGCTCCCCAAATTAAATTTGAATTAGAGAAAAATAAAAAAAAAATTTCTTACAGTTGAGTAAACAAAAGTTGATTTTTTACATTCCTATTTCATTTAAAGATTCTTTTTCAAGCTTTCTAAAAAAATGAAGGTACATACACCGCGCTTCAGCTGAATAAGCACAACATTTTTTTCATATGCGATGTCGATTTTATTTAAACTTTGTGTGTTTATTTAACATTTGTTGATGGTTACTGTTTGTTTATAATGTTGGAAATAGAAATCAGAGAGCAAAATTTGAGAAGTATCACTATTTGGCTGTGGTTAGCTTTCTAAACAATTCACAGAAAAGTACACTTTCTGTTTTTGCGACAACTGAATAGACACCATGTCTATTATCTTCGTTATCTTCATTGTTTACAGGCATTCTGAAGAGATTGACACATTTTAACAATTGAAGAGTTTTAAGTAAAATTAAGTTGTTAATCGAAATAAAATGTAAAAATCGCTCATTAGTGTTGAAAGAGCTAATATCGTCTAACTACCAGAACCATGGCTAACTGGGAGTGCTAAAGCTAACAAAATATAATTGAATTTTAGTGTCATCCATTTATCCTTAAGAAACGAAGATTTGTAAAAGATAGTTTACCGCAGTGCAATTTTAAAATTTGCTTCTGATTCTTGTGAATCTGCCACAAAATCAAAACAGAAAGCCGGTGTTCTTGGATGAGGTTTAACAGTCCTAAGAGTAACTAACAGTGCCAAACATTTAAAACGAATAAAACTTCACACAATGTGCAACACAAATGTAGAAGTTTAGAATTTTCTGCCCATCAAAAATAATCTTCGTCGCATCCGAAAAAAACACGTGAAAACTTTCTTTTGTCCAAAATGTTTCGCACTGTTGGTTACTCTTAGGACTGTTTAACCTCATTCAGATAATAGAAACTGTGTCTATTTAGTTGACGCAAAAAACACTGTATTTTTATACGAATTGCTTAAAAAGCTAACCACAGGCAAAATAGTGATACTTTTTGAATTTTCTTTCTGATTTCTGTTTAAAAAATAATAAAGAAACAGTAACAATCATCAAATGATAAATTAACACACAAGGTATAGAGAACATCGATATTTCACATAAACAAAGTTGTACTTGTTCAGTTGAAGAGCGGTGTATTTGCCTTATTTAAAAATTATATGCCATGAACCACTATGAGTTGTTTGTGTATCAGTTCCTATTTTGTTAAATAAAAGGTTTAATAAAAAAATATATTTTATGGTTATTGCCAATAACTTCTTTTTTGTGCTTTTTTAGTTAATTATAAGATATATTTTTGTTGTCCTGCTCAGTTTTCGAAAATGCCCCCCAAAATATAGGAAAAGTGCTACCCTTAGGCTTTGCAAAACGACAGCACTGGTTGGAAGTGCTGCACTTTTAGTTTCAGTACAGTAGTCGTGGTTGGAATGCGAGGGAAAGAAGTGCCTTCAGAATAGATGCTGTTAGTAGATGCATTAAAGACAGTATCAGGCAGAGTGATATCGCTCAAACCATGGTAGACTACTTTGCAGTTAAGATACTGTATTTTGAGATCGGATCTAGCGACTTTAATATTGCATTAACCTCGCTCACGCAAGTCACGCAACTCCTATGCGTCGCCGTCGATAGGGCATGTTAGGTCGTGTCCGGGATCGGTAGAAAAATATTTCGCGTATGCAAAATTATGTGCCTTTAGTCTCTATAAATAACGTTTTTTGTTATAATACAAATTCTATATACTATTGAAAATATTAAATAATAAATAAAAAATAATTTCAACTAAGCAGAAGACTTAGCATTAAATTTAGTGGACTTGTTGAATTATTAATTCAAATTAGCTTGGACTAAAGGCCATAAAAAGCTAATTTGAATTAATAATTCAACAAGTCCACTAAATTTAATGCTAAGTCTTCTACTAAGTTGAAATTTTTTTTTATTTATTATTTAATATTTTCAATACATAGTATATAGAATTTGTATTATAACAAAAAACATTATTTATAACTTTAACCAGGCCACGGGTAAACACTTCCCGCTTAATGATTGCAATCGTAATCATGTTGGATATAGTTCACTTTAGCTTTTTGTCAAAAAAGTTATGTGAGTTAACCTGAAACAAGCGGAAATTTCCGTATTGACAAGTTGCTCACTCGTCAACTGATGAGTGCAAAGTGAGCATCCGCACGAAACACCATTTTTTCATGGACTATAGTCTCTATATTCCCACTATATTGATTCAACAATATTTTTACAAACATGTACCTACAAGTATATAATAAAACTATTTTTTTTTAAAGAAATGAAAACTGACAGACATAATTTCCGGACCCTGTTTTTTCTTCTTTATCATCATGGTGTCCAATTTCATGGTTGATTAGGTACTATCTCAAATTTTGTTTAGCATGAAATCATAACTAGACTTGTACCCACTCCCTCACCAAATACATAAGTATTGCCAGGTATTTAGCTACAATTGCAAGTAACAACATCTAAATTACGAAATAAAATCAAATAATTTAAAAAATTACCCTGCCTCAAAGATGGGTTAACGTTAACCCAAAGGATTATATGGCAGAAATGCAACAAAGCACACAACGTAAGACACAAAATTATAGCACACACAGCTGTTATAAATAGACTCAGTTAAAATATTCCATACTAACGAAATATCTTCCACCCACAACCAGCCAACTCAGCTCGTTCCAAAAATACCTAGTAGAACTTTAATTAAAATAAAAAAAAATTAAATAAAAAAAAAATAGCATTTTCCAAGGCATCGCAAGAACACAAAACGATATTCCTCTCCTCGTAATATACACATACTTCTGTCTCCCTAAGAATGAAGAAAAAAATATTATATAGCCCAGCAACAAAGTCGTAAGGAACCCAACCAAACTTAAAGATTAGAAAATATGAGAGCAAGAAAAAGAAACTGAGAGCAGCGCAAGGCTGTGGACTAATATGCATAAGGATTCAGTTTGAAAGAAAGCAGCAGCAAGGGCTGATAGAAACACCAGCAAAATCTAACATCTATCGTATACATCTCAAATGAGATGCTCTATAGTTTTATATATAGTTTTATAATGGGCGGAGCCAGGATTCACTTGATTTTTTTCGCCATATTTCTTCCTAAGAGTTCAGTAAATGCGAGAACCAATTTGATGCGAATCAATGAGTGAGTGTGTGTGTGTGGTTGCGGTGATATAGAGGAATTTTATTTTCACAACTTTACACAACTAAAATGAAACTTATAAATATATGCTAATTACCTTACTTTGTATCAGTGTGTGAATATGTATGTATACTGAAGAAAATGTCGAATCTGCAGAAAAAATACAATCGACAACGATGAGGGTTGAAAATGTTTATTTAAAAAAAAAATATTTATTTTATTTCTTAAACTATATCTATCTACAAAACAGACATCGGAAGTAGTGAGTCACACTTTTTGCACTTATTTGACTTTTATGAAGATTCCAGAAAATCAGACAGGTGGTAGTAGGTATAAACTAAAAGATATCCCGGGGGTTTTAGGTACTAAAAATCGTACAACCAAAAGATCTGTTAATTATATAGGTAGGTAGCAAGAGAGGGGATTACTTTTTTAAGTTTTATATTAGATTATAAAGAGATGTATATTTATCTATCTAAAAACATTTTTTAAAAAATCCCAATTTGAATTTGGGATAAAGTTTCCAAGCCCATCCCTATCAGGTTGGGTTGGGACATAATGCCCCGACATTTTCATAGAGACCTCGCAAAAAATTTAAAAGTGAACACAAAACTAAATTTTAAACGAGAATTTTTTGAAATTAGAAAAAAGAATCTAAAGAATTGAAATAAAAAAATCGCGCTACTGAAAAACTGGTACACGATAAAGTTTTTTTCATGGGTTACAAATAATTTATCAGTCTATTTATTTGTTTATATTTTAGATGTTGTGAACAAATAAATAGTTTTACAAAAATAGTTGTAATGCTAATATTTATTTATTTATTTACGTCCAAGTACATAAACTTTCATAGACTTAATTAACAAAGATACAATATAATACTCAAAAGTTAAAATAAGTATACAATAAAAGTTTAATATATTTACACTAAACTCATAATTAGACTTTTATAATTTAGTCTGTTCATATTAAAATCGAGTTAATTATCATACAAATTATATAAAATTGGTAGGACGTAAAAAACGCGATGGAGAGTAAACAAAAAACAAGGACAGCAGGTAAGGACGTTCAATGTGACCAGTTTAAATATCCTGCGCAAATAAAACCGCGTAATATAGACTCTCCTTTTGCATAATATCTTTAAGCCTAAAAGAGCGCTTCTTGCTTCATAAGTAAGCAAGTTACCGTTCCACGCCATCTTACGAAGAGCAAACTTGGTAAACCGTCTTTGGACAATTTCAATACGAAGAGCGTTTCTTTGGCAGTAAGGACTCCATACAATACAACAGTATTCTAATCTAGATCGTATCAAGGAATTACATAAAGTTTTTAATGTATGCGGGTCCTGGAATTCTTTGGCAAATATTATTTGTATCGACTCTTGAATATTGTTAACATTTAATTAAGAGACAAGTTATTGTGGCTGGAGTTTTGATTACACCATAGTTTGACCTATAAAAAATTTGGCACAAAGGCTGTCGTAATCTTATGCTTGTTTGGCATAAAATAATATTCAGCCTTCAAAGGACTAACGAAGATGAAATATTTCCGTATATTATTACGATAATGAAACAGAAATGGATATATGGCTTTCAAATGCTGGAAGATTTACCAAAACCAACCTACGCAAATATAAGGAGAGTGTATACAAGGGAAGTGTATTCATGATGTTACAATTTTACCCGCGCGACGAATGAACAAACGAATATTATAAAATCAACCGGACTAATAAATTAAATTATTATTATTAATTGCAATTAACGCTAATAATTAAATAATTGAAATAAACAAGATCATTATTACGCGACGACGAAGATTAAACTAAAACAATTAGGTATAAAAAAAAAATATAAGTAATGGACACAAAAAAAAGATTAAAAATGAAATTAAATTTGGTCACGAGTCCTGCAATTTCAGGATGAATCGACGCAACAGAAATCAACCGAATAATTGCGACAAAAATTCTTGACATTAAAATGTCCCAACAATAAAATAATAAAACTATGTAGGTACTTATCACCGAAAAATGTACTGCCAATATTCTCCTTCATTTTTTGTTTACTTTTCTGCCTTGAAGCACTTCCCAAACTACTTAAATTATTACTGTTGACGGCGCTGAACTTGCTGAATGTTTTCCATTTGGCAGCACTAAACCGAACAAATAGACGCCATTATTTGAAAGGACGATTTCTGAAGGAAAAAGGACAGATGGTGATTGTGCGTCGAGAAGAAAGAACATAATTTTTAAAAGTGATCTAATCACTGTTTTTTCATTGTCTGGAAATAAAATTTAATTTAAAAACTTTAAAGACCTTTTGTTTAAAATAAAGATCAACTATATAAATGTGTTAATTCTTATTTATTTGCCATCACCTCTCCGCAACAATTCTTTTAAAAATTATACGAAATAAAGTGACGCAATCAAAATGCTTCGTACGCCGGCGAAAGACAATGCTTCAACGCAAGAAATTACGTCACCGCAAAAAGCGAAAAATTCCTGCAAGCAGTGTCAAGAACCAGACACAACCGCCATAGTACAGTGCGACATATGCGATCAGTGGTACCATTTTGATTGTGTTGGCGTCACGAGCCAAATTGAAAACGAAAGTTGGAGTTGCGGTGCCTGTACAAAAGGCTCCGCGTCAGGTAAGCCAAATACAAACACAAAAAAGAATAGTACTCTTTCGTCCAACCATTCCAGACGCTCAAGAAACAAAAATATCAGTCTTCAAATGCAGCGTTTGGAAGAAGAAAAAAAGCTCGAACAAGACTACATAAAGAAAAAGTACCAACTCCTCGAGCAACTCAACCAATCTGAAGATTCTTCGATCGCAGAAGAGGTAGACATCCAGTTATGGTTGAACGAACACACTACCACCGTTCATAATCAACATTCCGAACACCAAAACCCGCCAAAGCCAACCAATATCAACGGCAGTAACAAAAATGCTGCACCCGATCGTATGCCACGGGCGGAGCAAAATCCGCCAGCAAATAACAACAGAATAAGAAGCATCGTGAGACAAGCTTCAACAATAATGGCCACTCCACGCCGACTAAGTTCCGACCAAATCGCAGCTAGACACGTCATGTCTAAGGACCTTCGACTATTTAGTGGACTCTTAGAGGAATGGTCTAGCTTTACTGCAATGTATGAAAGCACGACATCAATATGTGGTTATTCAGATGGCGAAAACATGGATAGACTTCAAAGGTGCCTTCGAGGTCCTCCCCTGGAAGCAGTGAGGTTTAGACTGAATTCTCCAGGTGCCATTAAAACTCTGCGGCACATATATGGAAGACCAGATCTTTTAATTGATGACCTCATAGAACGAATAAGAAAAGAACAACCACCGAAGATGGAAAAATTAGGAACCGTGGTCGATTTCGCACAATCAATTGAAAATGTTGCGGCACTCATGGAAAGTTCTAGCCTCCAAGATCATCTGCGCAACCCGAGTTTACTAAAAGAACTCGTCGGAAAACTACCGGCACACATGAGGCTGGAATGGGTAAGGTACACAAACTGTGTACCATCTGTAACGATCATCACATTTAGCGATTGGATATCACAAATTGGAAGAGATGCAATTGAAGTCACAGTACCACCGAGCGCACAAGAACAAATGCCCAGCAGGGAGTTCAAGAAGTTTTCTAAGAATCGAAGCTTCGTCAATGTACATTTGGAAAACAAGAATATGCTTTCAGATGCATCACCCCAAGGGGCATATAAAGGAAAATGTCCAATATGCAACAAGGAATGCAGCGAGGTGAGGCTATGCCACAAATTCAAGCAACTCCACCGTTCGGACAAGTGGGAAGAAATAAAAAAGCAAGATTATGTCTACGTTTTCATGGAACAAAGCAATGTAGATCCAATGCGCTTTGTGGAATTAACAATTGCAACCGCAAACACCACCCGCTGTTACATAATGCAAATACAGAAGACCATCGTTTGTCCAATCAGCCAAAAACCTCAATCGTTAATCAACATTCGAGACGAGATCAAGAAGCCCATGTTCTCTTTCGCGTGTTGCCGGTCGTTCTCAAACATAGAAGCCGGCAAATAGAAACCTTCGCATTTCTCGATGAGGGTTCCTCTATGACCCTAATGGACGAAGACGTTGCCAATGAATTGGAACTTCCCGGCACTCCACAACCAATTTGAAAAGTATTCACGAAAAGTGACTGTTGAGATCTCCGGCATTGACAATCAAAGTCATCAGTACACCATCTCGACATTCACACAGTGAACCTTAATCTTCCAGTGCAAAATATGAATATTGAATACCTGTCTGAGAGATTCGACCATATTAAAGGAATCCCAATTAAATCCTACAACAAGGCAACGCCGAGAATACTTATCGGATTGAACAATTGGTTCTTGGGAATTCCTTTAAAATCCAAAGAAGGTCAGAGAGATGAACCAATAGCTTCTAAAACTCGACTTGGCTGGACGATTTACGGACCGTACAAGGAATATGCACTTAATGGAACAATGAAGCAATACCATTTTCAAATCTGTGAATGCGAACAAAAAGACAACCATAATTTACATCAGATGGTAAAGAATTACTATGCGCTTGAGAACATGGGATCTGAAAGGCCAAAAGCGCTTAGCATTGCGAAAGATGAACAACGTGCCTTGGAGATTCTTCGATCAACTACCAAACGAAAAGGATGTCGTTATGAAACTGGCCTTTTATGGAAATACACATCCATCAATCTCCCAGATAGCAACGAAATGGCCAAACGACGTTTACGGTGTTTGGAGAAAAAACTTTTAGGAAATCCAGAGCTTTATAAGATGATGCAACAACGCATAGCAGACCACCTTAAAAAAGGTTTTATACGAAAGATGTCCAAAATGGAACTGCGAGAAACCCACGCTCGGGTAAGGTATCTCCCCATGTTCCCTGTGACTAACCACAATAAGCAAGGGAAACTTCGTATAGTGTGGGATGCTGCTGCCGAAGTGAATGGCATATCACTTAATAACATGTTGCTAAAAGGACCGGATCAACTGTCGGCACTGATATTCATTCTACTACGTTTCCGACAACGACTTGTTGCTGCCTGTAGAGATATACGCGAAATGTTTCACCAAATTGTCATAAAAGAAGAAGACCAACACGCCCAGCGATTAATTTGGCGAACTAACGAGACCGATCAGGAACCTGATACCTACATCATGAGAGTGATGACGTTTGGGGCTACTTGTTCTCCCAGCAGCGCACAGTACGTCAAGAATACTAACACAGCATGCTTCAAAGACAAGTTTCCAAGGGCCACTGAAGCGATCCTTGAGAATCACTATGTTGACGATCTTCTTGACAGTGTGAACACTGAAGAGGAAGCAATCCAACTTGCCGACGAAGTGCATCATATCCACAAACAAGGTGGATTTGAGATACATCAGTGGATATCCAACTCAATGAAATTCATGGAAAGATTCAACAATCCAAACATCGACAAAAATGATATGAGTATGGATCATGAGCATAAAACGAAAAAAGTGCTGGGCATGTGGTGTTCTAAAAAAACAGATACGTAACCATACAAAATTGCATTTCATGGAAAGAACGAGGCAATATTAACAGGAAAGATAACACCCACGAAACGGGAAGTTCTTCGAATATTGAAGTCCATTTACGATTCTTTGGGACTTATTGCCAACTTCCTGATATACGCAAAAATCATACTTCAGGACATTTGGAGATCCAATATTGATTGGGACGAAACAATTCAAGAAGCAACTAATAAAATGGAGTCAATGGATGGAATTGCTACCAAAGGTCGAAAATATTAATATACCTCGATCCTACTTTGACAATAGACCAACAAAAGAGAGAAAAATTCAGCTGCACATATTTGTGGATGCCAGCGAGAGTGCTTATGCTGCAGTCGCGTATCTTCGTATCGATATCAAACATCAACATACGATGCAGTCTCATCGCAGCTAAGACAAAAGTAGCGCCATTGAAAAGTTTATCTATTCCCAGAATGGAATTAGAGGCTGCTCTATTGGGAACACGATTGGCTACAACAATCCAAAACTCACTTACAATGGAGGTATCATCACGACATTTCTGGACGGATTCAAGAGCGGTTATGGCATGGTTGCAGTCAGATCAACGAAAGTATCGACAGTACGTTGCTTTCCGTGTGGGTGAGATATGCGAAAATTCAAACATATCGGAATGGAGTTGGTTACCCTCACAATTAAATGCAGCGGATATTGCCACGAAATAGAAACCACCACCAGACCTCCGATTAGACAGCTATTGGTACACAGGACCAGACTTCTTGTATCTAACCGAAGACAATTGGCCTAATCATCCATTGAAAGCCGAATCAACAGATGAGGAGTCGAGAGTAAGAGTCTTACACATTCAAAGAGCTGCGCACAGTCTGATTATACAAACGGACAGATTCTCAGATTGGAGGAAGATGAAGACTGTCTGCCCATTTGTGTATCGGTATGTCAACAACCTAAAGAGAAAAATACAAAAAAAAAACGAAGCCACAAAAAGTATAACTTCAAATGAATTTGCAAAAGCTGAACAACTTCTCTATCGTCAAGCACAAAGCGAATGTTATTTCGAAGAAATTGGAGCACTTAAACGAGGCAAATTCATAAATCATCAAAGCACGCTTTATAGATTGAGCCCATATCTGGACAAAGATGAATTGCTTCGAATTAAAAGACGTATTGATGCATCGAAAGCAGTTTCTGATGATACAAAAGACCCATTATACTTCCATACGGGAACAAAATCACCGAACTTCTCATCAGATTTTACCACCTCAAATATTGTCACTTCAACCAAGAGACTGTGGTGAACGAAATACGCCAACGTTTTTATATCCCGAATCTGAGAACCGCTGTGAGGATCGCAAAAAAATCCTGTCAGTATTGTAAGAACATAAATGCTGTTCCAGATCCACCTGAAATGTCATCACTGCCAACGTCCAGACTAGCTTCGTTCACACGATCATTTTCTTACATTGGGATCGACTATTTTGGTCCGATGAAAGTCAAGATAGGAAGACGAGTGGAAAAGCGATGGGGTGTTTTGATAACCTGCCTAACCAAAAGAGCTATACACTTGGAGATTGCAGCTTCATTGTCGACTGATTCCTGCATACTCAGCATACGACGATTTATTGCTCGCAGAGGAACGCCACTTGAGATATATAGCGACAACGGCACTAACTTCCGAGGAGCAAGCAGAGAATTGAGGAAAGCATACCAGCGAGTAAACCAGGACGAAATTGGGAAACACTTCATCGACCCTTCAACGCAGTGGAAGTTTATCCCACCAGCGTCACCGCATATGGGAGGCAGTTGGGAGCGCATGGTCCGCTCAGTGAAATCCGTTCTCTCAAAAGTTCTAAAGACTAGAGTTCCTGCTGAAGAAGAATTACACAGCGCATTATTGGAAGTTGAAGCGATAGTAAACTCCCGACCGTTGACATTCTTATTATTATAATTATTTATTAGCTATACTGCCTTAATACTAATTACATTTCAATTTGGTTTTTCATTATGTATTAATATTTAGATACAATTCTTGTTTTTTTTTTTTTTTTTTTTTTTCAAATTTTAAGTAAAAATTGTTTTAAATAGTATAAATACATTAATGCACAGGCAAAAGCCTCCCCCATTATTCTCCAACCGTTTCTGTCGTGTGTTTTCCGGAACCATAGTCTGTCGAAAACAACTAGTTCGTCTCTCCATCTTTTTGGTTGGCGACCGACTAGTCGGGTAGCATATAAAGGTGTCCACTCAGTGCATTCTTTTGACCATCTCCCATCCAGTTTTCTCATGACATGTCCTGCCCAATCCCATTTTAGTTTCTTTGTCTTCTTACCTACATCTTCAAACCCTGTCCGTCTTCGTATGTTAACGTTTCTTATCCGCTGAGATCTTCTGATACTTAGGGTGGCTCTTTCCATCGATCTCTGAGTCGTTGCCAGCTTTTTTTTCAACGCCTCGTTGTTACTCCATGTTTGAGACCCATAAGTAAGCACTGGTAATACTGTTGAATCGAAGATATACTTTTGTGTAGCCTTTGAGATATTTGAGTCCAGCATAGGTTTAATGTCCCAGAATTGCCTCCAACCGTTCGTTATTCTTCGACAGATCTCCTTCTCTTCTCTTCTTTCGAATGACACTATTTGTCCCAAGTATATGAAGTCCTCCACGTATTCCAAAGTCTCTCCATTATGGTATATAGGTGTTCTGACCACATTTGTCATAACTTTTGTTTTGTTAATGTTAGCGTGAAGACCTGCGTTGTAACATTCAGCCAAAAGTTCATTAACTAGTTTCTGAACATCTTCAGGGTTATCACTCATAAGAATGATATCATCAGCAAACCTCAGATTTGAAAGATATTTTCCATTGATTTTTATTCCAATGTTTTCCCATTCTAATTTTCGAAAGCATTCTTCTAGAGTAGCTGCGAAAAAAGGTGGTGAGATTGGATCTCCTTGTTTTGTTCCACTTTGCAGTTTAAATGGCTCTCCAAAGAATTCAGTTTTTATTTGCGCAGTAGAAGAGTCATAAATGTTTTTGAAAATTTTCACCCAGCGACCATTCACACCTTGGTTGAGAAGTGCATTCCACATAAAGTTTTGATTGATTGTATCAAAGGCCTTTTTGAAATCAATAAAAACAAAATAAACAGGTAATCGGTACTCTTTACTTTTCTCAATGATTTGATTAACTGCTTGAAGGTGGTTGACATATGTCCCACTAAATCACGAAGACGACGAAGCATTAACCCCAAATCATTTTTTGTTGGGTTCCTCAAGTAGAGTTAAAAATGTGGGTGAATTCAGAGACGAAGGAGAAATCTTGTGAAAAAACTAGACAAGAAATCAGCAAATGGCCAATGCATTTTGGAAGCGTTGGGTACGCGAGTATCTGTCAACTTTAACCAGAAGGACGAAGTGGTTTTAACCAAACCGACCGATAAAGAAGGGAGATATTGTAATCATCATTGATCACAACCTACCCAGAAATAGCTGGCCTAAAGGAAGGGTTCTGGAAACAATTGTCAGCAAGGATAACCAAGTACGACAGGCGTCCGTACAAACAGCAACGGGAATCTACAAAAGGCTAACAGTCAAGCTAGCCGTTCTGGATGTTGGAGGCGCCGCTGGAGTGGATGGTAAGCCGGATCATGGATCTGTCGTACCAGGGCGGAGTGTTGATGGCGCTGAACTTGTTGAATGTTGTCCATTTGGCAGCACTAAACCGAACAAATAGACGCCATTATTTTAAAGGACGATGTCTGAAGGAAAAAGGACAGATGGTGATTGTGCGTCGAGAAGAAAGAACATAATTTTTAAAAGTGATATAATCACAGTTTTTCATTGTCTGGAAATAAAATTTTCTTTAAAAACTTTAAAGACCTTTTGTTTAAAATAAAGATCAACTATTTAAAAGTGTTAATTCTTATTTATTTGCCATCACCTCTCCCCAACAATTACACTATTTTACTCTGCTTTAAAAAATTAAATTTTCCAAACTTTTAATCACTTTTCGTTTTCTTTTCAATTTTTCAACCTCTTGGTTTCACCATGCTTGGAAGTCATCTTCTTTTTAGTCGTCCCCAATGCTTTCGGCCAATTTTCTAATATGCTCTGTTATAATCGAAATTCGAATTCGACGGCCACTGATCTTCTTACAGTGAAAAGTTATTCGATGAGTGCATTCAGCCCATACTTCCATATTTTTTGTGAAAAGAAAAATAATTGAAAATTGAAAAATTTAATATCAACTTACAAGCATTTTTTCTTTCAAAACTAATAAAAACGATAAAAAAGAATTAAAGGCAAAAAAAATAAAATACTCTAGAAGAAAAACATTTTAACTATACTTTGGTTAACTTCTGTTCAGATTTGGGGAAATGGGGGCTAGTTAGGTAAATTTATGATGAACTCTCGGCCATTTTACAACAATCTCAACTTTTGGGTACAAAATGTAATCCATGCTAATCTTTATCAGTATGCCTCTCTGGCTAGGCAAGGTTTATGGTTTCGGAGAGCAGCTTCAGACTTCTGTCTGTATATTACAGTAGGCTTTGTGACTACTATTTTGATTATTGGCTCACCAAATAATTAATTGATCCACATCACATGACATCCAAAGATCTGCTTCTTCAAGATACTAAGAGAGAGTACCGATGTCTCATGGACCATGGTTGCCCTGCTCTCTCTGAGTAGATTGAAAGAACCACCTGAGAATATAAAAATTAGTAGGAAGTGCTGTCGTTTTTCAAAGCCTGAGGGTAGCAGTTTTCCTATATTTTGGGGAGCATTTTGGGAAACTGAAAAACAAAAATATACTTAACTAAAAAATGAAAAAAATTGTTACTGGCAATAAAAATAAAACCTTTTATTTAACAAAAAATCAACTGATACAAAAACAACTCATAGTGGTTCATGATCATGAGTCATGACTTATAAAAAATAAAACTAATAACTTAAAATCAATATTTTTAAAAAAAAGCAAATATATTATGTATCAACAGTTTTTTAGAAGGCGTAAAATAGAATCTTTGAATAAAACAGGGATGTTAACATTCATCTTTTTTTACTAAACTGTAAGAAAATATTTGTTTGTTTTTTTCTGATTCAAATTTAATTTGGGGAGCCTTTTTGAAACATGAGTAGCACAGTAGCATTTCCCTCAGCAAAGGAGCAAAATGCTACTATAGTAGCCTCATCGACAGCAGTAGGAACTAGGAAGTAATGCAAGAATAAGGAATGGGACTGAGATGTAAAGAACAGTTTTTGTAACTGTAAATTTTACCGTGACAATGAGTCCAAGGAAGAAAACGGAAAGAGAATCGCAAAAACCTCATTGAACTGCTTCAAGCCGCGATGCGTGAATATTGTATTGAGGTGACCAGACTTCACAAACGTATTCAAGAGTGGGTCTCACAATAGAAATTATTAGAAGCTTGAGAACATAGGGATCCTTAAAGTCGAAAGAGAATCTTTTAAAAAATCCTATAATAATTTATTGGCTCTTTTAATGGTGTGATCTAAGTGATTGATAAAAGTGAACTTTGAATTTAAAACAAATCCTAGATCTGAACACACTGAAACTTAAATCAAAGGGTTCGAATCGAAAAGTAAATGTATGTTATGGGACTTAAATGTTAATATTGCACCATTCCCTGAATCTTAATAGATCGTCTTGTAAAAGTCATAAATAAGAACACAAGAGTTCTGGACTATTGAGACGACATCGTTTAGAAAAGTATAAACAAAATAAGCCCTAGATGGCTGTCCTGAGGTACGCCTAAATTAACAATAAGTTTATTAGAACCTACATTTCTAAAAACTACACTCTATTGTCTGTTGAGTAAATATGATGAAATCCATTTAAGAAAGTTGTAGTAGTCTTTGATTTCAATTTTCAATCCATATTTATTCATAGGGGTTATACAGGGTGTCCCGCAACTCAACGTCAAGTGGGTACAGGGTGATAGGGTAGGATATACTCGTACTGCAAATAGAAATAAAATAAAATTATCTCACTGGGTTACGTGATAATAGCAATATTTAGAAAAAATATGAAAATCGATAACCAGAGACACATTTTTATGTCACAAATTTTGTTATTCTTCAGAGATTTTTTTTTACGTAATCCTTAACCATGCTACTGAATGCAATCTCGAAATCCATAATAAATATTGTAAGTTTTGCAAGAAAAATTAAATTTGACTGATTATGTTACCAAAATTTAAAACATTTTCGAGCAAGTAAAATTTAAATTTTTTTTAAACAGGAACGTATTATACCTTATTGATGTAGGACCCCAGTAAGCCATTCCTTTAAAATATTGTTCAGGCTGCTTAAGTAGTTATCATACTAAAAGTCCGGATCCCTGGAAGGTTATCCGGAGGAGGGCGAGGAGTGAAAAGCCCACAAAACGGGGTTTTTGGGGACTTACAATCATACCACGAAAAAAGTGCGTAGTAGCGATTTTTTTTTTTTAAATAACTTTTTTCCTAATATCAATTGTTTCTGAGATACATGCATCGTAAGGGAGAAAAATTACAACAACAATTGTTTTCCTTATATTTTTCATCAAGCATTTCATTATATCTTCTACTCTAAACTGCTAATCTGACAAAAAAAGACCTTGGATAAAGTTATAGAGAATTAAGTTTCTTTTGAAAAATTACCTATTAAAAATTGATTTTTGAATGCAAAAGACGACCGACGTTCACTTTTTTAGTTTGTTTTACATTTGTAAAATTAAAACTTTTATTTTTTTAAGTAAGGTTAGTTTGTGTCTTTTGCATTCAAGAATCTATTTTTAATAGGTAATTTTTCAAAAGAAACTTAATTCTCTATAACTTTATCCAAATACTTTTTTTTGTCAGATTAGCAGTTTAGAGTAGCAGATATAATGGAATGCTTGATGAAAAATAAAAGAAAAACACTTGTTTTTGTAATTTTTCTCTCTTGCGATGCGTGTATCTCGGAAACAGTTGATATTAGGAAAAAAGTGAACATAACAAAAATTGTACAAAGTTCAATGGACTTTTGTTTATTCTTAAAAAAAATCACTACGACGCACTATTTCCGCGGTATAAGCGTAAGTCCCCAAAAGCCCCCTTTTGGGGGCTTTTTACTCCTCGCCCTCTTCTGGATAACCTCCCAGGGATCAGGACTTTTAATATGATAACTATTTAAGCAGCCTGAACAATATTTTAAAGGAATGGCTTACTGGAGTCCTACATCAATAAGGTATAATACGTTCCTGTTTAAAAAAAAATTAGATTTTACTTGCTCGAAAATGATTTAAATTTTGGTAACATGATTATGGAAGCAGCAAGTAGAAAGAGTTGAACTATTTTGAAAACCTGATAAAATAGGCCAATTTTTCAAACAACTTGCCGTGGGTAGTGTGCTACATTTTTTAAAAAATATGATAAGTTAAAATTTGCATACAAACTTTGTTTGAACAATGACTCAGTCAAATTTAATTTTTCTTGCAAAACTTACAATATTTAGTATGGATTTTGAGATTGCATTCAGTAGCATGGTTATTAAGGAATACGTAAAAAAAATCACTGAAGAATAACAAAATTTGTGACCACAGTACATAAAAATGTTACCCTGGGTATCGATTTTTATAATTTTTCTAAATATTGCTTTTATTACGTAACCCAGCGAAATAATTTTATTTTCTTACTATATGCAGTACGGGTATAACCTACCCTATCACCCGGTACCTGCTTGACGTTGAGTTGCGGGACACACTGTATAAGCGCTTTTTCAAAGATTGTGAAAAATAGAGCAACTCAATGATTCATTAAAAAGTTTATACGGGGTAATTGGTTTAAGGTGCACCAAAAAGTTTGAGAGTGAAGGTGGTGTTAGATCAATCGTATCTATCTGGTCTATTCTCCCGGTTCAGACAGGAGGGGAAATTTTCTCAAAAATCTGACTTACATCAGAAAAAAAAAAATATTTAATAACATCTGCAAAACCTAAAACCTCTGTTATACCTTTTTCGAAAGCCAGAGAACTCACATTTCATTTTATATTATTTCTTAATAAAGTTGTTTTAGTGAATAGTTTTAAAAATATTATTTTTCAAACTAGAAATTTAAAAAAATAAATAAAATAATAAGAAATAAAAAAAAACTATAAGTAAAAATTCAATGAAAATTGACAGAATAAGAAATGGTCAAGTAATAAAACTGACATACTAGTGTAAGTAGTACAATAAAACAACAATAATAATAATAACTAAAATAGTCTTGCTTATTACCGATCTTCCAATCTCTCTCTCTTTGAAATGTGCTACGAATTGTAGTCAATCGAAATGAGGTAAGGAAACAAATGGGAGGCGGAACAAAACAGCATACTTTGAAAAATGCACTTTGAAAAATGCTGATGCTCCAAATGCGTTTGAGAAACAAACATCACATCCCGACCTGTGAAGTCGGTGTTCATAAGCGGTGGAATGCGTAGTGCATACGACTTCGAAGACTAAGAAAATCTGATATGAGTGGAAAATCAATGTGCATGAACAAGCCCTAACAAATAATACATGTCAAGAAAAATTTACAGCATCAAGAAAAACATTGCTTCTTTGAGCCGGCCGGCACCAAGAAATTAAAAAGGAGCATAAGCACCACGAAAAACATTGGACCTTCGCCCGGATTTTTAAACGCCAGTCGCCAGTTGCCTGGATTCGTGTGCTCCACTCTGCTCCATCACTAGGTGCCTCGAAAAAGTAACGGGTATATATATCTATATATATATATATATATATATATATAAATATATTGTTCCTGCCCGTTACCACGCCACGATTTGGCTTGCTGAGCAGACAAATAACGCCGCCACGTTTAATAACTGTGTCGTCATTACAATAATATTGCGAGGATCCGTCGCAATTTTTTCTTCGATTAAGTGCATCACCACGACTTCGGTGACTTGCCAACGCTACCGTTATCTGTTAGCACAAGAGTCTGTAAGGAAAAGCTGCCAAACGTTTGTATCACCAACTTGGTCTTGTGCATTAACAAAAATAATTGGATTGGGCTTCAACACGCTGACATTTTTCGTTTGGTGCGTTCGTTGCAAGTTTTGGACCATTGTAAGGAAGCTACCAGTCGCCTTTTGTGCATCATCACGTGAACATTTTTTAATACGACACGCTGTGACAGTCAGCAGCCGGCCAGCCGCATTGTTTCCCGTTCGTCACGCTACCAGACACGACTAGACCACAGCGGCCAGGTTTTTTTTTGTGTCTTGCGCATTGCAGTTTTGAGTAACGGGTAATTTTGCCCGCTACTAAGCCACCGGCACCGCTAACCGTAGGAAGAAATAAGAAGAATTGTTGCCACCCAACTTTTTCTCTTTTTGTTGAGCTTTTCGGTGCACCACAACGCAAACAAAAACCATCCTGAAGGCCCCAAAGTGTGGCAAGTTAATTGTTTGCAGGCACCATCAACGACACCATTGTGGGTCGCTGCATTTTGTTAGATGCAAAGGAATTGAAACACCATTGCTGCGCTTGGTGCAACGGAAGTTTGGAAAAAGTTTATAACACCATTGCTATCGATTGGTGCAACGTGGGAACTCCACCAGAACATCAGAAGAAGCTGCTTATTTTGTCTTTTTTTTTTACCCTGCGAAAATTAAGAAAAACTGTACAAGTGAGTAAAAAGTATTTTATTTTGATTGGCATACCTACATTACATTTATTAAATTAAAATATCTTTTTTATATAAAAAACTAACGCGCACTCTAGTGGGCACCATCACTTTTCTTCATTCCGTTATCTCGGTCAGTTGTTTCTTTTTTAACCAATTTTGTCCCAAGTTTAATAACTTGATGTCTTCTTTTGACGCAAAACCATCTATAAAATACTGAAGACTGTATCTTTGCCCCATTTTGAGATGCTCGTGCTTCTATTTTTTCCATTTTATGACATACACTTTTGAATTTGTTTTTGCTTTCCCCCTACGAGATCAAATTTAAATTTTGTTACTCAATTTTCTTCGCGCTGTGGTACTGGTCCTCAACTTAACTTGGAATTCCAAAACTCTAGGTTCATTGCAATCATTAAATCAATTTTAAATACTTTCAAGAACAAATTGATTTGTCTCTCTATAGTCATTTAAAAAACTTAAAATCGTTTTTTTTTTTCAAATAATTCTTGCTGAACATTTTAATAACTCAAAATTTCTCATTTTTGGGATTCTTTACAATCGGGTTGAAAATATTCATTTTGATTTTGTAGGCAATCGTTTGAAAACATCCAATTATTTAACAATAACTCTCTTTAAGATTTTTTTTCTCAATAAACAATTTTTTTTCAAATTTGTCGATATTCATATTGAAAATTCTTACTCGCTTTCCAAGAGTCCTTTGAAAATTTTTTTCTCAATTGCTTTCTTCATTTTTGACATTTCGATATTTTTTAGCGGTTTAAAAACATTTACTCGTTTTCGGACATTTCTCGTGAAATAGTTTTTAATTAAAAAGTCTTTTTTCTCAAGTTTTGATATTTCTTTTAATCAGTTTGAAAACATTCATTCATTTTCACACAATTTTCTCGCTTTTAGATATTCCTCGTGGTCAACCATTCCTCTTTCAGAGTTTTTTAACTAAAAAGTTTTCTCAATTTGTAATATTCTTATAATCATATTGAAAATATTCACTAGTTTTTCAAACAATTTTCTCAATTTTTCCATATTTTTCATCGGTTTGAAAAGACTAACTCGTTTTCAACCATCTCTTTCAAAAGTTATTACCCAAAAGTGTTTTCTCAATCTTTTCGATCAATTATAATCGTTAAAAAAAAAGTAAAATATTATGCCAGTTTTAGACAATTTCATTTTTGCCGCTGACTTGCTTGTCAAATTTTATGCATCCGCCAAAGAGGTCCCTGAACGAAGCCACACAACCATGACTTTAGAAGCCAGAAAAACCGAGTTAAAGGAATTGTGGCATAGTGTAAAGTATAGATATACTGATTGTATCCGCTTTCAACCAGAGGCTGGGGAAGAACCCATAGATATCGACGTAATAGACAACAAGTACAGACACATTAACGAGACATATATTAGTTGCTTGGCTCTTTTTTTAGAATTTCAAAATAAATTAAAACCCGACACTCCTCCAGTTTTGAAGCTTGCTTCCACTTTAAGTAGTTCTCAACACAAACCCATAGTTTCCCACTCCATTAAATTACCACCATGCGATACAGATGTTTTCCACGGAGATTATCTCTCCTGGCCGGCATTTCGCGATATGTCCGACGCATTGTGCATTTAACATTCCACTTTAAGCGATGTTGAAAAACTATTTCATCTTCGAAGCAAAACAAGAGGCGATGCATCCAGAACTGTTTGCCAGTTTCCCTTAACCAACACCAGTTTTTTATTAGCATGGGAAGCGTTACGCTCGGCATATGAAAACACTCGTATCCTCGTTAAAAATCAGGTAAAAAACTTTTTTAACTTGCCTACAGCAAATGAAGAATCTACTTAATCAATCCGAATGCTCCAAAGTAAAATTAATGATTCATTATCAACACTTCAAGCGCATCAGGTTATAACTGAGCATTGGGATGCGATTCTCGTATTTGCTTGTTCAAGTAGACTTCCCAAAACTACTTAAGCTCTCTGGGAGCAATCTTTAGAAGACTCTACAAAAGTTCCTACCTGGAAACAGTTGGACAAGTTCCTTAAATCCCGCTTCCAAACTTTAGAGTCCATTTCAGACACTAATTCCTTAAAACCATTTGCTCTCAACCAGCAAACCCTTAAAAAAAAGCATTACTCAGAGGCCTAATAGAGTCAACACGTTTTTTGCAAAGGCGCGAGGCTCCAAGTGTAAAATCTTCTCGGCAGATTACTCTATTTATGAATGCCCAAAATTCTCTGCTATGTCAGTCCCATCCCGTATTGGAATAGTACGCCAACAAAAAATGTGCAATAATTGCCTAGGCACGAGTCATCAAAAATTTAACTGCTCCAGCAAATTCTCTTGCAGTTATTGCAAGAAACGGCACCATACACTTTTGCATCTTGCAACCAATACTCCTGTGCAAAATAAAACCAACCAGCACACTTTAAATTTACAGTCCACTCCTCAAAAGCAAGTTGCTCAAGGTTTCCAATTATCTGCTAATTCGCAACCATTCATTTCTCAAAGTCCTCAGACCTCCTATCAAAACTTAATGGTGACTTCAAGCAAGAAAATTCTTCTAGCTACCGCCTTAGTTAGTATTATAGGACGAGAGATAAGTCACACCATAAGAGCATTGATCGACCCTGGCTCTGAAGTATCTTTTATTTCATCAGCTGTGCAGAAACGTCTAAATCTACATTACATTGATAAAAACAATACGGTATCTGGAATTAGCGGAAATCTTTCAGTCACCTCCAAAAAACTTTGCTCTTTTTCACTCACTTGCCGAAAATCTCCTCAAATTACTATTTCAGCTCAAGCCATTGTGCTAAAAACCCTCACTAATAATCTTCCCAGCTCATCTTTTTCGATTGTCGATCCCAACTTTTGCGCCGATCTCTCTTCGGCAGACCCCACTTTTAACAAATCCTCTCAAGTAGACCTCCTCATTGGTGCTGACCTTTATCCATCAATCATTCGTGATGGTATAAAACATATTTCGAATTCACTTTTCACTCAGAACACCATGTTCGGCTGGATATTGTCGGGTCCAGTGCCAGATTCATTTCAATCATTCAATATTTCTATAAAACCTGAGAGCACTGTAAGCATTTTGGATACCCAATTACGAAAGTTCTGGGAGTTAGAAGAATTGCCTTCTACTGCCATCCGTTCGAAAGAAGATAGCTTTTGCGAAGATTTTTATAATAAAACCACTTTAAGGCGATCTGACGGCAGATTCGTTGTCCGCCTCCCATTTAAACCCCAAACTTCAAAAAACAGCTTAGGTCACTCTCGGTTTATCGCACTAAAACAGTTCCCTAGAACTAAATAAACACTAGCCCACTAGCCCAATCAGAACTGATCAGTCTCCTGGATTCAGCGGGGTTTCCACTTCGTAATTGGACTTCCAACACTCCCTCTCTGCTCAAACATTTACCTTAAGAGCACATATTAAATGAGAATTTTTTGAATCTGGATGATGACAGCAATACGAAGACTTTGGGTATACGTTGGAATGCCAAGGGAGATAATTTCTACTTTTCCACTCAAAAATTGTATAATCTGACATCCCTACAAAACGAGAAATTTTTTCCCAAAGTGCTCGTATTTTCGATCCAGCAGGTTGGTTGGCTCCCATTATAATCATTGCAAAAATGCTAATGCAACGAGTCTGGGCTGAACAAACCAACTGGGATGATCCTCTCAAGTCAGATTCCTTTAAAATATGGAAAAGCTTTGCAAACTCGTTAACTGACATTCAACTAATTGAAATACCTCGCTGGGTAGAATATTCTCCATCGTCAGAAATCCAATTTCATGGCTTCTGCGACTCATCAGAAAAGGCATATGCCGCTGCTTTATATATCCGCGTTTGTCAATCTGACGAAACAATTACTTCTCACTTACTCTGTGCCAAATCTAAAGTTGCCCCTATCAAGTCTGTTTCATTACCACGCCTTGAGTTGTGTGGCGCACTCCTACTCTCTAAACTGATAAAATTTCATGTCTCAAACTTTCCGGTTCACTCTTACAATATTTTTCTATGGACAGACTCGTCCATCGTCTTAGCTTGGCTCAAAAAACCACCGTGTGTTTGGAAAACCTTTGTCACTAACCGCACAAGCGAGATCCTAGACAATGTAGGAAACGTCCCTTGTAGACATGTCAAATTGGCTGAAAATCCAGCAGATTTAGCTACTCGTGGTTTATTTCCTTCAGATTTAAGGCTCAACACCTTTTGGTGGAAGGGTCCCTCATGGTTATGTCAACCAAGTTCGCAATGGCCTGATATATCTCCAATCGCCCCATGTGTCGAAGATCTAGAACAAAAACCAGTCGTCTCATTGATAGTTCAGCAAGATTCTGAAGATATTCTTGAGCGTTTTTCAACACTACCCCGTGCAAGAATGTCCAAAAGGAAAAATCACACTTACGATTCACACAACATTTTACATCACGAAATGGATTTCTTTAAAAATCGTCTAATATTGCTATCTCAACAAAATTTTTATCCCAAGGAACACTCTCTCTTAATGGAAGGGAAAACTGTTCACCCCAAAAGCTCTATTATTTCGTTTAATCCATTCTTAGACTCAATTAATCTTCTGAGAGTCAACGGTCGACTAGCTCAGTCAGATCTTTCTTATAATGAGCGCCATCCTCTAATTATGAATTATAACTCACGATTTTCATATCTGCTCACTCAATTTACTCATGACATTTCAATGCACGGCGGTAATTTACTGATGCTCCGACTCTTAAGACAGAGTTTTTGGATCCCTAAACTTAAAAACCTCATCAAATCTTTCATACGACATTGAAAACCTTGCATCATTTATAAAAAAGAATGCAGTAAGCAACTCATGACTGCATTACCCCCTGCAAGATGTACTTATTTACCCCCTTTCACTGTTACCGGGATCGATTTCGCTGGCCCATTCGCGATAAAAAGCTTTAACGCTAGAAACTTTCGTCTTACCAAAGGCTATGCCTGCGTATTTATATGATTCATTTTTTACGTGGAGGCCCACTCATCACATTTTCAGAACCGTACCTGGCTGATGCCAATTTGTCCTTAATCAATCGTTGGGAAAAAGTTAAATGTCATCAACAACAATTCTGCTATCGATGGAAGGATGAGTATCTTAAAGAACTTCATCAAAGAAACAAATGGCAACTGCCACAAGAAGATATCAAAGTGAACGACTTAGTCGTAATAAGAAACGAAAACTTGCCTTCAACCGATTGGCGCTTAGGGCGCGTTATAAATGTTCACCCCGGTGCAGATGGAAGAGTGAGAGTGGCCACACTTCGAACCCAAAATGGGGAAGTAAGTCACCCAGCAGTTAAACTTTGCCTTTGGCCTATTAAATAAATTTACTTATCGTTATATTTACGTATCCTGTATATATGCCTTTCAAATAATAATACCTTATACTTACTTTTCATCTTAGATTAAATTCAATTTATTTTAAATTGATATTTTTTTTTAATTCATATCATTGTTATCTTCTTTTTTTTTGCGCATCCCGCCAAGGGGGGCAGTAATGTTCATGCAAATTGGCCATCGATAACTACCCGTGTAAACCGGTCAATAGTAATCGAAAATCAATGTGCATGAACAAGCCCTAACGAATAATACATGTCATGGTTGGCAGCAATGCTTCCTCGTGTGCCACCAACCATGACAGCATCTTCGTTTGCTTCTTTTTTCATTATCAAATCAAACACCGCAGCATCAACTAGCCATCCATCAAAAAACTAAATTTTAATTTTTTTTCTTTCAAGAAGTCATTAAACTTCATTTTTTGTACTTCAATTAACTATAGTATAAAACGAATAAATAATATAAGAAGTAGATAATTTAAAAAAAAGAAAAGTTTTTTTTTGTTCGAGCAAAAGAAATAAAAAGAGCAAAAGCATCAAGAAAAAAATTGCTTCTTTGAGCCGGCGCCAAGAAATTAAAAAGGAGCATAAGCACCGCGAAAAACAGTGTGCATCTAGAAAGTTTTTCACAAAGAAGTTGGATTAAAGTTCAGCACCACTATTTAGGGGACTGATATAAAAACGAATAGTAAAATTCGTAAAAACGGATAGTAAAAACTCATAAACAATTGGTGGTAGCACCTTTAAAAGTAAAACTAGTAAGAAAAGTAAAAAGTTAATTCGTTGTTTTTATTATTTGCTTAAAACCCGGTGGTATGTAATAAAAAATTAAAAAGGGACAATCCCTTAAGTTCGATGCTAAGCGGACTGTAAATTTGTTAATGAAAGACTGATCACTTTATGTATGTATATAAGAGTTTATTGAAAGTAAGAGCTTTTGGTAACACGACCGTCACGGTAGAATGGCAATTGAAGACTGACTGTTGTGTGTTATGTAATGTAATGTAAAAAGGTATGCTGTGGCGGCAACATTCTGCTCGCCTTTAGAGCATAAAAGAAATATAATTCGATCAATAATTCTAATTAAGATTAAGTCTGAAACGTATCGTTGTTGCTGGCGTCTAAAAGTGGTGATATCTTGACGACTGGCCGATTTAGAACTCCGTTGATGGTTTTAATGGTGACAACTTTCACATGTCCGTCAGAGACTGGGTGTGTGAGAGTAATTCTGCCTAGTTTCCACTTGGTTGGCGGTAGCTTTTCATCACGAATCAACACCAAGTCCCCAATGTTAAAGTTAGGGCTTTGTTTATTCCATTTAGAGCGTTGTTGCAGCTGTACAATATATTCTGCGCTCCACTTCTTCCAAAAGTGTTGTCTCAAGCTAGATATAAGATTCCATCTACTCACCAGATTTAATTTGAAGTCATCTACATCGGGTTCGGGTATAATTTTCAACGGCTCACCAATGAGAAAATGTCCTGGTGTTAGAGCGGATAAATCATCGACATCAGAAGAGGTTGCGCATTGTGGCCTAGAATTAACACAGGCTTCGATCTCTGCTAGCAGTGTTGAAAATTCTTCGTACGTGAGTAGAGTTTCTCCCAAGGTACGACGCAGGTGGAATTTGACTAGTTTTACGGCGGTTTCCCAATATCCTCCCATGTGAGGGGAAGCCGGGGATTGAAGTGCCAGTCAGTCCCATCATCAGCAAGATGTTTGGCAAGTTCTTTGTTTAACGGCATTTGTGAGGAGCATTTTGAGCTCTTTTCCAGCACCAACGAAATTGGTGCCATTATCGCTGAACAGTTCCTTGCAATGACCTCGACGTGAGACAAATCGTTTGAAGACAGCTATGAAGGTGGCAGATGAGAGATCGCTTGCCAATTCCAGATGCATGGCACCTGAAGGCATACATACAAAAATGGATATGTATCCTTTGATTGCTTTGGAACCACGTCCTTCAGAAAACCGAAGTTGCACTGGTCCGGCAAAATCAACGCCACTGCGAAGAAACGATCGACAAGATTGAACACGGTGCCATGGCAGGTCGCCCATTAACTGTTGCTGGATGATTGGTGAGTACCTGCGGCATTTGACTCGAAAACTTTGCGCACTATTTTCCGTGCACCAATGACGCAGTAACGTCCTTGAAGCGTGGCAAGCATGATTTGTGGTCCTGCATGTAGCATCAATCGATTAATGTCTTCGCAAAGGAGCAAATCGAGTCTTGAACTTGCCGGAATAACAACGGGATATTTTTGGTCGGTTTGTAGGGTCGAATTGCGGAGCCTTCCACCAACTCTTATGAGGCCATTTTGATCGAGAAATGGATGCAATCTTAACAGCTTGCTAAATCTACCAATAGGCTTATTGGATCGAAGCCTTTGAATTTCATCTAAATAAAAACACTCCTGTGTCGATCGTATCCAAAAGCTTAGGGCATCGTTTAGCTCGCAGAGACGGAATGTGGTACTTGTCTGTGGAGAAATCGAAGTTTCACCTTTACGGATTTTAATAGCATGACGTGTCTTCTTGACGAATCTCAAAATGTAACCTGTGATACGACTCAGCTTTCTAATTGAAGAGTACTGGTTTATGAGCTCCCAATTCGATTTACTTTCAATGATGGCAGTTAAGTTTGCTGATTCTGATCGTTGATCTAAGTTGGTTGTGAAGATATGTTGAACAGGCCATGCTGATTCATCTTTTTGAAGCCATGGAGGGCCACTCCACCAGAGTGTATGCTGTTTCAAGTTCTGTGGCAGTACTTCTCGCGTTGCGCAATCAGCTGGGTTCTGAGATGATTGAACGTGAAACCAGTGATCAGAAGGAATAATTTCAGGAATCTGTGCCACACGGTTTGCAACAAAAGTAGACCATTTGCCAGGCTGCTGACCAATCCAGGCTAGTGTGACGCTGAAATCAGTCCATCCGTGAATGTTGCGTACATGTGGTGCCAGAGAAGTTTTAAGGTGTTTCATCAACTGAGCCAGGAGCGCCGCACCGCATAATTCTAAGCGTGGTAGCGACAAAATTGTGGTCTTCAAAGGGGCAACTCTAGTTTTTGCAGTTAGAAGGTAAATCGAAATAGTTCCGTCAGGAGCTACTGTGCGGACGTAAAGGGCTGCAGCGTATGCTGATTGCGATGCATCCGTGAAGCCGTGCAAGTCGGTTGTAGCTTTAGGGATCCCTGTACCAACCTACCTCGGCACTTTAATTGCTGCGAGCATGGTGATATGGTCCCTGTAATTCAATCACTGGCGTTTGACATCGTGTGGCACAGTCTCGTCCCAGTCCACCTTAGGTCGCCATAAACTTTGAAAGAACATCTTCGGTATTATAGTCGAAGGCGCTAACAAACCCAAGGGATCAAATAACTTTGCAGTATCTGAAAGTAAAAAGCGTTTAGTAAGGTTTGTATTTGGTATTTCATTGACCTGAACAGTGAATCCGAGGTGATCAAGTGAAGGGTCCCACTGAAGGCCTAGTGTTCGAACGCCATCTGTTTCACCAAAGTTAAACGGTTGCATGAATTCACGCTGATCTACAGGAATTGCGTTTATGATTACTGTTGAGTTTGACGACCATTTCCGGAGATGGAAACCACTCCGACTTAGTATGCTGGATATCTCAACTTGCAGTTCATGCAAGTTGCTTCCTTAAAACAACCAGGGAGGAGATCGTCCATATAAAAATCACGAAGTATGACTTTGGTCGCTAGAGAGTCTGGGCTTTCAACTTCTGCAGCTTTTCTGAAGTGATTTAACTGCTAGATGAGAAGCGGATGCAACTCCATAGGTAACTGTGAGAAGTCTGTATTCCTTGATGTCTTCGTTGGGGGAATCTCTCCAGACGATTCTCTGAAAATCGGGTCAACTCGTACTTGGCGATACATCTTTGCTACGTCAGCACTAATAGCAAAACGGTGAGTCGAAGAAGCGTTGTAAACAAATCTGGCTGTAGCTGTGGTCCGATCATCTGTGCGTCGTTGAGAGAGAATCCTGAACTGGTGCGACAAGAAGCATTGAAAACCACCCTTAGCTTTTTAGTGGTGCTGGTTTCTTTCACGACAGCCTTGTGTGGCATATAATAATGACTCCCAGGAATTGGTGCTTGAGTTGCTTCTTCCATGTGGCCAAGTTGTATAAACTCATGGATGAATTGTTTATACTGGATGTAGAGATCTTTGTTTTTTGCGAACAACTTTTCCATGCGGAGCAATGCACGGATGGCAGAGTTGCGGGAGTCCCCCCAAGGACAGTCAGGCTTAAGAGGAAGCCGAACAATGAAGCGGCCATCCTTTTGACGACAGTAGGTCTCTTCATAAAACTGCTCACATAACTTCTCCCCGATGGTAAGATGTTTAATTTTGGGCAATGATTCTATGTCCCAAAATTTCGAGACTGCTTTTGTCAAAGCAGCATCTGTGTACAAGCATACCGATGAACATTTATATGCTGGTACGTGTGTTAAATTGGGCACTTTGCCCATAAGAACCCGACCAAGGTTCGATTTTTGAGCGATCGGAGTGTCGACGGGCCCTTTGATTAATCCAGTGCAAAGGAATTGGCTTAATTCATCATATCCAAGTAATATATCGATCGCCCCAGGTATATGAAAGCAAGGATCTTCTAGTTTGAAGCCAATGATGTGCGGCCAATTGATGTTCTGAACTTGAACAGATGGCAGATCGCTTGTAATTTTGTTTAAAATTTGGGCGTGAATCGATGCAGAGAAAGTTCGGTCGAATGAGGTTAAGGTTAGTTCAACTTCGCCCTTTGATGTCCCGGCTGCTGTAGCTCCGATTCCTTCAATCGCTGTGGTAACTGGTGAACGTCAACGACGGAGCGTCAGGTTGTAGCTCGCTATGTAACAGCGTGTGGTGACGTGAGTTGCATACTCGACATGAGCATTTGCTTGGGCAGTTAGTTAGAATGTTACCAGAGGCTAAACAATTTGAGCATAAATTGCATTCACGAGCAAATATGATTCGCTTTGCAGTTTCTATGGAACGAAACTGGTTGCAAGTAAAAATAAAATGCTTACCTGAGCAATATGGGCATACTTGGTTTATTCGAAGACGTAGTTTATCTTCTTGCCTGCTAGGTGTAGCAATATGCAGTGAGTTGGTTTTCTTGCTTTTAACCTGTTGGCTCGCTGGATTCTTGATGCTGGATGTTTGCATATGCCCATGACAAGTAATGGCGTCTAGAGATCAGCATCTGTTTTCCAAAAAGGTGACGAGTGTTTTGAAGTCTGCTACGTTGTTCTCCGTCTGAACAAGTTCCCACTGCCTGTGCGTTTCGATGTCAAGCTTGCTTATGGTCAGATGAACTAACCCATCATCCCAGTTGTCAACAGGTCTTCATATTGCCTTAAGCGATCGATAATGTTCTTGTATCTCATCGACAAGAGTTCTGATTGCGGTAGAAGATTCAGCATTAATTTTCTTTATTGAAAACAGTGCTTGAAAATGTGAGTCGACAATGATGCGTGTAGAGTCGTATCGTTTTTTTAGCAGTTCCCAAACCTCATCGTAGTTGTTGTTTGTGATGTGAAAACCCTTGATAACTTTCAAAGCCGGTCCTTGGAGGCTGCACAACAAAAAATGCAGTTTTTGCACGCTGGAAATCGATGAGTCGCCATGTATGAAAGCAGTGAACGCGTCTTCAAAAGGTTTCCATTCTTTTGAGTCTCCATCGAAGCTTGGCAATTTCATAGGAGGAAGCCGAACATCTGTGCGAATAACATGTGGCGGATCATAAGCTTTGCTTGTGTTCTCAGGACGATACGGAGTTTCGATTTTGTTCAGCGCACGAGTAAAGTTTATGAGCGCTGTCCTATACCATGACTCACCTTGTTCTTGTTCTGACAAAGTTTCTTCTCCACACGAGAGTTCCACATCTTCTTGTGCCTGCTGGAATTTATACCACTGTTCCTTTAGGAGTGAGATTTTGGTGTTGATCTCAGTTTCATCAAAAGATTCAGCTTTTTTGCTACTCGTCAAATAGCGTTTGATAGAATTGCGAGCAGAATCACGCTTAGTTACACTATTTCTATGGTCTGTGCTCATGACTAGTAGGTACACAATTACACACAATTATGATAACAAATTTAAACTTGAACTTTATTACTTTACTTTAGCTAAACAAAAAAGAGTTTTTCTTTTTAAAACAAATGCACGATGCGCGTAGAAAAATCCAAGCCGAAAAACAACGGGTTAAATATTCAATGTACCGCAATGTTCCGTATGAAATGCAGACGCGTTTGCCGATATATAAATGCCGTTGTGTTTTTGCGACACGAGCTCTATATTAATACACACACGAGATATTAACACACTAGTGATTGCAATATTTGATAAAGTTTTTGAAAAAACTAATAATTTTATATTTGGCGAAAAAAGACCAATGTTCGATGCTAAGTGGACTGTAAATTTGTAAATGAAAGACTGATCACTTTATATATGTATATGAAAGTTTATTGAAAATAAGAGCTTTTGGTAACACGACCGTCACAGTAGAATGGCATTTGAAGACTGACTGTTGTGTGTTATGTAATGTAATGTAAAAATGTATGCTGTGGCGGTAACACCTTAATTAATAATTGACTTGAGCAATGAGCAGGTCAAACTTTAAAAAACAAAAAAAAATTTATTTCTTGGAAAAAAAGTACTTTTAGTGTTTGCTTAATTTTTCAAAAACTAAGATAAGTACATCTTGGCATCCGGTTTTCTGTTGTTGACTAAAAATTAACAAGAGCATTGAATTTTGAAAACAAAAATAATAGTTAATTAAATAAAATTTTGAAAAAAATAAGTTTGAATTTTTTTTTTTTTAATTTTGAGTTTGAAAATTAATTTTTTAAAACTATTCACTAAAACAACTTTATTTAAAAAGGAAATAAAAAAAGAGTTTGCTGACTTTAAAACAGGGTATTATGTGGCTTAGTAGGTTTTACCGTTGCTTTTAAATTTTTTTTTTCTGAAGTAAGTCAGGTTTTAAAAAATTGCCCCTTCCGCCTAAACGGGAAGAAATAGACCCCCTTCCCGTACAATTTTTTCTTTTCTTAATCCTATTTACACGTTAAAGCTATTTGGGTCAACTTTAACCAAGCACCGTGTATAGTGGATAATACAAAACGTCTAATAGTGGCATCTACAAAAGTCTTTGTATTCAAAAACAGAAAAAATATATGTGCTGCTACCCTTTCATTCTGTAAGGATTCAAAAACGTTTTGGTCGAAGGTGAGGCTGCTAGGTGGCTGTAATATTGTATCAGCTTCGGCTATTGAAGTACAAAAACTTGCAGACTTCTTTAAAGAGCTCCTAAATCCGGTAACGACTCATTTACCATTCCAGTATGCTTTACCTTTAGTTTTAGTCCCTGAACTTGGTGGGCCAATTACAATGATAGAGGTACAGGAAACCTTAAATCAATGAAAAATTATAAAGCAGCAGGGACTGATGGCATACCGGCTAAATTTTATAACAATTCAACACTGAATTTTCTCAATAAGAATAACACCAACACATTACCTCTCTCATTAACAGACTGAAAGAGGAAGAAACAATCCCAAAAGTGTTTCTGAAAGCTTGGATTTTTAAAAAAAGTGATTTGCAGGTGGTAGGCAATTTTTTAGACAAAATAATTCAAATAACAGGGTAGAACCTATGGACACTACGTCCGCAATGAGCAGACAAATTAACAATTTAGAATCTCAGGATTTTATCAAGGAGGGCCTAATCGACTTCCCTATATAATTTGAAGAACAAAAAATTAAAAAATTCACATCAAGGATATTAATTGATACCGGTGCTGAAGCCAGCATACTCAATCCAGGTATATGCTATCATAAATGGAAAGTACGCCTCAACAAACCGATTAAGGTATTGACGACACCTATATCTACTAATACAAAACTTAAAATTTCCTTATTTGAAGAATTCAAACTAGATAAAACCGCAGAATTTTTGGAATACAAATTCCACGATCAATTCGACGGTTTGAGAGGCAATAATATTCTACTGCCTTAAGAAGCGGATATTAATTATAAAAAGAAATAACTTATTACAAGTAAAGCCCAAATACCCAGTTTTTTTAACATTAATTTGTTCATATGAAGAACTAACACCTAGTCTATGTATTTACCACACTGAGACGAATAAGGACCCAGTGATGGAACAAGTACGACTCAACCATCTCAATCAAGAAGAAACATTCGAAATTAAAAAATTAATATCGAAATACTCAAATATCTCCTACCAAGAGGGTAGCGACCTCTCGTTCACCCATGCGATCAAGCATGAAATTAGAACAGTTAACGACATACCCATTTATGTCAAAAATTGTAGATACCCACAGGTGCATAAACATGAAGTGCACAAACAAGTAAGCAGAATGTTGGAACAAGGGATTATACGCCCCAGCAAATCTCCCTATTCAGCTCTGGGTCGTCCCAAAAAAAATGGACGCCTCGAGAAAACAAAAAGGGAGGGTTGTTATTGACTATCGTAAACTAAACGATGTCTAAATCAACGAAAAATTCCCTATCCCCAATATTGAGGACATATTTGATAAACTAGGTGAAGCTCAATAATTTACCACGCTCGATTTGGCGAAAGGTTTTCACCAAATTGAAATAGCCGGAGAGGACATTTGGAAAACAGTGATTTCCACAGACAATGGAAACTACGAATTTGTACGTATGCCATTCGGCCTAAAAAACGCTCCAGCTACGTTCCAAAGGCTCAGGAACTGTTTCTTAGCGGAACACATAAATTAAATTTGTCTCGTATATCTCGATGACATAATAGTCTTTTCAACTATAGCTTACAGAAACACATTGATTCCCTTACAAAAATGTTTAAAACTTTAAACTTTCGTGAAGCACGAAACAAAATTTCTGGGATACGTCGTGTCAACGGAAGGGATCAAACCAAATCTTAACAAAATCTCAGCTATTAAAAAATATAAACTTCCAAAAACACCCAAACAAATAAAGGCTTTCCTATGAATAACCGGTTACTACCGAAAATTCATAAAAGATTATTCAAAAGTCGCTAAGCCTATGACAATTTTTTTGAAAAAAACATGCAAAAATTGATGTTAAAAACTCTGATTATATTGATAGCTTTAACGAATTAAAAACGTTAATAACCTTAGAGCCAATACTCAAATATCTTAACTTTGATAAAAAGTTTGTACTTACAACGGACGCAGCGACATACGCTCTGGGTGCCGTTTTAACACAAGACTCACATCCTATTTGTTTTGCTAGTCGTACTCTCAATGAGCATGAAATAAACTATTCAGTAATTGAAAAAGAACTTTTGGCAATTGTTTTTGCCACTAAGTACTTTCGACCATATCGAAAGTACGAAATTTACAGTACGCACAGACCATAAACCATTGCTTTGGTTAAATTCTCTAAAAGAACCCAATTCAAAACTTCAACGATGGAAGTTAAAATTAGAAGAATTCAATTTCGAAGTTGAGTACGTTAAAGGAAAGGACAACCATGTAGCGGATGGCTTGTCTCGTCTAGAAATAATCTTTCACGAAAATGCAATTGACGAAAATATTGACGACGTTTCCATAGCCCCAACAATTCATAGCGCTTGTGAGGATAGCAGCGAGTATATTACAATCGTTGACTCCCCAGTCAATATATACAAAACTCAAATAATATTACATCATTCTGATGGTCTAAATAACCAATAACTTTATAAAGTCTTTAAAAAAAAAAGAATAGTATTTGTTTTTAACGAATAGAAAGAAAAACTGATGTTAGACATTATGAAATCATCATAACCGAAGGGTATCGTTGGAATATATTCCACTAATGATCACCTTTTTGCCCAATTTCAGGACACCTATATGAAATTCTTTAGCAAAAATAAACTATTACGTTTAGTCAAATGTTCGAAATTACTTGGAGATTTAGACAATGAAGAAAAAGTGTTGGAAGTAGTTAGTAAAACACATAAATCATTTAACCATTTAACCACCGTGGAATAAACGAAACGTATGAGGAGATAAAGAATATCTGTTATGTCCCCAATTTCAAAGAACAAATAGCAAAATTCATTAATAATTGAGAGATATGTAACTGTTCAAAATATGAACGACAACCACTTAAAATATCATTTTCTGTTACAGAAACTCCCTAAAACCCAAATGAAATACTTCATATGGATATCTGGTACGCGAACATAAACCTTATGTACGTAACAATAATAGATACATTTTCTAAACACGTAACCCTCCATTAAATAAGACACAGAACTTGGACCTCTCTTCTTAGCTCCCTAAAAATAAGATTTGATAATTTTGGCATCTCCAAAAAATCGTGACCGATGGCGAAACTGGATTCTCTTCTATTATAATCAAAGAATATTTAAAAGAATGTAATGTAAAACTACATATATCCACACCATATAAGCAAACAGGAAACTCAGACATAGAAAGGTTCCATTCTACGTTAAATGAGCATATACGAACCTTTACAGCAGACAAAGATAACAATGACACACTTAGAAAAAAAGTTCTAAGAGCCGTCCAAATATATAATAACACGATACACTCAACAAAACAGAGGCCAATTAACTTTATTAACGGAATAATTAGTAAAGAAGATTTTCCCAAAATCACTGAGTTAGTTCAGAAAAATAGAGAAACATATACTCAAAAACTTAATGTAGGTAGGAAGGACATTCATTTTACTGAAGATAAGTACACTTTCTTGAAAAACAGAAGTAGTTATAAATTAAAACCAATTCACAGTAAGGAAGACCCTGAAATCATTAACAAAAATTATTTGAAAAATAGCAAAGGTAGTAAATTTTACAAAGATCAGGTTAAACGCAAATTCAAACACGAACACTGAAAGAAAAACTTTATAACAGGTTCTGACAATTATTTTATTTTCATTCGCATTATCAATTCTGACAAAGGGACAAAAACTAGACGTTAGTAAAAGGCAACGAAAAAATTAAAATAATCGAGAGTTATTTAAAAATCATACACATAATTAATTTGACATTATGGACGGAGTGCCTTGAACTCTTACAACACAACGTTCACAAACTTGACGACAAAAACGAATATCCAACGATCATTCATGGACTCAACCAACTAGCAGACGAAATATATGGCTTCAAAAGCAAAGGACAAAACGTGGATTATTCAGCATTGTAGGAAACGCTTTGAAATATTTAGCAGGGACTATGGACTACGAGGACGAAAAAGAAATTCAAACCAGACTTACCCTAAACGACCAAATAAAAATCAATACACAATTTTATGAAAATATTTACAACATTACAAAACATATTAATTTACAACAAACAGAAATTAAGAAAATGTTTTCAGCTATAACCAACGAAATAAATAGAGAAAATTCAAAGATACTGACCATGCAACACGCATTCCAAATCCAGTACGATATTCAATTATTATATGACCAGATAAAAAAAAGTAAGAGAAGGTATTGTACTAAGCCAACTAGGTTTACTAGGTAAAGAACTTCTATCAACAAAAGAAATTGATACATTTAATGTAACGTACGAAAAATTAAAAGACATTAAGAGTTTCACAATCTTTCATGCAGATCAGATAATTTTCATTATAATGATCCCGAATTATGCTAGTGACCGATACTATCGCGTTTTGGTCCAACCAATTTCCTTGAGCTCTTTTCTACTTATAAAACATTTATTACAGATGGGAAAATAAATTACGAAGACAATGATAAAATTGCAAAGGTTGTTTGGGTGCTGTAGGAAGCGGATAGTCACTGAGCGGCATCAACATGGCGATGTCCAGTGATGTAACATTGAATACACACCAATTGTGCTTATTATACCTCCAAGTGGTAACCAACGGGTACTGGTCTCGTCCAACCGGATTTGACTTGCCGAACTAATAAGTGCGAGTGTTGAACAGAAGACAAAAATAGCAACACTATAATGCTCTGTTGGATAGGACTGGCTGTCTTATTCGGCTATAGTCCAGGACGAGCCAAACTATCAGAAGAATGGTCTGCAGCGGATGAATTCAACTAAGAGAATCAACGGTGTCACTAACAGCCTTGAAGACATGAGCTAATCTGAAATACTTAGAGCTAAGGTCAGTAAGGGTTTTCAGTACTTGCCAGGGTGCTGAAATAGAGATGGTGGCGGATGAACCCTTTATGGACCAACGGCAGCGATCATATCCCCGTAGTGGATTACTGGTATCAAATTCGTTTAAACATCTATAGGCAAATAACAACAAAGAGAGCCTAACGACACAATAACACCTTAAAGATTTCGAAACAGCGTGCATGCGTGAGTCCTAGGGTTGCGCGACTGGAGATCACCGGTGCGCGTGGTAAAAGGCGATCGCACAAAACTAGCGCATGTCAGTGTCAAAAACATGCGAAAACGTTACGCGAAATTTTCGAAAAATTTCGAGCATTATGGATAGACTTGCTGATACAGCCGGCACCTGGTCACCTTTAGCAGTGGAGGGAATGAAACTCAGATTGACCACCATTTGGATAACAGTTTCATGAAGCCACATGTCAAGGATTGCAAGGTGATACTAGGAGAAGCGATTACCCAGTAACATCGTCTCTTGGTGACAGAATTGCTCATGGAGACGAAAAGGAAAAACAAACAAGCAAAGACTCCAGGAAGAATCAAGTGGTACAATCTGGACAAAGAAAAGGGAGAAGCTTTTATCTCTAAGATGAAAAATGTTCTGTTCCACACCATCAACAGAGCTGGTTATGAAGAATGTGATGCACAAAATATGTGGAATTCTCTGCAACTAACCTGCCTTCTGAAAGCAAAATCACTGCTAGGCACCGCAAAAGGACACTACCATCAACGGGACAAGGAAACATGGTGGTGGAGCGATGAAGCCAAAGCAGTGATGACTAGGAAAAAATTAGCTTTCAAAGCTTGGTCAATCTGCCCCTCTCATAACAAAGAGGAAAAATCACGCCTTGAAGTAGCCTACAGATGCTCCAAGAAAGAAGCAAAAAAGAAGTGTGCCCAACTTAAAGCAGAGAGTACGGAGAGCATGTATCAGGAGTTGGAAGAAATATATGCACCGGCTGCTGATGCAAACCAGGCCCTTCAGGAACTGCGACATTTCAACATTAACAAGGGCGCAAATATCTTTAAAATTGCCGCTCAAAGAAGGAGAAATGCGCTGGAGATCTGTTCACCGAAATTCATAAGCGATGCTCAAAGCCAACTTCTTGTTGATGACGAAAAAATTCTTCACAGATGGCCACAGTATTGCGAAGGACTTTTAAATGAACAGTTCCCCAGAATATACTTTCCAACAGCCGCACCAAACTATGAAGAAGTGCCCGACATTACAGTCGAAGAAGTTAATGCGGCGGTGAAAAGCTCCAAAAAGGGAAAAACTTTTGGGCCAGACGGGATACCCTCTGAGTTCTGAAAGAAGATGGAAGACATCGGGCTCAGATTGCTCACGGCTCTCATCTCCAAATTTATCAAAGGTGACCAAATGCCTTATCAATGGAGGGAAAGTTTTCTTCTCCCAATTAAAAAGGGAAAGGGTGATACGAGGAACTGCGACAATTATCGATCAATCAAGCTGATGTCACATACCATGAAGATCGTTGAGCGGGTGTTGGATGGCCGCCTGCGAAAAATAATACGGCTATCTGATGACCAGTGCGGGTTTGTCTAGGGCAAATCAACCACAGATGCAATCCAGAGTGTAAGAATCAGAATGGAAAAACATCACGATTCCTCGAACGATTTGCATGCTGTGTTCGTTGATTTTGAAAAGGCGTTCGAATTGACAACCACGGGATCTGATATGGGTGGCCCTAAGGCAACGAAGAGTCCCAGAAATCTACGTGCAGATGATCATGGATATGTAGGAGCAAGTCAAAATAAAAGGTTCGATGCACTGCAGGAGTCACCGAAAATTTCCCAATCAAAGTTGGTGTACACCAAGGAAACGTCTTGAGCCCATCGCTCTTTATAACAGTGGTTGATTATCTACTTGAAATAATGTAAGGGACCCGAAAGTGACTCAGTTATTCTTTGCTGACAATGGAGTCATCATAAGTCAAGATCCTTCATCCTTGCAACGAGCACTCGACGTATGGGTGGAAATGGGTATCGCATAAGCGCCAAAAAGACCGAATACCTTTGCTGCCCATTTTCTGATCCACTTAGGCCTATTCCGGATATTTATTTGAACGGAACTGTGCTTCCCAAGTGCGAAAAGTTCAAATACCTTGGATCTATGATCAATAAGAAAGGAACTTGTGATGACGACGTCAACCATCGCGTAAGCGTAGGGTGGATGGAGTGGCGTGAGAACTCTGCCATCTTCTGTGACCGAAAAATGCCCCCTAAGCTGAAAGGAAAGCTCTACACTGCAGTGGTCCGTCCAGCGCTTACATACGGTTCACAATGTTGGACTATGTACCAGTGGTATGAATGCAAAATGACGGCAAGTGAGATGAAGATGCTTCGCATGACAGCAGGAGTGACAAAGTTTGACCGAATACGGAGTAGAAAGTTCCGAAAAAGTCTCCACGTCAATGAAACCGTCCTTCTAAAAATGCAGCACGACAAACTCAGCTGGTAATGTCATGTACTTAAGAGAAACGCTGAGAACCCCGTTCAAAAAGCATTATCATACAACGTTCCAGTACAATCGCGGAAGAGAGGCAGGCCCAAGAACTCCTGGAGAAAACAAATGCAACAACACCGGCATTCAGTTGGCCTCAGACATGGAACAATCCATAACCGGGAAGCTTGCCGACACTTTCTGAGGTCAACCCGACGAACCCCACAAGCAGATCAGTAGAGAAGCGGTGAAGTGGGAAAGTTGTGATCCCACTCGAGATCATAATATCGTCGGAAAAGAAGAAGAAGAAGAAGAATGATAAAATTGTAAAGAAAAAAAATTTAAGAATTATAGAAGAAACAAAATATGTTTGAAAAAAATACTACTTGTAGTTTTATTAATAATACAAACTCAGAAAATAAACAACTTACAAACAATATTTTTATTTTAAAAAATATGCCTAAGATTTTTATAAAACATAATTGTGATAATTTTAAGATTGAAATATCTGGAAACTTTGTAGTCAAATTTGAAAAATTTATAATTGCAATTAATAACATTAAACATGAAAATTTTATATATTATGACAATTTCATAATACCAGATTTAAATAATGTAAAAATAAAAAATATTGAAATGAACCTTTACACAGCGGAAAAACATACAAAACACATTGAAAACCGGAAATAAATAAAAGGAATTAAATTTAAACAAAACACGCATACCGGTATTAATTATAGTTTAAACTTTTTAATTTTGGGTTTAATTATTGTTCCACAAAAAGAATCACAAAAAGTAATATTAAAGTTAATATTAAAAACAATGATTCTACGGAGCAGAATCTTAAGAGGGGAGGAATTATTTACAATTGTTTTTTAAGCCAAATCTCAGGTTATTTCTGAACAGAGTGTGATAAAAATTAATACCTTGTATAAGCTTTGAAATTTTAAGTTAAAGTTTCCCATATATTTTACCGTTTCTCAATGTTGGGAGCCCAAATACTACTTTATTACTATTTTTGTATTTTTTTTTAATATTTTTTTCTTTTAGCACCAATCGTCATGCCGTCAGTCTGTCTGTGCGGATGTGCGTACGTGTGGTTGTCTGTCCACCGACATACATCCTAAACGGTTTGACAGATTAAGTTAAAATTAAAATTTTTGTTTTAACCCGTCTATAACGGGTACCTGCCATGTAACGATTTTAGTTTTCCCAAATTTTCTCAAAAACAGTTTACACGATTTTGATAAAACTTGATGTACGTTATACTTTCTTTAGTCTTAATATAACTGCATTTCAGGTTTTTGCCTAAAAATGCACATAAGGAAGATTTGGTGTTAACGGTTCTTACAAATTTTACCATAACTTGATAACGGCTTGGCCGATTCCTACTATATTATTTGACGGATTAAGTTAAAATTTCGTATATAGCACTTTTTGGTGATTCCCTAGAGGAAAAAATCAAATTTCTGTTTTAATTTCTGTGGCTATAACGGGTACCTGCCATGTAACGATTTTAGTTTTCCCAAATTTTCTCAAAAACGGTTTTAACGATTTTGATAAAACTTGTATACATTCTGTAGTCTTAATATAACTGCATTTCAGGTTTTTGGCTAAAAATGCACATAAGGAAGATTTGGTGTTAACGGTTCTTACAAATTTGACCATAACTTGATAACGGCTTGGCCGATTCCTATTAAATTCGGTATGGATTTTAAACTTGACATTTAACACAAGATGGCATTCTAAATTCTTGGAAAAATGCCGTTCAATGAAAGCTGTCATACAACTTCATCTCACGTTTAGGCCATTTTTTGATATTTTTAGAATTTTCCTCGGAATTTAATAAATTTAAATTTTTGCAGTCCCATAGTTTGCTAGAAGAGCAAGTTCGTGCGACCCAGTCGTGCATTTTATTTCATGATGCAAAAAGTATTTTACATTTTGTGAAGTAAAAATGTTATCGATTTTAAAGAAAGATCGCAAATTGATGATATCAGATTGGTAGTGCTGTATGAATCCATTCATTTCAGAGTAATAATAACGTTTTCTAACACCTACATGCTAGAAATCGAGTGCAAACAATGATATTAATCATGAATACGTGAATGTGTAGTAGGCTTGTACTCAATAAGTTCATTCGCTTATGTAGTAAAAAGTACGAGTGTTCCACGAGCTTCAAATAGCTGGTAGTGATAACAAACAAAAAACAAAGCAACAAGGGGTCACTTCTTAAACAAGCTGTCGGAATCGGAAAATATCGGAAAATACGATATTTTTTAAAAAGAACTTGGGTGAAAATAAACAAGATAGGAGCATAGAAGTGAAAAATGTTATATACGTATGTACTAAAAAGTATTTTATAATTTCATTATTTTAATTATTTTTGCTTTCCTTAATGTTACTTTCACATCGCATAGAAATAATTTTTTGAATGTACTATAATCTGTCAGGCCCGTGTGCATGGGGTAAGTGTTCTAACCCCCTCCATGGGAATAATAAGCATACTGAAGTATAAACCTTTCCTCAACAAAATGAACATTTTCAATAAAAAGTGAAATATTTGAACCGTGCTCTTCAATTATGCATGATTATTCTCGTGAATTATGGATAAACAAAGTTCAACTTTAGCGTCGACATTTGCAACGAAAATGGGTTCCCAATTTTTTTAAATTTCAATCAAATACTTAACATTCTATCAATTTTGCCTGTGAAAAACAGAAACAAACGAACGGTCTTTTTCAAAACAAAATGGACAGAGAAGGTTTTTAAATTGAATTTTTTTCATTCCTAAACAACTTTTACAAAAGCAGAAAAAGTTCGACCATGAGAGCACCTCAAAAAATCCAATAAAAAATGCCGGATTGTAGGTTCTAAGCGTGTTATAATAGGCTTTAATTTTTACTTAATCTTTGGTGTTTTGTGTTCCTTATTAAAAATTATTTTTAACTAACTGAAGGTCAACTTGAGGAATTTGTAAAAATTAATGCACATGCTAACTTCCTGTAACTCCGCGTAAGTGCACCAACAAATCAACGTAGGTGTCAAAAAAAGAAATAGGTGCAATTGCCAATGTGTAGGCATACCTATTTAAGACCCATCCGAAGGCCATCACCCTGATTCTTAGAGCCATTCAAACGATTAAAGCCAATGTGAGAAAAAGCGATGCACACCGAAACCAGGGTAATTTTTTTCCAGTCAATCAATAAAATCGGGGTTAAGTCAGAATAGTCCTACAGGCTGATACTAAACTCGATTTTTGTCCTTGACTGGGAAAACAGTTGCAGGGTGTATTTGCATGAAAATTTCAAAAAAATTGTTGTCAGTAAATCCAAAGACGTACTTTAAGCTTATAAGTCAAACAAAACTCTAAGTCATCTTTTTGGTAAGCTAAGAGTTTAACCAGACAAGTATAAAGCGACGGATGCAATATATAAAACTAACTGCAAGGAAAACCGGATGACCCCTGCGATCCGGTTGTGTTATATTGGCATCCCTAAACAGTTTCTTCGCCAACGCATGTCTAACCATAAATCAGACATTAAATCCAACAACCCTGGTAAAACAGCTTAAGCCAGTCATGCAATTGAAAGTGGCCACTTTCTAGATTTTGACGACGTGAAGGTTCTACAGTTCTACACACTGAACGGCACGGATCAAAACGATATACACTGGAAACTTTGCACATCATTAACAACAGTAATAACATGAATCGGAAAATTGATACATAAAATATTTTGGCTGTATATTGCTCACTTGTCTCTGACTAAATGTCAATTTTTGTTTTTTCACAAAAGAATGAACTTCATTTTGAGGTGCATACAATTTTAATTTATTTATTTCAAAAGTAATTTCAATTTTATCTATGTATGTAACAAATTGTTAACTTAAAGTTTCTCTTGTTTTTACATAACGTTATTTTTTTTTTGTCATAACACAAGTGTTATATAGTCTGTTTCTCAATAAAGTTCCCCTGAAGAAGGTAGCAACCCCTGCCGAAACGTCGAGAAAAGTAAATGGCAACATATTTGTTTTATTTATAAACTCATCGTAACCTAAGAAAAAAGAAGATTTTATTTTATCTTTTTAACATTTCTAATTAAAACTAAATAATCGCAATGCTTGGTGTAGCTCTTATGTTACAACAAGCAATGCGATTGTAATGTCGAATTTTATTGAACGATTGCCCAATGTTAAAAATAGGCCCAAAAATTGCCCATGGTCCTTACACTCCTCATTTGATTCATTTTCTACATAAATTTATTACGTGTGCTACATATGAAAAGCAAATTTTTAAAATAGGTGCAATGCTTTTCTTGTCGAAAACAATTCGATGTTTACCAATAATAATTAACCAATAAACGAAACGAATAAAACTACTATATTAATAAATACAATTAAAGAAGATACATCTGGCTTTACAAAAAGGCATAGTATGACATTGTAAGTGTTACCGTTGGTTTTAAATATTTTTTTTTATGTTTTAAGTCATATTTCATTGAAGATTACCCCTCCCACCTAAACGGGGGAAAAATACCCCCCCCCTTTCATTAATTTTAGGTATTAACTCAGCCAAACCTACATGATCCATCTTTTTGCCGCATTTTATGCATTACCCTGTATAAACACCACTAGGCCAACTATTTTGCATCTAAAAAAGAATACGCCAACTATTATGCTCTTACCTTTTTTACATTTTTACCGTAAATTTATTCGCAATACATTTTTTATAATATTTGTTTGCAGTCATTTTAAAGAAAAAATATGTCTCTGTTTAATATAGTTTTGGAATATAATTTATTTTATTAAAATTAATTAGTTTCAGCATGGAAAGTATTTTTTTCTTTGTCCAAAGCAAGGTAGGCCAACCATTTTGCGTTTGGGCTCGTATTACCTACAGATTTTTTTATACACCTACCTATTAAATTATCAAACATTTCACTGATATGTATGTGGAGTATAACTTTTATGTTATACTTATACCTAATACGATTTGGTAGACCAATGTTTTTTTTTAACAATGATAAGGTCGCTTATGTAAATACATTTTTGCATAGGATTATCTGTGGTTAAATTGTAATAGGTACTAGGTGTGTGTGTGTCATATCGAGAACATAGCGGCTACACATTCGTTTATTTTTACTTGTGTTTACAATTAGGTAGGAATGTAACCCCGCGAGGGTTTTTGCATTTTCCATATTTTCTCGCTTTATGCACGCTTAGATTTGGAGGACCAAAGAGCGGCTGGCACGACTGTCAATTCTTCGCTTTTTTATTGGTCATTTATTTTATCGAACAATGTAACCACAGAGTTATGTTTCTTTAACCAAGAAGTGCTTTAGAAATGTGTCGTCACTTCATTGTTGGTTTTATTTTTCAATAATTCGGACATTTATTGCGATTTGTGGTCTTCTTTTTGATTTGACGATAGATCAATATTAAATATAGCTATAGTAATAATAATTATAAGCATATATTGAGATACTTAAAGGTAACCTATTTAATTTGTCTTAAACTGAAAGTGCTTCCATTTTTCACAAAATTGTAAATTCAATGTACAGGACATTTCAACTCTTACGTCAAGCATGTTATGACTTATGGGTATATCAAAATGAGAAAAATGCTATAAAAACATTGGAAAAAAGAGCAGGCGTTATAGTGGAAGAATGTAGACTCTTCATAGACAAAGAATGTCATTAGCTTGGTGCCACCCCTGATGGTTTGGTGGGTAATATATGTTAAAATGCCCATACTCAATTAAACATTTGAAAATTAGTGAAGCAGCGGGACAAACAAAAATCAAGTATTTGGAGAAACATGGAGAAACCTACTAACTCAAAAAAGGCCACGATTACTATTGTGCAGGGTCAGTTACATATTACTGATTAATCGTTCTGCTTTTTTGGTATCTGGACTACATGCGATTTTATATTCTTAAAAATTGAAAGAGACAACAACTTTTGGGAACATAAAATGAAAAATGAACTGCACACATTTTATTATAATCACTGGTTATTGGAGTTAGGTATGTGATCCACGGGTTTGTCACAGTCATGAAAGTCTGGAATACTAAATAAAGATACAACCGTAATTAACAATCATGTTTGCTTGTTTATATATTAGATTGTTATTTTTTTTTTTTTTTTTTTTTTTTACACTATCAGATCTTATTCAAATGGAGCTTAAAGCAAGCATCAGCAGATGAAAGAAGATTTGCCAACACATATAATGTGTCCCACTGGCTCATCACTTAGTGCAGGTGTTAGTTGTTAGTAAGCACAATGCAACAAAAACAAAAACACATGCACATAAAAACATGAAAACATATAAAGTCAAAATTAAACAAAATGACACAGAAACATTTATTTCGAGGTTAAGTGTAATATTCCCTCAATCAAAAAATATTGTGTTAAACATTTAATTTTTCAGTTTTTAGATTAAGAGCTCAAGCTAATGTATATAGAACCCAAAATATTTGGTATATCTAGTTTAACCTTCTTTATGTTATGGGGCTTGTTTTAAAAGACTTTGGTTGTCGAGTCAACTACCAGTGACTTGCGTGTTATTTACCAATTTTACAGTGAAACTTGATTTGAAACAAACGATACACTAGTTCTTATTAGATTTCTATTTAGTTTATTAAAATGACAACATGTAATCTACATTTTTTTTAATTTTCAAAAACTACTTATCTTGCCGTGGTGAAGATGCTTAGTACGTTCTTAGTTATATTATGTTCTGAAATGAACAGCAGCTAAAATAAAAAAAACACTTAGCCCATTTAAAAGAACAGAAGCTATAAAGTAGTAAAAGTAGGCATACTGTCTCCAGCTGTTTTTTTTTTTTTTTTTTTTTCATTTTATTCCAATCAACTTGTATAAGTTTAAGATTGATTAGTGGAAAAGTGGGATACTTTGATGGTGACTATCTCCTTAGCCAATTGAATTAAAACTTTGGTGTCACAATATAAAACCTCTATTTTAATACGGTATATCGTATAGAGTATCGATTTGTTTTTTGTGGCCGGCTTAAGTAAAATTAGCTCAAATTTTTATGAAAAGTGGCTGATGTTGTTTCTTATTAGGTACTCAAGGAAGTAGCTACATATCTACTTTATATGTACATATGTAGGCAGGTATAATTAAAAACCGAACTTCATTCCATGCAAACCCACTTCTATTTGATTTGAAAAATTTAAGCCTAATAATTTACTGGCTTTGTTACATAGGTACCTATACCTAAAAATCAAATTTTAATAGGTAAAGGTAATATAACAGTATGAATCACTACATTCAATCAAAGCATCAACATCGCCAATGAAGCAGAAAAAAGCTATCGGTAGTTTATATACAAACCTACATACCTATTTTGCAATTTTGGATTAATTGATTTTTTATTTTTTTTTACAAATTCAATCTACCTATGGCCAGGCACGCACTTGCGATTGCAATCGCACGATTATACAGTCGCAAAATAATAAAGCTCATTGTTAGAGCAAATTTGTCCATGTTAACGTTTGCGATTTTTAATCGCATTTAAAAATAATCCCAAGTACGCGCTTAACATATAGGTAGGTAGTAAGTAGGCAGATATACCTATCTATGTATACGTAAAATTCTCAATGAATTCAAAAGTACCTAAATAACATTTTTTGTCTAAAATACCTGCATACCTAAAATATAAATAAATCCGTCAACTGACTAAGTAGGTACCTATAAATAGTATTTGTATTGGGAAATTTAATATATACCTACATTGGTTTTTAGTTTGGTTATTATAGGAACCTGCTCACTAGCTACATACCTATTTGAAGCGTTAAAAAATACCTTACTTACTTTAGTTTACAAAAAAAAAAACTGTTTCGCTGCCACCACCACCAGGGATTCTACCAATCGCATGCATATTGTTAACATACATATTCCTTTTTCCTTACAGGCCGACTACTCCACGTCCACGAGCGAAAATTTATATCAGAATGTGCATCCTGTAATGAAATATTCACTTGAGTCGCATTGTTTCTCGTTCGTTATGTTGCGATATCAGATATCTCTCTCTAAGATTTCGTCTTGACCACAGAGGAGCAAACAGAGAAGGTAATCCTGTCATTTTATTTGACGTTACCTACAAGCTTCGACATCAGCTGATCTCAGCTTAGGTGAAAAAGTGTGCGTGAGAACAAAGGAAAACTGCACACACTCTCACCTAAGCTGAGTGGTGGATTAATTTTCCCGCCTTTTTCAAAATCATCAGTTTTTTGGGTCTGTTCACAAACTCGTTTATTTTTTGGTTAGGTTGTTCCTACACCAGTAACTCATTACTTCACTAGTTGCGTTTTCGTTTGTTTGTTTCAGTATAAAAAGAAATTTGGGGTAAGAAATTTACCTCCATTGAAAAATTAGTACCTAATATTTAGTAGGTTGAGTCATATACAACAAAAATACTAAAAGCAAAACTTAAGAATGAAGTACACGGAATGTAAGAAACCACATGCGAATGTGTCTCTGACGTCCCGTACCAATGGTGTATTTGTGTTACTAGCGCAACATTTAGCGATGTTGTTATATCCACGAATATTTCGGTAGTAGGTACACCGCATGTTTACCCAATAAGACACATGTGCAAATGTAACCAGAAGGGTTGCATTCGATGTGGTTACATAAGAATGCACATATATTTGGTGCTTACGTATGGCTAGTATACGGCATGTAGTCAAATGTTTCACTGCACACTATTAGACATTTAAATGTGGTAGTACACGATATGCAAACATTCATGCAGCGCTATCATTTTTGAAACATTATTTTTGGTGTTGTGTTTAAGTTCAATATAAATTACACAAGAATATACAAGAAATATTTGAAATAATTTGTTTAAATTACAAGAAGAAACATTCCAAACTGAATAAAATTTAAATTTCATTACAACTCTTAATATTAAAAAATTATCAAACAGTTATTCGCACAAAAAGCCAATATTAATTTTGTTTAGATTATATTTGGACACAACTTTATTTTCCATTAACATAATACATACAAACAAATTTTTAAAGCATTTTAAAGGATCCGTCTCCCAAACCCAAAAATATATGAAAAAAACTAAAATATTCTTTGAAAAAACACGAAATAAAAATATATTTCCAATAAATATATATATATATAAGTTACGATTTTGCTTCTATTACGAGAATGGCGTGCTAAAATAGAGTACCAGCTGAAAATACAAGTGTGATCATAGCTTAGCGTGCATTTATGAACATATCCTTATTCGATAGAATTCTACCTCATTTCATGAACGAAATCCACCACAGCTCATGAGTTTAAGGGGAAACGTGAAATTTAAAAAAAAATCATGAACTGATTGCCGTGTTACATATTGGAATTTTATTTAATAAAACAATCTGTAATATTTACAACACGTTTAAAAACATTCAGAAACATTTATTAAAATAAATCTGATGCCGCAAATACTGGTTAAATCGATATGCATTTTATATTTATACTTCTAGAGTTTTTAAACAAGATTCAAACTTTTTGGGTCTGTTCATAAACTTGTTTATTTGTTTATTAGGCTGTTTCTGCACTGGTGACTCATAAGTTAACGTTAGGCTTATAATGAGAAATACTATATTTGTATTTGCATTTTCGTTTGTTTGTTTGTTTCGATATAAAAGAAAAGAAGGTAACGAATTCCCTTCAATTGAACTATCAGTTCAAAACCTAATTGCAAAAGAAAAACGAAAAACAGTTCTTTTTTGGCACCATTGAAATCGACATTAGTCCCTTTCATATTATTTGATGCAAAATATGGAAGTGAATCGATGACAATAACAACATAGAAAATTTTTTCCGTTTTTTACTGTTTCAAACACATAAGTAAACATTTTACTTAAGCAACTTGAATCCAGAAAATAAGTTTTTACTACTGATGCTATAATCGCGCAAATGTAAAAAAAATCATTGTTTTCATAATTTAAAGATTGTTTTTGCTAATAACTATAACCATTGGCGCAAAATTATAGTCGATTAAACTCGAAACTAAAAGCAATTTAATGTGAAACTTGGTTAAAAATACGTTTTTCCGTATTATAAACGGCATAAAGTATACATTTTCTTAATGAAGTTGTCTAATTTTAAAAACAGCAAACCTTAGCATTATATTTTTAATGCAGCACTGTAAAATCTCTGATAGATTGACAGCTCACTCTCTTGAAATCGCTTTTGTGGAATGTAACTACGCACAAATATTGCATAAATTCATCAACAACCCCTTTCAGTGGAATAAATAACTGGAAGTTAAAAAACTGTTCTAAAATTAAAATAATGTTAAGTGGTTTGACGTTAATTCCTTAAATATAGGTTGACTATAATTTTGCGCCATTGAGTTTATAACATAGAGAAATCATGTGGAAGTTTCAAACTTTGCTCGTAGGATGTCGTTACTATTGACTTGTGTTATTTTTACTCTAGTAGCAATTATTCTTGAGTTAAAAGGCAAGAGAAATAAAGAAAAACAAATACAAATGTATACAGAAAAAATTTGTTCGGTTGGGGTTGAGGGATGTTCGTTACATGGAATTATTGCAATAAAAATTACTCGATATGATCATTAAGCGACCATCTTGATTTCTCTATACTTATAAAGTCAATGCTATAACCTAGCTATAATCCGGGAATGCGCAAAGCTGTATCTGATCTTGCACTTCTGTCGTGTCTTAAAAAGCTTAGATACGTAAATAAAGTACAAGGATATCCGATATTGAAAAATAAAAGTAAAAATTGAAAAAACACGAAATAAAAATACAAGTTGCTGTTTTGCTTCTAAAATAGTACCAGCTGGAAATACAAGTGTGATCTTAGCTTAGCGTACATTTATGAACACACCCTTATTCGGAAGAATCCTACCTCCATTCATGATCGAATTCCACCACAGCTCATGATTTTAAGGGGAAACGTAAAATAATCATGAACTATAATGTTGCATACTGCGTATTAAAAAACAATCTGTAATATTTGGAAGACATTTAAAAAACACCCCGAAACATTTATAAAAATAAAAATAATACAGCAAATATGGATAAATCAATATGCATTCTATATTTTAAACAAGATTCTTGGCAGAACATTTAATGTTTAAAATTCTTCTTTTCGAGTGGCATCAAGCGTAGCGGTTCCTTTTGATTTCTGAGGAAAATCATTTTGTTGTTTTAAGGGAAATTAATTAATAAAAACAATCAGACTTGTTTTTAAAACTATTATTTCAAATATTGATAGCATGTGTTATTATTATTTTGTTGCTAAATATTACAAAAAGACAAATGAAATTTACTAAAATAAAAGAAAAAAAATGGACTGTCAAAACAACAAAATCTACCTCGATTTGTTATTGGTCCACGTCACCAACTTCACACGTATTCATAGACGCGAAATGCAAAAAATCTAAACATTGGGTAACCGGAGGGACGGACGTAACTACAGATTTTTATCTTTATTAGATAATCTTTGGTCTTGACGAAGATGTCTACTCTGAAATGAATTTGACAGATGAGTTTTTTTCCATTTTCTAGGTAGATGAAATTTATCTCATTATTTTCTGTCTCTCATGTCGGTCGTTGTTCTTCCTTCGCTTGCAGTTCGGCTGTTTTATTTTGTATTTTTGTTTTCTTTTGTGCATTATAACTGAAAAAGGTAATCGACATACCTAATAGTAAATATATATTTATTGAAATCATTTAATAATAGTTTTTGTATGTAGGCACCCTGTACATTGCACATACATACCTTGGTGCAACAAAATTTTAAAATTATACAAATAATTTCTTCAAAAATAAAATATACTGGCGCAAAATTATAGTCGAGTTAACTCAAAACTAAAGAAAATTTAGTTTGACACTAGGCGTAAATTTAATTTTGGCAATTATAGACAAGTTAAACTACACTTTATCTTTAAGGACTTGCATCAAAATTAAATCATGAAAACCCTATTTTAATTTTGTTAGTGTCACACTTGTTTTATGAATTCTGTCAATCTGTCATATTCTTTAAAAATTATTTTACAAAATGTTTTCGGAGGAGGATTTGCTTGATGATCTTGAGCTTTTTGGGAAGTCCAAATAATAAAAATCTAAGTCTGAACGACGGCGACGCGACGATGAATTTTATTTAAAATGATTTGAAAAGTCTACAGTTCTCTTCTTGATAAGAAACATTGAAATAGCAGAACCGGCAAAAAATTGCCCAAGTGAAAAAAATTTTGTCTGATGATTCCGGGATTTTGTTTAAAAGAAAATCATCTAAATAAAAGCTGATCGAACTGATCCTTTATTATAATTTGTGAAATGATTCTGTTTTCCAATTCAACACTAACAGCAAACAGACACATTTGCTTGGAACCTATTTGTAGCTACAATTTTTGTATTTATTTTTATGTTTACCCGGCATTTTGGCACACACATTTATTTGGTTAAGGAGTTAATTATTTGTTCGGATATTTATTATTGCTCGACTTCTTTTCAAAAATTAAATATAACTTTGTTTTCATTTATTGACATTCCCGTTGATGACATTTGGCGAAAGACGCAAAGGTGTGTTTGCTTTGTTTTCTGAACGATCTGTAACTGTTTAAGGTATGTTCAACAAAAAATTCTTAAAGAACTGGTTTAAGTGTGGCATTAATTATCAGTACTTCAGAAAGTGTTTATAGTTGCGTAAAAGTTAGAGAACTGGTGTAAAGTTAAAATTAAGTTAAGAAGTGTCGCGTTAATTCCTTTAATATAGGCCGACCATAATTTTGCGCCACTATACCTATATAATATAATATACAACAACATTAATTATCTATCTAGATTATAATATTTCAAAGCAAAGCAAAAAATTTATCACAAGAAATCTGTCGTTTATCCGCGATGTTGACACATCAAACTATCTTTTATCAATGAAATGTCAAGAAATGAATTGCCCAGCGAAGAAAAAAAAAATGCTCTGATGTAGATATTAAAGATCTAGTTAGCGATACAAATATCAAGTGGAGTCGTTGTGTTAGAAATAGGTAAAATACAAAAAAAAAACAATTTTGTCTTTCTCTGGCACTTGCATATTCAGCCACCATTATATTTTCCTGTCATTCCGTCTCTGCGCTGTCTACCTATTTGTGTTGTTTTTGTGCGTTATTCTACTTCTTCGTTTCCAACTAGTGATGGGAATAATCGAGTGATTTAAGAATCGAGGGTAGTGTGAATAAAAACTGAGTGCGCAAGTACTCTTTAATTTTTATAGCAAACACTCGACGAAACTTTTGAAGAAAATACTTTATTTGAAAATTTGAGTGTTCCCTTAGAGTTTGAGGTTTCCCTTTTTTATTGCTGAGGGAACACTCTAAAATATGAAGGGTGCTTAAGATCACCATTGAAAAAATTTTAAGGCAGGTAAAAATGGATTTTTTGTAATACATATTTTTTTTTTTATTTACAGTGTTATAAGGTTGGTAATCTTTTATCAACTGCATCTTAGTTTTTATTTAAATAAATAAATACGCAACACTCATATACCTAAAGAAACTGCGTAACATATGTAAAGGTTTATACTTATACCTATACCTACCTCTTAAACGAAAACTTGACTGATAAAGTTACCTACATATACCCCTATATTGCAGTACCTACCTCATAATAAAAAAATAAAAAAAAATTGTTGCGCTGCGCCGCGCTGCCAGGGGAAATTGAACGGGCCTCCTCCAGAGCCACAGTACAATTATATACAATTTTCACTTCTGACTCGCTACCCATTGTACCACGGACACGAACAAATTAGGTTGGCCATGTTGGAGTGTTTTGAATTACCGAAAATTAAACGAAACTTTTTTAGTGGAAAACTTTATTCACACCGAATTAAGTGTTCTCTAAATACTACAAATAAAAAAATCGTTAACGCAAGGATGGATTAGGTAATTAATTTTGAGCTTTCCCAAATTGCATTACTCAATGCAAAAGGAGTATATAGGTTTTAAGATTGTGATTAAGAAAAGAAGAATACAAAATTTATTAAGATTAAATTTTCATTTTCACTTTCATGATCAGTTAAATCAGGATGAATATTTGTTCGTCACATTTAAGATTTCAATAAAATTCGTGGTACGATTTTTCAATAACTGGCAGTAGTTCTAATAAGTCGTTTTTCCTTGTTGATGAGATTGGGGCTGGAGTAACAAATCGGAATTTCATCAAAGTCAACGCCAGTTTTTCCTCGCTTTTTTATATTAAGATGCTGAACTTCTTCGTTTTCATCGAGGCTAGTTTTAAACTGAATAATACCAAACTCAAAGGTAAAATGCAACCATTTAATATCAAGAAAATTTTGTCTTGCCTTCTGATATTTTGCACCATATAAACTTTTCTTCTGACATTTTAGAAAATTCAAGAAAAACTGTTCGGTCCATTTCATGCACAATGAAGGTTTTTTTTCCAATTGACCGCACTAATTGATACCAGTCCCTTGGATGATGGGTTTTAACTGAAGATACTTTTTTTCTCTCAATGTTTGCGTGGTCAACATCACAATCCATATGAGTGTTTCCAGGCACCAAAAATTTGTGATCAATTATATCAATATTTGAGTTCATGCTAAAAATTTCAAACATTGTAGCTACGTAACTATTTTTGTTTTGATGCGCACAACAATCACTGAAGTATATTAAGTGTTTAATTGTATTTGAGATTGTTTTAAGATTCTGGAAAACACATCTCATTACCTCCACGGTTCGCAACGGATTTATCCCACATATAACAATAAGCTTGATTTTTTACACAGTCATGGACTGTTAGGTTGTACGTCCACAAATGTCTTTTGTAGAAGTAAACATTTGTTCTTAGAAAAATAGTAGAAAGGCACTGTTGTAGGTCAAATGTGTAAACTTTCATTGAATCTTTATTCCTACCAATATCCTTGACCGCTAGGTTGGCAGACTTATGGTGTTCTTCTTGCTCTTTTTGTAATTGAAGTGTAGCTTCTTCTCCATCTACTCCAATTTCTATTTCCATTTTTAAAATTTCACATTTTGTGACGAGTATCAAGCTTAGGCTTTTTAAACTTAATATTCATAGTTTTGAATATTTTTGAAAAAGTCAAAATTGAAGCCACTGATTGATATTTTTCACACTGCTACACATAGAGGAAAGCGTCAAATCACCTTGAAAATATTTACATGCACTTTCTCTTCTAGTTAAATGCGATTCATATGCTTGAAATTTTGGGGGGTAGTTTAATTTGAAATTCCACATCCTCGCTGGTCTGGTTTGGTCGTTGTTCACGCTGAATTGGTCTTCTTTTTAACAACGTGTTTAATAAATTGTTCCGTTTCACACAAATTTGACCGAAAACTCTTTTGTTCTTCTTCAGAAATCTTTGTCTTACACTTCATACGACATTCTACTAGAGGCTTAAGTTGTCTGGCCTTGATAGCATGTCCGGTAATTGTTCTGTTGGCCTCCCCGATATTACGTTTTGATTTTCTGGTTGCTCTGTTGTCTTTTACATGTCGATCTTGGTCTTCGGGTGTAATCTCTTCATAACTACTTATACTCACCAACATTCCCTTATTATCATTATCACGTCAATTTCTTTCCAAAAGAACTCCGGTTTGCATTGTGTTTTCGCTGATATTACTTTCGTCATCAGTAATGCTACTTTGAGATCTAAGTGAAAAGTCAGGGTCTTTTAAGCTCTCATCATCATCCTCATAATTGAAAATTGAACAATATCGAGACACGTTTTCGACATCAAATTCGATTCCATAGTTATAAGATGAAGCTGTTTCATTTAAAACTGGACTCTCAAAAAATTCGGAATCTTCCAAATGATTCAGTGTCGAAATTATGCCAGCTTTGAGTTAAATGCACTATATCATTATTTTATTTCAAATATTTAAAAATTATAAATTCACTTTTTTGATTTGTGATAAAACTTTTACTCTGCTCATCATTTGATCTCTTTGCATCTTTCCTTAATGCCATCAAAAGTATCTTTCTTGTTCTATGCATCTTTCAATAGAAAGGACAAATAGAAGCATTTTTTACTATATGAGGAGGGCTATCTCCCCCCGGTTTGGGCGGGACAGAGTAATACCTACAGTATTACTCTGTTTTAACTAAAGAACTTAAGGGCACAAAAGATACTGTGAATTTGCATTCAAAAGAAATAGAACAATTGAAAAAAGGAAACTATGAGCTCAAAAACAAAATACAACAGCTAAGAGAACATAAAGGAGATACTGTAAGAAAAAACTAAACGTTTGACAGATTTACCCGGAAAAATAATCTTATTTTCAAAGGATTCGAAAAGGATTCACTGGATAAAAATGAGATGCTTTGTAAAAGTTTCCTTAAAATAAATGAAAGCTTTGAAATTGTCAGAATTTTAAAAATAGGAAGAGGTGATAAGAAGAATTTCCTCGTTGAGTTTGAAACGCATACAGCAGTAGTATAAATCCTACAAAATACTTCTAAGCTAGCCGGAACAAAGTACGATATCAAAGAGATATGACCCAGAAAGAGAGAGAAAGAACTTCACAATTATCTGCTACGAATAACAAATGAAATTCGAAACATTGATAAGACAAAGATAATTAAGTTCAAAGGTAGACACTTGGAAATTGAGGGGAAATATTCACGGTGGTGGAGAATGAGCTGCAAAATGAAGGGAAACCAGCTGCTTTGTATCTTGGTCAACTTTATAATAAGGACTTCTCAAAAATCCTTCACAGGATTTGAGTTAATACGGACACCAGCAGTGCGCTATGCGCAATTTGGAAGAGCAAGTGGTGGATTACTAGTGGGCATTAGCCGATATATTAGCACGGAATTAAAAATCAACTGCACAAAGTTGCTGGAGAGACACGTTATCCACATCGTGTCAACCAATTTTGAAATAAATGTGTTGCCTACATATCTTAACTGCAACAAATGGGAAAAAGACTACCAAACATACAACAGAATTCTACAAGAAGCAAACTTTCAAAACGTGATTGTAATGGGCGATTTCAATGTACGAATAGGAGAAAGCCAAATGCTAATGGAAGAACAAACCGCAAATCTCAATGTTCTGCTTAAACCAGAACGAAACTCTAAGGACAAGGTGCTAAACAATAAAGGAAAACGGTTCATTGAGACGTGCAACGATGCGGGTATTGTCATACTTAACGGACGTGCACCGGTTGATTTCGAAGGAAATTTCACCTTCATAAACTCAGTTAATGACTTATGTGGCGCCTCTTATAATGTGCTAAGCCAAGTTAAAGGACTAAAAGTAGAAGCGATGGTCTACTCAGATCATATGCACTGGTGTTGACTCTGGCTTTCAGCCTTCTGAAGAACTAAGTCTACTTCCCAAGCTAGTATGGTTGAAACAATATGAAAACAATTATAAAAGTGGAATTCAACAAATGATTCTAACAAAAGAAGTAGGTGATTTTGGGTTGGACAGTTGGACGGCAGAAGGGTTAATAACAATAATCAAAGAAATAGTGGGCGAGCAGAGAAATTTTGTTTAACAAAAAGAACTTTAAAGAAAGTTGGTTTGATGAAGCGTGTATGGCCGCAAGAAAAAATGCTTTTAAATGGCTTAATAGGTGGAGAAGGGGTTCTTCTGAAATACTGAAGAAAACATATCTCGACGCAAATCGAAAATACAAACAGCTCTGCAAGAATAAAAGAAGACTATACTATCAATCTTTATCAATCAATATGTATCAGCCTTAGAAACGTTCAAAATACGAAGGATTGGTGGGATATTGCAAACAAATTACGAAATAAGAACCACAAAATAGGACCTAACATAAAAATTAGTGATTTTAAAGACCACTTTCAACAGCTTTTGAACCCTCCACTTCAGGTCAATGTAACATTGGAAGAAATGGTAGAAGATTCCTGGGTTGAACAGCTTGATGGTGAGATTACAAACACCGAAGTCCTAGAAGTATTGAACAAAGCTAAGACAAACAAAGCTGCCGGATACGATGAGATTCCGTATGAATTTTTTATTCATGCACCTCAGATACTTATAGATCGTTTGGTTAGAGTCTACAACAGGATCCAACTCACTGAAAGGGTTGAACCCTCCTTTAAGAGGTCGTTGATCTTCCCTATCTACAAAAAAGGCGACTTAAACCTCGCAGAAAACTGCAGAGGAATTTCTTTTATGGATGCAATGGCCAAAATTTACACGGGCGAACTACTCAAAAGGCTACAGGATTGGGAAAAGCAAAACAGCATATTGAACGAATATTAAGCAGGGTTTAGAAAGAGGTAAAAAAAGCTACTGTTTTTTTGTAGATTTTAAAGCAGCATTTGACAGTATTAGCCGGAACGCTCTGTTTGTCAAGCTAAAAACAATGGGATTGTCAACAAAATTTCTAAACAAGGTAAAAGATCTAAATGCAGGGACA